>CM039471.1:8896053-9164497 GCA_022433065.1 Begonia loranthoides
GAGAGAGAGTGTGTGTGTGTGTGAGTGAGTGTGTGTGTGTGTGTGTGTGTGTGAGAGAGAGAGAGTGTGTGTGTGTGTGAGTGAGTGTGTGTGTGTGTGTGTGAGAGAGAGAGAGAGAGAGAGAGAGAGAGTGAGTGAGTGAGTGAGTGAGTGAGTGAGTGTGTGTGTGTGAGTGAGTGTGTGTGTGAGTGAGTGAGTGCGTGCGTGCGTGCGTGCGTGCGTGAGTGAGTGAGTGAGTGGGTGTGTGTGTGTGTGTGTGAGTGAGTGAGTGAGTGAGTGAGTGTGTGTGTGAGTGAGTGAGTGTGTGAGTGCGTGAGAGTGTGTGTGTGTGTGAGTGTTGAGGGAGTGGTAATGGATAGAGTTAAAAACCTAGCCTTTTTGAGAACGGAAGATTCTCAGTAGAAATGACAATTGTAAAAAGCACCGGACAATACCCAAAATGTAGATTGTATACACGGAGAAACAACAGAAAAAAAATTGAACGAGATACAGCTAACAATACTATTGGTTTTTGCCTAACAAGACAGGGGAAGAAGAAGCATTACTTCACCCTACAAACATCAACTCATCCCTCTGTCAAACAAGACGAATATGAAGAAGAGCTGTCAATTTCATTTTCACAAATAAATGAACTCAATATTTATTTTGGCACCTATTATCAAATTTCTCACGACAAGAATTTTGATATTTTGGTTTGGTGGAGAGGTAACTTCACTTCATTTCTCATTCTTTCTAGAATGTCACGTGATCTACTAATACCTCCGGTCTCTACTGTAGTATCGGAATCTGCTTTTAGTGTAGGTGGACGAGTGTACGATGATCGACGAGGAAAACTTGCATCATAACTCGTAGAGGCACTCATTTGTATGAAGGATTGGAACAATGCAGTGATGAGAGATCAACAACGAGAGGACAACATACTAGAATAATTCAAAATTTTGGATGTCGAATACTAAATCTTCATTTAAATTTGAAATTGTAATTTTAATTTGGATATTTTTTCTTTAACTTGTATTTTTGTTTTTAGCATTGTGCACATGATTGACAATTAAATGGGTGCCAACTGTAACGTTCCCCAGTGCTCCCAGTACAATATTGTCCGCTTTGGGCCGAAGCCCGTACGGTTTTGTTCTTGGGGTTAGCCCAAAACGCGTTGTATTAGGTAGGAAGGGGCTCCATGCTTATATACCATGCCTTTTTTACTCTCCCAAACGATGTGGGATTGTGCCCCCTGATATGGGCCGGACCCACAACTAGGCCTTTCCTGGTCTTCACAGGGCGGGATGCCACAATCTCCCCCCTTGGGGACCCGACGTCCTCGTCGGCCACACTTCCGGTTGAGATTTCGCTTTGATACCATTTGTAACGTCCCTCGGTGCTCCCAGTACAATATTGTTCGCTTTGGGTCGAAGCCCGCACGGTTTTGTTCTTGGCTTTAGCCCAAAACGCGTTGTACTAGGTAAGAAGGGGCTCTATGCTTATATACCATGTATTTTCTATTCTCCCAAACGATGTGGGATTGTGCTTCCCTGATATGGGCCGGACCGACAAATGAGCCTTTCCTGGCCTTCACAGAGCGGAATGCCACACCAACCTAGTTGAGATTTATCTAATATGTAGATTACATAATGTAGTGATGCAAGTGTTAAATTTACAATTAATTATATATATATATAATTAATTTGTCTTATCAAATAATGTTTTCAATTACAGATTATCTATCATATTAATAAAAATATTTTTTTAATTATACGACTAAATATAATATTTTTACATTACACTAATAAATATTTATTATAATTTTTAATTATATAATATTAAAAATAATTTATAATATATTTATATAAGATAGTATTATTTAGGTAGAAAAGTGACTTGCGAGTCCACTCGAGTTGAGATTTTTTATGGAAAAATCTCTTTAGGCTCGATACAGTTGATGAGATGGACTTTTCCAGCTCAGCTCATTTGTATATCTAGCTGCCTCCGCCTCTCGGCAGGTTTCGATTCCAGAGGTGATTCGGGCGTCGGCAGATTGGCCGGGGAAGAAGACGAGAGAGAGTGAACGCAGAAAAAGAACTCGAAGAACAAAACTCATCAAGGAATAGTAGATGGTTCTAATTCCAATCCGATCTCCAATGCGAATTCTGCCAGTCGTTTCAATATTCCAGATATTTGGTTCGGCCCAGGAATTGGGTTCTCTTCGGACGCTGCTGCTTCGCTTGATCGCGTTGTGGCGAGGAGGAATGTGTCTGGAAGAAGCAAAATAGATGGAGGACGATGAACCAGGGGGAGGTATTTTTTCAAAATTTGAAGAATTTCTTATATTTTTACTGCCTAAATTTATTTGATTACGTTTCTATTCTTCATATCATTCTAGTTCTTGTTTGGGTGTTGCTGCAAAAACCTCTTCTGTTCAGCGTATTTGGATCCACGAGGGAGTCTATTAACCAAAAGATAAAAGAGGGAGCATTAAAGAGAGAACATTCATTCGTAATGATCATAATGTAGACCTTTGGACTCTCCAAGAACTTCGTAAGTCGTCAAAATGCTTGGGAATGAGCATTCACACCAAAAATCCCTCCAGTTAATCGTATTGATTTCAAATCTCTTTTAATTTCCAGCTTTACCTATAATGGAGTCAGAGTTCTTTTTCTAGGCATTTCATTTTCATCAGAACGCAACTCGGGTAATTTTTCAACTCAGTTTTCATCTCTTCCAAGTATTTGATTTTCTTTTTTCTTCCCTTGTCAAGGAGTTCATTCATTGATCGATTGCTTATTGCATTGAATTAGAACCAGCAAACTAGTTTCAAATTCTTGTCTGCTTGCTTGTTTGTTTGTTTGTTTTGACACGCATTATCAAACAGGGTTCTGTTTTGGCTAGATGGATCACAAACCATGAAGTAAGTTCCTTTTTTTATTCCGACCCTGAACTTAAAGATTCACTCACATTCATCAGGATCCTTCCCCTCAAGGTCTGACTGAGGTTAGCCCGCCAAATTAATGCTTTTCCTACAATTATGGCGCAATTGAATTGCCATCTTGACTCGGGAATCTTTCAAACGTGACATCTTATTTCTTTTTTCTCAAGTATTAAGTTTGGAGTTTTGACTTGTAGATCTTCATGCATCATTCCATGACAATATGAACTTAGCTTGGTGGCTAATTTTCAAAATTTCTGCCATGGTTCAATATAAGTTATCTTTTTGATTTCTAGTTTAATATAATTTGATTGAGACGTTGTACAGATAGTGATGTTCGGAAACAATTGGATTGCGGGTGGAAGGTTTGAATCAGACGATCAATTTAGGAATTGGAGACTTGATGTCGATAACATGTCATACGAGGTAAACAAAATACTTCAATTTCAACGATAAATACACCCCAATTTCGCTTTAGGCTTGTTTTCTTCTTTTATAATTATCATCTGGTACTAAAAAATAGGAACTCCTTGAGCTCGGTGATAGAATGGGGTACGTGAGTACTGGGTTAAAGGACGATGCAATAGGCCTATCTGTCGCAAAAATCAAGCTCTCAAACTCTGGCGATTTATCAAAATATTTATCATCTCAGGTAGATAAGAAGTGCAGCATTTGTCTGGTAAGTCCACGAGTCGTTTTTCAATGGCTTTCTTTGGATGCGTATGGTTGATAATTCTTTCTTCTCTGATCGTTAGTCTCATCCATTGCTGTAAAAAACTTAGGAGGAATATGGAAGTGAGGATGAAGTCGGAAAACTTAACTGTGGTCATGGCTATCACTTGATGTGCATAAAACGGTGGCTGGCCGAGAAGAACGCTTGCCCAGTTTGTAAAATGGCTGTTGCAAGATAGCCGTCTGTTCATCCCCATCTCCGCGATTGTTTGTTCGGGGATGGTGTATCGATATGGAAGCCGAAGTGAGATTATCAGCTTGAGTAATGCAAACATTGGTGAGAATCCAATTTCCCCAAGTTTCTTTTAGTTCAAATGGACATCAAAAGTCAAGAAAAACACTGGAAACCCGTTTCATATTACAATGATAATTCATTCTAATGGTTTCTTCGAAGATGAACTTTTAAAAATACCCAAATTACAATAATTCGATCAAAATAATTGACTTGTTTATGTAGAAACTGTGAGAAAATAAAAGTTGAACATAAATATTTATATCGTTATAATTTATTTTTAAAATAAAAATAAAAATGAAAATCAATTATTTATTTTTCTGTATTTAAGTTGTTTTCTTATATTTATTATTTGTGGGGAAAAAAATAATAATTAATGATTAGCATTTTGAAACCAAATCACTTCTAAAAGCCTGTTTTCGAAAACTATTTTGGAAATATTAAAAATTCAAAATAAACTAGAAGAACATCCATTTCTTACTGACAAAATATATTTCATTAAAATAAAACTTCTAATTTTATAAGACCCTTTAAATAGTAACATAAATACAATATAAGTATCTCATTAATAAAATATACTGAATTATATTTTTCATAAAATTCTGAAATAAATGGCTTTAGTTTCATTTTCATCTATATCACACGAATGCAAGTTATATATATCCAATGATTCCAAACATTTATTGAAATTTGGGTATTTAATAAAATTAAAATCCTTGAATTGTGTGGTTAGTGACAAAACAAACATTGTACTAATTTTGTTAACAAAATAAAATACTGAATTATGAAAAATGACTAAAGTAAACCTTGCAATTACGTTTTCTGTTAAAAAACGCGTCTCGGCTATCCTCGCCAATTCATGAACGTTGGACGACCGCACTTATATAACAAACGTTTGTGTATTCACCTTTACATAGAAGCAAACGACTGAACATTAAAAGTGGGCATCCACTCTCTTAAATATTTTACTTCTAGACCATTGTACTTATATAACGGATGTTCGAGTATTGACTTTAAAGTGAAGCGGACGACTGCATGTAAGAGTGCACAACCACGCTTTCAAATACATAAATTTGCGCTTTCATATATAAGTTTAGATGATTGTACGTTAAGAGCGAATGTTTGCTCTTTTAAATATTTTACTTCCAGACGACTGTACTTAAATAACGGACGTCCGAGTATTGATTTCAAAGAGAAGTGGACGACTGTTGGCAATTTTCAAAAAGAAATAACTCATATTAGAATAATTGGTAATTTTAATGATTTCTAGAGAAAAACTAGTGACTAACTTCAAAAATCACAAAAATTGTTTTATCGAGATTTTTTTTTTTAGAAATTGCTCGACAAAGAAGATTATGTGCCAAAAATGTAGTTTATTTAATGATTCTCATAACGAGAAAGACTTAATTTCTAATACTCCTAAGATCATGAAGTTATTTGACTAAAAAAATTTTAACGATATATGCGCTCTTCACTCCTAAATTTAAGAACTAATATGCATTTGATCATTTCATATTTTTAAATTATATATAGAATTATAAATATATATTTTTAATTCTACTAATTAATCTGAAGAATTATAAATATTGAATTTTATAATTGTTCTCCTCTTTTATTTTATCTTTTTTCTTGTTTCATTGTTTATCCAGAAATGTGGAAGAAATAATAAAGCGAATCCAGCCGTCCATAAAGGGCATTCTTTTTTTCCATTAATCATTATAATTTAAGAACAAATTTGAGAAATAGAAACTAATTTTGTAATTATTTATCTTTTTGTTGTTATTTAACTTCCGTAGATAATTTCAATAAGAATTATGAAATTAATTAATAAAATGTAAGGGTAATTAGAATATAAAGTGTAAGTGGGGGAAAATAGAATGAAAATGAGAAAGAGAAAACTAGGTGCTTTTCAAATGAGGAAAGTGGAATTGGGGTGTCGACAGGTGTTCGATATCAATGAGCAGATAACAGACAGACGAGAGAAGTTTGAGATAAGGAATGTGTGTTTAGGGATGATGATGATGCCATTCTCTTCCTCCTCTCCTTTTATCTCTACTTGCTTCTTGGCTTCTTCCAACTTGAGGGATCATCCTCTCTCTCATTCTCTCTCTCTAGAAAAGCCTACAGCTGAGCATAATTTACTGCTGGTTTGATAATCATCTCTCTAGGCAACCAAGAACTTGCTAGGGCATGGTTTTTTTTTATATTTTATTTTATAGAATTTTGCAATCTTATTTAGACCCAACAAGATGAAGATCTTTCTCAAAATATCCATTTTTCTAATTATATCAAATTATTGTAAATATCTGTCACTGTTTTTTGCTGTGTGTAAAGGTGTTATATGTCAATGTTGGCTGTACAAAAACCAAACTTAGAAACATCATCACATGCTACTTCCATGGAAAATCCTTCCCAGTTTCAATCAAGATCATAATGGCGTTCAATTTTTCTTATGTCACTTAGCCCACGTCCATTCTCTACCACAAATTATGTCTCCTACTGGCTTGATGGGGCAAATGTTCTTTAACTTTTCTATAATACAACCCTAGTCCTTTTCTCAACTATATAACTTGTTCTAGTTAACAAACGCTATGAGAAATGGTTTTGACAGTATCCTTGGACTACTAAAATAAGCAAATCAAACTTTAGAATGAAGTTTGAATACGATTTTGATTCCACAATCATGAACAAAGGTTCTTTGTGTTTGTATTAGAGTGGGTAATGCTAATTTTATTTTTTAATTCTACACTTTAATAATACACTATTTAATTTGTGTTACAATTAGAATGCATTATAAATAGTTAAAGTAATTAATTAATTTGAACCAGTTGATTATGTTGCTCCTCTAACTTGTTATATGGATTTATCATTTATAACTTGAGTGTACGCCATTGTTGGACGAGTATTCCCAATTGCTCTTCGCTCTTTTATCGTCGATCATGGTTTTGGCGGATGACAGGATAAGATCATATGCAAATAAGAAAAACATACTTTGATTGTTATTTTATGTAATCATATTATTCATTATTTTTAAGAGGGTCTCACATAATAGAATATTTAAACTGATTTTTTATTATGTTTAATCAGATTATTTGACCAAAATAAAGCAATGATTGGAAAGTAAAAAGAGCAGGTGTCCTTTGAGGAACATATTTCATCAGAAAATAAAAGAACTCAAGGATAGCCAGGCATATTTAATACTACTGTTACATCTTTCCAACCCAAACCAGTATCAACCTTCTCTCTTATTTTTACCTTCTTTTGTGGGTAGCCATTCCATTAGTTGTTCTCCTTCAATTATAGGCTCGGTAAAAGTCTTTGTTAGCTCTCCTCCCAAGTCCCAACTTCTTCTTTCTCTCTCTTGCTGCAAGGTTATCTGAGTTTTTTAGACACAGTTGCAGGGATATGGAAGATGAGGGAGAAACCCACCCACTTTCTCTCTCTTTCAGGCAGAAAAGAAGCAGGCTACTGATTTTTCTTACAGGGGTGAGAGAAGAGGGGAGAGAGAGAGGATGGAACAGGAGATGTTGACAGAAGATAGAGAGCACAGATGATGATTTGCAATTAATGGAGTCTTGCAGCTCAGTCCTTTGTGCTCTCTGTGCTTCTGTCATCACCTCCTCACAATCCCAACTTCAATTTTTTCCCTTTCTTAATCCAAATTTCTCTTCTTCATTATTTCACTTGATATTTTATATATTTTCTTTTGTTTTTGTCAAAATTGTCCATCCTCGTCATTGTTCAATCGTCTTCATTTCTAACCTATAGCGTTATATCTCTACCTTTGAGCTGGAAACTGTATTCCTCCATGGGTTTCTCTCTCGTTAATGCATGATTGTGTTAATTTAATTTATGTTTTTGCAGCTTCAATTGGGGAAAAGACTAGTTGCAGTATGGAAAGGTCCAGTCTTCTTTTCATCAGACAACCCTCACTTAGCCCACTACCTTTAATACAATTATAGCTTAATATAATCAAAGAAAATTAACAAATCAAATATTATGTGCAATCAATAACAAGTTAATTCTTGAATAATTTTTATTAATAATTTAAACACTAAACTATAAAAAATAGACGATGTAAATATCACATTTACCCGTTAAAAAAAATATTATCACGAAGACGATTCGAAGATATTACTCTCTGCAAATTCTAATTTTACTTCAGTTTTATACTAAAATCACAATAATAGAAACAATATTATCACGAAGATAATTTTAGGAAGCTCCAGCATGGTCTTCTCGTTGTTGAAAGCAATTCTCTCCTCTCGATTTCACTGTTAAGTTCTCATCACCATCTTCTTTTTCTTCTTCCTGATTCATTGTCGTCATTCTGCAACGGAAAGATAAAGTTCCGCAGCTTAAACATTGTCGTTCCACAGCGGAACGTCATCATTTTCCCGCAAAACGTTGTCTTTCTGTTGTATAAAGTAATATTTTAAAATTGTTAAGTGAAAAAATGACGTTCTGCTGCAGAATGATGACGTTTCGCAGTGAAATGACAACATTTTTAACGGAAAACGTAAACCGCGATGTTTGTTCCGTTCATTTCTCACAAAGTGTTTAAGTTGTTAGTGAAAATAATTTAGTTGTTAACTTGTCATTGATTTCATAGTACAGTAGTTGATTTGTTAATTTCCCAATAATTTCTCACTTGTTTTTTCATTCAATTAAATAAAACCCACAAAGCAAGTTCATGTTTTGGCGTCTCTTCCTCCTCTCAAGAATGTGTTTCACATGAAATTATCTCAGTACAGAATCCAAATGTTTCAGATTTAATAAGCCTTTTCTTTTGTTCATTTTATGGAAGTACAAAAGAAAATTACAACTTTAGAAAGAACTTCTGTCGGAAACATGAAACCGGATTTTTCTGATAATTTATATCATAAAATACATAAAAGACATAACACAACTATATATACACACATTAGTAAAACTAATCTAATTTTAGCTGTTACATCCCAAAGGGATCTGATACAAAATGGAAAACAACTTGACTAAAAAACAAATTGATTCGCTCAGATTTTTAGCATATTTACTTAACGAGTAGCGAAAGTCTTAAAAGAAAAAATAAAGCCAATAGTCAAATCAAATAGACTAAACCAACCGTCCATATAGTGACATTTATAATTTTTATAATATAAGAGTAACATAATTAAAAGAGAAATTAAAGACTAAAGTTGAGGTAACATCTAACAAAGTCTACCTCACAAAGTAATCCCTCAAGCTCACAATGAAATAAGGGAAAAATAAAACAGAGCTTACTTCTGCTTCGATAATTGAGGATTCTCCAAACTAAATCCTTAAAAGAGAGGAGTCGTTTGGAGTGAATCGACCAACTCAATAGGGATCAAATTTATATTCAACTATACATTAAAGAAAATGTGACCATGTCGAATTAAAACATTTTATGCTACGATAAGTAAAATGTACAGTAGGGTAAGTTATAAAACAGTCTATTATAGTGTGGTAAGTAATTTGAAATACACCGCAACCATATAAATTTTAGTGAAAGTAAAATCACTTACGGAATCCGAACATACCATGTTATCGGTAGTAATAATAACAACAATACTCAGCTATTGCAAAAACGACGAACGACCTTGATTAGGTTTAGAGTTTGAAACACGACACATACAACTATCTCATTACTCTAATTAACAATCACAAGTAAACACATTATCTAATGGTCGAATGTACGTAAATGAAAACATAACTCTATAGTGGTCGATCAAACTTGGTTCACACGAACAAACTGATGAATGAAAATAAACATGCATATTCAAATTAAACATGTATAATGAAAATACATAAATAATACAAAAAACTGACTAATCACTGACATAAACGCGTAATTTTAAATGAGAACACGTCTATAAATAATGTTTTACTAAAACAATACAGTGTTGAATATAAAATAAATCTCTACCTCAGACGGACTTATCAGATATCCAAGGCCAATAAAATCAACAAAGTCCAACTAAGTGCAGTATCCCAAAACTAACTCTCGGTACCTAATTATAATAATATCACAAAAATTAGTCTAAAAATTTCCACTTCAACTTTCAAACTTTAAGCTAAGTAATCGACTCAAAAACATTTAAGTTTAAAGCTCAAAACATCACCAAACAAGTCTTAAATGACCTAAAAATGATTAGGTTTAAAGTCCAAATTGTGACCAAAATAAGGGTCTGAGCCGCGACCCAAAATTTAGACCTGGGTTGCAACCCACTTTGCCCGAGGCCATAGAGTTGCGCCCAACATTGTCTCCTCCAACCCAGGTCACACGTTTTGCCCAATTTTTCTGAAATTGTGGCGATTTCGAGACCCAAACAATTAACAATATACTGGGTCAATTTTACAACATTATTTTTATAAAAAATCACAACTTTATGTCCAAAAATCCAATCTTTAATTCTTGCAGAAGAAATCACCTAAACACTTGCACATAGGAAAACTTGAGACTAATCTTAGTTTCGAAAATTGAATTTTAGCGGCGAAAAGAATGTACCCTGACCCAGTCTCAATCCCCAAAGATACGATGATTTAATCCGATCTACATAATGAAGGACATAAATCAATTCTGTAGTTAAAAACTAAATTTTTCTGTAAAACTTCCATTAAAAAAAAAAAGGAGAGATAATTACTTACCCATATTTTTTTCCACCAAGATTTGATAATAGAGAGAAAGGAGAGGTGCGGTTTACAAGAAAACTGTCATTCAATTCGCAGTAACGTAATTTAAAAAAAAAAAAAAATTGATGACCTTTTTAGAACTTACTGTTTTATATGAACTTTTGACACATGGAAAAACAGACCCAAAAAAACCTAAAATATGTAAGTGTTCATGCATTATGAGTGTAATTATGTTGTAATGTCAGGATATCACCGTGAAGAAAGTAATGACCTATTCCAGAGAGCGAGAAGCAAAAAGGTAAATATTAAGAGCAATTTTATATTATTCCGGATGGTTGGGAAGGGATGGTTAGTACGTACAACTTATACTTCATTTAGTACAAAATCTTTTAGGATAACTTATATGACAGAGTCATCCACGTGTCCATCAATTGTTCATAAAAAATAGACAATATTTTACTATTTAGCAAGGAACGTGTGAACTATGTTAATGTTAAAAGTTACTCATTACGAGTAATGGTGGCTAATGGGCGGGCTGGCGAGCCAGCCCGCAACCCCTGGCTCGCCGAGCCTGGCGGGCTGGCCCGGCGAGCCCGCCCGCCAGGATCCTGGCTATCCGGTGGTCCCAGCCCAGACTGACTCCCAGTCTGGGAGTTGGACTCTCGTCTCCCAGTCGGCCTCGGCCAGTCCCAGAGTCTCCCAAAGAGTTGAAGATGATGGCAATGGAGAGTGAGAGTTGGGACTCTCACAGAGAGTCGTCGGCTCTCTCTGTGAGAGTCACAGAGAGCGGCGACTCTCTCTGTGAGAGTCGTCGACTCTCTGTTAGAGTCGAGACTCTCACAGTGTAACGACCCGTCTTTTAAAACCCCTTTTTCATAAATAAAAACATAGCGGAAATAAAATTTTCCTTTTTAAAACTAGAGCATTCATTCATAAAACCAAATCAGAGTTCTTAAGCGGAATTTAAACGTTAGGTTGTACAAGCCAAAATAGGACAACTAAATCAAAACATTTGACCTCAAATGGACTTAATTAAAACAACCATTTTTACTTAGGAGGGCCACAACCACAAGTCTACCTCGCCGGATAACTCGCCTCCTCCACGGGAAACTCCCCTTCGTCAACCTCTGGATAGATTGACTCATAGTTACCTACACCACAAGTAGACACTGTAAGCCCAAAAACAGGCTTAGTAAGGAATGAAAACAAACAATACAATAACACATCAAATGCCTCTCACTCATATGCAATCGGAAGGGTTTCAACCAACCGTCTTTACTTATCGTCATCTTTTACTCGAAAAGGATCGAGTGGGGAGATTAGGGAACCCTAGCGGGCAATGGGGGTGAGTTTCGGAATCCAATACCCTAGAGTGGACCATCATTCATTTTGTTTCGTTTCGTTTTGTTTCGTTTCGTTTCGTTCCGTTTCACATAAATCCCATGGGCGGGAACATCTTTCATTTTGTCCACCGATTAAATTCCGACCCATTAACCCGGTCTCTATCTCCCTTTTACATACTTTATTAATTCATTTCGCTCACATCATGAATACCTCCCAAGTGGTGGTATTTCCTAAGGTTGCTAAGACCATGAACTTCATCCTTAAACTCTAACAATTCACATTTATGGGGCAATTCAATGAAAACATAATTAATAGGCATTATGAAACAAGGAACTCAAACCTAGCATGAAATATATAAACGGGATTACTCGATTAAATCTAGCATACGTGCATCCTACATTTTCAATTAACCAAACTTAAAAGCATGGAAAATCTTAGGCAATTTAGGTGCCTTTCTAATCCTAACCAGTCCCAAACTCCGAACGGAGTTGCATGCATAAAACGAGCACAATAGGATGCTAATCAATCCAAGATTTCATGCTATGCTAATTCAATAATCCAAAGACATGCATTTGACTTAAACTTTAGCATTGACAAAGTGGAAACTAGCATTTATGCAACAAAATGAAGGAAACCTAAACAACCAACATATATTCCTACTTTTGGACCTAAACAAGAGGCCATTACTTGTGGTGTAGGGCATTTGGAATGCCAAGACCTATTCCTTACCTTGGTTTTCTTGTGGAAACTCGGAGGTGTAGAAATCCTTTACAATTCTTGTGCAAAAACCTTGACTCCAAGCTTTTCCTCACACTTTCTCCTTCACTAAAGCACACTCAACTTCCACACACTCTCCAGCAGGTTCTCTTCTCCAAAATGAGCTCCAATTTTCGTGGGAGGAGGGTTTTATAGACAAGGTACCCTTAATTGCATATTTTACTAAAACAATTTACAAAAGTCTTCACCCATCCCCATGCCCCATCCCCCTAACCCTCCCTAGGCTAATTAAAACCCTTAATTTAGCTGCCTAAGGTCGAGTCTATCTTAGGGGGACGATTGAGGGTCAATGCATAGGGGATGGCATGGGGATGGAGTGGTTGACCCACTAAATCCCGCGATTCTGCGATCTGGCGGACGCCAATTGCCGTCCTCACCCAGCGTCCGCAGCGTCCGCATAAGGCAAAACAGAGGCAAATCGGACGCTAAAGGTGGCGTCCGCATCGTCCGCTTGAACCGTCCGCATCAAACAGGATAGTCCAGGGGCAAACCGGACGCTAAAAATTGCGTCCGCAGCGTCCGCTTGAACCGTCCGCATCAAGCAGGATAGTCCAGAGGCGAACCGGACGCTAGAAATGGCGTCCGCAGCGTCCTCGGCGTCCACAAAAGAGGCCAGTGAGGACGCAGAACTGCGTCCTCAGCGTCCCCAACCCGAACAAACACACCAAAAACCTAACAAACTACTTCCACACTTAATCTAATTTATAACTACTTATTCCAACACTTAAATTAAACATAACCAACTCCAAAAATGTCATTGATGACCAAAAATGGATCCAATTTACAATAACGAGGAAAATGGAGGAACACGGGTATTACACACAGAGAGCGTCGGCTCTCTCTGTGAGAGTCACAAAGAGCGTCGACTCTCTCTGTGAGAGTCGTCGACTCTCTCTGAGAGTCGGGACTCTCACAGAGAGTGTCGACTCTCTCTGAGAGTCGGGACTCTCACAGAGAGTGTCGACTCTCTCTGTGAGAGTCAGAGAGAGCAGAGCCGGAGCGTCGACTCTCACTCACTGTGAGAGTCGAGCTCTGCTCTTTGCAACGGTCTTCCGACCGTTGCAAAGCAATTGCAATGGTCCGAAAACCGTTGGTGGTGTTGGCAAGAATGGCAACGGTCCAGTGACCGTTGCCTTCGGCCTTCCCCCTGGCCCCTTCCCTCGTTGGCGAGGCGAGTTGGGGGGCGTTGCTTGCTTCTCTGTGTGATCACAAAGAAGCAACGCCGCAGCAGTCTTTAGACCGTTGCAATTGCAACGGTCTGAAGACCGTTTCCTTCATGCCCGTTATGGCCCTATCCAGTATCCAGTAACCCCCATTCCCCCTCCATTTTTTTTTTTATAAATACCACTACCATTATTTGTAATTCTTCACCAAATCTTCCTCCCAATCTCTCAATCTCTTACATTTCTCAGCAATTTCTCAATTTCTCAATCTCTCAATATCTCACACCATTTTAAAGGTATATTTTATTTTATTCATTTTTATGTTTTTTAATGTAATGTGTAATGTGTACTATTAACTAACAAATTTTTTTTTCCCAATTTATGTAGGACTCGTCGTATTTGTGGAGGACGGGGTGGTCACAACAATTACAATATTACATACTATTTGCGTAATTGGTGTGCGGTATCATTTTTATTATTAATTGTTTCGCAGTAGTCAATTTTTTTAATTATGGATCCTCGTGATTTTTTGCTTAACACTTTTAATGACACTAACGATGATATTGAGGAAATTAGGGAAGATAATCTCACAATTTCAATTGATCAATCATCGACACATGCATCCACATCGTCACCTAGAAAAAAAAGAAGTCAAACGTCGGATGTATGGAATCATTTTGAAATGAAGGATATTAAAATTGGTGGAAAAATAGAAAGTAGAGCACAATGTAAATATTGTATTAAACATTATGCATACGAATCCGGTAGTTCTACTAGCACACTTGGTAGGCATTATACAAAATGTCACTTACACGAGCAAGTGAGAGACCCTACACAAACACTCATAAATGCTAGTGGCAGTGGCAATTTTATGTATTCACATAATAAAATGAGAGAAGGAGTAGCAAAATATATATCACAATCTGAGGCACCTTTATCTATGTTTGATAGCGAGTTATTTGAAAATTTTATGAAAGAGTATGTTAATCCTAGTTTTAGACGAGTCCCTAGAAGTACGACGCGAAGTGATATTATTAAAATGTATAATAATATGAAAAATGAATTAATTGCATTTTTTTTCAAGTGCTCCGTCTATGTCTATTTTTATTACTTCTGATTTATGAAGTGCACCTAATGCTTTAGGATATATTGTCGTAACTTCTCATTTTATTGATGACTCTTGGCAATTAAATAAAAGAATATTAGGATTTCGTAGTTGTGAATATCCACATAGTGGCGTTACCATTTATAGATATATTGTTGGAATTTTGCAAGAATATGCTATTAGAGATAGAATTTTTAGTATTACGCTCGATAATGCTTCTGCTAACGATGTTGCAATTGGTGAATTTAAAAGGTTATTTTTTTAGATACGGCTCATAATACTCTTTTTCATATGAGATGTGTTTGTCATATTTTAAATTTAGTTGTTCGAGATGACATGTCATTTATTTCGCTTCATATTGAATCCATTCGATCTGCAATTTCGTATATTACTTCATCTAATACGCGACAGAAAGAATATAAAGAATTTTGTAAAGCTGCTCAACTTAAACCAAGAAAATTAAAAACCGATGTAGATACAAGGTGGAATTCGACTTATTTAATGTTAGAAAATGCTAAGTCATATTGGTTATTTATTTGTGCTTATATTAGTGAAAAAACAAAATGTATTACTCTTGATCATAATAGTTGTGATATTGCTAATTTATTTCTTGATTTTCTAAAACTATTTTTTGAAGTTACAAATGAATGTTCGGGAATTTATTATCCCACTACTCATCTTGTTCTCCCAATTTTTATAAAATTAACGGGTACTTTTCAAACATATAGACAAAGAAACGAATTTTGTGCATTAATTGAAAAAATGGAAAGAAAATTTAAAAAATATTGGCTTAACATACCTCATATTTTTTGTTTTGCATGCATAATGCATCCTAGATTTAAATTAAATGGAGTGTGTATAATGCTTGATAGAATTTCTTCTAATTTAGGTATTTCTTCTTCAATTAATGGTTCTCAATTAAAAAATGAAATTGATAATTTATTTTCTTCTTATGAATTTAAATATTCTAATAATCGTTCAATTCCTTCATATGATATGCATGCTAGTTCTAGTAGTGGTGCTTGTGGTGGAGATCTACAAGATTTTATGTATGATATATTTAAGCAAATAGATAGCAATGTTCATTCTTATAATTCACAAAGAAATGAACTCGATATTTATCTTAACACCTACCATAACATTTCTCGCCCCAAGGATTTTGATATTTTGGCTTGGTGGAGAGTCAACTCTATTTCATTTCCTATTCTTTCTAGAATGACACGTGATCTACTAACACCTCCGGTCTCTACAATAGCATCAGAGTCTGCTTTTAGTGTAGGTGGACGTGTGTACGATGATAAACGAGGAAGACTTGCACCAGAAATCGTTGAGGCACTCATTTGCATGAAGGATTGGAACGACGCTGTGACGAGAGATCAACAATGAGAAGATGACATAGTTGAAGCATTCAAAAATTTAGATGTCGAAGACTAAATTTTTATTTAAATTTGAAATTATAATTTTCATTTTCATATATTTTCTTTATATTGTAAGTTGTGCTTTGAAATTGTACTTTAAATTTGAAATTGTAATTTTCATTTTTATTTTGAAATTGTAATAAAAATATTTATTCAATTCAATAAAAATATTTATTCAATTAAATTATTAATTATAGTATTTTTACATTATAATAATAAATGTTTATTATAGTTTTAAATTGTATAATATTGAAAATAATTTATAATATATTTATATAAGATATTATTATTTATGTATATTTGGCTCGTTAGGCTCAGCTTGTTAAGGCTCGTTAGGCTCGGTCGGTTCATTAGGCTCGGCAGGCTATTTAGGCTCGGCTCGTTGGGCTCGACAGGCTCGTTAGGCTCGGGTCGTTAAGCTCGGTAGGCTCGACGAGCCAGACTTTTTCAGGCTCGGCCGGCTTGGCTCGGCTCGTTAGCCACCTCTAATTACGAGCACCTTCTGGAAATTTGAGGAGATATTTAATATTATTATTTTTTGGAAAAATAACAAATTAATTATCATCGTTTGTAATCAATGATAAGTCAACCACTATCTTTTATTTTCTAACAAATCAACTATTGACGTATAGAAAAATGACAAAACTAACATTGCTATCACGTTTGCCGTTAACAAGCTGAAGTGGAGCCGCGGTAGTTCGTAGACAAACCACCGCATCTTTGTGGTTTTCCAAGAAAAGAAGGCCAAATTTGGCTTGAACCGCCGTGGGGTCTCAAGAGACCGCGACGGTCTCATGATTGGCGGTTTGTTAAAAAAAATTTTATCGCAAATTTGAGGGCTTAGACGCATGATTTTCTGAGAGAGATTCGATTTGATACATTTTGGAGCCGATTCTGACACCTGTAGTCAAAATTATGGTCTTTTGAAATTGAAGAGGTCAAAAATCTAATAAAAGAATTGGATTAGTAAAACATATACGTAGGGACTTTGAAGTAGCCATGAAACACTAAAAATCGAGAACCGTTGCGGACTTTGATGTAGACATGAAAAATAGAGAGTTTCGGGCCCAAAATCACGTGTTTAAGCTCTCAAATTTACGATCAAAATTTTTTAACAAATTGCCAGTCATGAGACCGCCGTGGTCTCATGAAAAACCGCCGCGGTTTGGTATCACACCACGACGGTCTCATGACGAACAGTCACGGTTCGTCATTAAAGCGTTAACGGCAAACGTGACAACGATAGTAGTGGAGTCAATTTGTCTCGAGACACCGCCGAGACGCCGCCGCGGTTTAGTATCACACCACAGTGGTCTCATGACGAACCATCACGGTTCGTCATTAAAGCGTTAACGGCAAACGTGACAGCGATGGTAGTGGTGTCAATTTCTCATAGTTTAGTAGTTTATTTGTTAAAAAAAAAGGATGACGGTTGGTTTGTCACCAACAATAAAAGAATGATGGTTGATTTGTTATTTTCCCTTATTTTTTAGTTGGGAAATATTATCATAAGTTTAAGGAGATATAATCATATAAAATATTGAGAATATGGGTAATATGACATTCATTTGCACATATTGCTTAGTAAGATTACGTGGAACATATTTAAAAGAATAATTCTATACTTACTCTATAGTTTTACTGATTATTCTTACTTCTTGACATGTCAAATATTAATTTATATAGTTAATAATTTATTTTAACTATTTATAATTTATTGTATTAATTATAGTAATTATTATTTACCACAGAATGTATGAATTAAAAATAAAAAATAAAGAGTCTAATTACAATAAACTTGGTTGATTTACTAATTAAGTGGTGAATGAACAAATTATTAAGATAGACTTAATTGGTTAAAATATGATTAATTGTTTGCTAACATTTTTAAGGTAAAATAATCGCCACATGATCTACAAAAATATATTCCCAAATAAAATGGTTAAAAATCTGACATTTAATTAAATATCTAATTACATATAAAAGAATGGATAATTTATAATTGTTTTTAATAATTTATTTAATTATAATTTTTAGGGAAATTAACACCATAGACCCTATAGTTCGCAATCAATGACAAATCAAATCTTGGAGAATTTTTTTTAATAACTAAAACCCTGAATTATGAGAAATTCTAGCCGGCGACCTTGCAGTCAAGTTTCCCGTCCAGGACCGTTGAGTTTAACTCCTTGGTTTCATCAAGTACCGTCGAACGGAGAAGAAGGATGTCAAGTACCGTCCCTCCTGGCAGTTTGAAGAAGAAGGACAATGGCGGGCGATGGTGGAGACAAAGCTCAATGGCCGTTGGATCGCTGAATGTACAGTCAGGATTGAATCTGGCGATTCCCTAAGGCGACGGACGGACGACAATCCTTGACCGTTGGATCGAGTGAGGGATGTACCTCATCTGGATCGACAGTCAGGATTGAATTTGGCGTCTTCCAGAGGCGATAGACGGACGACGATCCCTAGCCGTTGGATCGAGCGAGAGATGTCCCTCCTCTGGATCGACAGCCAGGATTGAATCTGGCGTCTTCTAGAGGCGACAGACGGACAACATTCCTTGGCCATTGGATCGAGCGAGGGACGTCCCTCATCTGGATCGACGGCTAGGATTGAATCTGGCATCTTCCAAAGGCGACGGACAGACAACTTTCCTTGGCCGTTGGATCGAGCGAGGGACGTCTCTCATTTGGATCGACGACCGTGATTGAACACAAGGGACATCCGTTTTAATATAAGAGACGTCCATTCCATATTGAACGACGACGTCATGTCCTGAACGACGCCATCTTAATATGAGGAACGTCCCTCGTCTTAAGACGGCGTCGTTTTAGGCCATAATGGACGTCTGTCTTAATATGAGGGACATCCGTTATGTACTGAGGGATGTTCGTTATATACCGAGGGATGTCTACCATCGCCTTTGAAAAATGACTGACTCAATCCTGATCGTCAATCTCTATGAGGAGACTCACTAAGTGGTGAAGCATATGTTAGAATCAATCATTACCCCAGGAGACTTACTCTCATAATTCAATGAATTATACATGGAAGTCTTCTGAAGTAATGAATGGCTCCAGCAGAGGCTACAACAATAAAGTCTCACTGCCTTCAGTCGATCTCAGCAAACTCTATGAAGAATCTGTTAAAGTATATGTTAGAACCAATTATAACCCTTGCAAGTCTTTAGAGGTACAAATTGGTTCCAACATATGCTTCAACAAAAAGCCTACTGCCTTCAGCCGATCTCAGCAAACTCTATGTGAGGAGACCCATTCTTACTCTCCCTCAGCATTCACGGGCCTCATAGGTATTCAGCTTCTAGTACTGAGGGACCCCTCATCATTCACGGGCATGCCTCGGCATTCACAATCATTTGTCGTTGTCTTTGTCTTTGTCTTTTGTGTTGAATCTGGCATCTTCCAGAGGCGATGGCGGATGACATGTTGGATCGAGCGAGCCTTATTTGGATCGACGGCCAGGAGTGACTCCAAATTTTTTGGGTCATGTGCAAGGAACACACATTTTTAAAATGCGCGAATTACCTCAATTAAGACGGACGTCCCTCACCCAGACACAGACGTCCGTCGGCCAATACTATGTCGTTTTGCCCTCAATGGATGCCTCTCGTCTTAAGACATCATCGTTTAGGCCATGACGGACATCTGTCTTAATACGAGGGATGTCTGTTCCTCTCGGATTTCATTCTCTGGATGACGCAAATATGCCTTATAACACAATTGAACACAATAAGTCCGTCCCTTGCCCTAGATATTGGAGAGAGAAATTTTGTCTTCCTCTAACCAACTCTTTAAACACAATCGAACGCACAGAGTGTTGCACATCACATGGAGTCAAGGGGTGCTGCTTTATCTATTGTTGAAGAATCCATTGATAGCGGAATGAAGGTGGATCCTATTCCTATTTTGGCAGTAGAGACCGATAAGAATTGGTAGTTCTATCATGAAGCTAGTATAGAGGTGCATTCATTCTAGGCATCTTTGGACTTGGAGCTTCGTTCAATATGTGACTCAGATGATGATAATTGGGCAGAGAGTATGCATCCCCATTGGGACACATTTATGAGGATGTACTCCCACTTTGCCTGACCTGTCAGTGGTCACCACATGTGGCCTGAAATGAACCAGCCTCCATTTTTGCCACCACCAGTTAAGAGACTCCCCGGTCGGCCTAAAAAACGAAGAGTGCTAGAGGCAGACAAGCCCCATATTCGCACGGTACTTAGCAAAAGACATGTCCCCATGACATGTAGCCATTGTCATGGTGTGGGACACAATGTCCACTCTTGTCAAGGTGGAGGCTTAGCCGTTGGCGTGACAATTGGTAGTGGCAGAGCAGAACGCTCACACGACACCTTCATGGGTTTTACCATTGTCGCCGATACGTAGGTGCTTAGATTGTTATGCTTTCATACGTTGTTATCACTGTGTGCTTTTTGTTTGACATTATATTGCTTTTGTGTTTTGCAGGAGTCCGTCGCCCTACACCCGCATCCTTAACCATGGGGCTTCATATACGTATTTGTTAGTATCTTATTTGTACATATGTAATACAGTGAATTTCAATGCGTTGGAATTGTTATAAGCGTTGCCAATCTTATTTGTATATGTATTTAAAGAATTAATTAAAGAATAATTTGGATCTGAATCTGTGATTTGAATATGTGATCTAGACCAAAATTGTGATTTGAATATGCCTTATTTCCTTAAGCATAATGGACGTCCCTCATAGCATCACGGATGTCCCTCATTCGATTCGATTATGCCTTATCGGTATAACGGACATCCCTCATCAACCAATGGATGACCCTCGACCTGTTTGGTTCATCCCTCGCCCAAAACCAACATTTAATTGCGCCATACAAAACCAAAGAGTAGAAATAGAACAACAATCAACTTTCTAAAGTTTCAAAATCAATAAAATTCCAAAAAACTTTAAAAAAATTTCAATTGAGCCACTTATTTAATGTTCTTCTAATTCTTGGACCTCTTGCACCTCTTGTAGTTCTTGAATATGTTACAGGTCTTGTGGATTTTGCATCTTTTCCACTTTTCGCATCTATTATAGGTGGTGCCTCTTCTATAGCTGATGTCTGTTCTATAGCTAGTGCCTCTTCTATAGCTGGTGCATCTTCTAAAATGGAAGGCTTCTTGTCCCTGATATCGATGACCTTGAACTGCAAGTCGGAACTCATCTCGACATGAGTGGTCTCCTCGTAAAGGTCCTCCAGTTTGTGCGGCTCATGGAGATGGAAGCCCTGCTCCGGACACTTGGCAATCACCGACCACCCTAAAGGGCGAGAGACTTGAAATATGCTGTGTTGGCTACAATTGGGAGGCTAAATTAGTTTGTCACGTCATTCAAAGCGCAGAGTGGAAAAACATACTACTTTTTGTCTGTCGGTGCCATGACAATTGCAATTGCCTCCAACATCATCAATTGGTACGCATACTGGGTGTGCACGTCAATCAATGACATGAAACAATTCAGCTCCGAGTGGCACTGCATAAAATCCGTATAATATGTGAGGAAGAAATATTACATGAATGAATACAAGTGTCTTACATGGATCCAACTAATAGTCCGCAGCCCCTCCCTTATTTGAACCGCAAGTGTGTCCTCCTCATTTGTTGTCGTGCACTGCATGTTAAGAACGCGATTTATTTATATATTTAGTTGTTTTCAATAACAACGTCTTATAAATTGGTTAAACATTCTCACCCAGTCCGAAGCTCCCATTTGCTTTGGCACGAGGAGGGTTGTTATTGAGCAGATATCTTTACCCTGCATATCGACAACATGACACACAACATACATTTTCAAATCACAACTGAGAATAATTTTCAAATCACATTGCTTCTTACCTTGGAGCCGCAAAGTAGAGCACACGTCTCCTTGTTGTTCTTCGTATTTACCTGTGCTAGTGCCATGAACTCGTCCATCAATTTCACAGGCTACAATGAAAAATCAGTGTAAGTGTAAATTCAACACATTGTACAAAATCAAATTGAAAACATACCACTTGCACTGTTATCCTTTGAACCGCTGTCGTCACTGGAGGACCCATTCCCAACATCTTCTGAAATTTGGCAAGGGTTGGAGGAGGGGACAGTTGCCTGATGATAGGAGACCTGCACAATTGAAACACCTGGGTAATCAACAGTACTAATACATATATGGAAAGTGCATGTAAGCTCAAAGACATACTGGCATCCGTCCAGACCGACATTGAAAGATGCAAGAGTCTCTGATGGAGGAGCTGGCTGGGCTGCTGGAGGAGCAGTTGCAATATTCATCTATAATTTTTCATTTGTAGTACAGTAGCTTGAATCTCACCAAGTTGGCTCTCCTGTCTATCCAACTTACGACAAGCCACTGCCACCTCTCTTCACTGATCAGTACAGAGGGCGAGGACTGAGGAGGGGGTGGTGCATCGTCTGCTATAGGATGTACAAAATCATCCTCCACCTCCACGTGATATGATAGTTGTGCATCTGACGTCCACTGAATTAGTGTAGTGGACGTAGAAGGAGGAGGTGTAGCTGACATGGAAGGCGGAGGTGCAGCTGCCACCTCTCCTTTGAATACCCACTCCTCTTGTACTTTGTGCAGCCTCATCTAAGCCAATGTCATTTGATTGTACATGTCAAGTGTTTTTTCATTGGTTCGTCTCTCTATAGGAGGGACAACCAACCCGCTGCTGTCAACAATGCGCTGAATGAGCTAATTATAAGGGAGATTCTTCCTTGCACTATTCAGGCTTGCCTTCATTTGATGCATAATGACGTATCCAAGGTTGAACCTCTTCCCATTGTAGAGCTTCTCCATCACGTAGAGATCCATACAGGTGACAAGGTCTTTATGTCCATCACGAGGGACAATTGTGTGGGTGATCATGTGATGGATGACTCTTGCTTTAGCATTGAGGTCCTTTGATTTGGGCCGGAAGAAAGATTCAACGACTGTAGGATTGCGAACCAATCGCTGTAGCAATGCCAGTGTAATACCCTGATTTTCTATAATATAATTTAATAAGGATAATTGGAAAGTAATTGGGGGTATTTGAATTATTTGGATAATTATCGGGGTATCACCAATGACGTAATCAATATAGTATAATTTAAAGGAATTTATTAGATTATAATTAGGGTCAAAGTAATTAGATAATTAATGAGAAGATTAAACGAGTGTTAAGTGAAGAATTGAAATTAAGTGAAGAATTAATATAATGGGGAATAAAAATAAATAAAAGAAATATTAATTGAAGAATTGAAAATAAGGAGAGGTAAACCGCCGACTTGGTTTTGAAAGAAAGGAGGGTGGACTGAATCGGTTCACCCTTGAACCGGTCCAGTTTGAGGAGAAAAGAAAAATGGCCCGTGGCCATTGTTTGAAGAGAGAAAGAACAGAGAGAAGCGAGAGAGCGAGGGGGAGCGAAGGAGTTGCGACCAAGGGAGAGAGTGAGGTGCCAGTGCTGGGCTTCGTCGGCGTGTGTGGTGGTCCGACGAGTGTGCGAGCTGCTAGTCACGGTTTGGGAGAGATAGGTTTCAGGAGCTAGGGATCGGAAATGCCAGGTCGTGGGATGAATTTGGCCGAGCTTTTGTGTGCTGCAAATTCCAGTGCCAAATTGAGGTAAGTAGTTGAATTTACACCCTGTTGAATTCGGTTGCAGGTGATTGAGAGGATTACAGCTGCTCGCGATGAATTGGCAATGATAGGGGCCTTTGATTTGGGCTATTGTGCTGGTCTGCTTCACTGCATGTGGTTGTGGCCTGGCTGCGGCTTGGTCCGAATTGGTTTGCTGGCTCTCTCTGGTGCAGACGACAGGTAGGAGGCTCTCGGGTCCTTCTTGGGTTCTTCAGGGGTAAACCGAAGTGAAGCTCTCTGTGGGTGATGTAAGGACCCCGTGCATTCTATGAAGAGACAAAAGAGAAAGAAAGGAAGAGGAAGAAGAAGAAAGGGGAAGGTTGAGCTGCTCCTTGCCTCGGGTCTTCTCTTGTCTTCAGGTATTCCACTTTTTCCTCTTTTGGTTTCTATGAATTTTCGTGGATATGCAGTAGAGGTAGAAGATGAAAGCTTGCTGATTGTTGTTGGTATAATTTTGGTTGAGTTTGGATTATGTCGTGGAATATTGTTTGTGGATTTTATGCCCGCGGATGATTAATTTTCTTATTGGGCCTTTAGGCTTACGGGGTGGTCATAATCTTTAATGTATTGTGGATTTTAATTCTTTGGAATGGATCTGCCCCAAGCCAGTCTTTTAGTTACGTATTTTAGGCATAGCTCGTACATAGAGCTTGGAGTTTGGGAAATCCTACGTTTTCTAATTAATTATATTAATTGGTCTTGTGATCCTGATATGGGAAGAATTAATTATTTTCCTCACTCAAAGCGTATGACCACCCCGTGGTGATGTTTTTACTTGTTTCTATCGTCATGAGACTACCCTAAAACACACACGAATAATTAACTAAAGGCGCATACAAGAGAGTTCATATAACGACCATAACAGACATAAAAATGCATGACAATAATATACATTTCAAATAATTAATCAAACAATATATTAAAGAGTGATAACATGCTTGAAAAGTTTATAACCTAATTTTATTAACATGCTTATATTAAATAAATTTTTTACATGCTTGGTTGATTAACATGCTCGGGATTCTAGTCTATTTAACATGCTTGAATTAACGTACTTGAAGACTAATAGCTAATTAACATATTAAACATGCATCAAGAGAAGAACCTATCAATTAAACGTGTCTGATTAGATAATTAACATGCTAAAGAGTTAGTTATTAATTAATCAACTAGCTAAACATACTTAAATTTAGTTGTTTAACAACTAGTTAATTAGATTGGTTACTTAGCATGATCAACTTCTAATTAATTACTTCAATTAACAAGCTCAAGAATTATCAATAACTAAACATGCTCAAGAGGATACTTATACTTAAACTACCTTCAATTAGCTGATTAGTTCACATGCTTTGGCTTAACAATTTGTTTACATGCCTAGATTGATTAACGTGCTCAATATATATTAGTTAATTACACTAGGTATAATCACTCAATTAAATAGCATGCTCAAGGATTTATTTACAGCAGCAACGTATGGAAAGAACAGAACAGCGAACACATGCTTTTTAACGACTAAAATACGGCAGCGTATATGGAAAAACAGAACAACGAATACATTTTTTTTAACAACTAAATTACAGCAGCGTATACGTCGAATTAATGCAGCGAAACATGCTTTTAAACATCTAAAAACAGCAGCAAAAACACTCGAACAGAACAGCGAAGTTACATGCTTGTTATCGACTAAAAATAGCAGTGAAAATACTCAAACAGAACAACAAAGAACATGCTTTTTAACAACTAAAATATAGCAGCGTATATGTCGAATTAATGCAGCGAAACATGCTTTTAAAAATCTAAAAACAGCAGCGAAAACACTCGAATAGAACAGCGAAGTTACATGCTTGTTATCGACTAAAAACAGCAGCAAAAATACTCGAACAAAACAGTGAATAACATGCTTTTTAACAACTATAGTCTATAACAACAATATCAAACAAGACATTGATGGCAGAATATCATGTAAGGACTTATAGCAAGAACAAACTGTCAAGAAATCTACACTAGTAGTAGCCGAGAAGTCAACAGAGGAATAGCAATAGAAAATCAGCCAAGGAAATAACTACAGAACGTTTAACAGCAACGAACAGCCAAGAGTCGACAACCAAGAAGTACTAAGGGTATCCCAAGGAAATCTTCGCAACATCAACAAGCTAACAAAATCCACATAACACTAACACAAAATTCATGCACACACTTGCGGTGTAGGGCCTCCAACCTAGCCAAGACACACCGAAGTCTTACCATTTTGACGAACCAAGAACAGGGACAGCAGCTTCCGGCTCCAGCTCACAGATGCGGACAGCAGCTTCCGGCTTCAGCTCACGGATGCAGCTCCGGTAAAGACAGCTCCAGTCGAACACTCTAGCACACCCGAGAGGAATTCTTCTCCAGAACACCTCCCCTTCAGCCTTCCTCTCTTTAACCCCACAACAAACGTCACCAGCAACTAGCATGCCCGACAGCCCGCCTCCAACTGTTCAACTCCAGACATGCTGACCAACACTGCAAAATTCACAGAGTGTTCCCCACACCCACACTGTCGTTGTCGCTGGTTCGAACCCAACAACCAGCTGGACCAAGGTCTCTAGTCGGTCCAACGCGAACAACCAATTCCACAAGCGCTCCCCTGCCGAAAATGCCAACCCCTGCATCCCTCACAAATTGTCGATTTTGATCATCCCCAGCAACGTCCGACCATCAACCCCAAATCGCAAGCCCTAGCAGCGAACCGCCATGACTTGCCGCTCCGCCACGCCTAGACGTCGGGCACGCCGAACCCGTTGCCTTGCTCGCCATCGCTGTTCGTCGTCGCCGTCTCCCTAGCCTCGGCTCCCTCTCTCCCTTTTGCTCTGTCTCACCTGCGAATTGCAAATGGCCAAGGGTCATTCTTTCTCATTTAACCGGTTCACTTAGTGAATTGGTTCAAATGGCGTGAACCGGTTCTGTTGAACCGGTTCATGCCTCCAATGTCCCTCATTTAATTTTTCTTTAACCCTATCCTAATTAAATTTTCTTTTTTAAATTTAATCCTTAACAAAATTAATTAATCCCAAACAATATAATTTAAATTCATTAAATTACTATGTATTTTAATCACAGTAAATTCCATTAATTTAAAAATCTAACGAATACGTCATTTGTAATACCCCGATAAAAATAATTATCCAACTTAAAAAGTCAGGTTATTACAAATTTAATTACTGATTAGATTACTGGATAAAGTCTATGTGGCTTTTGGTTTGAGGATTTACGCTGCTCTCAGTTGTGTTGTGTGGGTGTTGATGAGAGTTGTTTCCTATTCTGTTATTTGGTTAAGTGGACTGTAATTGGGTTATGAAATTCTATTAAGTATATGAGTAAGGAATAAAGATATAGATAAGGATGAATAAGGAATAAAGATATAGATAAGGATAAGGTTGTTAAGTTGTAGATGTTGAAGTTTGTAAGTGTTATTAAATTTTGTAAACAGTTAATGGAGAAATAGATATTAATGATAAATATTATGAAATGTGAAGGTATAAAAGGAAGAATGACAACGTTAATTTCTGAACCGCACTAAAGACGCTAGGTAAGTTGATACTTATTGTACTTTGATTTTCGGATTCTACATCACAAGAATTAGGACATTGTTTGCTGATTGTTATTGCTTTCATAGAATATTTAGGTTGTTTAGTGCTTTACCACAAATTGAGCATGTTTTGTATATTGTGCTATTGTTTGCTGGATGTTTATTAGCTTTAGGTTCTTTTAATGATATGTTTCATAAATGAACATGTTTAGAGATTATTGGAATGAGATAATTGAACTGTGTGCATTCACGAGTGTCATCATGGTTTTCACAACAATACGAAAATGGTTTTCATGCATAGTTTTTCAAGGAAACAAAAAGTGATGGAATGGATGCTCATACATACTAAGTGAATGGCGTTCTCAAGGGTTGATCACCCGAGTGAACAACCATCACTTAGTTGTAGGAATATTCATTGTATCATTGAATAAACGTAAATAGGCGTGTGGGGGTTTGGGAGATTTGATAATTGTCCATCGGTGGGGACATCATAGGATGTATCTCCCTATCGGAGTGATGGTTAACCACGTGGACTCTAGGGTTCATCATTTCTCTTGTACAGAAATTCCCAACATCTTCAACAAAAAAGAGAATGGTGGCGGTCATCGGTGGTGAGGCCATAGGATGTATCTCCCCCCCGGAGTGATGGATAGCCACATGACCATAGGATGTATCCATTCTCTCGGTACATGGAATGGATAAGTTCCCTTCCAAAAAATTAAATTAAATATAACAAAGCGAATAAACGTAAATAGGCGTGTGGGGGTTCGGGAGATTTGATGACTATCCATCGGTGGGGACACCATAGTATGTATCTCCCTATCTAAGTGACGGTTAACCATATGGACTATAGGGTTTATCATTTCTCTTATACGGAAATCCCCAACGTCTTCAACAAAAAGAGAATGGTGACGGTCATCGGTGGTGAGGCCATAGGATGTATCTTCTCGCTGGAGTGACGGATAGCCACATGACCATAGAATGTTTTCATTCTCTCGGTATATGAAACAAATAGGTTCCCTTCTAGAAAATGAAATTAAATAATAACAAAGCATTGTGGGGATGAGATAGTGTGCCAAAAGACCTGGAATGTAGGCGTTCCAGATGAGACGGAAAGTCAAAATGCCTAGGAATGTATGTAAACAGAAGAGGAAAAGGAAAAGGGAAACGGAAATGGAAAAGGAAAGATCAAGTTAAGATCAAGAAGACTGAAAAAGAAAGAAAATGAAATGCGAAATGAAAATAGAACGAAAAGGAAAAAAAATGGAAACGGAAAATGAAAAATGATTTCAAAAATGCATAGCATGTTTATTTTATTTTATATTACTTACTGAGCATTAGACTCATTAGTTAAGTCTTGTTGATGTAGGTATACGCTTGGAAATAGATGATCAATACAAAGAGCAGTTGATGAGGAATTTGCACCGATGAATCTTGTGGCTGGCTGGGCTAATGAGTAAATGGTTTTGCAAAGAACTAGTTGAGTTTAATAATTGTTTTATGTCCCTCTTTTATTACTTCCGCTATATATTTAAGAAAGATTATTTTTATAAATGAAAGTTATTCCGCTGCTAAAATATTACTATTGGAAAATGATTTTAATAAAAAATTTAACACTCGGTTTTAAAAGAAAAATCTTACTCTAATTTTATAAAAGAAAAAATTTTAAATTTTAAGCAATTTTAAAGGAAATAAAAACTGGGTCGTTGTAGCCAAACTTTCTCCTTGTTTTACAAATTTGGAGTCCTTTGAGACATGGATATACTCCTCCAACGGCTTCTCCGTGGAGCATCCAATAAGCTCATTCAACTGATTAAGAGTTATCCTAATCTGTTTCCCATACAGAAAAGTCTTCAACTCACTGTCACTGGAGCTATCCAACTTCAAATTTGCATAAAATAATTTCACAGCCCTCTAACAAGAATAACCCCCCATTGTGCACAATTCATACGAACTAACTCACTTAAACATTTCCTTCAATCCAAAATCAGCGAACGAATTGAAATCTACCTTCATAGATATAATTATGGAACGGGGTACAATGTCATTATCGTACCATTTTTTGGAGGAGGCAGAGCTGAACAACCAGGGTTTGAAGGGCTTTGTAGACACGCGGACTCGACCTGTGGGCTCGGAGGGAGCCACCTTACGCTTCTTCGACACTTGCCTTGCCTTTGGCGCGATTTTCCGCTTCAACAATCGTGAGGATGGATATCAAAAGTTCGAGTTTGTCGGGGGAAGAAGAAATTCCTCTATGCAATATATAGGGCAATGGGTGCCCTTCTCAATTATAAGGCAGATTTGGGTCATCCGTCGAGAGGAAAACGCTGTCGTTTAGTGTTCAGAGAATGAAATCCGAGAGGAACAGATGTTCCTCGTATTAAGACGAACATCTGTCATGGCCTAAACGACGCCGTCTTAAGACGAGAGACGTCCATTGAGAGCAGAACGACGTAGTATTGGACAATGGATGTCCGTTGCTTGGCGATGGACGTCCGACTTAATTGAGGGAATTCGTGTTTTAAAAACGCCTGTGCCTTGCACGTGACCCTGTTAATTTGGATTCAATCCTAGCTGTCGATCCAGATGAGGGACGTCCCTCGCTCGATCTAACGGCCAGTGATCGTCATCCACCATCGCCTTTGGAAGATGCCAGATGCAATCCTGGCCATTGATCCAAAGGAGGGACACGTCCTCACTCGATCCAAAAGCTAGGGATCGTCGTTCGTCCGTTGGTTGCCTTTGGAAAATGCTAGATGCAATCATGGCTGTCAATCCAGAGGAGGGAGGGTACCTCGCTCGATCCAACAGCCAGGGATCGTCGTCTGTCTGTCGCCTCTAGAAGACACCAGATTCAAACCTGGCCGTCAATCTAGATGAGGGACGTCCCTCACTCGATCCAGCGGCCTGGGACTATCGTCCGTCCATCACCTAACAGCATCGCCAGATTCAATCATGGTCGTACATTCCGCGATCCAACGGCCAATGAGCTTCGTCTCCGCCATCGTGCCTCATCGTCCTTCTTCTTCGAACTGCCAAGAGGGATGATACTTGACGTCCTTCATCTCCGTACGATGGTACTTGACAGAGACGAAACCGAGATGTTAAACTCGACGGTCCTGGACGGGAAACATGATTGTGAGATTGCCAGCGAGAATTTTTCATAGTTCAAAGTTTTAGTTGTTAAAACAATTCTCCAAAGTTTGACTTGTCATTGATCGTGAGCTATAGGGTCTGAGGTGTTAATTTTCCTAATTTTTACTACTGTTCATTAGAGATTAATTGGATGGTCAAATTCATTTTATTTTCAAACTTTAATTATTTTTAACCCTCCATAAAAAATAAATCAATTAATTGACACTCATTAATAAATTATTATAAAATTTAAAATTCTTTACTAAACCTATTAATTTATCTCAAATGGTTGTAAATTTTTTGGGAAATTAACACCGTATACTCTATAGTTTGGGATGAAAAAACACGTCAATCTTTCAAGATTTTTTGTAAACAATTAAAACCTCTAACTATGAAAAATGAACAACGCAAACATTTTTGTCATGTTTTCCGTCTAAAATTGAAGAAACAAACGGTGCAACCACTCTAACGTCCTAAAATTTTCATTTTTCCTTGAAAAGTTTTCTCCTCACTGTAGATCTCGTATGTTGACGTCGACCTTCAAAGGCGATGTTAGTCCTCCAATAAAAATGAATTTCACTGTTAAATTCTACATTGCGATTGAAAAAAAAATTTGAATATTCAAGAATTTCGAAGTTTACTACGATGAAAGTCGTTGTTCGAACCTCCACCCTCCTCTGTGTTGTCGGCCCATCGGAGAAAAAACATTATTGATCCAGATTGCCAGAAAGACGTTGTCTTAAGTGAGGGACATTCGCTTCGAATTGAGAGACTCTGCTTTAAGCTGAAATGACGTACTTTTTAAGCGAGGAACGTCCTTCAACTTATAAGGGACATCCCTTATAAGTTGAGGGATGTCTTTCAACCTATAAGGGATGCCCCTCAACCTATGAGGGATGTCCCTCGCTTAAAAAGTACGTTGTTTCAGCTTAAAACAAAATCTCTTAATTTAAAACGAATGTCCCTCGCTTAAGACGAACGTCTCTCTATCAATCTGGATCGATAATGTTTTTTCGCCAGCGGGTCGATAACACAAAGGAGAGTGGATGTCTCTGATGAACGTCCTTCACCATGGTAAACTTTGAAATTCTTGAATATACGATTTTTTTTTCAATCGTAATGTAGAATTTAATAGTGAAAATTCATTTTTCTCGAAGGACTAACATCAACTTTAAAGGTCGACGCCGTCAGACGAGAACGATAGTGAGGGAAAAACTTTTTAAGTTAGGAAAAACGAAAATCTTATGACAGATTTAGACAAACTTTGACGTTAGAGTGGTTGCACTATTTGTCTCTAACGAAAAATATGATAAAAATGTTTGCGTTATTTATTTTTCATAATTTGAGTTTTTAATTATTTACAAAAGTTTTTGAAAGTTTAACATGTTTTTTATTCTAAATTATAGAATCTATTGTGTTAATTTTCCTCAATTTTAAATCCTTTATGAAACCCACTAAAGTACACTCAATAATGAATGGTTAATAATTTTAAAGCTCATTAGTTCACCCCCATGAATTCATTATGCACGTTCACCCATAAATATAATAAATGAACTTCAAAATAATTTTAAGAAAGTAAAATAAAATGATATAATTAACTTGGCTACGAAATAAATATTGTACGAAATGAATAACTAATTTGTACAATAATTTTGATTTTAGGATAATTATCAATTTATATTTTAAAGGTTAGAGATTTTTTTTAACTGACACCATAAAATTTAAATTTTAATATTTGACACTTTCAAGTTTGTCCTGTTATCATCTAACACCCTAACATTAGAAAATCGTTAAAAACTGTTCGTGCATTTCACGTGCAGCTTCTTCACTCCATCTACCGTGAAGATATCTTTCATTCTTCACATTGCGAATCCGCGAAGACACTCGGCGAAGGCGAACCCCTGAGAAGACGAACTCTGCGAAGACAAACCCCTACTATCTGAAGGAGAACTCTAGCGAAGACAAACTCTGCGAAGACAAACTCTGCGAAGACGAACTCCTGCTCTCTGAAGGCGAACCCCTGCATTCTGAAGGAGAACCCCTACTCACCGAAGACGACCCCTGCTCTGCTAAGACAAGAAAGCTTTGAGAGGATGAACTACATTGTGGGACATAAAAAGCTTCTTCGATGTGCCAAGTTAAAGGTCTTCCATAGACACTTCGAGAGGATGAACTACATCGTTTCCTCTTTTTTCCCTTCAACCTCTACTGCTACCACGTGATCATGGACGAAAATGAGATCATAAACTTTTGACAACTTCGAGTTGTTCAGACCAAAATATTCAATTTAAACTAGTGTAATCTCACCTCCGAATGGCCTTCCGCCAAAAAATGATTGGAAGATGCCAAATGGATTGTGACCACCACCATCATTGCCGCTCATTCCTTCCTTGAGCGTGTCTTCCCCATACTGATTGTAGACCTCATGCTTCTCGGGATCACTCAGTACGTCGTAAGCCTGAGCGATTCCCTTAAACTACCATATCCAAATTACAACACAAGGATTCACTATTCAACATCAAAGTTAAGCAAGAAGAACTTCCCTCCACAATTCGATCAAATATTAATCCCAAATTCGAAAATTTAATTTCCTTCAAGATTCAAGAAAATCAAACTTTCACTCAGCACATCAAGAAATACAGAGGTTGCCATTGGAGAAGAGAATTAAGGGTATTTATATATACATATAAAAACAAAAAGCGAGCGTCCATCTTCGCAGAGTAGGGGTCGTCTTCAGAGAGCAGGGGTCGTCTTCGAAGAGCAGGGGTTTGTCTTCACAGAGTTCGTCTTTGCAGGGGTTTGCCTTAGCCGAGGGTCTTCACAATCAGTGTGAAGAATGAAGGATATCTTCACGGTGGATGGAGCGAAGAAGCTGCATGTGAGATGCACAGATAGTTTTTAACGAATTTCTAACGTTAGGTATTAGATGATAATAGAGCAAATTTGAAGGTGTCACATACTAAAATTTAAATTTTTGGGTGTCAATTAAAAAAATTCTTAAATTTTAGGAGGTAAATTAATAATTACCCTTTATTTTATTATAATAATAATGCAAAAGTGGACCACTTCCACATATGTCGTAGAACTGCACGTGCATATCACATTTGTACCCTAGTTGTCAAAAAATTATATATAAAAAATTTGCATCAATCATAACCTTAACTCAAGCTTTTTTTACATTAATAAGTGTGATCACATTTCAAGCTGGCTACTTTGATTGATTGAACGATGTAGAAATGTGCGGATGAAACAAAATTGGAAGAGGAAAATCGAAGGTGAGAACAAAAAAGAGTACAAAATCTTACGTGGTTAGACATTAATTACGAACTCGTAGCACATGTTATCTAATTTGGCACAAATTAAAATTTTGAGTAATTAACAAAAAAAAAATCATAAAATTTAGAGCCAACAACAAGCCAAACCTTAAAATAAGTTTGGTAATAACTAAAATATTGAACTATGAGAAATGAACAAAGCAAACACTATAGTCACGTTTTTCGTTAAAAAACGTCTCTCAAACGTCTGCGCCACCCGCGGATATCCGATTATGCCCTGTTACATAAAGGCTGTAACGGACGTCGGTGCATATTCATTCACCCAGAAGTGGACGTACGTACTAAAATGAGCGAACGGCTGCTTCTTAGAAAGGATGTCCGTTATCTGTTAATGTTAATAGGTAAAACGTCTACACTTTCAAATATATATTTTTTTTGCATTTTTGCAGACATCCTTTCAACTCCATCTACATAAGTTGAAACGTGAAAGACGTCCAATGCAAGCAAGCAGATTGACCTAGTCGATTTATTAGCGATTTCCCAACAATCTTTCAAGTTTTGAACCCTAAAATGACATCTAACCTTGCAAAAATCACCATGAAGCGTAAAATCGCTCCCTCAATAGCTCAAGGTCATCGGAGTTTAGGACTGCATCGTCCAAGGAAATTTACGACAATGATATCCAATGTCATTCTATTATTATCTATAGGAGGGTAGAATTCAATGCGTTCCCAGATTTTGGAATATTAGGTACATTTGAGAGTATTTCACTTATTGGGTTGTGCAAGATGGGGGAATATTAATGTGAGCGGGTTGTGAAACTGTTTTACGTGAATCTGGAGATGGGCAACCAACTTTTGGAGCTGAGGAAATATCTATTTGGGTGAGAGATTAGGATAACTCTCAATGAGTTAAATGAGCTGCTTGGATGCTCCACGGAGGAATCGACCGATGAGTATTTTCACGTATCCAATTATCCATATTTCATTAAACAAGGAGAAGCTCTGGCATTGCTGCAACAATTGCACCGTAATCCCATCGTTTGATCTTTCTACAGGCCCAAATCCAAGGTCCTAAACGCCAAAACTAGAGTCATCCATCACATGATAACTTACACAATTCTACCTCGTGATGGACATAAATACCATGTCAGCTGCATGAATCTCTATATGATGGAGAAGCTCTACAATGAAAAGAGATTGAACCTTAGATACGTGATCATGAATCTCATGAAGGACATCCTACACAACTAGCTCCCCTACAACTGGCTCGTTCATAAGACTATTGACGGTAGTGGGCTGACACTAACTCCCAACGAGCCAAGAATCATTGAAAATGTACCTTATGTCTAAAATCAAGTGGACTTAGCTCATATGAGGATTGCCAAATGAAGAGGGGAGTAGGTATTCAAGGGCAGAGAGACTCCATTCATGTCGGTTGCATAGCTTCCTTCAACATCGGCTATAAAACCTCCTTCAACGTCGATTGCACCTTGCTCAAATCAAATGGAGGTGGAGGACGATATTTTTCAGTTCCCCTCCTTACACCTCTCACTCTATGTTGATGACTGAAGAGAGGTAGAATTGGATTGTAGGCTACTTAGAGAGTATGACTACCTCGATTGCAGCCTATGGAAGCCGAATTGAAGGAATGGGTAGGCGAATTGAAGAGCTTCACGCCACTCAACAGTCGATTGTGGATGAGCTGAGGAGACGTGTGGATCCTCCAGCAGCCCCACCAGTTGTAATGCCCCGTAATTTCTTATCTTAAAACGTGTAGTTTGAAATGTCTTTTTCTTTAAAGTGCATAGCGGAAGATTGTTTCTTTCTTTTCAAATAAAATTCATAAAACAATAAAGATAATTTATTTAGAAATCTCATTCATAAAATTTTCCCATTTCATGTTCACATACAATTTTCTTTACAAAATGTAGCCCACATGGTCGGTCTTGCAATAACAACACAATTCGTCTTCCCAGAGATACTTTCTCAACTGCATCATCTCTTTTTGATCTTCTATCTTTAGTGTTATAATTTAGTTTGTACCTACACCACAAGACTCATCCCTAAGTCTATTGCTTAGTAAGTAATGTAAACCTAAACATATCATCACATCTTATAGAAAAATGTTGCATACTTAAACATGAGATACATTTTTATAAAACCATGTTGTTTTCTGTTTTCCATTTTCTTTCTTTATTTCCATATTCTGTATAATCAGTTTCGACATCAATCAAAAGCTTTGCTATTAGTTGAACACATCAATGCGCAACTATTTGTCTCACTAGCTTCCATGCACATTAATGCATAACATTTCTTGATAGACTCGACATCAATCGAGTCACTCGTTAGCTATCATGCACATCAATGCACAACAACCTATCATCTCTGGTTTGTGAAATATTTTCAATAAAACTGGAATCCACCGACCATGCAATCAAGCAAATTAATCATAGGTAAGAAACAATGGATGGGGTGCTGCAAGAGTTGCATTCTCAATATGAAACACTCGTGACTATGATCACACATATTCCAACTACACCCATGGAACCTAAGTAGAAACAAGTACTCAACCCAAAGAAGGATGCAATCAGAACTCTGAAATAATCCAGATACGACCTCAACAAGTCCCTTCTAGTTCCAAAACAAAGTTTGATAATGGAAATCAAGTTCAAGGACCAAAAATCAATTTTCCTATATTTATAGAAGAGAAACCAAGAGCATGGTTGAGAAAGGCTCATAAGCATTTCATGATTAATCAAATAGCTGAGAAACAAAAAAGAGCATTGCATAAATGTATCTTACGAATAAAGCAGATGTTTGGTTTCAAGGCTTTAATGCTTCATATCCGCCTGCTCCTTCAAATTTCTTTTCTATGGAATTGTGTCGTCAATTTAGTGAGTTAACAGTAGAAAAAACCATTGCAATATTCAGTAAGATTCGACAAACCAGAACCATAGCTGAATATCAAGAGAGATTTGAGGGGTTGAAATCACAGGTAATGTTCATGTTACCAAATTTTCTTAAATTTTACTATATTTCTATATTTACAAGTGGACTCAAAGAAGAAATTAGGCCAATGGTTAAAATAATTAGGCTAATAAGCTTAATTCAAGCTTTCGAGATGTCTGCTTTGCAAGAAAATGCTATTTTAGCCATACATAAGATGAATAGGCTACCCAAGGTTTCTGTAAACACTAAATGGCAAACTGTTTCTTCAAATAGCAGTACAATTAAGGATCCACTTAACACAAAACCCAATTCCCATGAAATTGTTAAACCTTTTCAAAGATATAAAATGATTTCACTGGTCGTGTTCCAGGATAAAAAGAATAAAAGATTGTACTACAAGTGTGATGAAAAGTTTAGCCCGGGACATATATGTAAAAACAAGTGTTAAATGGAAGATATTAATGAAAAATCTCAAAAGGAAGAAGCTAACAAAACAGAAAATGTGGGGATTTAACTGAATGCACAGACTGGGAGAGTATCACCTAAAACCATTTGACTAAATTGGTATATTAAGAAAAGGAAAGTATCGATTTTTTTGGCTCAAGATGGAGGTAGATAATTTGCAGAAGCTAAGAGTTTTAGTTACTAATGGATCTATGGTGGTCGGCCATCCAATACTTCAACTAGTAACTTGGAAAATGAAACAAATTCCATTTACATTTCCTTTACAAATATTGAAGTTAGGAGCGAGTGATATGATATTGGGTGTAGATTGGATGAGTCAATTCCAATTCCTCATATTTGATTTTATCAATGGCAATTTAAAGTTTAAACATGGAGATCAATAGATAAAATTATCCAACAAAATTAGAGTTCATTCCCATGAATTAATGCAGGATTGGCAATTTCACGATTGGTGTCAAAAGCAAACTTATGGAATTGTTGGTAAATTGTGTTCTCTGAATCAGAATCATGACAACAAGATTCCACTGAGATAGAATCAGTGTTGGATTTTTTTTAGATGTTTTTCAACAAAAAAGAAAGGTCTTCCTCCATAAGATCTCATGATCACCACATTCCTTTGTAGCCAGGAGCAAAATCCTTTAAAATTAGCGATATAAATGTCCATATTATTAGAAAACAGAAAAAGAAAATATGGTTAGAGAGATATTGTTGGATAGAATCATTCAAACCAGCAATAGTTCCTTTGTTTCACTAGTTTTGTTGGTTAAGAAAAAAATGGGACATGGAGATTTTCTATTGATTATAGGTAGCTCAATGTCATTACCTTGAAGGATAAATTTCTTAAGCTTATTATAGACTAACTACTTGATGAACTATATGGTTATACATACTTCTCAAAAATAGATTTAAGGGTTGGATATCATCAAATTAGAGTCGCCGCCAAAGATATCATCAAATTAGAGCCGCTGCAACAAAAATGGTTGTCAAAATTGCTTGGATTGCAATATGAAATTGATTACAAAAGAGGGTTGAAAATGTGGTTGTTGATGGTGAAAATTTTAGCATAACTTCTGTTATACCAATAGGGATAAAGAAAGTTATAAGTAGGTATGAAGGAGATCAAGTTGCTTCCCAAATGATTCAGTAACTGTTGATACAATCTCCAACCAATGAGGGTTATCAGTATTTGAATGGTCATTTAAAATATAAAGATCAAATTTATATTGGAACATGAAGAGATGTAAAGACCAAAATTATAAAAGCAATTCATGACTCATAGGAAGCAGGGCATTCTAGTATTCAAGCAACCTTACATAGAGCCAAACAATATGTTTATTGGCCTAGCATGACTAAAGAAATCGTAAAATTGTTAGATTTGTTAAAGGTGTAAAGGAGAACATCTTCCCTATCCCAGTCTTTTACAACCACTCTCAATTTCTAAACAACTGTGGAGTCACATCTCCATGAATTTTACAGAGGGATTGCCCAATTCTGGAGGCAAAGATTGCATTTGGGTTATTATTGACAAATTTACAAAGTATTCAAACTTTGTTTCCCTCTCACATCCTTTCACAGTTGTTGAATTGGCAAAACGTTTTTTGAATACTATATATAAAATGCATGGTACGCCACAAAGTATTGTTTCTGACCAAGATAGAATTTTCACAAGCAAGTTTTGGTAGGAGGTTTTCAAATTGTTAGGCATTCAATTACATTTGAGCTCAACATCACCTAGAAACCAATGGTCAAACTAAACGTCTGAACCAATGTTTGGAAATGTACCTCTGATGCATGGTTTATCACCATCCTAAACAATAGATTCGGTGGCTATCCTTGGTTGAATGGTGGTACAACACTACTTGGAATTCTGCAATTAGAATGTCTCCATTTGAGGCTTTGTATGGTCTTAAACCTCCACAAGTTGCATTAGGGCCTTATCCACAGACAAATGTTATTGCTGTGGAAGAGCTGTTAGCAAAGAGACACAAACTAGATAGATATCTAAAAGAGCAACTTGCTCAATCTCAGGCTCGTATGGAGTTGTATGCCAATTAACACCTAATGGAGAGACACTTTGAGGTTGGTGACTGAATTTTTCTCAAACTACCACCATATCAGCAACAATTGATTGTTTGTCTTGCCAATTATGAACTCAATCCCAAATATTATGGACCATATCATGTCTTACAAAAGATCAGTAATGTTGCTTATAGTTTAGATTTACCTTCATCTTCTAAGATCCATCCGATGTTCCATGTCTCACGACTTAAAAAGAAAATAGAACAAAAACATATTGCAGTTTAGCAAATTCCAGGTGAAACTATTCCATCTTCCAGTGATTTATATCCTAAAGCATTGCTTCAAATTTGCACTATTAAACACTGTAACCAAGCAGTCACTCAATGGCTTATTCATTGGAGAGGGCAGGATATGGCCTAAGCTGTAACACCCCGTTATCGTTTTTCCCGTTCATGCGATGTAATCAATTTGGAATAATTAACGTAGTTTATTTTGTGCCCATACGTGTTCTTTTATGACATATAATTGTGAAAAAAAATAATAATAATACGAGACGAAATTTAAGTTGAAGAAAATCGAGGAAAAGTGGTTCATGGTCATTTCAGAGGAATGTGGACGCCATGAGGATGAGATTTTGCGTCTGCAACAGCTTAGAACACATGGGGATGAAGGCCAGATGAATCCTCGCGTCCTGAGGTTGACCCTGTCTTTTGCGGATGAATGCAGACGAGATTGGAATGCGTCCGATCTGAATCTGTTCGAATTTTGGGTACATTCAGATACATGCGGATGAGGTTTTGCGTCTGAATGTCACCTTCGGACGAGGTGAGGATGGTTGAGGACGATTACAGATTCAACCAAAAAATGAATTTGTACCAATTTTGGATACTTTTGGACGCAGTTCGGACGAAATGTCGCGTCCGAAAGTCTCCAATTTTGCGAAGATAGAAATTTTAAATAATGGATTTTGGGGATGAAAAATCGAGAAGGCAACCGTGAGTTGACTCTGGAGGGGAAAATCTCCCTCAAATGGATCACGTCGTCCCATTTTTGCTCCTTCCTCTCTTCTGATTGGTGTTCATCAACTTCCACAGGTAGCATTTCACCCTTTTTAAATGCTGTTGGAGTTCTATTCGGGAGAGTGAGATTCCATTTCCCCTTGTTTCCTCCCATTTCTTTCTTCCAACGAGAGAGAGAGCGATAGAAGGGACCGCAAAGGAGCTTGTAGCTAAAAGTCAAGTATCGTGAGTGTGAGCGAAGATTGAAGCTGAGAACTGCAGTGGTGAGCTGTGGAGTGTTGTCCCTATCGGTTTTCTTCAATTTAGGTAAGGAAGGGGTAGAGTCTTGACTGTCAAATCCCTACCCACAAGTGTGTGAGTGTGTTGTATGTCAAATTGTTGAATTAGTTAGATGATGAAATTTTTTTGTATAAAATTTCTCTGCTGTGTATGTGAGTTCTTGCCTTTTTGTTCATACAACTTTATCTCCTACAAATGCCCTACTTAGATGAAGGTCAACAATGTGGTATATGTTAGATACGTGAATAATTCATGTTAAATACCATGGTAGGAAATTATGAATTGATAAGTAAAAATGAACTCAAGATTTCCTTTTAAGAATTGACTCTATTCTGCACATATAGATTATTTATTTGCTGTAGTTTTCTTGGTTCCTATTCTTACTGCAACTTCTTTTATGTATTGTAATTGAATGTTTGTGAAAGAGAATTGAATTGAGAACTACTAAATTATAGATTATAACTGAGTTGATTGAGATTGTTTATAGAGTATGATATGCATGAATAAATGATTAACTCTGTTTTACTTCCCAAATTTTTTGTTAGATAGTAGAATTCATTTATAAATGTTGATACTTCTTGGTTCTTGTTAGGAATTAGAAATCTCTAAATTTATTGGCATTCAATTCAATTTAGTAATTTCCTATTATATCAATTGTCAATCATGTTTCTAATTGTAATTCGTTAAATAGAAATTTTGTGCATGATTTATTAAGCATGTTTACATTCGGAATTAATTAGATAAGCATGCCTAGATGATTTATTTAGCATCTTGACTTTTAGCTTATAATGTTGTCATTTCTTGGTACTGGTTAGGAATCTTAATTTTCTTTTACTACACTGTCTACATCTATAAAAATGGGATAAAAGAATGATAATTGATTACATTAATTTGTTGAATAAAATGATGATATGTATGACCACAATGAATAGAGAATTTCGTTTCTAATTTTATACAATCCATTATGTTACTTATTGAATTTTCTTAAATTGTTAATGCTTACTCCATTTCATTAAACAAGCATGTGTAGATTATTTAGGATGATAATTGTTGAGCATATTTATCATTCACCTTGCCATTATTTTTAGTAAAATTAGGCATGTTACTCACTGTATTAGATATTTGCTATTGTTGTCTTCCTTGCGTATCCTTAATTATAGTTGTTCATTACAAATGCTGCTATTATAGTTCCCTGTTGAAATTTTTTTCCATTAATTGTATTTCTATTCATTCCCGTTACTTTTATTTCATTGTATTAGTATGTCTCATGCATCATATTAGTAGAAACACGTAGGGTGTGCCACTATGGAGTGGTACTCACATATACGAGTGAGGAAAATGAAATGAACAAACGCAATGAACGAATGATGTAATGGGAAGTTGAAGGATGGGTGGGTAGTTTGGATCTAGTCCACATAGAGCTAGAAGCCGATCAAACTATACCACACATACGTGTTCCTTCAACTTCCAGCTCGAAATATGAGTTATGAATGAATGAATGAACGTAATGAAAGATTGGTTTGGGGCGGACCCATTCCAAGTAAACTAAAGAGAGGCATGACATATGTATATTCCATTTCCTTACTAAACCTTTAGGCTTACGTATTACTTGTGGTGTAGGTAATGAATGATAACGCTTAGAGTGGAAGGTGATGCATTTCTCGTGGAGCCTGCAGTGTATCCAGATGAATCACGACCTGAGTAGGATGGCGTAAAAAGATGGGAAACATTTTGTTTAAATTGTAAGGATTTAATAATGGGCAAGATTTGCCTAAACTTGATTTCGATGTTATTTCGTATGATTTGGTTCTAAACCCAAAACGTATTTGAAGTTTTTAAAAGCGTTTTCCACATACTCTGATTTTATTTATACTCTCTAATTTTATGTTGAATTTTTATGTGTGAAAATTTTACAAGTTAAGTAGAGAAAGGAAAAAGAAAATTTTTCTTAAGAAAGAATGGAATTTGACGCGGGGCGTCACAGTTGGTATCAGAGCCAGGTTACTCTTGTGTGATTCACTGCGGATAACTCAGACTCGTTGGAAAACGCTTCTCTGACTATAAGTTTCCTTTTATAAACTATCTTTCTAAATAAAATTGTTTCGCTATGATGTGGAAATGCATGAGATAGTTAAAGTTTTATATGTTTTCCCTTTCATATGATGTTACGGCATGAAAACTTGAATGACTAAAGTATCTCCTTTAAATTAATTATAAATTGTAGAATACTGGAAATGGCTAGAAGAGGAAGGGGAGATATGCCTCGTAATGAGGATTGGCCTCGAGCACAAGTCAAGAAGAGAATCTTGGTTGGGATGAAGCTCTTGATCATATAGCTGCAGTTGTAGAACAACAATCTCGACAGATGGAACAACAGTCCCAATTCAAGGAACAACACTTTCGATTTATGGAGAGATTCATGGGACAAGGACATGGAAACGGGGTTGGTAATGAGAATCAGCGGCCGATACCAATCCAACCTGCCCATAGAGAAACTGGATGGGAGAGATTTCAAAGACTCAAACCTCCCTATTTCACCGGGGACATTTCCGACATTTTGAGAGCCGAGGAGTGTATACGCTCCTTAGAAGAGATTGGTGAGGCTGAAAGGGTAAGATGGGTTGTCTATCTACTGACGCATGAGGGATGATTTTGGTGGGACACGGTTAGCTCCTCTCGGGATGTTACAACCCTCACTTGGAGAGAATTCAAAGAGCTATTCAATGAGAAGTATTTCAACCACACCGTCCAGACACAGAAGTTGATGGAATTCATGTGCCTAAGACAGACTGGATCTGTGATGGAGTATGCCCAACGATTTGAAGCATTGACTCATTATGCTCCACAATTTGTGTCAACAGAAGAGCATAAAGTCCACCACTTTGTGCAAGGATTGAGGATCGCAATACAATAAGGAGTTGTCGGAGCCGGAACTGAGGATGTCACTTATTTGAAAATTGTCGCCAGAGCTCGAGTAGTGGAAGGAGTAAAACTTATGGCAGTTAAGCAGAAGGAAGCAAATCAAAGGATGTGGAAGGCCAATTCTAGTCAACAATCTCGAGGCAGCCCATCACTGGGTCAAGGTGTTAAACGGCCCTCTGAGCTTGAGATGCAACAAAGACCTAATAAGAAGCTCATGGCTTATACAACTGCGGTTCCTCCACCTACTGCCTGTCCGAAATGCAAGAAGATGCATCATGGTGAATGCTTGGTTGGTTCTCAGAGGTGCTTTGCTTCTGGAAAACCGAGTCATGTAGTCAGAACTTGCCCAAACCGACCTGGTGGACAAGGAGGAGTGGCCCCTCGGGTATTCGCAATGTATGGCCCCGACCTGGAAGATGAACAACCAACCGTTGTAGCAGACGCATAAAATATATGCTTTAACTATTTAATTAATATTGATTTCCCTTAGTTGAATTAAGAGGTCTTACCTTAGGATAAACAAATCATTTAACTCTGATAGGAACAATTTATGTTAATAAGTGTGCCGTTTATGTCTTATTCGATTCGAGTGCCACACACTCTTTTATTTCTATAAATTTCTATAAAATGGCGAACTGCCTCTCCGGTAGTATAAATTGCACACGTCATGTGTTATTTCCCTCGGGTGACAATCTAATTGCCAATGGAATGCTTAGATCCTATGAATTGGAAATAAGTGGTTGTTTATTTCGGGTTGAGTTAATTATCATGGATATAAAAAGGTGCGACGTCATTATTGGTATGGATTGGCTATCTTCAAACCATGCAATCATTCATTGTAAGAAGAGAGAAGTTTGTTTTTGCCCTCTGGGTGATGGGATGCATAATTTCCAAGGAGTCAAAGAAACAAGGAAGTTGGACGTCATCTCCGCACTTAAGGCTGACAGGATGCTAAGAAATAGATGTGACGGATTTCTTGTGAACGTTTTGGATACTACCGCAAATTCAGAGACTAAGATGGAGGACGTTGCTATAGTTCAGGATTTTCCAAATGTATTTCTTGATGATCTTCCCGGCCTCCCCCCAGACCGTGAGATTGAGTTCGAGATCAATCTGCAACCTAATACTAAACTCATCTCCAGACACCCATATCGTATGGCAACAGCTGAATTGTGAGAGTTAAAAATTCAAATTGAAGAATTGATTACCAAGGGATTAAATTGAAGAATTGATTACCAAGGGATTTATTGGCTCGAGTTTTTCTCCTTGGGGCGCACCGGTAATATTTGTCAAAAAGAAAGATGAAACAATGAGAATGGACATTGATTACAGAGAACTAAACAAAGTGAAAGTCAAGAATAAGTATCCCCTATCAAGGATCGATGATCTACTTGACCAATTATGCGGTTCCAAAGTATTCTCAAAAATCGATCTCCGCTCAGGCTATTACCAACTGACAGTCAAACCTGAGGATGTACCCAAGACTGCTATTCGTACCCAAGACTGCTTTTTGTACCAAATACAGACACTATGAGTTCTTGGTAAATATCTTTCGAGTTAACCAATGCCCTGACAGCCTTCATGGATCTGATGCATGAGTCTTCAAGGATTATCTGGATAAATTTATTATCGTCTTCATTAATGATATCCTCGTTTATTCCCAATCTGAAGCAGAGCATTGTGAGCATCTACGGACAACCTTGTCGATTCTTAGCCAGCATCAACTGTACGCAAAATTTTCTAAGTGTGAGTTCTGGCTAAGCAGAGTTGGTTTTCTCGGTCACGTTATCTCCAAGGATGGTATCTCAGTTGACACGATGAAAGTACAAGCAGTGGTAAACTGGACGTAGCCGATAAATGTTGGAGAAGTGAGTTTTTTGGGCCTGCCTGGATATTATAGACACTTTTTGAGGGATTCTCTAAGATTGCTCTACCACTTACTAGCCTAACAAAGAAAAATGCCCGATTTTGGTGGTCTAGCGATTACAAAGATAGTTTCTTAGAATTGAAACGTAGATTAACTACTGCCCCTATTTTGACATTGCCAACGGAAGAAGGAAACTTTAGTATTTACTATGATGCATCGAAGAGAGGTCTCAGTGGAGTTTTGATGTAGCATGGAAGAGTTATTGTTTATGCTTCCCGACAGCTTGAGATCCACGAATAGAATTATCCTACTCACGACCTTGAGCTTGCAGCGGTTGTCTTCACACTCAAAGTATGGAGACATTATTTGTTTGGGCAGCGATGCAAAATCTACTCTGATCATAAGAGCCTTAAATATATTTTCACTCAGAAAGAACTGAATATGAGGCAACGACGATGGCTCAAATTTGTCAAAGATTACGATCTCGAAATTAAGTATCATCCCGGAAACGCTAATGTGGTTGCTGATGCACTTAGCCATAAAGTTGCCATGATGGGTGTGTTATGTGAATAGATGCCTTTGGGGCTTAAGCAAGAATTACAAGAGTTTGAATTACAAATGGTTCCCTCGCAATTGGATGTGGTCTTATCTAAATTGATTCTGTCGCCGTCTATTCTGGACCAGATTAATGAAGCTTAGCAAAGTGATAGTAATTGTGAGAAGTTCTGATTCAACCCTGACCTACCAGAATTTTGAGACTATTCTATGTCCGTGGAAGCCATTGTGAAGTTTAGAAACCGATGGTTTGTACCGAGTTGTGTTTTTCTGAGGACCAAGATCCTTCGGAAGCTCATTCATCTAGTTTCTCAATTCACCCTGGTAGTACCAAGATGTATAGTGATCTCAAAGTGCTTTATTATTGGCCGAAAATGAAGCACGACATCGCTATATATGTGGCCTTATGCAAGATATGTCAGTGTGTTAAAGCCAAACACCAAAGACAAGGTGGTTTCCTCCAGTCATTACCAATTCCAGAGTCCAAATGGGAACACATTACAATGAATTTCGTTACCAACTTGCCCAAGATAGCTAGAGGCCATGACGCAATATGGGTAATGGTTAATCGATTGACGAAGACTTCACACTTCTTGCCTGTAGCCATGACATACAAAATGAACTAGCTCGCTGATTTATATCTTAAGGAGATCGTCCGGCTACATGGTATCCCTATTTCTATTGTGTCTGATTGAGATCCGCGATTTACTTTGGTTTTCTTGAAACGTCTCAACAAAGCTATGAATACCGAGCTACAATTTAATACCGCGGTCCACCCTCAGACTGACGGTCAAAGTGAGAGGACCATACAGACCCTTGAAGATATGCTCTGCGCATGTGTTTGGAATTCCAAATCCATTGGGAGAAATCACTACCTCTCATTGAGTTCGCTTATAATAATAGTTTACAGGCCACTATTGGTATGACACCGTATGAAGCACAATGTGGAAGAAAGTGAGATCTCCTTTGCACTGGGATGAAGCGGGGGAAGCTAAATTCATTGGTCCTGATATAGTATAGAACACTGCTGAGTCGGTTGCCTTAATCAAGCAAAGGATGTTAGCAGCACAAAGTCGTCAAAAGAGCTACGCAAATAATCGTCATAGAGCCCTAGAATTTAATGAAGGAGACAATGTGTTCTTAAAGGTGTCCCCCTTCAAAGGAGTTGTTCACTTTGGGAAAAGAGGAAAGCTTAATCCAAGATTTATAGGCTCTTACATTATTACAAAGAGGATATGACCGGTTGCTTATCAGTTGCAATTACTAAACTCTTTGGTGAGCATACATAATGTCCTTCACGTGTCAATACTCAAGAAGTGTTTGGGACCTGCTACAATGTTGGATTATCTTGATGATGTTGATGTTCAACCTAACCTAAGCTATAGAGAAAGACCTATTCAAATCATTGACTCTTGAGTAAAGGAATTACGACGCAAGAGTTTTTCACTGGTCAAAGTTTTATGGCAGAATCATACCAGTGATGAGGCCACTTGGGAGAAAGAAGATGAAATGAGAGCCAAGTATCCTGAACTTTTCGATTAACTAAATTTTGGGGACCAAAATTTTTGTAAGGGGGATAGTATGTAACACCCCGTTATTGTTTTTCCCATTCATGCGATGTAATCAATTTGGAATAATTAACGTAGTTCATTTTGTACCCATACGTGTTATTTTATGACATATAATTGTGGAAAAATAATAATAATAATACGAGACAAAATTTAAGTTGAAGAAAATCGAGGAAAAGTGGATCAGGGTCATTTCGGACGAATGCAGACGCCATGAAGACAAGATTTGGTGTCCGCACCAGCTTAGAACACATGGGGATGAAGGTCGAATGAATCCTCGCGTCCTGAGGTTGACCCTGTCTTTTGCGGACGAGATGCAGACGAATGCGGACGAGATTGGTATGCGTCCGATTTGAATCTGTTCGAATTTTGGGTACATTCGGATGCATGCGGACAAAGTTTTGCATCCGAATATCACCTTTGAATGAGGTGAGGATGGCTGAGGATGACTGCGGATTCAACAAAAAAATGAATCTGTACCAATTTTGGATACTTTCAGACGCAGTCCGGACGCAATGTCGCGTCCGAAAGTCTCCAATTTTGCTAAGATAGAAATTTTAAATAACGGATTTTGGGGATGAAAAATCAAGAAGGCGACCACGAGTCGACTCTGGAGGGGCAAAATCTCCCTCAAATGGATCACGTCGTCCCATTTTCGCTCCTTCCTATCTTCTGATTGGTGTTCATCGACTTCCACAGGTAGCATTTCACCCTTTTTAAAAGTTGTTAGAGTTCCATTTAGGAGAGTGAGATTCCATTTCCCCTTGTTTCCTCCCATTTCTTCCTTCCAGTGAGAGAGAGAGAGAGAAGGGACTTCAAAGGAGCTTATAGCTGAAAGTCAAGAATCGTGAGTGTGAGCAAAGATTGAAGCTGAGAACTGCGGTGGTGAGCTGTGGAGTGTTGTCCCTATTGGTTTTCTTCAATTTAGGTAATGAAGGGGTAGAGTCTTGGTCGTCAAATCCCTACCCACAAGTGTGTGAGTGTGTTGTATGTCAAATTGTTGAATTAGTTAGATGATGAAATTTTTTCATATAAAATTTCTTTGTTGTGTATGTGAATTCTTGCCTCTTTGTTCCTACAACTTTATCTCCTACAAATGCCCTACTTAGTGAAGGTCAACAATGTGATATATGTTAGATAGGTGAATAATTCATGTTAAATACCATGGTTTGAAATTATGAATCGATAAGTAAAAATGAACTCAAGATTTCCTTTTAAGAATTGACTCCATTCTACACATATAGATTATTTATTTGCTGTAGTTTTCTTGGTTCCTATTCTTATTGCAACTTCTTTTATGTATTGTAATTGAATGTTTGTGAAAGAGAATTGAATTGAGAACTACTAAATTATAGATTACAACTGAGTTGATTGAGATTGTTCATAGAGTATGATATGCATGAATAAATGATTAATTTTGTTTTACTTCCCAAATTATTTTTTAGATAGTAGAATTCATTTATAAATGTTGATACTTCTTGGTTCTGGTTAGGAGTTAGAAATCTCTGAATTTATTGGCATTCAATTCATTTTAGCAATTTCCTATTATATCAATTGTCAATCATGTTTCTATTTGTAATTCGTTAAATAGAAATTTTGTGCATGATTTATTAAGTATGTTGACATTCAGAATTAATTAGATAAGCATGCCTAGATGATTTATTTAGCATCTTGACTTTTAGCTTATAATGTTGTCATTTCTTAGTACTGGTTAGGAATCTTAATTTTCTTTTACTACACTGTCTACATCGATAAACATGAGATAAAAGAATGATAATTGATTACATTAATTTGTTGAATAAAATGATGATATGTATGACGACAATGAATAGAGAATTTCTTTTCTAATTTTATACAATCCATTATGTTAGTTATTGAATTTTCTTAAATTGTTAATGCTTACTCTATTTCATTAAACAAGCATGTGTAGATTATTTAGGATGATAATTGTTGAGCATGTTTATCATTCACCTTGCCATTATTTTCAGTAAAATTAGGCATGTTACTCACTGTATTAGATATTTGCTATTGTTGTCTTCCTCGCGTATCCTTAATTGTAGTTGTTCATCACAAATGCTGCTATTATAGTTCCCTGTTGAAATTCTTTTCCATTAATTGTGTTTCTATTCATTTCCGTTACTTTTATTTCATTGTATTAGTATGTCTCATGCATCATATTAATAGAAACACGGTGGCACTCACATATATGAGTGAGGAAAATAAAATGAACAAACGCAATGAACAAATGATGTAATGGGAAGTTGAAGGACGGGTGGGTAGTTTGGATCTAGTCCACATAGAGCTAGAAGTCGATCAAAGTATACCATCACATATGTGTTCCTTCAACTTCCAGCTTGAAATACGAGTTATGAATAAATGATTGAACCTAATGAAAGAATGGTTTGGGGCGGATTCATTCCAAGTAAACTAAAGAGAGGCGTGACATATGCATATTCCTTTTCCTTACTAAACCTTTAGGCTTACGTATTACTTGTGGTGTAGGTAATGAAATGATAATGCCTGGAGTGAAAGAGGATGCATTTCCCGTGGAGCCTGCAGTGTATCCGAATGAAACACGACCTGACTAGGATGGCATAAGAAGATAGCAAATTTTGTTTAAATTGTAAAGATTTAATAATGGGGCAAGATTTGCCTAAACTTGATTTCGATGTTATTTCGTATGATTTTGTTCTAAACCCTAAACTTATTTGAAGTTTTTAAAGTGTTTTCCGCATACTCTTATTTTATTTATACTCTCCAATTTTATGTTTAATTTTTATGTGTGAAAATTTTACAAGTTAAGTAGAGAAAGTAAAAAGAAAATTTTTCTCGTAAATTTATTTAAAGAAGATATTTAAGAAAGAATGGCATTTGACGTGGGGTGTCACAAAAGCAACGTGGGAGGATGCTACTCCACTTCATCAAACATATCCTAATTTAAAACCTTGGGGTCAAGGTTTGTTTCAAGGAGGGAACTTTCACGATAGTAATGTTAATTGGCATGCAAGTTGTAGAAGATCCCAACACTCCAAGACTGCATTGGATGAAGTTGTTCCTGGAGTTGTAGAGCTACCACAATAGAAGAAACAACAGATACCTCTTCTTGTTATTTTTGTTGTTAGTTATTTATGTTGTTATATTTCTTTATTTTATTTTTGGTTGTGAAAAATGTTGTTATATGGCTCTACTTCACTTATGTGGGAAAGCAGGTTCAGCCATACCAGGCTACGTGGGAGTTACATGTGACTTCTCCTCATTCTCTTGCTTTCTTAGTGTACAAAACTAGTGTAAAGAAGGTAGGAAAAGGAAGAAAAACCATTGTAGTTTTTACTAAAGTTTACAAATTAGTTCAATCAGTTAATTTCTATTGCGAGATCAAGAATTCATTTGTGACAAAAGCGTGCTTGGATTGATTGGACTTGCACCATCCAAAAAGAAGAAAATCTAGATTGCTTGCACTTTCTAGAAAACTCGATAAAGATCTAAGGGTTTGTTTGCTTCTTTTCTGTGCATGATGAAGCTATCCCTTCTTCAATCAATTCCAAACCCTGAAGTCAAAATAAAATCCAGAAAATCCAATTGAAAATGTAAGAACTAGAGGAAGAAGATAATTAGAGACTTGGAAAGCAAGGTTCCACAATTGCACTTATACTCTCTGGTGCCGCAGATTTTGGAATGAGCTTTCCAATCAGACTAAACGCGTATTTCTTTGAACACTTGTTGTATTTCCACTTCTCGCCGTGTTTTTTTACAAAAATGCTTCTATATTCCGATAAGATCGCCTAGAGCTCTAGAAGGATTATGGTGGACACAGGATGGCTTCAAGCAGACATAGACTCTCTTATTCACCTCCTTAGCCTCCATTGTCATCCTCTCTCCCTCTCTCTCTCTCTCTCTCTCTCTAGACTAGTTTACTGTGTTTTTTCAAGTTTTTATGCGAAGATTTTTTTCTCTCTCCCCCCGTTGTTTTGGAATTGTAGAGACCAAAAAGAAGCGGGTGATACAAAATTAACGCACTTTAAGGAAATTTTAATAGACATTAAGGTAGGTGTCTGTTGCCAACGCCTCAATTTTTGAGGTGTCAATTGATGAAATTGAAAGTTTAAAGTGTCAATTCAAAAACGCCTCTTATTTCAGGGTTTTGATATTTACCAAAAACAAATATGAATAAAGTGCATATTATGTAACACCCTGACTTTTTATATCGGGGTATTACCAAGAACATATTCGTAAGATTATAAATTATAAAAAATTAAAGTAATTAGAATAAATATTAATTTAATAAAATAAATTATTATGTGGGATAAACAATTTAGAGGGGATAATTAAAAGGAGACATTAAGAAATAGGAAGATTAAAGTGGGATTAGCATTAATGATGGATTGAATAATTTTAATTATTGGATTAATTAAAAAGAAAAAATTGTAGGAAGGGGTGAGGTGGACCGGTTCACGTAGTGAATCGGTTGGGGTGAAGGCAAAATGGCCTTCGGCCTTCGCAAAAAACAGAAAGAAGAACGAGAGGGAGAGAGAGAGCTTGGATTCGCTAGAGGGAGAGATCGATTGGGAGAGAGAGCGATGATGAGGGAGAAGACCACGACGGAAGGGAGACAGCGGGGGTTGTTCAGCGGCATGGGTCGCTGCTGGAGCTTTGGTTCGTCGATTTTGGCGTCGGGCGTCGTTGTTTGGTTGCGATGGGGCGTCGGGCTATCATTGCGGTGTCGGCTGACTGGCGATGCACAGCGACGGTGGTAGAATGGCGATGGTGACAGTGATGATTGGCATCTGCGGGACTGCTATTCCGGCCTCGTGTCGTTGGGGCTGGATGGCGATTCATGCTGGATTGACCGAAGGCCATGGTCCAGTTTGTCGGTTCCTCAATGCAGAACCGGTTTTCTCTTCTTCTTGTTATTGCTCTGCTAGAGACCAACAGGGGAACGTGATAGGTATGGCGTGATGGTAGGGCGTGGTCCTCAACATGGCTCGAGTGTCCTTCGGTGACTTGAATAATGCGGAAGGAGAAGAGGGGATTCGGAGAGCGTGTAAGTGCTCTGGAGAAGGGGGAGAAAGCCCTCGGGAAGGTAAAGTTGTGAGAGTGAGGTCCCTCGGGTGTGCAGAGCTGGGAGCTCTCCCTGGGATTGGCTAAGAGTCGTGATAGAGGAAGAAGGTGGGGAAGAGCTTTGCGCTTCTCGGACGATCCTCTGGTAACTCGTTCTTCCTTCTCTGTGTTGTTGATTTCGGATGTTGCTCTCTGTCCCCTTTCGTTTACTGCTCTGTTATTGGTCAATAAGTGGATAATATACTCTGTTGTTGGAAGATTTAAATATGTTGTGTTAGTCTTCAATTTAACTCTGCACTGGGGGTACGTTGAGTGTATGTTTAATGCTCTGTTGCTTGAGTTAATGTGCTTTGATGTTGATTATGCACTCTGTTGGTTGGGAATTCAAATTGTACAGCTAAGGGTATATGTGTTGTGGTGTTAAGTAGGATTTCTGCATAATTGTGTGTGCTGTGGTGTTAAGTATGATTTCTAGAATAATTGTGATTAGATAGACCATTAAGACTTAGTTACTTGTTGATGAAAGGTTGTTTTCCCGGTATTGGTTATTACTTCTAGGTTATAGAGAAATGAGGTGAAGAATGAGAAATTATATTCAGTTGCTAAGCTGTGAATATTGAAATTGATGCATGTTAAAGTTTATAGAATTCGATGAGAAGTTATTAATGGATAAATGTTTTAAATTGTGGAGGTATCGGAAGGAAAAGAAAAATAGCGACTAAGTGCTAGCGCACAATAAATAATTGAGGTAAGGAATTAGGGGTGTCTTGGCCTGTGGAGGCCCTACACCACAAGTAGAGTGTGTGAGTAGTATTGGTTTACTTGAATTATTTTCAGTTGTTATTCCCTTGTTGATGCTCCGTGATTTCCTTACTGTATATGTGGTTGATTGATAGTGTAGATTGTTTTGTACTTTGTAGATTTTGCTAGTTCTGTTCTTGTGGTTAGCTCTGTCTAGTTTTTGTTATAAATATTTTACTTTGAATTGTGGTGATGAATGATTAAGGTTCAAATGTGATAAATGTAGAATGATAAATGGTTATGTGAAGTCCGGAAATGAGCTAGAGTTCTATACTATTCTTGGATGTTTACTTATGGTGTAGTTACCCTTTTTATTTCCTTATGCATAAATTTACCTTGCGGCCATTGTTCTGTCGCTATTTGTACTGTAGGTTGATATCTTTGTTAAATAATACAATAATGAAAGCATATTTAACATGTTAATTAACTTCACTAGAATAATCAACTAGATTAGCATGTTAAAGTAAGTAGTATGTTAACTCAACTAAGCTTTTAACATGTTTTATTATTAATCAATTAGAATCTCAATTGCAATTATCACTTGAGCATGTTAATTAACTAACTAAAATTAATCAACTAGACTCAAGCTTGTTAACTAACTTCAGTAGAGTAATTAACTAGACTAAGTATGTTAAATTAACTTAACTAATCATGTAGTAACTAATCCTTGAGTTTGTTAAATAACTAACCAGTTAAGCATGTTAAATAATTAACGACTAATCTCAATTGACACATTGAGCATGTTAATTTACTAGAGTAATTAACTAGACCTGAGCATGTAATTAACTAAGTATGAAATCAAAACATGTAATTAATTAGGATGAGTATGTGATTAATTAGGGTAATTAACTAAAATAATAATCGTAGCGTGTAATTAGCATATTTAATCAATTAGCATGTTCACGTACTTAAACATGTTTAATTAGCTAGGCTTATAAGCATGATTAATTAGAGCATATTAATCACTAGAATAATTAGCACAGTTAATTAACTAACTAACATGTTAATTAACTAAGTCATACCATGTTTAATTATCATGTTTGATTAACTAACTAGACCAAAAGCATCTAGGTTAATAATTGTAATTCATTCTTGAGCATGTAAATTACTTAGAATAACTAACCAGTTTAATAGTTGTAATTTGTTTTAAGCAAATAACTCACCTAAGATAACTAATCAGAATAATCACCAGAATAACAAAGGTAGGGAGCATGTAAAATGATTAGGAAATTAACTAGGATAATCAGCATGTTAATTAATAGTATGTTTCGATTTCCTTTTCGATTATCAATGCGTACCATTATCATTGCGTGACTTCCTTATGTGCTTCGCTGTTTACGATCCAATATTATGATTGTTCTCTATTGTGTGCTTTCAATTACCACTGTTTATCGTATGCGCTTTCCATTTCAGTTTGCTTTTAATTCCTACTAATTACTATTATTCTTTTATATGCGTTTTCAATTACAGTTACTTCCATTTTAATGCGTACTTGAAATTCTATTAATGTTACGTTATAAAACATCATGCATCATATTAGGTGGAGAATGTATGAGAATGCATCATGTTAATAGAAATCATAGGGAAGTGCCACCTTGGTGGTGGTATCCAAGCATGCATTAAGAGAGGTAAAATGTTAAGAAAAAGAATGAGAAAACGGAATTGGGAGTGGATGGGTAGCGGATTTAGTATGCAACTAGGCGAAGCCCCTCCCTCATATGGTGCGGGAGTTATAGATTACAAGTAAAAGGTTAAATTCGATCACTATGCCATTGCACGAGAAAAACCTCCATTCCGGCTCGAAGTACGAGTAGCAAAATGAATGGATTAAAGTAAAGTAATAAACGGGTAAATGGCTTAATGAAATGATTGGTTGGGTTGCCCCCATTCCAAAATGGACTAAAGAGTGGCATTTATGTTGCATTAAACTCTTTTTCCTTACTAAACATTTGGGCTTACAGTTGCTTGTGGTATAGGTGTAGGTACTTGTACGTGGAATAGATGCACAGACTTATGAGTAACGAAAATATGAATAAACGATAAAGGCAGAGGATGAGAGATTTGCACGCACAAGGGAGTTCGTGGCTGACCAGTCATAAAGGGGGTAAAAAATAAACAGTTGTAATTAAACTAAGTTTTCTAAATTGTAATTAAGTGGTTAGTTTCTTTCCTTAAAAATATTTACGCTTTCACTATGTTTTAAATAAACGATTTTATCACGCTTCTGCAATTCATTAATTTGATTTTCATAATGAGTTTACGAAAAGTTAGTAGCGGTCCAGTTTAGACGCACTCTGATATTTCTTTCAAAGAGTTTTAAATAAAGAGGGTTTTAGTGGTTTCATAAAAGTTTTAAATTTAACACATTTTAAATGATTTACGAAAAACCGAATCGTTACATATTAGCTCTTGAATTTAGGAGTGCAGAACAAGTAGGTCTGCGATCTTTTTTTTAGGTTAATAACCTCTTGAACTTAGAGATATTAGCAATTAAGTTTCCATTGTTAAAGGTGTTATCAAAAAAATCACATTTTTGTTATGTGTTTCTCTGTTGTACAATTTCTAGAAAGAAACAACTCTTGAAAGAATTGTTTTAGTGATTTTGACAATTTTCAAAGAAAAACAAGTCAAAAAACTTAACTTATGGAATTGTCAAAATCTCAAAAATCATTCTATCGAAAAATTTTCCCTGAAAATTGTTAAGCAGAGAAGATCCCGTGACAAAAACCTAATCTCTCTGAAAACATCCGTAACAAGAAAACTTAATTGCTAATTTCTTTAAGTTTAATGAGTTATTTATCTAAAAATATTTTATAACACTATTTACTCTTCCCTTTTAAATTCAAGAGTTAATAATGCATTTTACCTAAAAAAAATATTAAAAAATTATCAACAAACATGAAGAAACCACTGGATAATCAACAAACATTGATCTATAATTTGATCGTGCAATTTGCTTGAGTCCATTTTTCTAGTAGACAATACTCTGACAACACAAATAATTGTGTTTTTTTTCATTGTAAGACACGAAATACTCTGCTTAAACCGTATCTAAAATCGTGGTTTGTCTCACACATATTTTAGAATTCCAATAATAACTAGTACTCAACCAAAAAAATACACTCCTAATACAGCCTGACCTATAAAAATCCAAATCCAAATTAAATTAAATTATATTGCTGAAACAGCAAATTTAACAATTAAAACCATCAAAATCATAAAAGGAAAGTCAATTTAGATTAATGTGAAGATAGATAATTAATTACAGAAAGTGCTGTTCCCTTCCATAACATTGTCAAAGATTTACGAGATAATGATACATAAAATCCCGTTTACCAGTATTAAGATTTATTATTTCACAATTCTTACGGCCCAACTACAAAATTTATTTCATCAGCTTCTGCCATTTCCTTTCAGCAAGGAAGTAAAGCTCATCCTGCCATTAAAATAAACAAGTAACGCTCCAATATTTATACAATTTCATAACAATGTTAAACTCCAAAGATGTTGAGAATGTGAGAGAAAATAGACATAATAGAGGGCCAGAATAAACTTTCAGCTGTAGAGAATCGGTTTGAATTACTTTTGCAATGAACGAGTTAAATTTAACTTTTATCCTTTTAAATCAAGCTTTCAAGATACAAGAGTTTCTGATTCAATTTTCAAATTTCTGTTCCATCATTATACTCTTCTATAAAATTATATTATTCAAGTGTAAATCCATTAAAATCTGACTTTCACGCACAAGAGAATGTTAAGAAATACTTTAAAAGATTATATCATCTCTATATTCAACAATTATCTTTTTCAAAACTAGTGGGCAAGTTGAAAAATAAAAAAGGAATCGCAGAGACGACTCGAACATTTTAATTTTCTTTAAAAATGGAAGGAATTTTATTTTATCGGTAAAGAAAATGGAAGGTTGGAGCACCTGATTATCGGCTTCTGGTGTGACTCTCCTGTGTGAGATGGTGGTCCTTTGGCTGGAGGCACAGCACGCTCCGCAGGCTAATTACAGTAAGCAAAATTAGACACGAATCTGAACCAACTAAATCACATAATTAAAACTATAAATTAGTGTAACTTTCATTGGTCCAAGTGGAACATGTCATTAATCAAGTGCGTGTATGGGAACTGTTTCTGAAAAATAATTTTTGAAATTGTTCTTCGAAACTTTACTAACATTCAGGTAGAAGAAGTTTTCATTAAATTGTATTTCATCAGCAAAAAAATAAGGAACTATTTTAAAACACTTTTTTACTTATTTCAAAAACAACAAATGTTCTCAGAAATAACATATAAACTAAAAAAACCAATGTGAAACCTGAAGCCTAACGGATATATAAGCTAAGTTTCAAGATAAGGATATTCAACCTCAAGCTCCTCTAAGCTTTCATTGTTGAATGAAATAGAGGACGGGCCAGCTTCATTGCAAGAAGTTACCGCTGCAACTACCAAAGCATTTTCTGCTGAAACCTCGATTAGGCTGCTCCCATTCATATTTGTCTCATAATCTTTGACTTTATTTCGATCTTCATCTTCAAGCTCATTGAGTTCTTGCAGAAACGTTTGGCGGGATTCACACGGACCTGACAATATCTTCTCCACTTCTTCCAAATTCGAAGACTCAGCGGCAGCAGCTAAAGTTTTTGTAGACAAACTCCAATTGAGTGACTCATTTGCTGGCCCATTCTGAAAAAGTTCGCATAATGTTGCACATACACCACTATCAGACTTCACTGAACATGATCTAGACGTGCTGACAGGACAAGCCTCAGGTAAAACCTCCGTAAGAGGCACCAGAGTTTTACATTTCTTTTTCAAGCCATCATCTACATCATCATCGGCTCGTTTTATCTTCTCTCTACCTTCTGCAACATCTAAAGTTTCTTTAGCTTCATATGACAGGACTTCCTCCACAGAATGTGGCACCATCTTCATGTCTTCAGTTCCCAAACCCTTATCATTTGCAAGCTTTCGGTTTTTTCCATCATCTGCTTCATCCGAACCTTCTTTAGCCTCAAATGATTGAGCTTCCTCTGTAGAATGAGGCACCAAAGTTCCCCTTTTGTTTGCTGAGCCAAAATTCTCACCATCATCAACCCGTTTTCGCTTCTTTCCCTCATCAGATAACTTGTTTTCTGCACTTCGCTTGACATCCCAAGTAACTTTTGATGGACGAGAAGGACGAACCCCACCAGGAAATACAAAGTTTGGTATGTTTCTCCTTTTAACATGAGTTACACGGATCTCCATTCCTGGTTTCCGGAATGTGTATATATTGACAAAATGCTTGAACTCTTCAACTGTTAAACGTATATCAAATTGTTCACCTTCATTACCAGGAACTCCTTGTTTTCTTTGCAAACCCATGAAGTAACTGCAATGGAAAGGTCTAGTTTTGTCTGTAAAATCGCCAGGATGTGGATGACACTGAAGCAAGTTATAAGTATGCTTCTCAATCTACATTGCAAATTTTTAAAGCTTTGTTATCACCATAACTACATAAAAATAAAGTGAAGAGAACAAAACAACCGGAGAATCTATAAAGTATTGGCTTTACCTTTAATGTTAACTGGCGGAGGCGAGATTCAACCCAACCTTTCCATTGTCTGAGATCATCTGCATTTTCTGCACATATGTCTATCTGCAAGTAGTTCTTATAAGCTTCAAAGAAGGCGTAACGCTCAAAAAGGGTATCCCAATCAGCCATGTTCGACTCCACAGCCTGCGAATCCCACAAAATGTCGCATTTAGTTGAAACAAAGCACAAAAAGAGCACTCTACGATGGTTAACCACAAGAAGAATGTCATTTCACATCACAAGCGCACACATCAGGAGAGAGAAAGAAACAAAGGAGTCGGAGTTGCATCCTAAAATAAGGAAGATTGTTCATCAGCAGTTTCAGTAACTAAAAGTCAATCAGGAATCGAGCTAATCTCATTCCTTAGGAGCTGGACCAATAAGAGATGAAAGAGTTTACTTGTTACATTGAATACAGAAACTCATGATTATCAAAAATCAATGAAGGCTAAAATGGATGGCTTCGAAATCATATAGTTCAAAATTAAAAAACATACCTCACATATTTCATGTCCCCTCTGAAACTCCTCTAGCATGATTTGCAGAGTACTTGAGGAAACATTGTAGCTAGAGTTCATACAAGGATAAGCTGGAGTAATTATAGGCATCTTGTGATACCTGTCTTTCGGATTACGCCTGGGATCCCACACTTGAAGGCCTAGTGATCCTTCTTCAATAGCACAAAGCATGACCGGATTTGGCCAGCGCCACTGAGTAAAAACTCTGAAGAACCGGGACACTAGCATATTGGGCAATGCGTTGGGATAAAGTTGGCAGATTCGAGCAACAAGAAGCGCCCAGTTTATGCCACCAAGAAACCCCGCAACCTATCCACCAGAGAGAAACACAAAATAAGCAATTGGAAAAATATATCAACTTAAAACCAAAAAAAATCATGCTAACATACATTTGAATAAACACCTCGTCGTTTTGCCCAAAACCTCATGCATCTCAATGTTGTGCGGAAATTCTGCATTTTCAAATGGGATACACAGTCAGAGAGAAGTAACAAAATAACATATAAACCACTCACAATAGTTTATACAGGATATCTGCAACCTGAATGTTTGGAACCAATCGCAGAATTTGGTCTGTAACTCTACATCCGTTCAGACTTCGAACTGTCTGCTCATCAGCATTCTGGAGTATCGAGTCTTGAGAAATATCCAAGTCCTGAAACAGAATACATGTTATGACAAAAGAAAAAATAAACAGTGGCTAATAAACAAGGTGAATGCCAAATAAAAATAAAAAAGAAGTTTTTTATATGAGTTAGTTTTATTCGTTAACCTTTAGAGGTATGCTAGTCAATGCAATAATGCAATTATACTATTTAGAGCCAAGGCAAAGAAAAAATAAACCTATCCAGATGGTTTAACTCAATGAACCAAATATTATACTATCCAGATGAAAAAATAGACCTATTAGCATACACCATGACATAAAACGTGACAAAATGTGTAATGCATTTCTTTTAATGAGAAAGAGAAGTATATCACCAAAAAAACTGTATAATAAGTAGGGTAATATCCAATTAAATGTAAAGTTGTGGCGCTCTCTTGGCAAGGGTATAACAAGAACCACTTTAAAAATTGGACTTTATTCAAACCACCTTTAGGAATGGATTCATCTTTTTTTTATTATAAATGTCAATTGTCCACACTGACAAACATAACCGCTTTATCTTCTTTTTTATAAGAAATGATATACATTGATAGAAAGAGATTACATAGAAGAGAGGGGAAGAAGAACCCTTCTCAAAACAAACCAAGGATACAACATATAATCATTTTAACAAAGGAATATGAAACATGCAATTTTCGATAGGCAACCAAGGGGAGAGATGTTGAATTTCTTTACTACCAACCATGTCATAGACACAATTCAACTAAGAAATTCTAGTGCAATTTGACAGCTACAAATGATAGCACAAAATTCGAACAATAAAATGAAAAATTATAAGTGCGACTTACTTCAGGAATAACCCAAAGTGATAATTTTGCATAGAGAAGATCAATGGAGACACCACCGAACTTGAATCTCAACACAGGAACATGAGCATCTGGTACTGGATGCACCTCAGTTACTTCAGGCATCTCTGAGAGCATCTTATGCAGCTCGCCAAAGAAATCTTCCTACAGCAAAGTAAAAAAGCATATAAACGTATCAAGAAACTCATCCATTTAGAGATTCTTATTAGTAGAAAAGAAGTAAAACTTTGAAAAATGACAGTGCGTCTCACTTCACGTGTTGCATGTCTGGGTCCCACACAAAGAGTGTCAATATCAGCACCAGGGCCATGTACCTAGAAGTGAAAAGTGAAAAAAAATAACCAAGCAAAACTACTAGAATAACCTTGCCGCATAAAATACATCATTCTAGAAAACAAAATGTACAAATTGATTGACAACATAGATTTTCTAAACAAACTAGATGTGACTCAAACTATTATGATCCCAAATAACCTTCGTGTATTAATTGAATACATGTTCGATGTCTATGCTTTAAACAAAACTGGAAATACATTTATCCAATGACAGATGATTTTTCATCCTTTATCACATGATGATAATGCATGACAAATAATGCAGGATAAATTAATGGGAGATAGGTCAAATGCATGAAATTCGAAACTTTGAAGCAACTACCACAAAGATTTGGATTAAGATGTATGATAGGTTAGAGAGTGGGAATAGACTCCAATTAGCTGAATTAATTATCTATTTACACTTTAATCATAAATGTACAACAAACATTGAAATTATTAGCTTTTATTGAATAATTTGGACAGAAAGGTTTTATTGAATAATTTGTACGGACATTTTTTATTGAATAATTTGTACGGACAACACCTGTTCTCTTATATCTCTTGGTAGAGTAAGAAAACATCAAGGTGAATTTTTTTGAACAACTAGAACTCAAATAGAACCAAGTCACTGAGTATTAGCCTTAATTTGAGCAACTAGCCATGATAAGACCCAAATTTTTTTCAAGACTCATAGAAAGAGGAGCCCCTGTGATAGGATCATTGAAATGAAGTTCAAAAAGTAATTTGGAATAAGAAGAGACTAAATTCTCCCATCATAAATTTTGAACATAATCTGATAAATCACGAACAAATAATTAACACTAAAAGGCAGCATTAGCTTGGATGGGGCAACTAAGAGGAGTAAGAAAAAGTTTTGTACCCCTAGTCGATAAGAACCAAATGTGAAAATCTTAGCATTTGCTTCTTGCACAAGCTGCTCATTCAATCCCTTGGCCCGACTAATTGCTTTAACCCAAATCTTCACAATCTGATTCAAAATAGAGCATAAATTCAGAATGTGACATAAAATACACCCAACCTTCTCATAAAAAATTTGAGTAAAAAAATGGAAAAGGAATGCTCAGCAACCAATGGAGGTAATTAAGTTAAACTATACTAGAAGGCTAACCTGGTCTAGGCGGCCAAGAACTTCTTCTCTACTAACAGCTTCTTCCTGACTTTCATACAATCCAACATCTTGCAAATACTGAATACTCCAACAAACACGAAAAAAAAGGAAGAAAAATCAGCAATTTTTCAAATTAAAACCAGAAACTATATAAACTATTGAGGAAGACTTGTAATCAAAACCTTTTCAAGTTCTCGAGTCTTTATTACATCATACTCTGTCGGGCCACCAAGTGAAATGGGATCAGTGATTCCTAATCTCTGCCCATTAGTGCGACCATTCATAGCAGAGCTCCCCATTTGGAGGAATGGTAACACGTTAAATTAATTCTGTGTTTAGTTTTTTTCCCTCTCACTCTCTCCTTCTCTCTTTTGTTACGGACTTAAAAGCAGGAGGCATGTATATTGATGATATTTTTACAAAAATTTCCTCTTTTTTTGCCACCTCTTTTCAACGGAAATCAAGCCAGAAACAATGAATAATATAGTAAAAATGTATTAAATGTTAATAATACAGCACTGGAAGCGAACAATCCATTAACTGGGAGCCCAAAGCTACAACCAAAACGAAATCGAAAGAACTGAAACCCTAGGGCTAGAATCGATTTCCTTTTATAATAATAACTGAGATTACGGAACGAAATACAAGACCAATTTAGGTCAGAATTGGAAACAGCGAACTCAATCCCTCAATGACAAAAAAGAAGCCAAAAGAACCGAATAAAGCAGATCGAAGAGGATGGTAAGAAGCAAAACGGCCAATGAACGACCCAAGCTCTCCGTCGCTAGGGTTCATCTGTCTGGTTTTTCAGCCATATCTGTTGGCGGATCCTCAAATATCTTCATCCTGACAAGAAAATGAAAATCAAAGGAAATTAAGAGAGAGAGTACCTTAGTGACGAAGGAGTTGGATTAGGGGAGTTTTTTCTTTTGTTGGCTGCGTTTGCGCCTTCCTTTTTTTCGCTGTTTTATAGCTTTTAAATAGCATTAACGCTGCGCTGTCGTTTCGTTTCCTTAAAAATCGTACTCTATATTCTAATAATCACATTTAGTGAAAAATCATTTTAGAACACATGTTTTCAATTTTTTATTGTTACTTATACATAATATAAGATAAGTGATTATATTTCAAAACTTTAATTTTACACTATAATTTCATGCTCACTAAGTTACTCATCCATTAATAAAATTATTATGTTATAATTTAAATATTTTAAAAAATAAATTAATAATTTGACTTATTATTAAAGTGTGAGAGATTACAACTTGGAGATAGAAAGAAAAATAAAGGAAGGAGGTGAAACGTTGGAACTAGACCAAAGTACTTTCAACAAATTAAATTAGGTTAGCTGAAACGTTGGCTAGTAATAATCACAGTATGATTCCCATTCTTCACTGTTTTATTGCCAAAATACTTCATTGCCGCCACTGAAGAAATAAACAAGTATGTTCAGGTCAATTGGCCACAAACCCTATAGTTGACAATAATAAACGCTTCAAACCTTTAAAAAAATTTTAACAACTAAAACTTCAAATTTTAAAAAATTAGTAAGTTAAACCTTCTGTCACCTTAACTCCATTATATAACCTTATTCTTCTTCTTTGCCAATCTCTGTTGTTGCATAAGCTTTTTGTGGCAATGTTATACCCCTCCTCTCTTCTATCTTTCTTCTCGCGTGGACGTTCTCTTTCTCTTCCCAGTTCCCTATGATCGATTCTCTTGCCTCCCACCTTCTCTCACTTATTTCTCTCTCCCACCTTCTCTGATCAACTTTCACGGTTGCTGAAGAACGCATAGGCCGACAGCCAACGGACGTCCATCACCACTGCAGCTCCTCTTTGTTGTAATTCAATAAACCATAACACCATAGCACAGATAAAAGAAACAAAAACACTAACCAAGAAAAGAGAAACACAACATAAACAATCATATACGTGGTTCGGACAAACTCGTCCTACATCCACGGGTAACAGCAACGCACTTTTATTCAGAACAGATTCAAGGTTTTTACAGAGAGAACACAACCTGTACAGAACTCAATCAATCACTCCGACTAACCTGAGATTTACAGAGAAAAGAACAACCGCTCTAACTCATAATCTTCTCGACGCCGTCTTGCTCTGATCACCTCTGTTCTTGCACCCTGCGACCAGAATCAAATTGAAATTCTCCTTCGTTTTCTTTTTATACTCTCCCGCCATGCACAGTGACACCTTTTAAACTATGCACGTGCGGAGTTAACCTAAGAAGGCACGTGACCCACTATACAATTTTCTAATACTGAGTCACCTTCTTCACAATCTCCACCTTGAATCAGAATTAGAAAGAAAAATGTTGCCATTACCAACCCAGAAGCAACAATCATCCTTGAACGTTAACTAAGTTTAAGCAATGCCTAAACTTAGCTATAGGGAGCACCTTTGTTAGCATATCTGTTGGATTTTCACCAGTATCTACCTTTTCCATGGTAATCTGGCCTTTCGAGACAACTTCTCGTATGAAATGGTATTTTACTTCAATGTGTTTCGCCCTGTCATGGAATACAGGATTTATAATCAGATGTAAGGCGCTCTGACTATCACAATGAACTATGATCTTCTTAACATCAACCCCAAAATCATTTATCAACCCTCTCAACCATATTGTTTCCTTCACCCCTTCACACGCATATATATATTCGGATTCTGTCGTTGAAAGTGCTACAACCTTCTGTAATGAAGCTTTCCAGCTTATTGCACCCCCAAAGGCTGTAAAAATATAAGCAGATATAGATTTCTTTGTGTCATTACATCCTGCATAGTCGGAGTCTACATACCCAACTATGATGTCTTCATTAGGTGTCCATCTCCCAAGTACTAGAGAGACATCAAGGGATCCAGCCACGTACCTGAGTACCCATTTGAGAGCATGCCAATGCCATATGCCAGGGTCAGCCATGTATCTGCTTGTCACACTGATTGCATAGGCTAAGTCTGGTCTAGTACATATCATGGCATCCATTAGACTACCAATCACATTAGAATACGGAATGCGATCCATTACTCTCTTTTCTGCATCTGTTTTTGGACTTTGTAGACACCTCAATTTGAAGTGAGCTCCCAGTGGCGTTTGAACTGGTTTCAAGTTGTGAAATCCATATCTAATAAGAACCTTTTGTAGATATGACTTCTGAGTTAGAGTTATCGTCCTTCCACTTCTATCTCGTATGATTTCTATACCAAGTATCTTCTGGGCATGTCCCATGTCTTTCATTTCAAATTCATTACCAAGTTTCTTCTTCAACTCAGTAATATGAAACTTGTTCCCGCTTGCAATAAGAATATCAATCACATATAGAAGGATAAATATCTGATTTTCAGAATCAATTGTTCTTCTATACACGCAGTGATCAAAGCTGCTTTTAATAAAACCAATACTCGTAACGAAGTCATCAAACCTCTTATTCCAAATCCGGGGTGATTGTTTTAGCCTGTATAAGGACTTGTGTAGGAGACAGACTTGATCAGGACCTCCAAGTTGAAAACCTTCCGGTTGACTTATGAAAATGATTTCATCCAAATTTCCATGCAAAAATGCTGTTTTAACGTCCATTTGTTCTAACTCTAAGTTCTGAGTTGCAACAAGGGACAAGAACAGACGGATTAAGGTCTGTTTTACCACTGGGGAATATATTTCAGAGTAGTCAATCCCTTCACGTTGGGAGAATCCCTTTGCCACAAGTCTTGCCTTGTATCTGGGTTCTTCCCCATGCACATTTCCTTCCTTGATTTTATAAACCCACTTAGTCCCGATTACTTTCTGTTTTTCTGGTTTCTTCACTAGTGACCAGGTTTTATTTTTATCAAGGGAATGCATTTCTTCTTTCATTGCATTCATCCACAAGTTTCGATCATTTCTTGACATTGCTTCACTGAAGCTTATTGGCTCTGAATGATCAAGGTCAGTAGAGGTTAAAAGTGTGTATGCTATAATATCAGAATATCCTAACCTTTGCACTGGTTTTATAACATGCTTGGTTCTGTCTCTGGTCAATTGGTAATCTATTGATCCTTCTCTAGTGAGATTATCAGTCTTCTCATCTGGATGAATATCAATTTCTGGCAGCTGGGATTTATTTTCTGTCACTGTGTCAGTACCATCTAACTCCACCTCAAGTTGAGATTCAGATGTGAGATCCTTTTGCACACTTGATGATTTAGCACCAAGATTTTTAAACGGAAACTCTTCCTCATTAAAAGTTACATCTCAACTTATAATAATGCGCTACTATCCAGGTTCTAAACACCACAATCTATATCCTTTTGTCCCTTGTTGATAGCCCAAGAACACACATTTTTTTGCTCTAGGTTGGAGTTTGTCCTGCCTACAATGTGCATAAGCTGCACATCCAAAGATTCTTAATCCGGTATAATCAGCAGGGCGTGTATGCCATAATTCAAAAGGTGTTTTAAAGTCAAGAGCTGAGGAAGGACTCAAATTTATTAAGTATGCTGCGGTCGATACTGCCTCTGCCCAAAAATTTCTAGGGACACCTGCAGTAATTAACATGCACCGAGCTCTCTCTAAAATGGTTCTGTTCATGCGCTCAGCCAATCCATTCTGCTGAGGCGTATACGGAGTGGTGTGATGTCGACTGATACCTTCTTTGCTACAGAAATCATTGAATTTGCATGAGCAAAATTTCATCCCATTATCAGTCCTTAGTTTCTTCACTCTGGAACCTGTCTCATTTTCAACCACAGTCTTCCATTTCAGGAATGTTTCAAACACCTGATCCTTAGTTCTTAAACAATATAACCATAGCTTTCTGGAGTAATCATCTATTATGGTCAGGAAGAAGTGAGCTCCACCTTTATAAGGCAATCTTTCAGGACCCCATACATCCGAGTGTATGTATTCAAGTACACCTGTAGACCTATTGTAACGTCCCCCGGTGCTCCCAGTACAATATTGTCCGCTTTGGGCCGAAACCCGCACGGGTTTGTTTTTGGGGTTAGGCCAAAACGCGTTGTACTAGGTAGGAAGGGGCTCCATGCTTATATACCATGCATTTTCTACTCTCCCAAGCGATGTGGGATTGTGCCCCCCTGATATGGGCCGGACCCGCAACTGGGCCTTTCCTGGCCTTCACAGGGCGGGATGCCACACCTATAGTTTGAGTTCTTAAAACTCAGACGGGTGCTTTTACCCAAGGTACATGTTTCACAGAATTGCATGATCGATTCTTGATTCATATCCAACAGTTTTTGTTTATGTAACTCCAGCAATCCTTTTTCACTTACATGAGCGAGTCTTCTGTGCCATAGATCAATTGTATTAATTGGCACAGCACAGAGGTGAGAGGCTTCACCAATGACAGTTTTGGCTTGGAGGACATATAGACCATTTCTAAGATCACCCTTCATCACAACCATAATACCCTTTTGAACTTTCATAGTGTTGCTTTCAACTTTCACCGTGCATCCGGATTTATCTAACATTCCAATGGAGATTAAATTTCTTTTGAGGTTTGGGACATATCTCACGTTCTGGAGGGTTCTGGTGTAGCCATCAAACATGATCAGTTGGACAGTTCCAACACCTTCAATCTGGCAAGATTGATTATTACCAAGTAACACCTTTCCATCACTCTTTGGATAGAAATCTATTAACCATTCCTTTCTCGGTGTCATGTGGAATGAACACCCCGAGTCAAGTATCCACTTCAGCGGAGTCTAAAACCGATGCTACTAGTACATCTGATGATTCGTATCCATCAAATGCAACCGAGACCTCTCCTTTATCATGTTTTTTCTCAGTTTTCTTTCTTTGCCACTCGTAGCAGTCCTTCTTGTAGTGCCCTTCTTTATGACAGAAGAAGCACCTCCTGTTTCCTGTTTTGGACTTGGATCTTGACCTCCCTTTTATGATGTTTGTTATCTCTGTTAAGAGGTCTTCCTCTTACAGATAGTCCTTCCCCTTCAGATGATTCTCGAATCTCAGTTCGCCTCTGCAGCTCCTTGGAGTTCAGTGATGCTTTAACCTCGGACATGGTCAAGGTTTTCTTACCATAAAGCATTGTGTCAACAAAATGTTCATAAACCTTCGGCAATGAACTTGACAGAATAATTGCCTGGTCCTCCTCATCAACTTTCACTCCAATGCCGTTGAGATCCAATATGATCTTGTTGAAGTCATCTAAATGCCTCCGCATTTCTTTAGAGTCATCCATGGATAGGGTATACAATTTTTTCTTCAGATATAACCTATTTGCCAATGATCTCTTCATGTATAAAGCTTCAAGTTTTGACCAAACTGTAAGGGCAAATTTTTCTTTTGTAACTTCCCGAAGGACTTCGTCTCCTAAGCTCAACAAGATTGCACTATGTGCCTTCGCTTCAATGTCATATGCTTTGTTCTTGTCGAGTTCTTGCTGAAGTTTCATTGCGTCTTCATCAATGGCAGAAACTAAACCTTGGTGGACTAGCAGTGCTTTCATCTTTATTCTCCAAAGACTGAAATCATTGCAACCTGTAAACTTGTCTACTTCGAATTTAGCCATGATCAGAAACAAGTTTCCTGTCGTTCACGCAACCCTCAGCAAGAAACCCAAAATCTTGAATCACAAAATCCCCAATCCATGCTCACCGTACCAATTGTTGTAATTCAATAAACCATAACACCACAGCACAAATAAAAGAAACAAAAACACTAACCAAGAAAAGAGAAACACAACATACACAATCATATACGTGGTTCGGACAAACTCGTCCTACATCCACGGGTAACAGCAACGCACTTTTATTCAGAATAGATTCAAGGTTTTTACAGAGAGAACACAACCTATACAAAACTCAATCAATCACTCCGACTAACCTGAGATTTACAGAGAAAAGAACAGCCGCTCTAACTCACAATCTCCTCGACGCCGTCTTGCTCTGATCACCTCTGTTCTTGCACCCCGCGAACAAAATCAAATTGAAATTCTCCTTCGTTATCTTTTTATACTCTCTCGCCATGCACAGTGACGCCTTTTGAACTATGCACGTGCGGAGTTAACCTAAGAAGGAACGTGACCCACTATACAATTTTCTAATACTGAGTCACCTTCTTCACACTCTTCACCATTGCAGCCTCGTCTAGAAGCTTCTGCAACTAAATTTTGCCACTCATACAGGAAAAATTCTCGTACTGTTAACTTCGCACGACGTCTTTGCCACCCCATTCGCACTCCAACTTCAATTTTTACCCTTGTATCGTCACTGAGCAGTCAAAATGAAACAAGACATGGCATTCCCAACTTATGAATGAACACAAAGCAACATAGTAGAACATTTCGGCGTAAACAAAGTTTAAAATTGGATAAGTTACCTACCTTTGAGCATGTCCGATCTTTGTTAACTTCATTTTCACCTAGAAAGTAAATTTTTATTTAAGGGATAAGACTTAAAAAACTATCTGCATAAATCTCTTGATGCTATGAGTTAAGAAAGTATAAGTTGATGAAGCCGCTGAAGAACGCATAGGCCGACGGACATCCATCATAGGTTGATGTCCGTCCGGCATAGCGACGGACGTCCATCATAGGCCGACGGACATCCGTCCAGCATAGCAACGGACGTCCCTCATAAGCTGACTGTATAAACTCCCAGGAGAGAAAAACAATATGCTTTTAGAAAAAGAAAGATAAAGAACTGCATTTCGCTGTACTAAAAAAAAAAATTTCTCCTCTGAATCACAGTGATTAGAGAGAGAACAAGAGAAAGACGTTCAAATATTTGATAGGATGGAATTTCTTCGGTTCGTATAAGAAGGAGAATGGGGGAGTGAGATCGGATTCCAGGCGTAGACGAATCTTCAGCAACTGTGAAAGTCAATGAGAGAAGGTGGGAGAGACAAATAAGTGAGAGAAAGTGGGAGGGGAGTGAGGCTTCTGCAGCAGAAATTGGCAACCAAAAGAAGAAGAAGAAAGTTATATAAAGGAGTTGCCCAAAGTTATATAAAGGAGTTGCCCAGCTTGCGACTCCGCCATTTTAGACGGAAAACATGACGGAAAGTTTGACTCATTAATTTTTTATAAATTAAGATTTTAATTGTTAAAAAAAATTCTTAAAGATTTGAAATATTTATTATGCTTTTGTTTTGTAAATTTTCTTATAATAAACACTAAAATCACAACATAATGACGCAAGCTTTTCAAGTAAGGACTTTTTCATCTCCCAACATGAAATTAAGAATTTGCTGCACTCTATTAGCATGTTTGTCCAACACATATTGCATCTTCCTTTCTGCTTAACTACTAATAATTTCATTTCACGCAAGACAAATCAAACCGCTGTCTACCTATGACAGGTAATGCTAAGAACCTTATCATGCTGGAGCACAACAATTCACGCTAAAATTATCTGGTCAGTAGAACCTCTTCTAAAGACATTGGCATTTATCTCACAAAATTCATTTACTAATACAAAATTTTTACGAGACTAAAAATACATTGAATGTCACTAGTGTAAAGATTGCAGCAAAGAAAAAGCCCATTAATTTTTCGGAGGACAAAGATAAGAACAAAGTTTAATCAAGGTAATCAGAAACAGAAGATACCACATTTCTAGTTACCATATGCTACTTTAAACTAAGACATATTAGTGAATCAAAATTGCACCAAAAAACACGAGATATAACAAAGTTGCCAATCAGAACTACCTCACCGTGACAATGTCATCAATCTTCAAGATCATTCGCACGCATTCAGTTGCAAGGGTAATAGAAGTACTGCTCACAAGTAGAGGCTGCACCACATTCTCTTCCAAAATGTTTGTTATCAGCCCTTTCCTCACATTAATCCCAGCATTAATCTCACCCTGTGCATGACGATTCCTCAGCTCTGTAACAATTGCGATAGGGTTTAATCCTGCATTTTCAGCCAGTGTATATGGAACAACTTCTAGAGCCTCAGCAAATGAACGGACACAATAACCCTCCATCCCATGCAGCGCTTTTGCCCACGCACCTAGCTGCCTAGACAGCTCAATCTCTGGTGCACCACCACCAGCAATCAAAAACCTTTTACTCACCAAGCACCTAACAACACACAATGCATCGTGCAAGCTCCGGTCAGCCTCATCAATTACCAACTGATTTGACCCACGGACAACTACAGTAGTGGTCCTCCCCATATCCTTAATCCCTGTAATTTTCACAATCTTCCCATCTCCAAGTGAAACCTCTTCAACTAGATCAGCATAACCCAACTTCTCAGCACGGAAATGCTCAATGTTTGCTATTGGCAAACAGTTCAGAGTCTTGGTAATGAACTCAATATCATCTCGCTCCACGTCTTTAATCACCAATATCTTTGCTTTCGCAAGGTAATGCAGTGATAGATCTGTCACTGCATCTCTCAAAATGCTCTTCTGAATTAACATCACATTGCATCCAGTGGCCCTGATCTTCTTAATCATACCCAAGATATAATTTCTCTCTTCCTTCAATATCCTATCCATCTGAGTATAATCAGAAACGACAATGCTTTGCTCGATGTCAGTCTTCGGTGGTGAAATCTGGAATTGAATCACAGCAATCTTCGCATTCTCCATTCTGGTTGGTCCCCCAGCAGCATGACTAACCTTCTTATCGAAGACCAAACCCTTAACTAGCTCGGTATCATCTATAGTACCACCAAGCTTCTTCACAATCTTAATATCCCTCAAATCAACCAAATCTGGCTTCTCAGAGTTCACCACAGAAAGGACGGAATCTACCGCCAGCGGCGCAAGCAGACTGGAATACTGACTGACAACCTTACTATTGAGTGAAGTACTCGCGGACTTAATGAGAGATTCTCTGTCTGATAGCTCAACAGGAACCGCCATGGCCGTCAACACATCGACGGCTTTAATGGCCGCCTTATGGAGCGAATCAGAGATAACAGTAGGATGAATCCCATGACACAAAAGAACAAGGCATTGCTTCAGAAGCGCACCAGCAATAACGACAACAGTGGTGGTTCCATCTCCGCTAGCGGCGTCCTGAGACTTAGAGAGCTCAACGAGCATTTTCGCAGCGGGTTGAAGAACCTCCATTTTGTTGAGAATCGTCGCACCATCGTTAGTAATGATGACCTCCCCAGAAGCAGTGGAAATCATCTTGTCCATGCCTTTCGGACCGAGACTCGTACGGACCGCGTCGGCGATGGATCTCGCCGCGACAATGTTGGCGTGCCGAATATCTTCCTTCCGTTTGTTGTCGACGAAGGATTCTGTCTTTAAGGATCGAGGCTGAGAAACCGCGGGAGCCGCCATCGCCGACCAAGAAAGCTTAAGAAAAAAAAATGAAACAAAGTAATGAAAGGTAATTTAGGCTGTGAATTTAAACCAGGATCTGCTCTACGGAACCCTAGAAAATCAAATGGAGAAGACGAGGGAGAAAGCGAGGGAGTTCAAAAACCGGACCTGGTCAAGATGAAGCGAAACCGTTTAATTGCTCCTGAACAATTGAGCCATCCAAATGGGCCAAAATCATTAATGGGCCTATAAATGGGTCTGGGCTATATTTGAGCCTGCTATTTGGTATTGGATAAAACCCGACGTCCTAACATCTCTCCAAAGTTAGTAGATTGCATTATGAACACTGTACGAAACCATAATGTGAACGTACGACGACCGGCCTTCTAGTGTTCAGCCAGCTACCGGCCACAGTCAGAATAGCAGGCCACGACTTCTGACCTTCATCGGCGACGACCAACAATACATCCCTGCCTAAAATTGTATCAGTCGCACCATATCCGCTCTAAAAAGATCCAAATCATTGTTGGTTGGCAAAGAGTCGTGATGGAACGACATTGAGTGGCAAACCCATGGATTTTCTCACATACCAGCACCGACACCCCCTTATTTCTAGCCTACCCAATGATGCAAACGTTCGACAAGACTCCATATTCGACAGTAATTGTAGTGTGGTCAAGTGAGTGCACGTGAGTCTCACGTGTCATACTCAATTAGTGTTGTGCCTCGGTTAAATGAGGTACAGCTAACATTTAGAGTTAATAAAATGGGTTTAGGTGACCAAGACTTAGTGTCAAGTGAGTCTTAATTTCCAGAAAAGGAGTCTGAATTTTTTCGGGGAGAGAGAATACCAGGGGAAGAGATAGTTAGGGCTAAAACAGGGGTTTTCTTTTCGTTTTAGAATGGCGTTTGTAACTTTCTTGGACGATTTCCATCGGTGATTCACGATCGATAATACAGGTTTGTCGTCATGGTCCGTGGATGTAGGGTACATTACCCAAACCACGTAAATCTATTGTTCTCTATTTTCTGTTTGATTCTGTGTTTCGTTTCTTGGATTGAATCTGTGAATAAATCACCAACAATTGGTGCGGTGAGCGGGGATCAAACACGCGACCTTCAGATAGGGCTGTTCTTTGCATTTGATTAGGTGATTTTAGAACTGTCGTCAGATTAGGCTGTTCTTTGTATCATATTATGTGATTTTTTAGAAACAGTCGTCAGATTGAGTTGGTTCTTTGTATCAGATTATGTGATTTTTAGAACTGTCGACAAATTGGGTTGTTCTGTGCATTAGACTCTGTGATTTTAGAAACAGATTTTTGATTTGTGTTTGTTCATCGCATCAGATTCTATGATTTTAGAAATAGCTTTTAGATTGTGTTCGTTCCTTGCTTATGATCTGTGATTCAAGAAACGGCATTCGGATTGTGACAATTCTTTGAATTCAGATTGTGTGTTTCGTTGTTTAAGTCTCTGTGATTTAAGATTTCAGATTTTGTGATTCAAGAGTGGTTGTTCTGATTGTATTGGTCCGTTGCTTAAAACTTTATGACTTGAAAAAGGATTTTCAAATCAGTCGAAAATTCAAGAAATTTTGAATGGCGAAATTTGAGGTTGACAAGTTTACGGGAGACAACGATTTCAGTCTCTGGCGCATCAAGATGAACGTCCTTCTTGTGCACCAGGGACTTACTCAAGCAATTGATGAAAAGACCTTACAAATTCTAAGGGACAACGATAAATTAAAGGCTGAAGATGTGGGATCCAAGGCTCACAGTGCTATTGTTGAGTCTTGGGATGAAGTCCTAAGAGAAGTAACTGAGGAATTGTCGGCTTTTACAGTTTGGCGAAAATTAAAGGCTTTATATATGAAACGTTCACTAGCAAATAGGCTTTATTTGAAAAAGAAATTATACACCTTAGTAATGGAAGAATCTAAGGAGATGATAAGACACTTAGATGAATTCAACAAAATAATTCTGGACCTCAACAGTAAAGAGGTGAAAATTGATGAGGAAGACCAAGCTATCATAATTCTGAGTTCCTTACCGAAGAAGAATGAACACTTTGTTGACACCATGTTGTATGGAAAAGAAACATTAACAATGTAATACCCCGACTTTTTAAGTTGGATAATTATTTTATCGGGGTATTACGAAGGACATTTTCGTAAGAATTCTATTTATTAAGATTAAATTGAATTTACTGTAATTAAAATAAATATTAATTTAATGAATTTAATTTATAATATTTGGGATTTATTATAATTGTTGTATATTAAGGATTAATTTAATTATTTTACATTAAGGAATAAATTGGATACATGAGAATTAAAATAGATGTTAATTTAATAAATTAAATTATAATGTTGAGATTTCTTACATTAAAGAATTAATTCAGATTTATTAGGAATAATTAGATTTAAAATAATGAAATGGTATTTTAAAGTTAATTGGATAATTAGATTAAATGAATTAAAATAGTAGATGTAGATGCTGAACCAGTTCAGCAAGAACTAAATCGATCCAGCTATTTAAAACACAGAATGGCCAAGTCGAGCGCGAATAGAGAGCAAGAGAGAAGAGGCAAGGGAGAGAGAGATCGGGACCGGAGAGTGAACAACGACGGCAATGAGGTTGGCTTCCGGTGGTGTGCGACTCCATGCATGTTGCGGCGGAGACGACGCGGGTGGCGATTAGGGCACGAATTGGGCGAGTTCGGCGGGAAAAATTGGGACTTTCGTTGCAGCGAATTTCGGTAGGGTGTAGTCGAGGTAAGTCGCTATCTTCCCTCTCCGTCGCGTTATTGGCCAGCGTTAATGATTGGCAGGTGGGGATTAGCGTCGTCGATGGCTAGAGCTTGGAGATGCTCGGCATCTTCACGGGGGAGCGCTGGCATGGCTTCCAGTTCGGGTTGGACCGGCCAGAGGCCTATGGTCTAGCTGCGGTTCAGTCCGCTCGTTGCCCACCTTCCAGCTGTGTGGGGTTCTACCGACACATGATGAGGAGTAGATTCAATGGGGTTGGTTGACAAATTGATGAAGGGACAGTAAACGGTTGATAACTTGAAGAGGCTGTCGGGCCTTGTCTTCTGGCGAAGCAGGATAAAAAGGAAGCAGAGAGTGAAAGCAGTGGAATGGTGAACCAGCCAAGAGAAAATTGGAGGCCGTGAGGTGAAGCTCCTGGACTGCTCTAGGGTGCACTCTAGAGTTTGGTATTCTGCCTCCATTTTTGTGATTTTAGTAGTCTTAAGTGAAATTATATTGAGGTATAGAAATAATGTTGGAGTGGTACTGCAATTCATGCTCCCAGTGATTTAGTTTTGTATTTCCTCTTGTTATCTGTTGGATGAACTATTGGGAGTGAATTTTTTATGTGTTTAATTACATCTCGTTGTGTGGCTTGTATATGTGAATCATAACTGGTTGGGCTAGGGTTGATAGATATGGATGGTTCTCTGTTTGTAATATGGTTACGAGAGACCATTCCTGGTGGTTAAATTTTAGATGTTGAAGCTCGTAAGCATTAATAATCCTTGTAAACAATTAATGGAGGAATGGATAGTAATTTTAGATGTTTTAATTGTGAAGGTATTGGAAAAAGAAAAAGGATAGCGATTACGTGCTAACCCGCAGTAAAGAATTGACGTAAGGATTGGGTAGCGTCGGCCGTCTAAGCCCTACCCAAGAGTATGCGTGCATCAGTCGAGTTACGATTGTTTGATTCTATTGTTGGCTGTTCTGCTTTCTTGAAGGTGTTGTTAATGTTAAATTCCTAGTTGATTGCTTGGTAGTTGTTAGTGTAGCTTCATTGACAATTCTATTGGTATTAGCTTTGTGTTTGATACTCTGCCATATTTCCTTAACGATTAATAGAGTAGAATGATTGGTATTCTATAGATTTCGTTAGCTTTGTGCCATTTCATATTTCCTTCAAATTAGTAGTGACATTTCATATTTCCTTAAAATTAGTAGTTCTCTTTATCACAATTGCCTTGTGTGTATGACTTAAACCCTTTGCTAGTAATGTAGAATTGTTTTAGTTATTTAAATTCTATTCTTTTATCGTTAACCATTTCCTTACTAAGCCTTTTTATGCTTACAGTTTACTCTTGGTGTAGGTACTCGCAGGAGAAAATAGCGTGTAGATTAGAAACAGTGATGAAGGATTTGCAAGCGTGAGCTTGGGGTTGGCCAAGTTACGAGAAGTAAAAATAATTGGGTTATAATTAATTTAAAATAAGTTTTCTTTTCTTAATTTGTAATTTGATGTCTAGTTTATTTTCTTTAAATTCTTTACGCTTCCGCAGTATTTTAAAATGCATGATTTTAGCGCTTCCGCAAATGTTTTATTTCAGAAACTTTTTAAGTGTTTCTAACGGCTCGGCTTGCACTCTGATATTTCTTTCATAAATTTTAACGTGTTTTTCAAAGGGATTTGCGAAGAAAAATCCGAGTCGTTACAAACAATGGCAGAGGTTAAGGCTGCATTGAACTCTAAGGAACTTCAGAGGAAATCAGATGGAAAATATTCCTTTGAAGGTGAAGGTTTAATGGTCAAGGAAAGACTTCAACAAAGGGACAAAAAAGAACAAAGAGACAAGTCAAGGTCTAAGTCGAAAGCAAGGAAGTGTTTCTTCTGTCACAAAGAAGGACACTTCAAGATAGACTGTTATGAAAGAAAGAGGAAGATGGCAGAAAAGAATGCTGAAAAGGGGGATGCTTCAGTAGTTTCAGAAGGGTATGAATCCTCCGATGTTCTAGTGGCTTCTGAATTAGAATCGGGAGAACAATGAATTCTAGATTCTAGATGCTCCTTCCATATGACTCCAAGGAAGGAGTGGTCGATGAATTATCACAAAACAATTGGAGGAAAAGTCTTATTAGGTGATAATAAATCCTGCCAAGTTGAGGGTGATGGGACAATGCAACTCAAAATGCATGATAATTGCATAAGGCTTGTTCAAAATGTAAGATATGTGCCTCAATTGAAAAGAAATCTTCTGTCAATTGGGATGTTGGATTCCATTTGTTGTGCAGTTAGAATTGAGGTAGAGATTATGAAAATATCCAAGGGAATTTTGACAGTTATGAAGGGGAAAGTTACATAACAGTTTATACGTGCTTGAAGGACACACTGTTACTGGTAATGTTGGTACTGTCATGGGAGGAAAACTTGACAGTGTCGAACTGTGGCAGAAGAGGCTAGGCCATGTTAGTGAACATGGTCTTCTGGAATTACAAAAACAGAACAGTTTTGGGAAAGTTAAAATATCAAAGCTGTCTTTTTGTGAGAATTGTGTCCTTGGGAAAAGCAAGAGAATAAAGTTTGCTACTTCTACTCAAGGTTCGAATGAGATATTAGATTATGTTCACTTGGATGTTTGGGGGCTAGAAAAGGTTCCCTCAAAGGGAGGAGCTACTTATTTTGTCACAATTATAGATGATTTCTCAAGAAGAACATGGGTTTTTTGTATGAAATCTAAGGATCAATATTTGAAATCTTCAAGGATTGGAAAATAATTGTGGAAAAATAAACATGTAGGAAAATTAAGAAATTAAGAACAGATAATGGAATGGAATTCTATTCGGAGAAGTTTAACAAATTCTGCCGAGAAGAAGGGATTGTGCAACATCATACAGTGAGTTACACTCCTCAGCAAAATGGACTTGCTGAGCGAATGAATAGGACTATCTTGCTGAGCGAATGAATAGGACTATCTTGGAAAGGGTTAGATGTATGCTTCTAACTGCTGGACTTCCAAGGACGTTTTGGGCGGAAGTTGTAAAAATCGATGTTTATTTGATAAATATGTGTCCTTCACCTGTTTTGAATTTCAAGACACCATTTGAAGCGTGACATGGATATGCTGCGGATTATGAAAGGTTAAGGATCTTTGGGTGTGTTGCCTATGCACACGTAAAACAAGGAAAACTAAAACCAAGAGCAATGAAGTGTATTTTTTTAGGATATTCAGAAGGGGTCAAAGGATATAGACTTAGGTCCATTGAGCCTAATCAAAGGAAAATTATCATTAGCAATGATGTTACATTCAATGAGCAACATTTTCTTTTGGAACCAATTGTTGATACGTCTTCTATTATAAAAGAGAGTACTTCGATTGAGGTGGAGCTTGAAAGAAATGAATCTAAAGAGGATGCTGAAGATTCTGTCCATCATTCATAAAATCAGCAAGATGTGAGTATTGAATCTACAGCTGAAGATGATACTATGGATTATCAATTAACTCGGGACCGATCTAGAAGGGTTATTAAACCAACTCAGAGATTGGGGTATGCAGATATCATAGCTTATACTCTGCATGTTGCTTCGGATTTGGAAAATGCAGAACCTCTTTCCTTTTCTGAAGTTTTATGCAGAGATGACAAAGATCTGTGGATGGCAGCTATGAAATAAGAGATGGATTCTCTGATTAAAAATAACACTTGGGAGTTAGTTGAAAATTCTGGAAAGCATAAAGTGATTGGTTCAAAATGGATTTTCAAACTAAAGGAAGGAATAACAGGGGTTGAAAAACCTTGGTACAAGGCTAGGTTAGTGGCAAAAGGTTTCGCCCAACGTAAAAGTATTGATTTCACTGAAATTCTTTTTTACCTATAGTTAAACTAACATCTATTCTAGTTTTGTTGTCAAAGGTTGCTTTGCAGGATCTCGAGCTTGAACAGATGGACGTGAAGACAGTTTTTCTTCATGGAGATCTATAGGAGTCTATTCTAATGACTCAACTAGAAGGGTCTGAGGTAACCAATCCAAATAAGATTTGTTTGTTAAAAAAGTCATTATATGGATTGAAACAATCACCTAGACAATGGAATAAAAAATTTGATGAATTCATTACTGGTATTGGGTTTACAAGAAGCAAATTTGACATTTGTGTTTATTATAAAAACTGTAAAGAGAATAGAATGTTTGTCTTGTTATATGTAGATGATATTCTAATAGCAGGGAAAGATAAATCTGAAATTTGGAAATTGAAGCAAGAATTGGGGAAGGTATTTGACATGAAAGATCTAGGAAATGCTAAGAAAATTTTAGGCATTAATATACTGAGAAACAGGGAATTAAAGACACTGTGTTTAACTCAAGGAAACTACTTGAAACGTGTATTACACAGGTTTGATTTTTCTAATCTTAAACCGGTTTTATCTCCTCTTGCTAATCATTTTAGATTGTCTAAGGAACAGGAACCAAAAACCAGGGAAGAAGAGGAATACATGAAGAAGATTTCTTATGCAAATATTCTGGGCTACATCATGTATTCAATGGTGTGTACACGTCCAGACCTTGCCTATTTTTTAAGTGTTGTTAGCAGGTTTATGGCTAACCCAGGTAAATCACACTGGTATGCATTAAAATGGTTGCTGAGATATATTTCAAACACTTTGAATTTTGGTTTATGTTTTGGAAATAATAAACTAAATACTGCTGCTATTACTAGATTTGTGGATGCTGATTATGCTGGTTGTATTGATTCCAGACATTCTACTTCTGGTTTTATATTTACTGTGTTTAGCTGTTAGTTGGAAATCTAGTTTGCAGAAAGGTGTTGCTCTGTCTACCACAGAAGCTGAGTTCATTGTTGCAACGGAAGCATTCAAGGAAGGGATTTGACTTAAAGGATTGGCTTCTGAGCTGGAGATAGAGAGCTCAAATCTTACAATCCATTGTGACAGCCAATCTGCAATTTACTTGATGAAAAATCCCATTTTCCACGAGAGAACTAAACACATAGATATCTGGTTGTTTTTCATCAGAGAAAAGATTGAAGAAGGAGAAATTCTTGTAGAGAAGATTGCAACTGAAGAAAATTCAGCGGATGCATTGACAAAGACTTTGCCTGTTACCAAGTTTAATTTTTGTTTAAATTTGGTTGGTGTACGTTCTATTTGAATTATAGGTTGTGTTCTCCATCGTTTTAGTATGTCTGAACTAAGGTGGAGAATTGTAGTGTAGTTTAGTGAGTGCACGTGAGTCCCACGTGCCATACTCAATTAATGTTGTGCCTTTGGTTAAATGAGGTACAACTGGCATTTAGAGTTAATAAATGGGTTTAGGTGACCAAGACTTAGTGTCAAGTGAGTCTTAATTTCCAGATAAGGAGTCTGTATTTTTTGAGGAGAGAGAATACCAGGGGAAGAGATAGTTAGGGCTAAAACAAGGGGGTTTTCTTTTCGTTTTAGAATGGCGTCTGTAACTTTCTTGGACGGTTTCCGTCAGTGATTCACGATCGGTAATACAGGTTTGTCGTCTTGGTCTGTGGATGTAGGGTACATTACCCGAACCACGTAAATCTGATGTTCTCTATTTTCTGTTTGATTCTGCATTTCGTTTCTTGGATTGAATCTGTGAATAAATCACCAACAGTAATGACGAATTCAAGCTAGATGACTATATTTTTAGCAACGTAGGTAGTGTTGAAAAAGTGTCTTAGAATCTTTTCAAATAAATTGGTTAATTAACCAAATCTTTAGAAGTTGTTTTTTTGTTATATCTTGTTTTCAAATATGGCTTGATTTAAGTCAAATATCTTACTGTTTTTGAATTTGTAACTTCTCTATTAAAGACAGTAACGCAATCAATAAAAGATTATGCTTCAAATTCAAAAAATATATAGATTGGTATCAGAGCTCTTTTTTCTTGAGGGACTTGAGAGTTGAGAAACTAGAAACACAAAAACCCACAAATTCAAAAACTCTTGAAAATGGAAGCTGAGAAAACATTCTCCCTTGCCGCTCCACCAATTTTTGATGGTGAAAACTATCAAGCATGGGCTATTAGAATGACAATTCATCTTGAAGCATTGGATTTTTGGGAAGCTTTAGAAGATGATAATGACGTCCTGTAGTTGCCGACGAATCCGACGGTGGCACAGATGAAGACTCACAAGGAGAGAAAGACGAAGAAATCCAAAGCTAAAGGTTGTTTATTCTCTGCTGTTTCAAGTTCAATATTCACCAGAATTATGAATCTGGAATCAGTAAAGGATATTTGGGACTACCTCATAAAAGTATATCAAGGCAACGAAAGAACCAAAACCATGAAGGTGTTCAATCTAATCAGAGAGTTTGAAATGCTAAACATGAAGGAGACAGAAACCATAAAGAGTACTCTAACAAGTTATTGGGCATAGTTAGTAAGGTGAGGTTGTTGAGTAAGGAATTTTCTGATGAAAAAATTGTGCAAAAAATCCTGGTTACTCTGCTTGAAAAGTATGAGTCTAAAATTTCCTCATCAGAAGAATCAAAGGATCTATCAAGCATTTCCTTGGTAGAATTAGTGAATGATTTAAGGCACAAGAGCAAAGACGGTTGATGAGAAAAGAAGAATCTATGGAGGGTGCTTTTCAAGCAAAAACAAGAAACACAAGAAGAGGCAAAGACAAGAACTATAATGATAGGAAGATGAACAATGTTGTTAATAACAGTAACAACAACAACAGAAACAAAGCAAAAATCTTTCCACCGTGTCCTCATTGTAAAAAGACTAATTACACACAAAAGAAATGTTGGTGGAAGCCTAATGTCAAGTGTAGAAAATATGAAAATCTTATGCATGTGGAGCGAATTTGCAGGACTCAACAACATGAAGAAGCAAAAGTAACTATTGAGTTGCAACAAGAAGAAGAACGACTAGAAGATGAACATCTTTTTGTTGCAACATGCTTCACTACAAGCAATAGGTCCAGTGACTCTTGGCTCATAAATAGCGGATGCACGAACCACATGACTAATGACCAAAAGCTCTTTAAACAGCTTGATAAAACTATCATTTCCAAAGTGAAAAGTGGAAATTGTGATTTTATTTCAGTCAAAGGCAAAGGAACTGTTGTTATAAAAAGCTTAGCAGTTTTGAAATACATTAATGATGTTTTATATGTGCCTGACATTGACCAAAATCTACTTAGTGCTGGACAGCTATTGAAAAGGGTCTCAAGGCCATCTTTGAAAATAAATGGTGTTTGATCAATGACTCAGAAGGCAAAGATGTGTTGAAAATAAAAATAAGAGAAAAAAGATTTGCTCTAAATCTCATGGAGGAGGAGCAAATGACTCTCTCAACAACTGTGAATAATGCAGAATTGTGGCATAGAAGATTTGGGCATTTTCATCTGTTGGGCTGCCATATATGAAGAAACATGATTTGGTAAAAGGTGTACCATCATTGGAAGAGAAGCTAGCTGATTGTACAGCTTGCCAATATGACAAGCAAGTTAGAAGACCATTTCCTCAAACCACATGAAGAGCAACACACAAGTTGCAACTAGTATATACAGACGTTGGAGGACCGTAAAGAATATCATCCTTGAATGGTAGTAGGTACTACATTATATTTATTGATGATCATATCAGATTTTGTTGGAGTTATTTTCTTAAATTCAAATATGAAGTTGCTAATGTGTTTTGAAAATATAAAGCATTGGTTGAGAATCAAAGTTGTTGTAGGATGTAGAAGATAAGGTTGGATAACAGAAGAGAATATACAAACTAGCTTTTTGACAAGTTTTGTGAAGAAGCTGGAATTGAACACCAACTCACAGTACATTATACTCCACAATAGAATGGTGTAAGTGAGAGGAAAAATCGCAGCATTATGCAAATGACAAGGTGTATGCTGCCAACAAGAATTCTACATTAAAAAAAATTAATTTGAAGCTTGGTTCGACTATAAACCAAATTTGAAAATATTTGGCTGTCTTTGTTTTACTTACATGTCACAAGTAAAAAGAGACAAACTTGATAAAAATGTCGAGCCTGATGTTTTCATTGGATATAGCAACACATCTAGAGCTTACATAATTTTTCATCCCTAAAAATGAAAAAATTCTAGTTAACAGAGATGTCAAATTCATGGAGGATAAAAAATGGAATTGGGAGGAGATTTATGTAGAGCAGCTAGAAGGATTCAAAGTCAATGGACAAGAGGAGAAAGTCTAACTGTTGAAAAATGTCTTGTATGGTCTCAATAAGGCTTTGAGGGCCTGGTATCGTAGAATTTATGAATATCTTCAAAATCTTGAGTTTGTTAAAAGCCTAAGTGAAGTCACTTTATATGTAAAAGAAGCAGATGCATTCATCAAGGCTGTTCCAAAAGCGAGATTTGAAGTCTTAAGAAACAAATTAGCTCTCTGCAATTACTAAGGTAAGGAGGAGTGTTGAAAAAGTGCCTTAGAATCTTTTCAAATAAATTGGTTAATTAACCAAATCTTTAAAAGTTGTTTTTTTGTTATATTTTGTTTTCAAATATGGCTTAATTTAAGCCAAATATCTTACTGTTTTTGAATTTGTAACTTCTCTATTAAAAAGAGTAACGCAATTAATAATAGATTATGTTTTGCTTTCAATTCAAAAAGTATCAACAGATAGGATTTTTGACAAACGAGTTGATATTTTCTTGCCTAATCTAAATAATACTTATTTGGGAAGATGACAAATTAACCATCGTGGTTTGGGATTAATGACAAGTCAACCACTATATTTTATTTTCTAACAAATTAACTACTAACGTATGGTGAAATGACAAATCCAATATCATTGTCACGTTCGCCGTTAACAAGCTGACAGGGCGTCGTGACGTCTGGCCTGGAGGCCGCGGCATCCAAGCCAAGTTTCTTGGACGCCGCGGCCTCCAGGCCAACCTGTCTCAAGAGACCGCGGTCTCTTGAGACACCCCTGTCCCATTTTAAAAATTAGGGCTTCTCACTGGCTCACTTCACAGTTCACTGCTTGACACTCAACATTCTGCTCCCGACGGCCGATCTCTCGGACTTTCCCCTCCCGAATCGGTGACTCCCGAGCCTCCGTCTCTCTATCCCCAACCCAAACGAGTCCGATGATGCTAAAATTTTTCAATTTGTAACACCCCAAATTTTACTTTCCTAAAATTTCAAAACTCTGTCCTAATTTTTAAAATGGGACAGGGGTGTCTCAAGAGACCGCGGTCTCTTGAGACAGGTTGGCCTGGGGGCCGCGGCGTCCAGGAAACTTGGCCTGGACGCCGCAGCCTCCAGGCCAGACGCAGCGGCGCCCTGTCAGCTTGTTAACAGCGAAGGTGACAGCGATGTTGGATTTGCCATTTTCCCATACGTCAGTGGTTAATTTGTTAGAAAATAAAGGATAGTGGTTGACTTGTCATTGATCGTAAACCACGATGGTTAATTTGTCATTTTCCCTACTTATTTTGAACATCAACAACAAGAAAATTTACGAAAGTGGTGAACTCGAAGAGTAGATTATTTGTCCAACGAATGATGAATGATACAATTTTTGTGTTGACTATCGAAATCAAAAATCAAATACTCAAGAAATTAAAATGAAGATATATATATATATAAAATTTTTGGTCGTCTACTTATTGAAGATTTTTAAACAATGATGCTTCTTTGTTTTTAAACAATCAGGGATTTACTGACAATTTTGAACAATCATGGAGAGACGAAGCATACTGATCGAAACAGACTACTTCTACGACAAATGAAACATGGAAGGCTGATTATGGTTCTCTTTTTCTGAGTCTCTTTCTTTTAAGAAAGGAATGAGATTTTTGAAAGAAATTTTCATTTTCCATCTTGCAAAGCGACAGAAGGGCATGATTTTATGTTCTAAGGAAGGCCAAGGGACAGCCATGTCCGTCTGCAACAGGGAGGTGTGAGCGACGACACCTCTAATACCTTTAAAGTTTTGTTCTGCCGCTTTCTTGTCTTTTCAGTTTGTGGGAGAAGAAGAAGATCCACCACAGCGCCTCACGGATTTTCTAAGTATTTAGATTAATGCTGAATAAATTCTAAATTACCTCTAGCCATTGACTGATGTTAAAACACAGAGACAACTGCTTTCTTTCTCTTCCAAATCTTAACAATTTCAATACCATGTGCATCATAAACTTCCTTAAAATGGCCAACTTTGTTTCTAACTCGTTTGAGATCAGGAAGAAACGATTGAGAACACTGCTGCCGGAGATTCTGGTTGCATATTTCTCCACATGGTAATCTTGGTATTAATGTTGTCCATCATCAAATAGAAAATGGACACCCAAATGACCGGAACGTACATATTGACTCTTCTTAGTTCATGGGCTTATTTGACTAAAAAAATTTGAATACTTGTTTGTTGTTGTCCTCTAAATTTGATGATAAATGTTCAAGAATATTTTTTCTATTTTTTATATTTCACGTTAAAAAAAAGAGGAAAGTAAAATATTTAAATAATCACCTAAATCTTGGCATCAATGGTCGCATTACTCGTATCTTGGTGGGAACAAGCTTTCGAAATGTATTGCAGAGGAAGAAATTAAATAATTATTTGCTTTTATTTCCATTCATTTGAGGGAAAATAAAATGGAAAAACAAATATAAAATTGTGAATACACACAGAGAACTCAGAACAGAGGGTACAAGGAAGAAGAAAGCTATTGACGAAGAAGCTCAAGAGCTCTCATCAATGTCGGTCTAAACCTATTGACATCAAGGTTTACATTTTGCTTGTCTAAATAAACAGATTTAAACGCCCCCCATCCCTTTTTTGAGATCGAGCTCGGATTTTTCAAAACATCATCGTCCCTCGAATACTGCTGAATTAAACTACTTTCTTCTACGCTTATCTTATATTCTAAGTATTTTAAGTTCATCGCCATTGAAGGATCTCCGAAGAAGTTCTTAGACACCCAATCCACTCCTCCAAACGGAGTTATTTGGATGAAAACTGCGTTTTTAGGAAGAAAAACTATGTTTGTCAATCCAGCTCCATGAACTCCCATCATCACATCACAAGAATTCACAATCTCTGCAACTCTCGTGATGTTCATATCTAGCTCTGTGATTTTCACTTTGAATCCTAGTCTTCTTCCCATCTTGACGATTTCCTTCGCGTTCGTAAAAGATCGCGTCCTTTTTCTCGCAATCACGAGAAGTTGTGGCTTTTTAGTGTAGTTTGTGACGATTCGAATCGCATTTTTTCGCTTTAGATTGTAGGATTTCATCAAGAAGTCTTTGAATTCTGTCATTGTGAGTGAATGTCTGATCGGGTCGATGCTAAGCTCCTTCTCGTGCCGGTTTAGGCCGATGATCCCGCTCGGAAAGCAATGGACTTCTTCGGTTTCCTTGTCGATGTCGATAATTTCATACTTCGACAGGTTTTGTAGGATTGTCTTGAATTTCTCCACCCACCGTTGCCATCTGTCCGTGATCAGAAATTTCACTTCGCCGTCGAATTTTCGAGACGTGACGAAAAGCGGGACAATCACGTCGGTGAAATCGTGAAAATGGTTTCCACAATAACCTGCAGTGGAGAACAAGAGGGCTGGGACAGTATGATTCTTCGTGCATTGAGGCATTTTCGACAGCCTTTCGATCGATCTAACGGTCCATTCTCTTACGTGACTCATGGCCGTTTGATCCCGTTTTCGAGCATACGGCCGTATGATCCAAGAGCTGTTCATCTGATTTGAATGAATGAAAACAGAAGAAGAATTCCCAAATATCCTCACATTCTGGTCGATGTCACAAAAATCTGTTCTTTCCATGAAGTTGCAGACTGGTTGAGTTCTGTTTGTTGTCACTACTTCTACCTCTGCAAAAACATGGATATGGAGGTTTCAGTTTCTCTTCTTTTCTTTTCTGCCAAGCAGATTGGAATCAAGCTAGACAAAAAACTAACCTTCTAGTATTTGGTGAGAGGCGCTTGTGTCTTCGACCATCAGCATTTTCAGGCCAGCCCCCATAGACAACCTCAGTGAATGCACTGCACAAGAAAACAAGAACATCTGACAAAACTCAATCTCACAACTTATCAGAAGAAAAGGAAGAAAACGAGCAACTTACGAGATGGAAGTGGACTGATAAAAGGTTTGAAGACTGTGAAAAAAGTGAGAACAACGAAGAAGAAGCCGAGCAAAGCTCCATATCCAAACTTCTTCTGCTCACGCTTGCTAAAACTCCTGGCCAGTATCGCGTCATACATCATTATGCTTACCAAAAGTTTACTTTTTTTATGGATATCTCTCCACAAACACACTCAAAAATGAATTCTTCAATGCAAAAAGTAAGAAAATGGCCAAAAAATAGTGTTCTCTGAGCTGAAATAGGAATCATTTGGCAGTTGGCACTAGTTTTCAAAGCAGGGTGGAAGAGGATGAAGTTCAACACTTTAAAAACAAAAGTGGTCTATACTACATTGGTCTATTTTTTAGCAAGATTCTGAAAAAAAAATAAAATAATAAATACCAGAAGATGAAAGGGACTCCTGGGTTGACGAATTTAAATAATCTATTTTTGTTTTCATGATTTGTTTGGTAAGTTTCTTGCATATATTCATCACCAAGTGCGGGCTATGGATTCCAGCTTTGAAAGTTGAATGAACTAACTTAATTATTGCTAATTATGATGCTAATTTTTATTCTATTCACGCAAAAATCCATATTTATTGAATTTCATCATTTTCTCATCTATATATGTATACACACCCATCTATGCATTCAATAATGATTACATTCTTATGTTCTTGTTAGAGTTAGTTCGGTGTGACCATATTTGTATTGGGCTAGGCCGGTGAGCCTGCATTGTAATTTTTATTTAGACTTTTGTTTTCTCTATAAATTCATATAAGCTAGAGTTCCAAAAATCGCGGTTGTATTTCGATATTCATAGTAGATTTATTTTTCTGCCCATGATTTTTTTTCTGAAAGATTTTTCCACGTAAATTTGATGTCTCACATCGTATTTTCTTTTTTCGATTATCGTTCGATCTCTAACAAGTGGTATCAAAGTCTGGTTGGGAGAGAGATTATCTAATCCGAGTTTTGAAATTCGTTGAAACTTCGATTCTCTACAATCGTTGTTATGCATCAAATAAGGTTTTCGAAATTTTTCAAAAAATTATAATTTTTTGGGAAAAAGAAAAAAAATAGCGAAAAAATTGTTCTCTCTGCCATTTATCTTGCTCATGAGATTTGTTCTTCTTTACTGTTCAACTGCCATCAGAAATGGTTGCTCCGTTTGTTCTAAAAGCTCTAATTTTCCTATTTTTAGAGTTTGTCAGAGACATTGTATTTCTGAGTAACAGGTTCATCATCAGGAGGGTTTTTCTATTCATCGTCAATCGCCATAAATCTGCATCGTTGTTCTTCATTCTCACTATAAATGCATAAGCACATCGTCTAATTAATGTTTCTACCAAACATATTGTGAACCCCTTGAGAATTCCAAAGGGCTCACAAAATTTGAGTTTTTTTAAAACATTTATAAATAGAAGTTCACTATGTTGTGCAACTCATTGAATCATTTTACAACGAAGTGATGCTTGATTTGTGGTAACTCGCTTTATGAAGGCAATGACAACCTAAGATGCTGTTGATTGTGACGGCTCAGCCCATACCAGTGGGAGTACACAATCCCACATCGCTTGGGAGAGTGAAAAGAGAATGGTTTATAAATAGAGTTTTTCTCTCTACCTAGTACAACTCATTTTGGGCTAACCCCAAGAACAAAACTGTAGTGGCTTCGGTCCAAAGTGAACAATATTGTACTTAGAACACTAAAGGACTCCACATGATTATTTGCTTACATTTGAGTCTTCATTTCTCATAATAAAAACCTAACATCTCCCACTCACACACTTGGTATTTCATACCTTTGAAAGTGTTAAGCCATTTGTGCTCAAACCTTCAATCCACTACTTTTGTTGATTATGGAACGGTTCAAAGGTGAAGTCTAAGAAGAGTCGTTATAAGATTCAATTGACATCCAGAAGGCCAATCACTTGTGACTATAAGAGTTATAGAGAAAAGAATTGTGACAACCCAGAGGCAGGACTAAGAGAAACGCTGAGTCAAGAGACCCGATCAACGGAGAGAATCCGATCACCCAATCCAAGGCTAGGATTTTAGTGGAAGACTTTTATATTTAAGCACAACCCAAGAAATATGGACCAAGGTCCGTATAGTAATCACGAGAATAATAGTGCGTGAAAGTAATAAAATAAAAAGTATTGTGTAGTAAATCAAAACCCAAAGTTAAAAGTTTTACAAATCATCAAATTATCATCACTAGGAATTAAGTTTAAGCACTCTAAAGTAAATAGAATACAGAGAAACTCTTCAACTCTGGAATCCTTACCTGCTCTTGCCATTACCTAGAAGGGGAGGGGTCATTTGGGATGAGTGACTAACTCAATAAGAAAGTCTAGACTAAATATAATGCATGAGAAAACGGTTGTTTCACATCTTTCAAAAAACCAAAATCATGCTTATTTTTATTATACATAGATTTTTAAATCACTTGAATTTTCTTCGTCATTTTATCAACCAAGCTCGTGGCCATTGATGAAGTTTTTTTTATCAAAACACGTTGTATACATAGACAACTAAATCACAAAGTTAGGCATACATCATTTTTCCATTTGAAATCGTCATCAGTGAAAAAATATGGTCACACAAGGACCCATTCGACACACATAGCAGAAAATGTGGTTATCCATCGATATTAACACCTTATAAGGCAGAAGGAATAAAAATGACGGCGATCCGGAGATTTAACATGTCACTCGAGTTGCTAGTGAACTATGCTCCGCGACGACACAACTCGTATTATCAAGTAACAAATAAGGTTGTTGGCAATTGATTGTTTCTCAACTAGATCCAAATTAACAAGGGTTACCGACAAACAGAGATAGAAGTCGTCACATCACCCATAAAATAAAAAGGTACTAACTAACAAATAAAATAGAAAAAAAGAAAATCATTGAGAATAACTTAATTTACCTCTCTCTCACTCTTAGGTCATTACCAATGTTACAATAACTCATCTTACAATTTTCGGCTACACTTGCGCTCGCAGACACATGTGCCATTGAGTTAAGTTTTATAACTTAATCCTTTTGATTAAATTGGTATTATTATATTACTTTTTTAATAAAAAAGTTGCTTTTATATATATATATGTATCGATTTTTCTACTAAAAAATGTGATTTTTAAAGGAAGTCCACTTGAGTTGTTATTTGTACCGACAAATGGCAAGTAGAGGAATGCAAGTCATTGGTTAGTTGTTTATCGTGGATGGTGACATTTGAACTCTATTTTTCACCTTTTATTGATTCTTCCAAATGTCGACGTGTCACGTGTATGCCTCAATAACACAAATAAATAAATTATAACCAAGTTTCGGTAGGCTGCACGAAAAAGTAGTAAGAGTTGGTAAAGCATAGTTGTCTACCTCTCCTTCTCTCACCAAACGGGTGAATGAAATATTAATATATGATAAATTTAGACCATATTCTAAAATGATCTAAATGGGACGCACTCCTTAATTTGAACACATTAATTGGAAATAAAATTGAAAAAAGGTCCACCAAATGGGTATTATATCTAGGGCGTTGTTCATGATGCATGAAATTTTGTCAATGTTAGGTAGCCATTGCAAATGATTACTATATCGTGATGCACCTAACATACATTATGTATGATTTTATTCATCATTTTCTTTGCTAATGTAAGAAAATAAATGATTCATTGTTATTGACTGCCTAACAATATTGGATTTGCTTATTCAATTTGATGTCTATTATGAACAAACATATTTATGTAAATATTAGCAAAAATGGGAAGTAAGAAATAGACGGAGAGAAATAAGACTGCATTTGGGATCATTTTTCAAGAATTAAAAATATTTATTTCATTATTTTTTATTATTCTCTTCATTTTAATATACTCTTTTGCAATTTATTAATTAAATATCATAATTTTTTAATCAATTATTTAAGACTAATCAATCGTAATTAATTACCGCTCAGAATATTGGAAAGTACAACTAACCATGATTATAAAAAGAATAAAAAAAACCCACAACAATACAAATTTGACCCTAAGTCTTATTATTTGGCTTTCAGGCTTGTTAAAATCTTATTTAAATCACAATCATTTACATAAAAGTAAATGACAGAGACTATGATTTAATCAAAATTTAAAGTCTTAACAAAAATTACTTATTTGAAAAAGTTAGGGCGACCCGACCAGGCTAGCCTACAAATAACTTATGTAACTTGAATTTGAAAACCTAATACACATGACAGTACAGTAGTTGCAGGGAAATGATTGTAAGCTATCCCAAACAGAGCCTAAGGCGCTATCTCAAGATTCAACAGCCAAAAAAACAACTTCAATTGGAGAATGATGAAACCCAAAACCCACTAAAGATGAAGATCAAAAATCAATCATCATCACATTAAAAATATGATCAAAGGGTGGACTTAAGTGAAGCTTTACACCCATATACTCTCTAAAATAGAGGTGGCTAACGAACCGAGTTGCACCAGCCAAGTCTGAAAAAGTCAGGCTCGTCGAGCCTGCCGAGCTTAACGAGCTGAGCCTAACGAGCCGAGCCTAACGAGCCTACCGAGCCTAACGAGCCGACCGAGCCTAACGAGTCTTAACGAGCCGAGCCTAACGAGCCATAAGTGTGGGACCGTTGGGCAACGGTCTTTAGCAAATATTATATGAAACATAAGTTCATTAAAAAATAATAATAATAAAAGACAAAAAATGGCAAAAACGGACCGTTGCCCAAGCAATGCTTGGCAAGCATAGTCTGAGGCTCAGACTGAGCCTCAGACGAGACGGAGTCTCGGTCTCGGAGACCGAGACTTGAGGGGAAACTAGAGACTGGAGTCTTGAAGGTACTCCAGTCTCCAGTCTGAACTCTGAAGTTCAGAGTGTCGAAAGTCAAAACTGGAGTCCAGACTCCAGACTGCAACGCGACGCGACGATAGACAGAGACGACAACCCTCCTCCTTCGATGCTGGACTACCTTCGATGCCCAGACTGCAACGCGAGCTGACGACCCTCCTTCAGCCTTCGACGCCCCGATGACGAGGTTCGGCCTTCGACGACGAGCTTCGGCCTTCGACGACGAGACTTCGGTCTTCGACGCCCCGATGACGAGCTTCAGCCTTCGACGAGTCGAGCTCCTCCACTCATGACGCCTCTAAGTCCACGCCCTCCACGTGAGTTAAGCTGGAGGCTGAGCAGTTCACCGCCTCCGCGTCTGGGCTCGTGTGAGCTCAGCCATTCATCTGCCGGGAGGGCTCGGGCAGGCTCAGCCAAGCAACTGTCGAGCGGGCTTACGAGCCGGCCCGCCCGCCAGGCTTGCGAGCCCGCGATTTCGGGCTCGGTTACTCGGCTCGGCCCGCTACAGTAACGGGCTGAGCGGGGGGCTGGCGAGATCTCTACTCTAAAAGCACTCATGCCAGAATTATAGTTACATTACACTCGATAATGCTTCTGCTAACGATGTTGCAATTCTTGAGTTTAAAAAGTTATTTCAATTAGATACTGCTCATAATTCTCTTTTTCATATGAGATGTGTTTGTCTTATTTTGAATTTAGTTGTTCGAGATAGAATGTCATTTCTTTCACATCATATTAAATCTATTAGATCTGCAATTTCTTATATTAATTCATCTAATACACGATAGCAAGACTATAAAGAATATTGTAAAGCTGCTCAACTTAAACCAAGAAAATTAAAAACCGATGTAGATACAAAGTGGAATTCAACTTATTTAATGTTGGAAAATGCTAAGTCATATTGGTTAGTTATTTGTGCTTTTATTAGTGAAAAAACACAAGGTATTACTCTTGATTATAGTAGTTGCAATATTGCTAATTTATTTCTTGATTTTCTAAAACTATTTTTTGAAGCTACAAATGAATGTTTGAGAATTTATTATCCCTCTACTCATCTTGTTCTCCCAATTTTTATAAAATTAACAGTTACTTTTAAAAAATTTAGACAAATAAATGAATTTTGTGCATTACTTGATAAAATGGAAACAAAATTTAAAAAATATTGGCTTAACATACCTAATATTTTTTGTTTTGCATGCATAATGAATCCTAAATTTAAATTAAAAGGAGTGCGTATAATGGTTGATAAAATTTCTTCTAATTTGGATATTTTTTCTTTAATTACTTATGCTCAATTAAACAATAAAATTGCTAATTTATGTTCTTCTTATGAACTTAAATATTTTAATGTTACTCGTTTAATTCCTTTTTTCACATATTCATACTAGTTTTAGTAGTGGTGCTTGTGGTGGAGCTCCATAAGATTTTCTGGATGATATATTGGATGAAATAGATAGTGATGTTTATTCTTATACTTCACAAAGAAATGAACTCGATATTTATCTTAACATCTACTTTGACGACCCTGTTTTTCATAAGCTTTTAAAATACGTGAAATTTAAAAGTTTTATAAAATAATTAAAATCATTCATAATCAGAGTGCTAAAACCGAGCGTCAAACCCTTTCGTTACATTCGTTACAAAAATCATTTATTAAACATAGCGAAAGCGAAAACATTTTAGTGAAAACACGCTAAGTAAATTGTTACTTTTACAAAACACTTTACTCTTCTTTAGCCTGACTAGCCACAAGCTCTGCCCGTGTAAATCTTTCATCCACTGCTTTGTATTTTTGTTCAGCGTTCTTCTCGTCATTCACGTATACCTACACTACAAGTAAACTGTAAGTCTAAAAGACTTAGTAAAGAAAAAGGTAAAATGCATATGCAATGCCTCTCTTTAGTTCACTTGGAATGAGTCCGCCCCAAACCAATCTTTTCATTACGTTTCATTCATTCATTTATTACTCGTACATCGAGTTGAAAGTTGAAGGAACACGTACTAGATGGAATAGTTGACCAGCTTCTAACCCTAAGTGGACTAGATCCGAACTACCCATCCGCCCTTCAACCTCCCATTGCATCATTTATCATCATTCATTGCATTTTCCTCACTCATGCATTTGAGTACCACACCGAGGGCACTCCCTACTTGTTTCTATTACCATGATGCATGTTGACATAATATAAAAGAATTGAATCAAATATTACAAGTAGCAAACAACGAATAGCAAGAATAGTAATAATGAAAATCAACGAACAATATGAATAACACGAATGGTAAATAACGAATAACAAGAATAACATTAATTGAAAGCAAACACATAACAAACCGAAAGCAACATATAACATGTTTGATTCTACCAAACATAACACTCAAAATATAGCAAGATAATGAAACTATTAACTACGAGGTATCTAAGAGAATTAACATGCTTAACAATTTTATAAAAGCTTAGATGTAGCATTCATAAATAAAAGGAAACATATTTGATAATTAACTAATAGAAATATGCTCAAAATCGACTAATGTGAACATGCTTGAATTATAATTACAAAGTAGCAAGCTAAACTAATTATACATGCTCATGTAAACAACACGACACATAGACATGCTCAACAACGATAAGAAACAATAACATGCTTAATACTCGAATATAATTGAAAAGTGCTAGTTAATTAAACATACAAAGAGTTCTATTTAATTTGACATGCTTAGTTTAGTTTAGTTAATTACGCTAAACATGCTCCTGCAGTTATTATCCTAATAATCTACACATGCTTAATTAATAGAATTGAAGCAAATATTAACAATTAATAAGCTACAACGAATAATATCATGAATTGCACGGAAACTACTGCAAGAAAATATAACTAACTGTACCAAAATAGAATTTAAATTCTCTATTCATAATTGATCATACGTGCATATCATTTCATCCTTCATTTCGTCATTCTATCCTACAATTTAACATCATCATTCATCATTCATTCATCACATTTCTTTACAATAAACATTAGCAATAAAAGGTACCAATTCTATTCCTAACCAGAACCAAGGAAAGCAATAAGTATTACAACCAAGAGAATATACTGCACAAAATAGTCAAGAATGCACACCAAGGAAAAGCAATACAATTTATACAATACTTGTGGTGTAGGGCCTACACATGGCCACGACACACCCAATTCCTTAACTCAAAGCTTTATCACGTTAGGCACTTAATTGTCATCCTTTTCGTCTTTCAATACCTTTATAATTAAGACATCTATCATTAACAACTTCTCATTCAAACAACAGCCAACAACTTATTAAAGAACCACAATACTCATCTTTTTTCGCACTTATGTCAGAAACATATAACTTTTTCCAAATAAAAGGATAATACAGAACTCAACCTTGGATTAACCAACATATTCTTCTTGCATATATTCATGCATCCAAGCATAATATTTCACAATTTCTAGAAACAGCACAATAACAAGGGTTACACTACAGCTAATAGAGTTTAACCATTCCCAACAAATCACTAAACAACAATCCAATTATTTGCATTAAAATCCATAAACTCCAGATTAACAGTGAAGGATTCCACATACCAAAGACGTCTGAGAGCAAGCATTCAGCTCTCAATTCCAGCTCTCGCACACACCTCTCTGTCCCTCAACCCGGTGCTGCTTCGATCCAACTCGCGAAGCCTGAGAATGCCACACCGTGCCGCCGTCCCTCCTCGCCCGCAGCTGCACAACCAGCAAGAAGGAGGGAAAACGTGGACAATCCCACACGGTAGGTAACGTTGACCCGAGGCTCGCGACGAGCATTTTGATATTTTGGCTTGGTAGAGAGACAACTCTATTTCATTTCCTATTCTTTCTAGAATGACACATGATCTACTAACACCTCTGGTCTCTACAGTAGCATTAGAGTGTACTTTTAGTGCAGGTGGGCGTGTGTACGATGAAGACTTGAACCAGAACTCGTTGATGCACTCATTTGCATGAAGGATTGGAATAATGCTGTGACGAGAGATCAACAACGAGAGGATGACATATTAGAAGAATTCAAAAATTTGGATATCGAAGACTAAATTTTCATTTAAATTTAAAATTGTAATTTTTATTTTGATATATTTTCTTTAACTTGTATACATATATATTTTATTTGTCTCATCAAATTTACATTTAATTGTATGTATATATATGTTATTCGTCTAATCAAATTTACAATTAATTGTATACATATATATTTTATTTGTTTTATCAAATAGTTTTTTCAATTACATATTATTTATTATATTAATAAAAATATTTATTCAATTAAATTATTAATTATAGTATTTTTACATTATAGTAATAAATGTTTATTATAATTTCAAATTGTATAATATTGAAAATAATTTATAATATATTTATATAAGATAATATTATTTATGTATATTTGGCTCGTTAGGATCAACTCGTTAATGCTCATTAGGCTCAGCTCGTTAGGCTCGATTGGCTCATTAGGCTCGGCTCGTTAGGCTCGTGGTTTGCGAGTCGGCTCGGGTTGAATTTTTTTTAGGAAAAGCTCGTTAGGCTCACCTCGTTATGCTCAGCTCATTAGGCTTGGCAGACTCGTTAGGCTCGGCTCATTAAGCTCGGCGGGCTCGACGAGCCAGACTTTTCTAGGCTTGGCTTGGCCGACTCGGCTCGTTTGTCATGTCTAGTGACAGTGCATTACTTGGGCAGATTTAGAAGTCAGGTTGACTGAGACCTTTCTTTCATAATTGAGACAGTCAGGAAGGACTTCAACGTCAACATCACACCCAGCCTTGTTAGAAGGGCAAGAAATGCGGCCAAAAAAATTAACGAAGGGGATGACAATGAGCAATACAAGCTCATATGGTCTTATGCCGAGGAGATTCAGAGGTCTAATCCTGGAAGTTGGTGCGCGTTGACCTAGAGATGAGTGCATTTAAAAGGATGTACATGTGTTTGGATGCATGCAAGATGGCCCTGTGGAACTGTGGTAGACCGGTTATTTTTTTTGACGGGTGCCACTTGAAGGGAGCGACTTTGGGCCAGTTGCTCATTGCTGTCACCATTGACGGGAACGATGGAATGTATCCAATTGCTGTAGCAGTGGTTGAAGTAGAAAATAGGGTTTCTTGGAGCTAGTTTCTGGAATTGTTGTCGACGATCTAAACACCCAATCTGACAATGGATGGACAATCATTTCTGACCACAAAAAAGTGCGATTGATTACTTTTTGCCTTATGTTTTTATGTTATGCATTTAGTACCAATGTCTAACTCATACTATGAATCTTTGCAGGGGTTAGTGCCAGTTGTCAGAGAGGTGGCAAGACAAGTAGATCATCGGTTTTGCATACGACACCTATATGATAATTTTAAAAAACACTTTAAAGGCAGGTTGTTCAAGGATGCAATGTGGGCTGCATCTAGAGCCATAACAGTAAGGCAGTTTGAGAGAGAGATAACAAAGTTATTTTGGCTTGACCCAACGACCCACAACTATCTACGAGGAAGATGCTGGGCCAAACATGCCTTATGCTCCATCCTCAAATGCGACCTAAGCCTCAACAACCTCGTGAATCCTGTAACGTCTGCATCCAACCAGTCTGGGACAAACCAATTCTAAGTATGTTCGAGATCATACGAAATGGCATTATGGGTAGGATCGTGAAAAAAAAATGAAAAAATTGCTCGCTCGACAGATCTTTTGTGTCCGTAGATCAGCAACCAGCTTGCCAAACTACAACTTGTTGGTCAAAATTGGAGCCCCCAATTTTCAGAAGCTGCCCAGTTTGAGGTCAGCAATGGTAACGAACAATACTCTATCGATTTGGACAGGCGTACTTGTACCTGTTATCTGTGGGAGTTGACCGGCATCCTGTGTGTCCATGCAGTCCCGTGTATTCACTTCACGAGGAGATCTCCTGAGGAATTTGTGCATGCGTACTATCACCGGAAAACATACATGGTGATGTACTCCCACTTTGTCCACTCCGTCAATGGACAAATAGAATGGCCTCCTGTGACGTATCTTGATCCAATTATCCCACCGCCATTTAAAAAACTTCCAGGAGGGTTACAAAAACGTAGAATACGGGATGTGGACGAGGCTCCAAGCTAGATAGTGCTTCCCTAAAGACATACGAACATGACTTGTGCTTGGTGTGAGGGTATGAGGCACGATTTCCGCACGTGTGAAGGTGGAGGTGAGTCTAGTGCAGGGCTGATAGAGGCGACAGAGGCAGAGCTAGAGCCAGAGCAAGAGCCATAGCCAGAGGCGGCAGAGGAAGGTCGAATGACACATTTTTGGGTTTCAGAGTTTCTGAGACAGCCCCCGAGACAATTCCTTCGTTAGTCCCTGAGACAGTCCCCGATAGAGTTGTTGAGACAGTTCTGGACATAGTTCCTGAGATGCAGGTGAGTCCATGATCACGTTTACGTTTTCAAGTGTTATTTGAACTATGATAATGTCATTTGCAATGTGTTTTGCAGGAGGATGATGCTCAAGGTCCACAAACATAAACATACACAAATGTGGACCTTAACCTTCCTTGAAACATTGGTTTGATAAAGTAGGTTTTATATATATATATATATATATATATATATATGCGATTGTAATGGACATTATCGTTGTAAAATTTGAATTGATAAAATTGAATTGCTTTGATAAATTTGAAATTATATATTGGTTCCATACATTTGGTTGTTGAGGGTGAATAGAAATTGATTAGTATGCTAATGTCCAGGTACCAATTGTGAAGTTGAAGCTGTTTCTTAGAGCCATGACGAGCTGTTGCAATTTTTTTGAAGTGCCGCAACAGCTTGCTAACAAATCGCAGTGGCTTGCTAACAAACCACGACGGTGTGTCTGCAAAGCCGCATCAGCTTGCTAACAAACTGCTGCAGCTTGTCCACAAAGCCAAAGCGGCTTTATGATGAGTTGCGGCGGCTTGTCAACAAAGTTGCAGCGGGTCGTAAGAAACCACTGCGGCGTGTCGAAAAAGCCGCAGCGGTTTGTCATGATTAGTATGCCTTGCATGTTTCGGTGTTATGCACATCTTGCTGAAAGTGTTGTAATGAATGCGATGACCATGCTTATTTGGTTGTTTATGATGAATGGAATCGATTGAGTCATTTTCACTCTAAAAAAATTAAAAATTTTGCAAAAGTTTTGCTTGTTTTTAAGTCTATCCCCCTGCAACATGAACAACAACATAAATGCATTTCCCAACCAGACCAAATACTATCCAAACTAACTATAATCACAAAAAGTAAACATGTCAAGCGTCAAAAACAGTTTTCTATAAAAATCAATATTTTTCTATCGAAATAGTAATGTAAATGCTAACATAAATTACATAAAATCTACTTAAACATATATTCCTATGCCGCCTTCTTTCTGGTCTGTTTCGGCACAAATCCTTGATGGTAAAAGACAATTGTGTGTCAATGAATACATTTGTCGAGCAATGGAGCCTCAAAGGCTTGATCGTTGTGCTTGTGGAATTGTACCTTATTAGTGCACAGTCAGATCACCCTCATCCCCTCACTCGTACACCGAAATATGCCGTACGGGCTGCAATGCAAAGGAAAAAATTGCTGGTAAAATACGCAGAAAACAATATTATGAATTTACACAACGGAAAATACATACCTCTCTTTGTCAGTGGAAGCTACGATGATGGAGATTGCTTCAGGCATCAATTGCTGGTAAGTGAATTGAGTGTGAAGGTCAACAGACGACATAAAACACGTTTGCTTCGGGTGTGTCTGAAATGCAAACAATGTATTAGATGATCTTATTGAACATGAATGACAACCCAGAGAAGCGAGATGATTACTTATGTGAATCCACCCTAATGTGAGTAGACCTCCTTCCTGTTGAAATGTGAATACGTTTTCGTCGTTGATCGCATAACACTGCATATAAGTTTGGATGAGTACTAAGATAAAATCTTATACACTAAGATACAAAGAAGGCTTCTCACCGTGTTTGGCATCCCGACTTGATCCGGAAAGATGATATCAGTGATGATGTAATCACCGTTGAGCAACTTTCCCCCAAGAATTGTGCACTTCTCCACGTTCTTCCGTGTATTTTCCGTAACATACTTATTGAAGACGTCCATCAAATCCCGAGATTGCAACGAAAATGGCAAAAGGCAGTCAAACTAATAAAGCATGAATAAGTGCAGACACACATATATAACCAAATCAAAGACGTACTATGCACACAGTTTTAAGGACATGAGATTGTGACTCACTTGTCCCCTGCACCTCGACTAGAGGAGCAGGTTGGCCTCTTACGGCAATGGTGCTGCAAATCAACATGTTATTACGGCAAACACAAATAAGATAAAGACTGAACTTTGCATACAAATCAAATAACTTACAAGTGTTTTGTGCTTTGTGTTGCTTTGGAGGACGATGGCGAGGCTTCTGTACGGGTTGCTCGCTGCTCTATTCTCTGAAGTGCTGCCAACAACTCATGATGCCTCTCTTATGCTCGCTCTTCCACTTTTTTTATTTGGACTTGCGCCATTTGAAGGTGCTCCTCCATCATTTGTATTCTGGTAAGCGTCATATGATGAAGCTCTTCCATCTTGCTCATCCAGCTGGACGTCTCCTCAGGCATCGAAGTAAAATGTGATGTTTGAGGAAGGGCGAATGCATTGGCTAAGGAGCATCCTCCTCCATGTGCTACAGAGGCGATGCTGGAGTCTGTGCTGCCGAGGGGGCTGAAGGTTGAGCCACTGAGGGGGGTGGAGGTGCTGGTGGCTAGGACACTGAAGGTGGCTGCTTCGGGGTCTTGCGTACCAAAGTCCCTCCAACTTTGCTGAGCCCCATTCGGTCCACTTTCGATTTGTGACACGTTTGTGGTCGTCTTTTCGACTCTTAGCTCATCCTCCGAGATGGGTACCCCAAATTGCTCAGCAATCCTCTGGATGAGCCAGTTGAACGACAAACTCTTGACCGGGTTGTTGAGGACCTCGTGCATGTGACTTAGGATGACATATTGGATGTCCACCTTTTTCTTAGTGAACATCTTTTCCAGTAAATAGAGATCCATGTAGCTAATATGGTCTCGATGCCTATCCCTAGGCAAAATCATGTATGTCATCATGAGGTGGATCACTCGGGCTATGACATTCAACTCCCTGTACTTTGACTTCTTGTACTCGGTAATCTCGGGATCCCGGTGCAACAATCTCAGCACCACTAGCCTTTCTCCTCGGCTGATGAATAGTGGATCCCGCAACACGTGTTAATATTGATCGTTTGGCCCCTCCAAGTCACATCCAAGCATTATATTCAGTTTGTTGGGAGTCAACCTCAACTCCCATCCAAAGATATACGTTCGCACCTCCAATGGATGGGTGGATAGTTCCAAATTTGCGTAAAATAATTTGACAATTCTCTTGCAATAACTTCCCCCCATCCGGCACAAACCGCATAATCTAGCATCCTCAACCAATTGTTCAATTCTCATTTCAGCCAATGACTCCAAATCCACTTTCTTAGAAACAATAATTGAACGGTGTTGTATATCATCTTCATACCGTTCTCTGGCGTTCTTTGTCCTGAATAGTTGGGACTGGAAACTCGCTGTAACAGCTAGTCGTTGTTCAAGCTCAGGTTGAGGTTGAGATTGAGAATGTGCAACGGTTTCTCCAGCCTCCGCGGTTTTTGCGTGTGTTGCACCGCCGTGGTTTGGACAGCTTGCATCGCCGTGGTTTGGATAGCTTGCACCGCGGCAGGTGCTCCTTCTTGCACAGTTGCTGGACCGGCAGACTCTGGCGTCTCTGGTATTGATTGCAACAAACCACTCCTTCTCTTCATCACCATTTTATTTGCTTGGAAATACATTGTCATTGTCCGTCTGAGATTGGTGTTCGCCGAGCCTAGTTTTTTTTTCTTTGTTTTTTGGTAAAATGGCCAGAGTCCTCGATCGAGTATGTATAATGACAGTGGATCAAAGATTGAGGCACGACAAACCGCTGCAGTTTCGGATGACGCCACAACGGCTTCATACCAAACTGCAGCTTTGTCTTGACACATCGCTGCAATTCCTAGCTGAACTGCCGGGGTTCATCACAAGTCTTTCCATAGTTTTTAAAAACTATTGAGTCGCGGCAGTTTGTCAACGAACTGCCGCGGCGCCACATCATCACGTTTAATGACAAACGTGACAACGATGTTGGATTTGACAGTTTTTCATAGGTCAGTGGTTAATTTGTTAGGAAAAAAATGTTAGTAGTTGGTTTATCATTAACAATAAAGGATGATGGTTGATTTATCATTTTTCCTTAGAGAAAACATGTTTTCAATTGTTTTACAATTTTTTATTGTTACTTATAGATACGAGATTATATTTCAAAACTTAATAAAATTATTATATTACAATATAAATATTTTAAAAAATAAATTTACATAAATTAATAATTTGACACATTATTAAAGTGTGAGATTAAAAGAAGATAACAAATAAAGGAAGGAGGTCAAATGTTGGAACTAGACCAAAGTACTTTCAACAAATTAAATTAGCTGAGCTGAAACATAGGCTAGTAATAATCACAATATGATTCCCATTCTTCACTGTTTTATTGCCAAAATACTTCATTGCCACCACTGAAGAACTAAACAAGCATGTTGAGGTCCATGATTCTCAATTGGCCAGTACCCATTCCTATTCAAGACTAATAATAAACACTAAAATCACAACATAATGACGCAAGCTTTTCAAGTAAGGACTTTTTCATCTCTCAACATGAAATTAAGAATTTGCTGCACTCTATTCGCATGTTTGTCCAACACATATTGCATCTTTCTTTCTTCTTAACTCCTAATAATTTCATTTCACGCAAGACAAATCATACCGCTGTCTACCTATGACAGGTGATGGATGCTAAGAACCTTATCATGCTGGACCACAACATTTCACGCTAAAATTATCTGGTCAGTAGAACCTCAACGCGGATCCAGCAGCATTCTAAAGACAGGCATTTATCTCACAAAATTCATTTACTAATACAAAATTAGTACGAGACTAAAAATACATTGAATGTCACTACAGTAAAGATTCCAGAAAAGAAAAAGCCCATTAATTTTTAGGAGGAAAAAGACAAGAAAAAAGTTTAAACAAGGTAATCAGAAACAGAAGATGCCACATTTCTAGTAACCATTTTAAACTAATACAAATTAGCGAATCAAATTGCACCAAAAAACACGAGATATAACAAAGTTGCCAATCAGAACTACCTCACCGTGACAATGTCATCAATCTTCAAGATCATTCGCACGCATTCAGTTGCAAGGGTAATAGCACTAGTGCTCACAAGTAGAGGCTGCACCACACTCTTCCAAAATGTTTGTTTTCAGCCCTTTCCTCACATTAATCCCAGCATTAATCTCACCCTGTGCATGACGATTCCTCAGCTCTGTAACAATTGCGATAGGGTTTAATCTTGCATTTTCAGCCCGTGTATATGGAACAACTTCTAGGGCCTCAGCAAATGAACGGATAGCCGATGAAATATGTACTCTTTTGACTTTTCTAGAAAACCGATGAAATAACCACTGACGGTTCTTACATTGAGCTTCTTTTCATGTGGATTATATATCCTTACTTCTGCCGGACAACCCCAAACATGGATATGTCTCCAACTAGATTTCCTTCCCATCCACAGTTTATAAGGTGTCTTAGGAACTGCCTTACTAGGAACCCTATTCAACAGATATGCAGCGGTTTTCAAATCGTGCATCCACAACGATAAAGGTACATCACTTTGATTCATCATATTCCTAACCATTTCAATAAGAGTACGATTCCGCCTTTCAGCTACACCATTTTGTTGTGGTGTTCCCGGCATTGTATATTATGCACAAATGTCTCGACTTTCGAGAAACCTTGCAAATGGACATTTGTTTTGTCTATTCTCATCGAATTTTCTGTAATATTCACCACCTCTATCAGACCTCACTACTTGTACTTTTCTATCTAACTGCATTTCCACCTCATTGATGAATATTTCTAGAACATTCATCGCTTGAGACTTTTCATGCAGTAGATACAAATAACTATAACGTGAGAAGTCATTGATAAATGTGATAAAATATTTTTTACCACTCCATGAAGGAGTGTCGAATGGACCACATATGTCAGTGTGTATCAATTCTAAAAGTTCACTGCTTCTTGTGACAGGATACTTTGATTTGTGTTTAGTTTGCTTTTCTTTAATGCAATCTATACACACGTCCCAGTCATTTAAATCTAATTGAGGTAAAATATCACTTTTCATTAACCTCAACATCCTTTCTTTAGATATATGACCTAGACGTTTATGCCATAATGAAACAAAACTTTCATTTGTTGCATTACGTTTAGTTCCAATCACATGATCAACATTAAACAGGGAACCCTATTCAACAGATATGCAGCGGTTTTCAAATCGTGCATCCACAACGATAAAGGTACATCACTTTGATTCATCATATTCCTAACCATTTCAATAAGAGTACGATTCCGCCTTTCAGCTACACCATTTTGTTGTGGTGTTCCCGGCATTGTATATTATGCACAAATGTCTCGACTTTCGAGAAACCTTGCAAATGGACATTTGTTTTGTCTATTCTCATTGAATTTTCTGTAATATTCACCACCTCTATCAGACCTCACTACTTGTACTTTTCTATCTAACTGCATTTCCACCTCATTGATGAATATTTCTAGAACATTCATCGCTTGAGACTTTTCATGCAGTAGATACAAATAACTATAACGTGAGAAGTCATTGATAAATGTGATAAAATACTTTTCACCACTCCATGAAGGAGTGTCGAATGGACCACATATGTCAGTGTGTATCAATTCTAAAAGTTCACTGCTTCTTGTGACAGGATACTTTGATTTGTGTTTAGTTTGCTTTTCTTTAATGCAATCTATACACACGTCCCAGTCATTTAAATCTAATTGAGGTAAAATATCACTTTTCATTAACCTCAACATCCTTTCTTTAGATATATGACCTAGACGTTTATGCCATAATGAAACAAAACTTTCATTTGTTGCATTACGTTTAGTTCCAATCACATGATCAACATTAAACAGGGAATCAAAATATTTAGCATCAAGATTGAAAAAGTACAAACCATTTTTCAAAATACCAGAACCATGTCAGTATTTTTTGTTTGTACAAAGAAAACACACCATTACCAATCTCAATGTTAAATCCAACATAATCCAACTTTGCAATAGAAATTAAATTCTTAGCACAGTCAGAAACGTAAAGACACTTCTCTAGATCCAGATGATATGCAGTATCTAGGATCAATCTATACGTCCCAATTCCTTGTATCCGTGCTTTCATTCTGTTTCTCATATACAGGAATTTTTCATTCCCGTTTATGGGCTGGATCGAAAGAAATCCTTGTGTAACATTAGATACATGAGTAGTAGCTCAAGAATCTAACAACCAAGTATCACTAGGCAATTCTATAATATTTGATTCAAAACATACTGAAACAAATAGTGTACCTTTCTTTTCGAACCAAGCTTTTCTTTTCGGACAATTTTTCTTAATGTGTCCAGCTTTGTTGCAGAAGTAGCATTTGAGCGCTTTTCGGATCTGACCATCTTTTATCTTTAATTGGCTTTTTCCCTTATGGTTCTTTAATTTCTTCAACCTCCATTCTTCTTGAATTAACATGGCCTTAATTTCTTGAAAGTTCCATTTTTCTTTAATAGTGTTTTAATTCACCTAGAACTGACTAAATTCAAGAGGAAGTGAGTTGATGATAAATTGAATCAAGAATGATTCACTTACATCCATACCCAACATTTTCAGTTGTACTGCCAAATTGGCCATACTTGTTAGATGATCATGAATGGGTTGACACAAATCAAATTTCTTGGTCATCAACTCACTCATTAAATTTCCTACAACAGACTTATCCATAATGTCTGATTGAGAATATTCTTTTATTTTCGACATGAATTCCTTCGCATTGTTTGTCTTTGGCATTGATAACTTAACATTTTCAGCCATTGTCATTTTCATTAAGCTCAAACTCAGCATATTAGACCGCTCCCAAGTCTCACTGTATGACTTGTCAGCATCCGTACTGGTCTTATTAAGGGCTGATGGTCTATCACAAACTAATGCCAGGTCTAAATCCAATACACCCAGTTGAAACTGAATTTGTTCAAACCAATCAGCATAGTTCAGACCATTGAATTTGAGTAGTGCATTACCAAAGGCGAATAAATTCTTTGAAGATGCAAAATATAACACAGCTCATTCATTAATTTATTCAAATTCAGATAACCATAATTTTTCTATTTAAGTTCATCTTTGGGTAATCCTTAAAAAATTAAAACAATCATTGATGTTATTATTTATACTTTACTAGACTATAAACATATTTAGTGCAATATATTTAATATCTTTGGATATTTAAATATATTAATTAAATATATAAATGTGTTACATAATTATTATTAATTACAAACATTGGTCCACCTTTGGTTGACCTACTAGTTTTTCAATTAATAATTTCCTTTTAATAATATCACCATAATTATTACCGTAATTAAATGAATATATTACAGAATTTAATATTGATCATTTCAAACTATGCCACTTTTGGTGACTACTAAGTTGTTATACATCAATATTTAATTGAGTCAATTTTTCTTTATTTCATTTATTTTAACTTTTATTTTTATGTCACTATCATCTTAAATGGACACTTAAAATTACAAATTCAATTCTTATGAGAACAGTAAATATAAAAAATGAATCTATAATAATTGAAAATAGGTTAGTCCAAATGGCCATCCACATAGTTTATTGTGGAGACTGCTTGGGTTTGAATCCCATATTTTTCTTTTCTGCACCTCAAAATTAATATGCATATGACAAATATTTATTTATAAATAAATAGTCACAAAAATTGTCATGTCCAAATGGTCACCCACTTGGTTACCTTACTTCTAGTGTCAGTTCGATTAATGTGTTTTGGCTATTTTCTTTTATTTTAATAAATTAATAGGCATGCTAAACCTTAAACAATCTAGTGGCAAGTAATCTTTTTGCATAAACGATTTATGCATCAAAATCAACTTTTATGCTGAATCAATTATGCAGAACAATTATACATAATTATGCAACAAAGAAACACAATAATTATTATGCATAAACGATGCAAAATTAACCTTTATATTCGAAACAATTGCAAAATAACATTTATGTTCAGAATAATTATTCACAACTTGCAACTTTTATGCAGAAGCGTTTATGCAAAATAATTATGCCGAAACGAAACTCATTAAATTCTTATTCATGGCAAATCAAAACGTAAATTGCTGATCTAATACCAATTGTTAGAATTTTCTTTAATTTCATACTTTCATACGAACAATATTTAATTTTTCCAAAATCAATTAACGTCGTTTGATTCAACCAACTGTTATGTTTAATTACGGAATAAACAAACCTTTATGCTTACATTGATCCATGCTTTTGTTGATGTAAACGTTGATACGGAAACGTTTATCGCCTTGAACCTTTTCCTTTAAGTTCTCCCTTTGATGATTAAGAGAGAAGTATGATTTCTTTTATTTGCTCCTTTTCTTTTCTCTCGGTTGATGGTCCAGTTCAGAGAAAAATAATGAACAAAGAGATGAAGAGAAATATGAGAAAAGGGAAAGCCAAATTGTTATTTCCCTTTTCTTCTTTTTCCACACTTTTAAACTCTCGGGTGGGGTTATTTTATCAGATAAAGAAGTAGACCTCTAAGAATGTGAGAGTTCACTTTCTTTTAAAGATTGTATGGCCACATTTAAGAAGAGGGAGAAAGATATGTGTGTAGAAAAAAAAGACAAAAACATTTAAGAAGGAGAATGGAGGAATCCAATTCTCATTTCACTTCTCTTCCTCCTTTTTCTTAACTCTTGTCCTTTAGCATTTAAACCATAACATTAAACACTCCTGTGCTATTTTCATAAAATATTTGTTTACTTATAATTTACGTTATTGCCCTTTACTTTATAGGGAATTACGTAAATATAATTTCATCTATTTTAACCATACATTATTTATTTTAACAAGGTCAAGGTGAGAGAATTAAAACTCAATCAATTTAATTCTTTTACGCTTAACAATCATCACACTAAGCACCTTAATATTAAGTCAATATAATTTAATTAACATAGACCACATTTATAGATTTATTAGAAAATAATCTAACATCTATCTCCAGTAGCGGCGTCCTGAGACTTAGAGAGCTCAACGAGCATTTTCGCGGCGGGTTGAAGAACCTCCATTTTCGGTGATGGATCTCGCTAGGACAATGTTGGTGTGCCGAATACCTTCCTTCTGTTTGTTGTCGACAAAGGATTCTGTCTTTAAGGATCGAGGCTGAGAAACCGAGGGAGCCACCATCGCCGAGCAAGAAAGCTTAAGAAAAATAAATGAAACAAAGTAATGAAATGTAATTTAGGCTGTGACTTTTAACCAGGATCTACTCTACAAAACCCTAGAAAACCAAATGGAGAAGACGAGGAAGAAAGCGAGGGAGTTCAAAAATCGGACGTGTTCAAGATGAAGTGAAACTGTTTAATTGCTCCTGAATAATTGGGCCAAAATCATTAATGGGCCTATAGATGGGTCATAATATTAATGGGCTATATTTGAACCTGCTATTTGATATTAGATAAAACCCGACCTAATAACGTCTCTCCAAAGTTAGTAGATTGCGTTATGAACACTGTACAAAACTATAATGTGAACCTATGACGACCGACCATCTAGTGTTTGGCCAACTACTGGCCACAGTCAGAATAGCAGGCCATGACTTCTGACCTTCACTGGCGATGACCGACAACACAACCCTTACCTAAAAATAGATCAGTCGCACCATATCCGCTCCAAAAAGTGTAAATTATAATAGATGATCTAAACATGCTTTATAAAACAATATTAAAATATCTAGATCAAATTGAGGAAATTGATCAGAAATACCTCCGACCATTGATGTTGAAATCAGGGACAGTTGTTTCCTTCCTCTGCAGAGTTTCTTCCAAACCAATCGTCCTTAATACGATAGTATATTTACTTAATGAAATCAAAGGTCAAGGGAACCTCTCCTTAAAAATTTTATGAATCTGAAAACTCTCAGTAAAAAACTTTCTGTCAATGTTCTTCCATTAAGAACATTAATCAAATTTTTAATGGGCGTGTTGTGTGCATAAATGTCTGCAGTTTTTCTCAATGAAACCACCCAGAAAACTATACCACATTTTTAATTGGCGGTTAACAAAAACAAAAGCAACTGTCAACATTTACCCACTTGGTTTGCATTTTCTAATTTCACTGTAGTAAGAAAATATAATACATTAATCATAGCGATAAAGTCTCTTAATGTTATCGTGAATTATCTTCCATGTATCACAATGCATTATTTTCCTTCTTTATTGCCCATAAACTTAATGAATAAACCCTATGTTTATTCGAGGTTCAAAAACTAAAGTATATTTCTCAAACTAAATATATACACAATAAATATCATAATGAGAAATATTATAAGAAGAGTTATACACATTCGTTCTTACAACGAAAAATTACATAATGGACCCAAGTCTCATTTTAACTACATGATCCTCAAATCCTAATGGTGGAATGCCCTTAGTCAAAGGATTGGCGACCATCAATTAAGTGCTAATGTGTTTGATGACCACTGAACCATCCTTAACACATTCCCTTATGGCTAAATACTTAATGTCGATATGCTTACTTCGACTACCACTTCTGTTTTTTTTAGCCATAAAGACCACAGCTAAATTATCACAATATATCTTTAGTGGTCTAGAAATTGAATCAACGATTCTAAGCCCTGAAATAAAACTCTTCATCCATACACCATGTGAAGTAACCTCAAAATACGATACGAATTCAGTCCCCATAGTGGATGTGGCAGTCAAACTTTGTTTAGCACTCCTTCAAGATACAGCTCCACCGGCCTTCATAAAAATGTCTCCTAATGTTGATTTACGAGAATCAACGCAGCCAACAAAATTTGAATTGGAGTATCCAATCACATCTAAGCTATCCGTCCGTTTGTAGGTAAGCATGTAATCTTTGGTCCCTTGAAGGTACTGTAACACTTTCTTTGCAGTAGTCCAGTGGTCTTTACCAGGGTTACTCTAATATCGACCAACATTCCAACAACAAATGCAATGTCAGGTCTTGTACAGACCTGATCATATATCATGCTTCCAACGACTGAAGCATAGAGAATGTTCCTCATTTGCTTCCTCTCAATATCATTCTTCGGGCACTGGTTCTCATGGAACCTGTCACCCTTCACTATGGGAGCAACACTAGGTGAACAATCTTTCATCCGATATCTCTCTAAAACTTATTGATATAAGTTTCTTGAGACAATCCCAAGCAACCTTGGAATCTGTCTCGATTAATCTTAATACCAATAACATAGGAAACATTACTCATGTCCTTCATATCAAAGTTTTCAGAGAGAAATTGTTTCACCTCATGCAATATACATTTATCATTAGTTGCAAGTAAAATATCATCCACATATAGGACTAAGAAACAAATTTTTCTCCCACTAACCTTCTGGTATATACATTGATCCATAATGTTTTCTATGAAACCAAATGAAGAGATAACATCATGAAACTTTAAATACCACTGACAGGAGATTTGTTTCAATCCATATATAGATTTTTTAAGCTTGCACACTAAATGTTCACCATCACTAGAGGAGAATCCTTCAGATTATTTCATAAAACTTTAAATACCACTGACGAGAGACTTGTTTCAATCCATATATGGATTTTTTAAGCTTGCACACTAAATGTTCACCATCACTAGAGGAGAATCCTTCAGGTTGTTTCATATAAATCTCTTTCTCTAGCTCTCCATTAAGAAAATTGGTTTTTGCAAATCCGTTTATTGCAAATCAAAATCAAAATGTGCAATTAAGGCCAAAATTATGCGAAGAGAATCTGTCGATTCTTTCCCTTTGTGTGAATCCTTTAGCAACAAGTCTTGCTTTATATCTTTTGATGTTGCCTAATGGGTCTTTCTTAGTCTTAAAGACCCATTTACAACCTATGGCTTTTACACCATCAGACAACTCGACAAGATCCCAGACTCCGTTTGAATTCATAGAATTCATTTAATCTTTCATGACATCATACCCTAAACTTGATTCACCACAACTTATGGTTTGTGATAACGTTTCAGGATCATTTTTGACTCTTATATTGTAGTCCGACTCTTGTAGATATGTGACATAATCACTAGGAATATCTCATTTTCTTTCTCTAGTAGATCTCTGTAGTGTTGTTCCAACATTTTCTTGAGAAATTTGTTGTTCAACTGGTTGATCAACAATTTCTAGAATTTCCTTAAGAATTCGATGTATTGAATTATTATCAGCAACTTGTGGAATAACATTTATTGATTATTTAACACTCATTTGAACTCGAGGAGTGTTATGAACAACAATCAATCTTTCATTTGAGTTAGAGGGTTGAACATCAATGTGATCTCTTTCAGAAACAATATCCTAGAAATCGATCACTCCCACTAACCAAGTCATTCTCAAGAAATTTCTCATTTTTTTATTCCGCAATCCTAGTGCCGTGAGATGGATAGTAGAATTTATACCCCTTAAACCTCTCAGCATATCCAATAAAATAGCCACTAATGGTCCTTGGGTCTAGTTTCTTTTCTTGTGGATTATAAATTCTGACTTCAGACGGGCATCCCCAAATGCGTACATGTCTCAAACTCGGTTTCCAACCTTTCCATAACTCAAATGGCGTCTTTTTGACAGCCTTAGTTGGAACTCGATTTAATATATACACTTCCGTCTTATGTGCATCAGGCCACAAGAAATCTGGAAGTTTGGAGTTGTTGCGCATACTCCTCACCATGTCTAATAATGTTCGATTTCTTCTTTCTACCACACCATTCTGATATGGAGAACTAGTGTAACGACCCAATTTTTATAACCTTTCGAAAATGCCTTAAATTTAAAAATTTCATAAAACAACTAAAATCTTTATAAAAACATTCTTAATTAAATTAGAGTCCTTCGCTAAAAAGCTGGACCGTTAAAACCATTTTCTTAGACTCGTTATAAAAATCATTCTAAATAGTGGAAAACCATAATTATAAAAATCTTTTCTCCAAACATAGCGGAAGCGTAAGTACTTTATCTAAGAGAATGTTAATCAATTATTATGTGCTCATTACAAAAATACTTTTTCTTCTTTACTTTCCTTAGCCTAGCCAGCCATAAGTTCTGCTCGTGCAAATTTTTCATCAACTGCTCTTTGATTTATTCATCATTTTCTCGTGTGCGTATACATGTCTCTACACCATTAGCAACTGTGAGCCTGAGGCCTAGTAAGAAATAAGCTATGCAGTGTGATGTATGCCTCTCTTTAGTTCATTTGGAGTGGGTCCGCCCCAAACCAATCTTTTCATTACATTTCATTCATTCATTCATAATTCGTACGTCGAGCGGAAGATGGGGGAACCCATGTGTGACGGTATAGTCATACCGGCTTCTAACCTTCTGTGTGCAACTGGTCTCATTCCCAACAAGGGAGGGGCGTAAGTCCAGCTGCCTGGGTTGATCCACACTACCCGTTCATCCCCTAACTCCCCATTTCATCAACATTCATTCATTTTCCTCACGCAATGCATATAAGTACCACCCCAAAAGTGGCCCTTCTTACTTGTTTCTATTAGCATGATGCATGTCCATGAGAAATATTATCGTGATGCATGTCATTGGAAAGCAGTAATAGCCATGATATAAAAACATGAATAAAAGCAGTAATCACATTGATGTAATCCAAGGATCCATAAAGAGACAAATCATGGCCAATAACCAATGGACATTGGGAAAATGCATAACAAGGAAGATGGGCCAATCTTTACATGTTTTAATCCACATTAAAGATCCATTGAATATCAAGGCATGGCCCATGGAGTTGTTAGGGAATGCGAAAGATCGAACTTGAGGACTTGATCTTCTTCAAGTGTTAGCTTGGAAAGATCGAACTTGACAGCTTTGGTTCAACCAACAAGTTTGGTTTGGGTCAAACTCTTTTCTTGATAGTCTCGGTTCTTATCTCTTTATAGATAACGGGTCGAACATCTAATCTTTTTGAATCATCAAGGCGTCTTGGGAAAGTTTTGCATTGTTGTTGGGTCTCGGATCTCTCATATCCGTGGTTCGCATCACACATCCATATATATACAAGTAAGAGACAGAATAAAATCTACTAACACTCTATATATGGTGATACATTCTACACATGCTTGGTGATTAAAGGAGACAATAACATTAGACATGCTTGGCAGTTCAAAAGAAATACAATGTAGACATGCTTGGCAATTTAATGAAAGCGATAACAATACAGACATGCTTGGAAGTTTCAATGAAACAATAATCATATGCTAATATCCTAAACATGCTCGGAAATTAAAGAAATAACGTGCGGTTGACATAAGCATGATATATAAAGCAACATAGTGAGAATGTAAACAAACAATTCAAATAAAGACACTGCTAATGGTGTAGGGCCTCCACTGGCCAAGATTTAATCTCAATTTCTTACCTCGAAGCTTTAACGCGCATTAGCATTTAGTCATTATCCTTCTTCTCTTCTTTATACCTTCACAATTTAATAATGTTTACTTATTAATAATCACAACTTATTAATTTCATTGTTTGCTCATCCTTAATTACATAGCCAATTCTAGGAACTTGTTAACGCTTAAAATGAAACGTAATTCATCATAATATCCAATTGACGTATTCGAAGATTGCATAATATCATTCCCAATTAATGTCGTACAAAAATGCTATAATCCACATACGTTGAATAATAGTTTCCATTAACAAGACTTAACAACTAACAAAATATGCTCATTATTCTTTTTATCCAAATAGAATGGCAGTTGTCACGACCAACAATAGAGAGTACATTCACAACTTCATACTAATCACACGTAGATTATAAACAACTCATCAATCTTATTCAATTTAACGGCTTATTCCAAATTCTTAACCAGTAATTTGTTCAGCAATGACCAAAACCCAAGTCCAAATTTTATTTTAATAACACAACATTCATTTCCAAAGAAACAGAGAGCATACATAATCCTCATTCTTCACATAGGACAACCAACCCTTTAACAGTTTCTAACAACTACAACAGAGAACCATTCCAAATTAGCATTAATCCAATATGTTTATCTTTAATCATCAGTAGAGCAATAACCTATTAACCAGACAACAATGCTAAATCCAACATTTCATACTTTTGGAATTCACCAACAGAGGAAATATGTCTACATATCAAACCTCACAGATTAATAACCCAAATAACAGAGCACACAATTGAACTTTCCTTTACCGAATCAACGACAGGTTAACAATCCATTAAGAAATTCATACAACTACCATCAAAACATGCAAATGAGTAACATCACCAGATTAACCAAATTGTTCCCAAATAAAACCGATACTAATGTTGGACTTAACACCCAAAAGCAGAATCCAAAGATTAAAACAACAGAGAAGAACCATACCAGCAGACAAGGAAGCTCTTGGCTCAACTTCTCCAGAGAACAACTTCACACTCTGCCCTTCATTTCTTCTCGAGAGTTCAACTCTCCCTCACTGTCTTTATTCTATAGCCACAATTATTCCTCCGACAGCATTCCCTTGTTTCTTCCTGCTTTTCCAGAAGCTGTCGTGTATTGCTTTCTTCTCCAGATGTCCACAGACCCCAAATGAAGAACTCTCTCCTTCCATACTTTATAATTTTCACCTCTTAACTCCGGTATATCGCATTTTATATCAGAGAAACTCAAAGAATTTATTGTTGCAAAAAGTAAATAACATGCTTAAAAAAGAGGCAAAATTGAATGTCATGTTTTACCAATGTAAATCATGCAATAATAATGAATCTAAAAACATAAAACTTGTTTGTGGGCTAAAGTTCTAATTTAATAAGATTCATGTTCACCAAATTAATAAAACTATCAAGTTATATCCCATTTTCTTAATTCCTGTGGGTAATAAAAATAATAACTTGATATTTTATTCTAATTAATCAAATAAATACAGTAAAATTTCCTGTAGGATATATTTGACCATATTTATAAAATTAATTATAATAAATGTCATAATGAGATTTTAAAACTTAATATATAATTTTATTTAATTAAAGATGATGTGCCTACTCTTCAATTAAATAAAATTATATTAATAACTCGACATTTAATTAACTCAATTTTGATGTTATTATATAACATGCTATTATTTTACATACATTATTAACAAAATTATGTATAGAAAATAAATAAAACTATGTTAAACTAAATAAGCATGTAAAAATATAAAATTAATTGACATGCTATTTAATTGACAAATTACTTACAGCAGAATATTTTATCATTTAATTCAAAAAATTTAGATACATGAATCGAACAGTAAAACACAATTTATTCTGCACCTAATTTAATTTATGAAATGAACATTAAAATAGCACTAAGAAGGTAAGTACTTAATAAATGTAAATTTATTCAAGAAGCATACTTGATAGAGTGACAACTCACTCATTTATAAGACCCTTGAAATCTAGGGTTCAAATCCAAGAATTGCAATTTTTCAAATTTTAATTAATACCCATTAAATACAGTTTATTTAACTCATAAATCCAAAAATTAACGAAAAGGATAATTGTCTGAGTGGCAAACCACTCGGAGTTCTCTCTTGAAGGCACGGGTCGAATACTTTTGCCAGCATTGCAAATTTATTTATAGAAACTACAAGTAGTTTCTTTCTTTATGCAACTTCCAAATGCAGAAATGACAGGTAGTTTCTACAACCAGAAACTACATGTCGTCCAGGTCGTCTTCTACCTTTAGTCGGGTCTGCGTGACCCGGTTTGACTCGAAATCGGACCTGCTTCAAAACCTGACATTTTCTCATGATTTTGAACACCAAAATCAATCATCTTTATCGGAAAACATTCATAAACACATTTATGAATGATTTATTATAAAAAAACGCTTCGAAGACGTCCAAAACTTAATCTTTAAAAATCAATTTTTTTTCAAAACTGTGATTTCAAACACGTCAAGACGGAGGCTATATTTGTTCTGATACCAAATATAAATTATCATAGATGATCTAAACATGCTTTACAAAACAATATTAAAGCATTTAGATCAAATTGTGGAAATTGATCGAAAATACCTCCGATCATTGATGTTGAAATCAGGAACAACTTCTTCCTTCATCTGCAGAGTTTCTTCCAAGCCAATTGACGTCAATACGATTGTGTATTTACTGAATGAAATTGAAGGTTAGGGAAACCTCTCCCTAAACGTTTTCTGAATCTGAAAACTCTTTATAAAAAACTTTTCTGTCAATGTTCTTCCATCAAGAACATTAATCAAGTTTTTAATGGGTGTGTTGTGGGCATAAATGTGGGCAATTTTTCTCAATGAAAATCGCCCAGAAAATCAGACCACAATTTTAATTGGCGATTAACAAAAACAAAAGTAACTACCAACAAAAAGCCCCAAATCATTGTTGGTTGACAAAAAATCATGATGGAACGACGTTGAATCGCGAACCCATGGATTTTCTCACATTCCAGCACCTAAATCCCCTTGTTTCCAGCCTAGCCAATGCTGTAAACGTTCGACAAGACCCCCTATTTGGTGGTAATGTCGAATTCGAGCCAGATGACTATATTTTTAGCAACGTAGTTAGGATTTTTGACAAACGAGTTGATATTTTCTTGCCTAATTTAAATAATACTTTTGAACATCAACAAGAAGAAAATTTATGAAAGTGGTAAACTTGACGAATAGGTTATTTCTCCAACGAATGACGAAGGATACAATTTTTTTGTGTTGACTATCAAAATCAAAAATGAAATACTCAGAGAATTTAAAATGAAGATATATATATCAATTTTTTGGCCGTCTACGTATTGAAGATTTTTAAACAATGATGCTTCTCTTTTTTTAAACAATCATGGATTTACCGACAATTCTGAACAATCATGGAGAGACAAAGCATACTGATTGAAATAGACTACTTCTGCGACAAATGAACATGGAAGGCTGATTATGGTTCTCTTTTTCTGAGTCTCTTTCTTTAAAAAGGGAATGAGATTTTTGAAAGAAATTTTCATTTTCCATCTTGTAATGCGACATAAGGGCATAATTTTAGATTCTAAGAAAGGCAAAGAGACAGCCATGTCCATCTGCAACACGGAGACATAACCGACGACACCTATAATACCTTTAAAGTTCTTTTTTGTCGCTTTCTCGTCTTTTCAGTTTGTGGGAGAAGAAGAAGATCCACCAAAGCGCCTCATGATTTTCTTCTTAAACGATCTAGACATGCTTTTATAATTAAAATCGAAATATTTAGATCAATGCAGAATAAATTCTATATTACCTCTAGCTATTGACATTAGAACAGAGAGTGCTACTTTCCTTTAAAAAATTCTCTTCCAAACCTTAACAATCTCAATACAATAGTGTATTTTCTGAAGGAGACGTTTGGCTTAGGGGCCCATTATATTTTCTTTAATTTCTCTATCAAAAACTTCTTCCATTAAGAAGTTTTTACAAAAAAAGTGGGTAAAAATGGATGGTTACTTAGATAAAAACTATCAAGCAAACCAAACCAAATGAAAAGAAAATCAGACAAAAAATAAACTGCGAACATCATAAACTTCCTTAAAATGACCAACTTTGTTTCTAACCCATTTGAGATCAGGAAGAAATGATCGAGAACACTGCTGCCAGACATTCTGGTTTCGTATTTTTCCACATGATATTTGTAAGGATTCTGTGTTACCTGAATTCTAATTGGGACAGGCCGGTTTAGACCCACATTAGAGGTTTCCTATTTCAATTTGACTAGGTTTTCTTGTATACTATAAATATAAGCTTGAGTCACAAAACTCATTGTACCGATTTTAGTTAGTGATTTTTCTTCTCTGCCCGTATTTTCTTACCCTTCTTGGGTTTTTCACGTAAATTCAGTGTCCATTATTTTTCTCTCTTTTCCAATTCTCGTTCGTTATTTTCAACAATTGGTATCAGAGCGTAGTTGAAGGTTTCTGAAAATCGAGGTTTTTGATTTATTGGAGGTGGAACGGTTTTGTGTTTTGATTTTGGAAAAAGAAATTGAAAAAAAGGGTTTTCTTTTGCCCTCCCCATGCTCTGCCTGCAGCTCTTTGTTCTCCACCAACAAAGCAAAAACTTCAAATAGGGAAGCTTCTCCATTAGCAACGAAGGAAGAGTTTTGCTCGCGGCTTCGTGAAGAAAGTTCCCATCATCGGTTGTCAAAGAACAAAGGAGGAGAAAGTTGCACTGAAAGACCATTAGTGCCGCACCGCTGTAGTCGACCGAAGACTGCAAAGAACAGAAGAAGGAAATCGAGATCTCACGTTGTCGGTAGATTTAGAACAAAGAGAGAAGAACTCTCTTCGTTCGACACCCACACTACCGTCCGTCGCTTGCCACCATCACACAGACTTGACCATTTTCAATCACCATCTGCGATAGGAGTTGTCGGAGTACGACTCTATCCACTACAAGTCTCCGCCGTTCGTCTGTGTGCCAGTTCTGCAAGGATTGATTTTCTATGTGTTGTGGAATTTTGTTTTTGCAAAGTTTGGATTTTTTTTTTTTGCAAAGTCGTGAGTTGCACTGCAGTGGATTTCTTGAATTAGGGAAGTTTCGTGTGGAATTTTTGGGCGGAATATTCTGGTTTGGGATTAATTGATTTTGGTTAGGATATTTGATCAGATTTTGGGCTAAAGTTTGAATTTTGCGAGATGGCTTCGATAAAGTCTAAAATTCCGATTTTAGATCAGAATACAGGATTTCTAATATGGCAGGTAAATATATGGGATATTCTTGCTCAGATGAAATTAGACAATACGTTATTGGGATTCGATAAAATGCTAGTGTCTTGGATCGAGGAAGAGAAATATCTTAGAGACAAAAAAGCGTTATATTTGATTCGTCTTCATTTATCAAATGCAATTTTGGACGATGTGTTGAAGGTAAAATCTATTACTGAAATATGGTCAAAATTGGAAGAATTGTGCATGCATAAAACCATAACTAGTAAGCTGCATTTGAAGCAACGATTATATTTTCATCATATAGGAGAAGAAACTTCGATTGAAGAACACTTTGCTTCATTTAAAATTTTTTTTTCAGATTTGGAAACTATGGAATGCAAATATGACGAGGAGGATCTGAGTTTGATTTTGTTATGTTCATTGCCTGCGTCGTACAATATTTTGCAGGATACTATTATGTACAGTCATGACACGTTGACTCTAAAAGAAGTCTATACTTTGCTTTCAAAAGAAAGGATGAAGCATCTTGTAGTTGGACCTAGAACTCAAGGAGTGGGATTGGTTACTCGGGGTAGAACATCAGAGAGGTCTGATAAAGGAAATAATACCAGAAATGATTCAAAAGGAAGATCAACGTCTAGGAACAGAAACAAAGTTTTTTTTCTGTAAAAAAAATGAGCATATAAAATCTGAGTGTTATAAATTGCAGAATAAAAGAAAAGAGGAAGCTGATCAGAAGGGAAACAACTAGTGAAGTCTAGTGAAGCAGTTGTCACTGAAGAAGATGATTATGAATCAGAAAGAGATCTTCGTTGTGTCTGACAGAAACTCAAAGCCATCCGAGAAGTGAATTCTAGATTCAGCCTACACATTTCATATGTGTCTCAATCGAGATTGATTTTCAACATATGAGCCTGTGTTTAAAGGTGTTGTATTAATGTGAAATAATTCATTGTGCAAGATAGCAGAGATTGGTTTGGTCAAAATTAAAATGTATGATGGAGTTGTCAGAACACTTAGTGATGTGCGACATGTTCCTGATTTGAAGAGAAACTTTATTTCATTGAGTACTCTTGATTTAGAAGGGTACAGGTACACCGGTGAAGGTAGAGTTTTGAAAATTAATTGTGGTTCTCTTGTTATGATGAAAGGGCAAAGAAAGTCTGGAAATTTATATATTTTGCAGGGATCTACAGTTGTTGGGGATGCTGCAGTTAGTATTTCATTGTTAGATGGAGATCTTATCAGATTATGACATATGCGTTTGGGGCATATGAGTGAAAACAGGATCAATGAGCTTAGCAACATAGGACTTTTGAATGGTCAGAGTACAAATAAATTATAGTTTTACGAGCATTTGTGTTTTTGGGAAAGAGAAATGAATCAGTTTCACTCCGGCCACTCATAGTACGAAAGAACTACTAGATTATATTTGCTCAGATCTTTGGGGTCTAGCATCGGTGCCTTCCAAGGGAGGGGCACATTATATGCTGACTATGATTGATGATTTTTCCAGAAATGTTTGGGTGTTCTTTCTAAAGAAGAAAAGTGATGTAATTTCCACCTTCAAGAAGTGGAAAACTTTAATTGAAAAGCAGACATGAAAGCAGGTAAAACATCTATGCACCGATAATGAGTTAGAGTTTTGTTCGGAAGAGTTCAACTCTTTCAATAGGTCAGAAGGAATTATGAGGCATCTGACAGTCCCGGGTACTCCACAGCAAAATGGAGTGGCAGAGCAAATGAATAGACTTTAATGGAGAAGGTTCGGTGTATGCTTTCATATTCTAGTTTACCTAAGTAATTTTGGGCTGAAGCTGCTGCTATTGCTACTGCTACTGCTTGTTATATTGTGAATCGTTCTCCAGCAAATGCTCTTGATAAGAAAATTGTTGAAGAAGTTTGGTCTGGTACTCCTATTGATTATTAAGTTTTGAGAATGTTTGGTTACCCTGCGTATGCTCATTTTGATAATGGTAAGTTAGAACCCAGATTTCTGAAGTGTGTATTTCTTGGATATAGTTATGGTGTCAAGAGATATAAGTTATGGTGTCTTGAATCCAAGAAAGTCAGATTTAGCAGAGATGTGGTATTTGATGAAGCATTTATGCTTATTAATTTATCTTCTAAAGGCTTGATAGATAAGATTAATCATCTATCTAGCAGCGAGGTTGAAGTTGAAATTGGACCAGGGTCGATATTAGAGTCTTCAGATCAGATTAGCTCAGATAATCCGAGTGATATCGTTTCTGGACAATCACTAGTATTAGTTTAACCACAATATACCATCCCAAGAATAGACCAAGAAGAGATTAAACCTCCACAGAAATATGGTGAAGCAGATTTAGTTGCTTATGCTTTGAGTGTAGCTAAAACCATAGATTTTGAAGAAGAACCGTCTACTTATTCAGAGGCAATAAGTTTAGAAAATTCTGGGAAATGGATGATTGTCATGTAGGAGGAGATATAATCTCTTCAAAAGAATGGCACATGGAACTTAGTTAAATTGCTAAAAGAAAATAAAGTTGTTCATTGTAAATGGGTGTTCAAGAAAAAAGGAAGGTACATCAGGTGTTGAAGAAGATAGGTACAAAGCACGTTTGGTTGCTAAAGGTAAAGTCAGATTCTAGGTGTAGACTTTACTGATGTGTTTTCTCTAGTGGTTAAGCACAGTTCGATTCGAGCTTTGCTGGGTGTTGTGGCTATGCACGACTTTGAGCTTGAGTAGTTAAATATGAAAACTACATTTTTTACATGGAAAACTTGATGAGGACATCTATATGCAGCAACTTGAAGGTTTTATTGTCTCAGGAAAAGAAGACTATTTTTGTTCTTTGAAGAAGTCCCTTTATGGTCTGAAGCAGTCACCTAGAGAGTGGTATAAGAGGTTTGATTCATTCATGTTTGTTCAAGATTTCAGAAGGAACAATTATGATAGTTGTGTCTACATGAAGAATCGTAAGAATGAGTCAATGATTTATCTGCTCTTATACGTCAATGATATGTTAATCGCAGCTAAAGATATAGAAAAAATCAAAAGGGTCAACAACTGAGTAAAGAGTTTGAGATGAAAGATTTGGGAGCAGCCCAAAAGATATTTGGTATAGAGATACAGAGAGATAGAAAAGCTGGAAAATTGTACCTAAGTCAAAGGGGGTACATTCAGAAAGTTCTCTGTAGGTTTAACATGAATAAGTCTAAACATGTTGGTACTCCTTTAACAGCTCGTTTTAGGCTTTCATCCGACTTATGCCCGAAATCAGATGATGAAATTAATTATATGTCAAGAGTTCTGTATTCTAGTGTTGTGGACTCTCTCATGTATGCTATGATTTGCATGCGTCCAGATTTATCTTACGCAATTAGTGCGGTTAGTAGGTACATGGCAAATCCGGGAAATGAACACTAGAAAGCTATTTAGTGGATGCTTAGGTATTTGTGGGGAACTAGTGATGTTTGTCTTCAATTTGGAAGAACTAAAGATCCTGTCATTAGATATGATGATTCTGATTATGCGGGGGATATTGATAAGAGGAGATCTCTTACCGGTTATGTCTTTACATTTGGGGGTTGCGCTATTAGTTGGAGAGCTACCTTACAGGATACCGGTGCGTTGTCTACTACAGAGGCAGAATATATGGCTATTATAGAGGCTTGTAAAGAAGCTATATGGTTAAAAGGTTTGTTTGGAGAGCTTAGGGGAGATTTACAGATTGCCACAGTGTTTTGCGATAGTCAGAGTGCTATCTTTCTCACTAAGATCTGATGTTTCATGAGAGGACGAAGTACATCGATATTCGTTATCACTTTGTTCGTGAAGTGGTTGCTCGTGGTGATTTTGCAGTTAGTAAAATCAGTACTTATGATAATCCTGCTGATATGATGACCAAGACTTTGCCCACACCCAAGTTCAAGCATTGTTTGAGCTTGGTTGGTATTAGCTGCTGATTTCGCCCTCATGGGCTTTTTTGGAAGAGGAGGTTTTCTAGAGTTTTGAAGATATATTTATAGAGTGGAATTCTTGTCAAGGGGGAGATTGTTAGGGTTCAGGGTGATCCAGATTCTAATTGGATCAGGCCGGTTTGGGCCCACATTAGGGGTTTCCTATTTCCAAGAGGATTAAGGTTTCCTATTTTAATTTGACTAGGTTTTTTTGTATGCTATAAATATAAGTTTGAGTCGCAAAACTCATTGTACTGATTTTAGTTAGTGATTTCTCTCCTTTGCCTGTGGTTTTCTTTTTTTGCCTGTCTTGGATTTTCCACTTGAATTCGGTGTCCATTATTTTCTATTTCTCTTTTCCAAATCTCTTTCTTTATTTTCAACAATATTTGTTATTGTTATCTTACTATAAATGTCATCGCATTGTTACTTAATCCCCATTTGCCTTTGACTTGTTTCTTATTTTAATTCCTTTTTTTGTTTCCTATAACAAATCTCTCCCCTTTTTGTTCTTTTCAGGTATTGCAAGTTATTTTTGTATGATTCAACATGTAGATCACTACTGTCATGGTTTCCATTTTTATGTGGGTGATTTGCAAAGAAAAATTAGGATTTTGGCCAAGAAGAAATTTTCCAAGAAATTCATAGGGTGATTTTCGTGAGAAGCACATCAATTTTTTTATTAAATTGAAAAAATCTAACTTTTTAGTAACTCAAACATAATTAGTTTTTAAAAACATGATCGAAGATTTTTCACTTTTCTATGGTTTGACAAGTTTGTTTTTCTACATGAATCGACGAGCCTCTAGGTTTATTCGGTTTGATGAAAAATCGACAAGTTTATCCGTGTTGGGCTCAACCCATATTTTTTGGGCTGAGTATAAAGGGGGGTTTTGTGGTTAATGAAACCCTATAGTGATAACAAGAGAGAGAGTGAGAGAGAAGATAGAAGAGAAGGAATTTTAGAATTTTTCAGAGCAGTTGGAATCGAAATCAGTTTTCTCAATATTCAACCGTTGGATCACCATGAAATTTGAATTGTAGGTTTGTGACATCAAAGAGTATATTCTGAACTATGGTGATCGTCGTCTGAAGTTTCTAAGGCAGTCTGTTGGGGTAACAACAGGATTACAGTTTGGGAACCCTAGATTTATCCTCTCTTACGTTTTGTTATCTTCCAAGATTAGTATGTTCAATCTTGATGAATATTATATGCCTCTAGTTAGTTAAAGCTAGAGAGAACTTTGGTGTACCTATTATTTATATTATAGTGGAAGGTTTAATTAAGTGGCCTACGGCTCCTGTGGCTTTTTACTCTCACACTTTTGAGGGTTTTCCACGCTAAAAATTTGGTGTTGTGATCTCGTTATTTTTGTTGGTTTGCTTTGACTATTTGATTGCACAAAGAGACAAAAAAGATATTTTTATTCAACTGTGTATTTGAGTTCTTTTTCTCACAAGTGGTATCAGAGCGCCAGGTTGAATTGGTGATTATTCTTGTGCTTGTCAAATGGAGAAGTCTAGTAATAGTAGCAATACTATGATTAAGCTCATAGCCACAAATTACTCGATATGGAAGTTGCGAATGGAAGATCTATTATGTCGTATGGATTATGAAGACACACTTTTGGGAGAAGAGGGCAAACCAAATGAGATGTTTGAAAAAGATTGGATCAAGTTGAATAGAAAAGCAATTGGTAAAATTCGATAGTGGGTCGACAATAGTGTTTATCAGCATGTTGCCAATGACACAAACGCCAACAAGGTTTGAGAGACTCTAAGGGAGTTGTATGAAAAAAAGAATGTGCAAAATAAAGCTTTTCTTTTTAGGAAATTAATGTATCTTTGATACATAGATGGAACTCCAGTTTCTGATCACTTGAATGTTTTTTAGGGAATTCTGAATCAATTGCCAGCACTTGACATGAAGCTAGATGATGAGATACATGCTTTGTGTTTGATTAGTTTATTGCCTGATAGTTGGGAAACTCTCGTTGTTTCTCTTAGCAATTCCGCTCCAGATGGTGTTCTAACTTTCAAGATGGTGAAAGAAAGCATGTTGAATGAAGAAAACAAAAGAAAATAGCGAGAACTAACTGCACAGAGTCAGGTGCTAGTTTCAGAGAGACAAGGTAGAAGCAAGAGTAGAAATCAAAAAAAGTCGTGACAGTAATGACAGATCACGAGGGAAGTCTCAGACAATGAATGACTTCAAATATTTCTATTGTGACAAGCCACGACACAAGAAATCTCAATATAGAAAAAGGTTGAGAGAACAAAAACATGATCAGAAGGATGAAGAGAAGATAGATGATGCCAATACAACAACAACTGTTGATGGAGATGTGACTATTATTTGTGATAATAACAGTATTAACCTCACATGTTAGGATCCTCATTAGGTAGTAGATTATGGTGCTTCATACCATGTTACTTCTCAACGTGATGGATTTTCTACCTACAGTGTTGGTGAGTTTGGGCATGTGAATATGGGAAACAATGCAGAGTGCAGGATAGTAAGCATGGGTGATGTCTACATGAATAATGATGCCGGATGTCGATTGCGTCTGAAGAATGTGAGGTATGTTCTTGATATTCATCTAAATTTGATCTCCACTAGTATACTTGATGATGAGGGGCACCATATCCACTTTGGTGAAAGTAAGTGGAAGCTCACTAAGGGGTCGTTGGTGGTTGCCAGAGGAAAGAAACAAAATTCTCTTTATTTGGTGCAGGCTACGTCTTACGGGGGAGAAGTGAATACAATTGATGACTCGTCTACTCAACTATGGCATATGAGGCTAGGACATATGTGTAAGAATGGTAGAAGATTTCTCAGAAACAAATAATTCCTTGTTTGAAGTCTACAGAGCTAGAGGTATGCACTCATTGTTTAGCTGGTAAACAACACAGGGTATCTTTTAAAACCTTGTCTCTGTCTAGAAGACCAAATATGTTAGATTTGGTGCCTACTGATATTTGTTCAATGGATACTATTGTTAGCCTAAGAGTGTTTGGAATATTTATATTTTAATGATGAATAATATTATTGAGTTTTATGAGTTGTTTATTAGTTGAATTTATAATACTCATATTTAGCTCTTAAATTGGAAATACCCTTAATAAGGGTATTGATAATGTCTAATGAGTTGCACTAAGTCCCTGCAGTGAGTAGAAATATTCATGGGATTTAGAGGATTCGATTCGTGTAGCTCCATATCGATGTTCTCTGTTCTGGGAAGGTTTGGACTACGTGCGGAAGAGTGAAGAAGATATTTTGCATCCGAAGAAGGCCAGAGTTGCGTCTCTAGGACGAGGCAAGGAAGAAATTTGACGTCGCCTTCTGGAGACTATTGGTGCGGACGAGGCATGGACTAATGCGGACACGATTCTGCATCCAAACCAGTCCAGGATTGCAGACTCCATGACGAGACTGAGGACAAGATTTTGCGTCCCCGTCTGAAGTATGTTTTTCCAGATGAGGCACAGACGGATGCGGACGACTGTGGACACAGAAGATTTGAATATGTAATATTCAAGGTGCACTTCGGACGAGACCTCAATAACATGTAGACGACATTTCGCATCCGAAGGTGACTTTCGGACGATATGCGGATGATGGAGGACGAATTCACACACGACTGTTTTGAATCTGTACAAATTGTGGTACACTTCGGACGAAGCATTGATGACATGAGGACGAAGTGTTGCGTCCGAAGGTGTTCATTCGAATGAGTGCGAACGCCGCCAAGACGGGATCTCACGTCCTCAAATACCCAATTTTTTGCAATGGCTAGTTTTCAACTGTCGGCGGACGATCCTAAAGGGACTAGGACGTCAAAACTTTGCAGTTCTATAAATACGTGGACTTCGAGGAAGGCCACACATCAAGCCATATTAAGCAAAGTTTTGCCAAATTTCTGACTCAATATTTGTGCACATATTCGAGTACGAAACACATCCTCCAAATAGAAGGTGTGTGATCATTTATTGATGAGGATTGTTGTAAGCTTTTTAGCTAGAGAATTTTCCGAGAGAAAATTGTAATCGAGAGAAAAGGGTAACACCCTAAGAATTAACGGTACAATTGACACCCGAGAAGATCAATCACTTGTAACCCAAAGCGGTTGTGTAATATAACTTCAAGGGAGAACCTTGAAGCGTGGACATAGGCGAGCTTGGCCGAACCGCGTTAACAACTGGTGTCAAATTCTCTAACCCTATTTTTTAGCTTATCATTATTATTATTGTGATTAATTAATCTCATTGTTGTGATAAATTAGCTATTGGTTAGAAAATATATAATCGCACGAAAAAAGTTAATAAACCTAATTCACCCCCTCTCTTAGGTTAATTTCGATCCTTCAATTGGTATAAGAGTAGGTTAGAGCACTTTCGTTGTGATTAGTTGTGAATTTGTTGAATTTATAATATAGAACGATATGACATCTAATTCAAATAGCATAAATATGGAAGGACAATGTTCAAATAGGCTGCCTTTCTTTAATGGTGAAAATTATGTGCAATGGAAGGTTAGAATAAAAATTTATATTCAATCCATTGATTACGAAATATGGAAGATTGTATTGAATGGACCTTATGTCCCCACTAAAGATGAAAATGGGTTGAAAGTGCCTAAGTTAGAAGATAAATTTAATGAGGTAGATTATCGTAAATTGAGTTTGAATGCTAAAGCTATTAATCAACTATATTGTGCTTTGAGTAATAATGAATTTAATACAATTCAAAGTTGTGAAAATATGCGTGACATTTGGAAACTACTTAAGGTCGCATACGAAGGCATGAATCAAGTTAAGAAAAATAAGTTAAATATGGCCGTACATGAATATGAATTGTTTAAAATGGATACAGATGAAACTATTACACAAATGTTTACACATTTTACTAATATTACTAATAGCTTGAAAGTGCTTGGAAAGGTTATTATAGATGAAGAACTTTGTAGTAAGGTGCTCAGAAGTCTTCCGAGAAGTTGGACACTAAAAATGACGGCAATCCTCAAGGCTTGGGATCTCTTGGTGCTGAAAATGGAAGAGCTCATCGGATCTCTCATGACACATGAGATCATGATGAAGGCGAATGAGTAGGAGAAACAACAAGAAAAAGAGATTCCAAAAAAGAAGATGATAGCGTTTAAAGCCTCCTCAAGCAAGGAAGAAGAATCGGAGGATGAAGATGACAATAATGATGAGATAGCTCTCCTCACCTAGAAAATCAAGCTTCTCCAGTGGAGAAAACAATTAGGGAGAAACAAATACAAGGGAGAGAAGTCTCACCATGACAAGGAGTGGAAATGCTACGATTGTGGAAAACCGGGGCATGTGAAAGCGGACTGCCCTCTAGAAAAGAAGAAGAATACTAAAGGGTTCAAGAAAAAAGGGCTCAAAGGAACTTGGGATGATAGTGAAGAGGAACCCTCATCCGAAACGGAAGAAGTGACCAACATGTGTTTCATGGCCAACGACAAAGAGGTATATAGCTCCTCTTATAGCGATAGTGATATTGATAGCATTAATAATTATGTTTGTGATGATGATGAGGGTGGTGATGAATTTGATGAGTTACTTGAAGAATTCAACTTGTTAACACTCAAGTACAAGAAATTGAAAAAGAAAAATGAGCGAATGGCTAAGATGCATGCTAGTAGTGTAAAATCACTTGAAGAAGAAATTGTATGCTTGAAAACAAAGAATAAGAGACTAAATGAGCATGTTAAGCAAATTGAAAATGAAAATAGCTTGCTTAAAGAGAAGAATATGGATTTGAACAAAATGGTATTAAATTTCACTAATGGGAGCAAGAATTTGAATATGCTCCTAGGTACGCAAAAGATGACTTTTGAAAAAGCCGGTTTGGGCTATCAATCATTTCAAAAGAAAAAGAGCTATAGAAATTTCTTTGTTAAACCTACTACTCGCCATACTTGCAATACTGTAGGTCATAAGTCTTTTGCTTGTCCATCTAGAAGCATTAAAAATAGAAGTGTTGATAAATTTGTTTGGGTTCCAAAAGGAATCGAGTTTAACCCCAAAGGACCCAAAAAGATTTGGGTACCTAAGAAATCAACTTGATTTATTTTTGTAGGTTGAATCTCCTTTTGCTAAGGATCAATGGTACTTGGACAATGGTTGTTCAAGGCATATGGCGGGAGACTTCTCAAAGTTTACCTCCATCAAGGACAAGAAAGGAAGTGTGACATTTGGAGGTAACCAAGAATAAAAAATAGTAGGTATTGGCAATGTAGGTAATGCTTCTAACCCTATTATTGAAGATGTTTTACTTGTTGATGGATTAAAGCATAATTTGTTGAGCATTAGTCAATTATGCAATAAGGGATACAAAGTTGTTTTTGAATCTAAATCATGCATGATCATTATCAATTTGAATGGTAAAGTTTTATTTACGGGCTATAGACATAAAAGTATCTATGCTATTGATTTGTCTAGCATTTCTTGTGATGTAGAAAAATGCTTTAAATCGTGTGATTCTTTTAGTTCATGGACTTGGCATAGGAGATTAGGACACGTAGGTATGGATACCTTAGCTAGGATTTTGAAAAACAATCTAGTTTGGGGTCTTCCGAAAATCTCATTTGAAAAAGATAGAGTTTGTGAAGCTTGCCAAAAAGAAAAACAAACGAAAAACTCTTTCTCTTCCAAACCATATATCTCTACATCTAAGCCTCTCCAATTACTTCACATGGACCTTTTTGGTCCTTCTAAAGTTTCTAGCTTAGGAGGAAAACATTATGCATATGTTATAATGGATGATTTCTCTTGTTACACAAGGGTTTTCTTTATAAGAACAAAGGACAAAACCTTTGAAGTATTCTCTAGCTTTAGAAAGAAGGTCCAAAATGAGAAGGAGCTTACCATTGTCACTATTAGAAGTGATCATGGTGGCAAATTCAAAAATGATCAATTCGATGCCTTTTGTCAAAAACATGGCATTGAACACAATTTCTCCTCTCCTAGAACCCCTCAACAAAATGGATTAGTTGAGAGGAAAAACTGATCCCTCCAAGAGCTTGCACGAACCATGCTCAATGAGAACGATCTACCCAAATATTTTTGGGCGGAAGCTGTTGCCATGACATGTTATGTTATCAATTGTGTCTCTATCCGTCCTACTCTAAAAAAGACTCCTTACGAACTTTGGAATTGTAGGACTCGAAATATTAACTATTTCAAAGATTTAGTTGCAAATGTTTCATTCTTAATACTAAGGACAACCTAGGAAAATTTGATTCCAAGACGGATGTGTGAATCTTTCTTGGATACTTTTCCTTTAGCAAAACCTATAGGGTCTTCAACAAAATGACGTTAGTGGTAGAAGAATCTATGCATGTCATTTTTGATGAATCTATTCTTACACCTAGTGTTGAGAGACCTATTCCAGATTTAGATAATGATTTGGAAAATCTTAGTCTAGATGATAAAGGGAAAGAGATTCTTGAAAGTTCTCCTTAAGAATCTCAAGACCAATTCTTAGAGGGAACCTTAAGGGTAGAAAACCATGATGACTTACCAAAGGATTAGAGGTATGCGAAGAGTCATCCTATGGTTGATATTCTAGGTGATCCTAACCTAGGTGTCAAAACTAGAGTCTCTCTTAGAAATGTGTGTACCAATATGACATTCATTTCCCAAGTAGAGCCCAAAAATTTTGATGAGGCCGAATTCGATGAAAATTGGTTATTAGCCATGCAAGAAGAATTAAATCAATTTGAGAGAAACAATGTATGAGAACTTGTTCGTATGCCTAAGGATCAATCAATTATTAGAACAAAATGTGTTTTCAAGAATAAGTTAGATGGGAGTGGTGTTATTGTTAGGAATAAGGTGAGACTCATTGCAAAATGATATTATCAAGAAGAAGGAATTGATTATGAGGAAACTTTTGCACATGTTGCTCGATTGGAATCTATCAGAATGCTTTTAGCCTTTGCGTGCTATAAGAATTTCACTCTTTTATCAAATGGATGTAAAGAGTGCTTTTCTTAATGGATTTATCATGGAAGAAGTCTATGTTGAGCAACCTCTAGGTTTTGAAGTTTATGATAAATTAGATCATGTTTATAAACTTCATAAAACTCTTTATGGACTCAAGAAAGCACCAAGAGATTGGTATGAAAGGCTAAGCACATTCTTGAGAGATAGAGACTTCATGCTAGGTAAAGTTGATTCCACCTTATTTGTTAAGTATAATGGTAATGATATTATGATTGTGCAAATCTATGTTGATGATATCATTTTCGGTTCTACAAATGATACACTTTGCAATGAGTTTGCAAATTTGATGCAAAGTGAATTTGAAATGAGTATGACGGGCGAATTGAAATATTTTCTTGGTTTACAAATACGACAATCTAATGATGGGATTTTCTTGAATCAAGAAAAGTATGCCAAGGAACTAATCAAATATTTTGGTATGGACTCCTCAAAGCCTTCTAGAACTCCCATGAGCACATCCACAAAATTGGACAAAGATGAAAAAGGAAAAGATGTGGATATAAAGAAATATCATGGCATGATTGGATCTCTTTTATATTTAACCGCAAGTAGACCCGATATTCTCTTTAGGGTGTGCTTATGTGCTAGGTTTCAATTTTCACACAAAGAGTCACACTTAAATGCCATAAAAAGGATTCTCAAGTATTTAAGTGGGACTACTAGTCTTGGATTGTGGTATCCTAAGGGCACAAATTTTGATTTGATTGGATACAACGATTTAGACTATTCACGTAGTCTAGTCGATAGGAAAAGCACAAGTGGTACTTGTTAATTTCTTGGAGAATCATTAATTTCATGGTTTTCTAAGAAACAAAATTCGGTTGCACTTTCTACCGCTGAAAGTAAATATATTGTAGCCGGAAGTTGTTGCGCTCAATTGCTTTGGATGAAGCAAACTTTGGAAGATTATGGACAATTTTTCAATAACATTCCAATCAAGTGTGACAACACAAGTGCCATAAATGTTTCCAAAAATCCAATTCTTCACTTATGGCATAAACATATAGAAATCCGACATCATTTCATCCGTGACCATGTATCTAAATGTGACATTTGTTTAGAATTCGTTTCAACCGAAAATCAACTTGCCCATATTTTCACAAAACCTTTGGATGAGAAAACATTATGTGGAATTCCAATTAGATTAGGATTAATGTTATTAGACCAATCCTCTTAGAAATCTCTTAGATAAATTTGTTTGAGTCAATCCTAAATATTTTTAAAAGTCAATTTATGTTTGATAATGATTGGACACTCTTTTCTTCAAAAAATTATACTGGAGTGGACATTCGGACGCCTCTCAGCCATCCTCTACCATCCTCAACTGCTGATAATTCATTTTGCCTCATTTTTGGTCAAGTTTGGATGATACCAGACGCAAAACCTCATCCGCATGCGTCCGAATCGCATTTTAAAAAAGGTTTAGGATGATCCGAACTTCAGCCACGACCTTCTCCTGCGAGCTCCGGCGTCTCCTCACATGATTTCCAGCCACTCTCCACCTCTTCAGCTTGTCTTTGAGTCTATCTTGGGTATATCTCTACTTCCTTTCGTTTCTCTAGAAATCTCCTAAGATTGTCACTAGTTTTTATCACATTAGTCTCAATGGCAAACCGTTCGGTTAGAAAACGTGCCACTAATCAATCTTTCAAAAATCCTAGTGCTCCTCAGGTATATAGTGTAATACCCAGACTTTTATATCGGAATTGAAAAGTAATTAGGGGTATTTGGATTTATTGGATAATTATCGGGGTATTACCAATGACTATTAGTAACATTTTAATTTAAGAAATTTATTGGGTTTAAATTGGAAAATGTATTTTTTGGAGTTTCGGACTCATGCGGATGACATGCGAACGTGGAGTCGCGTCCGAAAATGTATTGCACATCGTCCCCTGTGTTTTGGGATGATGCAGGACAAGACTTTGCGTTCTAATTCGTCTGTAGCTTGACTTTGGGGACGAATGCGGACGAATGCGGTGATTTTAAATCTGTCCCATTTCTGGACAGTTTTGGATGCATGCAGATGCTTGAATGCGGATGCCTTTCTCTGTCCGAATGATAGATTTGGACGAACGCGAATAGGGCGCGGACGCCTTTCTTCGTCCGAAATCACAATTCTGAAGGAGAATGGATCGAACCAGTTTGGTTCAACTCGATCCAAATTTAATTAAGTAGCCCATTTTTTGATTAAAATGGGAAGAGATTAATTAAAAATTAAAATGCTAAATATAATTAGGAGGAGATTAATTAATATTAAGTGAAGATTGAAATAAAGGAAAATTTTAATGGTGATTTTGGGGAGTAAACCGACTCAAAAGAAGAACTGGTTCAGGAGGCTTTCCAGCTGGTCCGGTTCATCATCTAAAGGGGGGAGAAATTTCATTGCCCCTTGGCCATTTTCGGGATGCAGAACAGAGAGAGGAGACCGAGAGAGAGTGAGCAAGGGAGACGCGAGGAAGAAGACGAAGGGCTCGGGCTCAGGCTCGAGCTCGACTGGGACTCCCTCGCGGCATGTGCGACGCCCGGCGAGCAGCTGCAACGGCGTGCGGGTCGCGACTAGGGCTCAAAATCGGACCTCCCGCGAGCTTTGTTTTCCGGTGATGGGTTGAGGTATGCCTAATTGATTCTTCTCCTCCTTTACATTCTATTGATCGGGCTTTGGCTGGAGGTGTGATTGTAGGGATGAATCGTAGATTCTTGTGATGGACGGAGGATTCGGTCGGGGTGCAGCCGGCGACCCCTGACCCGGGTGCTCCGACCAGGGTGTAACCGAATCTGGTTTGACCCAGTTCGGGTTGAACCGTGGGTTCCAGATCACCCTCTACCCACTCTTCTAGCCTGGAATCGCAGTTTGCATTATGGGATGAAAATTCAGAGTGGGGAACCCTTCGCAAAAACTGGAAGAATTTATGGGATGCTGTCGGCAGAGGGTGGATGAGATTTATACTCTATGCCCTTTATTTTTGGCAGAGAGTAATCTTCTCTCCGGTGCTGCATCCTGGAGGCAGAGATGAGGGAGTGGTGACAGAGGCATGGAGGTTGTACAGTGCACGGCTCGGCTGTTTGTTGCTAGTGATGCCCGAGTGGTTGTAGCTCTCGGGTTCTTCATGGGTGAGCTTCAGGTATTGACTTTCTCGTCTATTGGATGAATTATGCATCAATGGTTGTTAATGTGGAAAAATGCATCTGTCAAGTTATGGGGAATTGATGTTGTTCAGGTTGGTTTCTGTTTAGTTGTGATAAAGATACTGATGATACTTTCTAGTTTTATATAAATTTTATGTGAGGATTTATGTTAAAGAAAAATATGTAGGATGAAGAGATGGACTATGTTTCCTTGTGTTGAGCCCTGTTAGTATATTGTTAATTGGACATAAATTTATGGATTCCTCTAATTGTTGTTGGTCTGCAAATACACTAAGATTAATGTTCTGAATGGATTTTTAGGTGTTGAATATGTGGTTGATGCCCTGTTGGTTCAAGTTAGATTTGGTTCTGTTAATTTGATGTGGTCTTGAGTGTGAAATCTTGGTGAGTGATTGAAGCATGAATTTAGCTCACTGCTAATGTTTAGTGCCGAGATTATGAACTGTACCTATTAATATGGGATGATTTAGCTACTATCATATTGGTCAATAATAAAGTATGAACATACTCTGTGTTTTGGCTTTGGTTTTGAAATTGTGCCTTTGGAATATTGTGATTGGACAAGTTAGATAAGCTATGCAAGTATATTGGGTTAAATCCATGCACAATGAGATTGAAGTTATGTATCTACACATTAGATTTATGCAATGCATGTTTGGATGAGTTTAACTGTTGTTGCGCTGATTTGATCACATATCCTCCATGTTAAGATAATTAATTAACTCGTGCTTTGCTTCCTTGTATTGTTACGATTTGGATATTGGGATTGGTTATGTTCCGTTTTGTGGTGTCAAATGTGTTCCTAGCATTATTATACAAATTGGGATAGGAAGAAGACAATGAGATTAGTGAGTTGTAATTATTAATGATAAGTGTTACTAATTTGTGAAGGTATTGAAAAGACGAAGAAGAATAACGGATAGGTGCTAGTACGCCTTAAAGCTTCGAGGTAAGAAATTGAGTAGAGTCGTTGGCTAGTGGAGGCCCTACACCATTAGCAGTGTCCTTACTTTAATTGCTTGTTTATGTTTCCACTATGTTGCTTTATATATCATGCCTATGCTAATCACACGTTATTAGTTTAATTTCTGAGCATGTTTAGGATCACACGTTATTAGTTTGATTTCCGAGCATATTTAGGATATTTGCATATGATTATTGTTTCGTTTAAAATGCCAAGCATGCCTGTGTTCTTACCGCTTTCCTTAAATTGCCAAGCATGTCTACGTTGTATTCCCTTTGAACTGCCAAGCATGTCTAATTGTCATTTTCTCTTTTAATTACCAAGCATATTTAGAATGTATCGCCATGTATAGGGTGTTAGTAGATTTTATTCTGTCTCTTACCTATATATATATATATATGGTTGTGATTACTGCTTAATCTTTCATGCTTTTATATCATGGTTATTACTATTTTCCAATGACATGCATCACGATAACGTTTCTCATGTATATGCATTATGCTAATAGAAACAAGTAGAGAGTGCCACCATTGGGGTGGTACTCACATGCATTACATGAGGGAAAATAATAAATGAAATGAACGAATGATGATGATGATGTTGATGGGGAGTTAGGGGGCGGATCGGTAGTTCGGATCTAGCCTGGCAGCTAGGCTACACCCCTACCTTGTCGAGAACAGGACTAGCTGCACACAGGAGGTTAGAAGCCGATCAAACTATACCATCACACATGAGTTCCTCCAATCTCCCATTCGTGTACGAGTTATGAACGAATGAATGAAAGAATGACATGTAATGAAAAGATTGGTTTGGGGCGGACCCACTCCAAATGAACTAAAGAGAGACATAAATCGTAATCTATAACTCATTTCTTATTGGGTCTCGGGCTCACAGTTTGCTAATGTTGTAGGTACATGTATATGCACACGAGAAAACGATGAATGAATCAAGGAGCAGTTGATGCAGGATTTGCATGGGCGGGACTTGTGGCTGACTAGGCTCAAGAAGAGAAAGTGTTTTGTAAATAACACGTAACGATTTACTTAGTATTCTTTAAATGATTTGCTTAAGCTTCCGCTATGTTTTGAAATTTTTTTTTATAACTATAGCTTTTTGTTACTTAGAACGATTTTCGTAACGAGTCTAAGGAAAATGTTTTAACGGTCAGAATTTTTAGAAAAGAACTCTGATTTAATTAAGAATGTTTTAATAAAGATTTTAGTTGTTTTATAAAAGTTTTAAATTTCACGCATTTTTAAAAGGTTATAAAACTTGGGTGGTTACATATAGAACTAGATTATTTCCTAATGATGAATGTCGGAGACATTACGAGGAAGAATTCAAGGAATGGTCCTTGATTCTCTCTCGCAAAATCGACTTCGATAGGTTACATAACCTTGACTTAGAAGAAGTCTATTCTAACTTAGGATTGCGTAGACTATTCTCTCTAAATGGTCCTTATACGGAGAAATTGATTCTCATGTTTTATGCAAATGCTCACTATTCTGAAAATCCTTTAACTATCAAAAGTTTTCTTTACAGGAGAGAGATTGAAATCTCTCCCAACGTGCCCAATGTCTTTCTCAAATGTGAATTGAGTATCCTTTTCGAACCCTACTTTAATGGACACGTTACTCCAAGTTTTCATAACACGGAAATTGGAAACACGTTCCTACGTTAAATTATTCGTGATCCAATCAATAATTTCAAATTGAAACCTAAAACCAAGGATCTCAATATTCGTACTAGGGTAATCCACCATACCCTCACATACAATATCCTTCCCCGTGTTGGTCATCGCGACCATATTAGCTATATGGATTTGTTCGTCCTTCAACATATTTATAGCAATGCCCCCTTCAACTTAGGATATTTAATTGCTTATCAAATGGCTGAGGTGGCGGATAGCCATAATCAATCTCTTTCGTTCAACATTCTCCTTTCCAATCTATTTCGAATGTGGGAGATTTCGATCCCCACCTCCTTAAAGAAAAAGGATATCCGGAATATGGATATTTATTCTCCTCAAACTCTTGGTCGTATGGGATTTATGTTGGATCCAAATGGTAATTGGATTGTACGACCCGTCAATCTACCTCCCGCTTCTCTTGAGATTCCATAGCCTGACCCCTTAGAGCCAATGTTATCCTTACCGACTACGGAGCCCTGTCCTTCATCCCATCATGAGGTAGGTCCTTCCTCGTTTCATGCGCAATGTGCATCTCTTGCCAATGTGGAACGCAATGAAGGGTACTTTATTCAGATTTTGTCTCGGCTTAACTCAGTGGATAGACACCTCGAGGATATGTCTCATGGTATATGAACCATCGGAGCCTCCTCTCCTACAACACCTCGTGACTTTCCATCGTCATCCGCTCCACTTCCTCATGATTTGGACGCTGCAGAGCTTCTCGATGCATAGCCTAGTTCGATGCTCTTAAAGTTTAAGATTAGATGTTATGCATTTTTTTTTTGTTTAAGGAGTTTAATATTTGTGAACAAAACCATGGTTGTAAAATCTAAGTATGGTTGTTTGTTTTGGTTATCTAGTTTGGATTTCTAACTTAGTTTGCATTGCTTAATCATATGGTTTTCATTTTTAACTCAATGTTCCTTTCTCAATGATGTGGATATCTCTTTAATTTCAACTTTGAATTATATGCCTATTGTATGTTTGAAGCATATTGGTTGGTATGGAATCCTTTAAATTGTGTTTACATGATTGATTTTGGCATTATAGGGGAGTCTCCAAACAAACATAACCATGCCAATTTTTTTTGAAAACATCATTGCTCTTCAACTCTATTTGTCAATCTCAAAGGGGGAGCTTTATATTTTGTTGATTACTCCTCCCTCTATTCTTTTTTATTGTGACAAAAAGGGGGAGAGATTGGTTAAGTTGGTTGAACTAGGGGAGAAGTTAACATGTGTTGAAAAATGCTTGAAAATATGATGCATACATTAAGGGAGAGTATTTTTAAATCTCTTGCATTACAATTTCTAATATTTGCTTGGAATAAAAAATAAACAACTTAACATATTTTGCTATCATAAAAAAGGGGGAGATTGGTAGCCTAAGTGTATTAGGCATATTTATATTTTGATGATTAATAATATTATTGAGTTTTATGAGTTGTTTATTAGTTGAATTTATAATAGTCATATTTAGCTCTTAAATTGGAAATACCCTTAATAAGGGTATTGGTAATGTCTAATGAGTTATACTAAGTCCTTGCAGTGAGTAGAAATATCCGTGGGACTTAGAGGATTCGATTCGTGCAACTCCCTATCAATGCTCTCTGTTCTAGGATGGTTCGAACTACGTGCGAACAAGTGAGGACAAGATTCTGTCTCTGAAGAAGGCCAGAGTTGCATCTCTAGGACGAGGCGAGGACGAAATTTCATGTCCCCTTCTGGAGACTATTCGTGCGGACTAGGCATGGACTGATGCAGACGCGATTCTACGTCCGAACTAGTCCAGAATTGTGGACTCTAGGACGAGACTAAGAACGAGACTTTGCGTCCTCGTCTGAAGTATGTTTTTGTGGATGAGGCGCGGATGGATGCAAACAACTACGGACACATAAGTTTTGAATCTGTAATTTGCAAGGTGCACTTCGGACGAGACCTCGATTGTAATGACCCAGTTTTTATTTACTTTACAATCGCATAAAATTCAAATTTTTTTTATATAAACATCAGAGTATTCTTCCTTTATAAAACCCGATCGTTAAAACTCTTTACTTGAAACACTTATTAATTGCAGCAGAAGTAACAAAATCCTTTTATGAAACGCAGCGGAATTAAAACAAAATGTTAAAGAATATTAAGTAATTTATAAACCTTTTTACAAATAATTTCCTTTTAAATTCTTTAGCCCAGCCATCCACAAGATCCACCCGTGCAAATCCTTCATCAACTGTCTTTGACCTATTTTCCTACTTCTCGTATGTACTTACATCACAAGACCTAACTAATGAGCTTTACGCTCAATAAGTGATAAAAGAAAATGAAATGCAGATATGATGCATGATCATGAGATGCATTACAAAAAAGAGCCATATCTCTTTTGGAAGCCAAAAGTGAGATACACCTAGGGTCATGTGGCCTAACCATTTCACTCCGACAATGAGATATATCCATCGGGGGTGTTCCACAAGCCGGTATCACACTCCTTGTTAAAGACATTGAGGATTTCAGAACGAGAGAAGGATAAGCCTAGATTTCATGTAGATAACTCCTACCACACCGCTCCCTATATGGGAGCATTCTACCGATGGAATGTCACCGATCATCCCGAGCCCCCACACGCCTATTTACATATATTAAGTGTGTCATGCGATATGTTCATAAATTCATACAATCCTATATGATGATATAAATGTCTAGTAAACATATCATTAAAAGAACACAACATGAAATCATAACTCTCGTGAAGTAGGGTCCGAAGACCAAAGCACAGTAAGTATCAACTTACCTAGAGTCCTTAAAGCATTTAGTTCTTTAACCCTTTCCCGTTAATACCTTCTGTAACGACCCGAATTTTCGTCCCATTTTAAATATGCGTAAAAATTTTTAGAAAACGTTCAGAGTGCGCCTAATCCGGACTGCTACCAACCTTTCGTTAAAACTCGTTATAAAAATTGTCTATTTAATAAAATGCGGAAGCATTGTAAAAAAATTTATTAAAATGTTGCGGAAGCGTTAATAACAAATCATTTATTTAAAATAATGCGGAAGCGTCACTAAAATACTTTAACAAAATAACAAAACATTAAATTACATTTACAAAACTTTATTTACTTTAAATTACAATCCGATTATTTCTTACGTTTCGTAGCCTGGTGTCACGGTCCTACTTTTGAGAGACTTTTAAAGAGGGCCGTGCGGCACTCGTTGTTAGGGGGAAACAACGAGTCAGCCTACTGAGTGTGCCAACGGCACCGATTGCCCACGCCGTTAGAACGAGCTTTGGTGTCTAACGAGCGAGCAGTGAGCGAGCGAGATTCATCGAAAGCGTCATTGAGCATAAAGAGTATAGTTTGAATGTAAAAAGCTTTATCATTGATTGCTAGCAAATTACATTGGTTAGGGGGGTCTACGTGCAGTCATGCCTCTCCCCCTAAAGAGCATTCTGGACCATCTCCACTATGGCAGGAGTGAACATGCCATAGTGGTGAGGAGTCACTTTCCTAAAATAGAAATAAAAGGAATGCAAAGAGATTGCTAAAAATAGAAATAATCTAACTTAACAGTAGGGGCGGCCATGGACAACATGTCCTGGACAAGCCCAAATTGTTACATTCTCCCCCAACTGAGCTGTTGACGTCCTCGTCAACTTGTCTTCAACTCGAACTCTTCAATCTTCTGCGCAGCATCTTCCAAGTCTTCAGCTTTTTCCCAAGTAGTTTCATCATCTCCAAGTCCTGCCCATCTGACCAAATACTCTTTGCGCTGGTGCCTCCCTGTCTTCACACTTCTCTCTGCTAGGATTTCTTCAATCTTGTTTGGACGCTTATACCTGCTGAGGATGATCTCCGGCCAGGTGATGTTGTTCCACTGTTGATCTTCTTCGTCTGGGTGATACGGCTTTAGATTGCTGACGTGGATGACTGAGTGGATTTTGAGCCACGCTGGTAGATTAACTCTATAAGATGCTCGCCCAATTTTTTCAATGACTTGGACTGGACCTTCGTACTTTCGAACAAGTCATTTGTCTCTTTGACCTCTGAAACGTAGTTGTTCTGGCATCAACTTTACTAGTACAAGGTCTCCAGCTTTGAATTCCAGCGGTCGTCTTTTCTTGTCTGCCCATTTCTTCATGTGTTTAGATGCTCGTTCTAGGTAGGCATGAGCTATCTCTGTATTTTGCCGCCACTCCTTCATGAAGTTGTAAGCTTTTGGGCACTTCCCTGAATATGGATGGTCGAGGGTGTGTGGCATAGTTGGTTGTCTTCCGCAAACCACTTCGAATGGGCTCATCCCCGTAGCGGAGCTTTTCTGGCAATTGAAACAAAATTGTGCAGCATCGAGTAAACTTGGCCAGTTCTTTTGGTTAGTGTTGATGAAGTGCCGTAGATACTCTTCTAGTAAGCTGTTAAAGCGTTCTGTCTGACTATCCGTTTGGGGGTGGTAACTAGAAGAGATGTTTAGACTGGATCCCAACAGCTTGAATAGTTCCACCCAAAAAGCACCTGTGAATCTGGTGTCTCGATCACTGATGATACTTTGGGGTATCCCCCATAATTTCACCACATTCTTGAAGAAAAGTTGCGCTGTCGTCTCTGCAGAATAGCACTTTGGAGCAGCAATGAAAGTGGCATACTTGGAAAATCGATCAATTATTACTAAGATTGCTTGAAAGTCATTTGAAGGCGGTAGATTGGTGATGAAGTCAAGAGAGATGCTTTCCCACGGCTTTGTTGGTATCGGTAGAGCCTCCAGCAGGTCGGCTACCTTATCCCTCTCAACTTTGTCTTGTTGACACACCAAGCAGGTATTGGTGTATTGCATCACATCTTCCTTCATCTTTGGCCAAAAATATCCCCTCTTCAGGAGGGCGTAAGTTCTTTGCCACCCAGCGTGACCTGCCCAAAGGGTGTCATGACATTCCCGTAATAAAGAATGGCGCAGCTCATTGCATCTGGGAACATAAAGGCGGTTTCCTTTGGTTAACAACAATCCATCTTCAATCCAAAACTGCTGAGTCTTCCTCTCTTTCACTAGTTGCATGACAACCCGAGCAACAGGGTCATCTTGCAAGCTGTTTCGGATGGTATCCTTCATGGAGCCGCTGATTCTGCTAGCTTGGAGTTGAGAGAGATAACAGAGACTCGCGCATTCTATTTTGCGGCTTAGGGCATCTGCTACCCTATTTGAAAGACCTGCTTTATGTTCGAACTAAAAATCAAATTCTGAAATAAGTTCATGCCAGCGAGCTTGTTTGGCGGACAATTTTGGTTGGTCGAAGAAGTGGCATATGGAGCTATTGTCCGTCTTCACCGTAAATTTGGAACCTAGCAAATACTGTCGCCATACTCGCAAGCAGTGAACTACTACTAACATTTCCTTTTCCACAGCAATGTATCTTCTTTCTGCATCTTTCAACTTACGACTTTCGTACGCAATAGGGTGGCCATTTTGCAGCAAGACCCCTCCTAGTGCGTAGTCGGACGCATCTGTTTCTACTTCAAATGGCTGTGTAACATCAGCGAGGGCTAAGACCGGACTCTGCATCATTGCGTCTTTTAAGTTGGCAAAGGCATGTTGACATCCTTGGTTCCACTCCCAAAGAGTACCTTTCTTCAGCAGTTCAGTAAGTGGAGCAGCCCTTTTCGAGAATCCTTCAACAAAGCGTCTGTAATAGTTCGCAAGTCCCAAAAATGAGCGTAGTTCAGTAACAGAAGTGGGGACCCTCCAATCCCTGATTGCTTTGACCTTATCAAGATCCATGCGTAACTGCCCTTGCTCGATTATGTGACCAAGGAACCCAATGCTCTTCTGGGCAAAAGAACATTTCTCTTTCTTAATGTACAACTGGTTCTTCCTTAGTTTTTCAAGGACTAGTCGAAGATGGCTTTTATGTTCTTATAAGGTTTCACTGTAGACCACAATGTCATCTAAGTAAACCACCACAAACTTGTCGAGGAACTCATGAAATACTTGGTTCATAAGAGTACAGAATGTTGTTGGCGCATTTGTTAGTCCAAATGGCATTACCAAGAATTCAAAGGCTCCATAGCGAGTCACACATGTCGTCTTTTGCTCATCACCTTCGGCAATTCGAACCTGATAATAACCTGACCTTAAATCGAGCTTAGTAAAGTATTTGGCCTTGTACAGCTGGTCAAATAGGTCCGTGATGAGTGGGATGGGGTACTTGTTACGTATAGTGACTTTGTTGAGTGCCCGATAATCAATACACAATCGCAAACTCCCATCCTTTTTCTTCTGAAACAACACTGGTGCACCAAACGGTGCTTTTGCCGGTCTGATGAACCCGGATGCAAGTAATTCATAAATTTGTTTCCTCAACTCAGCAAGTTCAGGTGGAGCCATTCTGTAGGGTGCCTTTGCAGGAGGCTTAGACCCGGGAGTCAGCTCAATCTGGTGATCGATGTCTCTACGTGGGTGTAGAGTTTTGGGTAAAGATTCGGGCATGGTGTCTTGGTATTCTTCCAAAACTTCCATAACTTCTGATGGCACAACTTCTTCCTTGTCTTCGTCCACCATAGTTGGAACTAAGATATATGTCGGGTCCTGTTGTTTCAGCCCTTTCTTGAACTGCATAGCTGAGATCATCTTAGCACCATTAGTAGCAAGTTGTCGGAGTGTTGCAGGGACCACTGTCGAATTGTTGCCTGTGATTACCAAGCACTTGGCCGAAGGAATGGGGATCACTCTGTGCTCCATCAAGAACTCCATCCCTAAGATGACATCAAAGTCATCCATCCGTGCAACGACAAAGTCAATTGGTCTTGTCCACAAGTTTAATTTTAGCTGAGTCCTTTTCACTACTCCCACTACCGGCATTGCTTTAGCATTCATAGTTTTCATCTTGCCCGCATTGTCTTCCCACTTTAGGCCTAAGCGGCGAGCTTCCCTTTCAGTGATGAAGTTATGTGTGGCCCCCGAGTCAATCATAGTACTTTTGGTAGCCCTATTATTGACAACGCTTTCCACATATATGAGACCTTTATCTGGGGTCTTTTTAAGCTCCTCCATTTGTTGTTGGACTGCCGACAAAAAGGTCATGGTCTCAACTTCTGCCACTTCTGCGGGCGCCTCCTCAGAAACTCCTTCAGTTGAACTGCCACTTTGAATGTACGCTCGTGCAGCTGCTAGAGCTGATTTATGCGGGCACTGGTGAACTCGGTGAGGCCCTTTACACAAGAAGCATGACATTGGTCGCTGCGTATTATCCCCTCTCCATGTTTCTTGGCCTTCCCTCGGGGTTTTCCACGCTTCTTGGTTTTCTTTGGGTGCCCTCCACGTTTCTTGGCCTTCTCTTGGGGCATATGGCTTCCTCTCTGGCGGACCCGTGTTTGGCCTTTGTGGTCTCAAATTATTTGTAGTAGGAGGGTTTTTTCGGGGACTAGGATTCTCACTAGCATAGTCAAATAACCGTTCTGCCGCTGCAAGCGCGCTTGAGATACTCTGGACCCTTTGTTCGTATAACTTAGTTTTGGCCCATGGTTTGAGTCCCTCAATGAATGTGAAGATTTTGTCCTTCTCAGCCATGTCATGTATGTTAAGCATTAGGCCTGAGAACTGTTTCACATAGTCGCGGATGCTACCCGTCTGCTTCAATTCTCGTAATGATCTACGGGTGTTGAACTTAACATTCTCAGGGAAGAACTGTTCTTTCAACTGTTTCTTAAATTCATCCCAGGTGTCAATAACACATGTGCCATTAGATATGTCATTGTACTTTGATCTCCACCAAAGTTTTGCATCTCCAGTAAGATGCATTGTGGCCAGTGTCACCTTAGACTCATCACTAGTCTTGGTTGCTTTAAACTATTGCTCCATATCAAAGATGAAATTCTCTACTTCTTTCGCATCCCGAGTCCCACAGAAGGAGTTCGGTTCCGGTATCTTTACTCGACTAGAGTCAACTACAGTCGTAGTTTGAGTTTGGTTTCCCATTGCTTTCATGGTGATGTTCAATTTTAGGTTCATCTCGGCAATTTCAGCTTTCAGAGATTCGAACATCACTTTGAAGTCTTTTGTTGCATTGGCTATAGTGCTTGCCAATTGAACGCGAGCATGGTCTACTTCTTCAACGCGTTCTTGTAGCCCAATCATTGTGTTTGTAGAGCTCTCTCCACTTTCTATTCCCTTTCCTTTCTCCGGTCGGGATTCGAGGTTTTCCATCCGATCCATCAGCTCTTGGATCGGGATAGTGTCTATCCTGCTATGAACAGCAGCAATCTCACAAGGAAATTCAGCCATTTCTTCATTCGTTCCTCTAGGAAACGCACATTATCAGGGATTTCTTGGAGATATGTCATCTCCTCTTCCAGCGCGACAAGCCTTTCGAGCTGGTCCATCGACGAGTTCGCCTTCTCTGACGAAGTCTTTCTCGGCATGACTTTTCTTGCAACTTGAGCTAACCTGGCTCTGATACCAACTGTTACGGTCCTACTTTTGAGGGACTTTTAAAGAGGGCCGTGCGGCACTCGTTGTTAGGGGGAAACAACGAGTCAGCCTATTGAGTGTGCCAACGACACCGATTGCCCACGCCGTTAGAACGAGCTTTGGTGTCTAACGAGCGAGCAGTGAGCGAGCGAGATTCATCAAAAGCGTCATTGAGCATAAAAAGTATAGTTTGAATGTAAAAAGCTTTATCATTGATTGCTAGCAAATTACATTGGTTAGGGGGGTCTACGTGCAGTCATGCCTCTCTCCCTAAAGAGCATTCTGGACCATCTCCACTATGGCATGAGTGAACATGCCATAGTGGTGAGGAGTCACTTTCCTAAAATAGAAATAAAAGGAATGCAAAGAGATTGCTAAAAATAGAAATAATCTAACTTAACAGCAGGGGCGGCCATGGACAACATGTCCTGGACAAGCCCAGATTGTTACACCTGGCTAAACACAAGCTCGCTCGTGCAAATCCTTCATCTACTGCTTCTAATCTAATGCTATCTTCTCATGCAGGTACCTACACCACGAGTAAACTGTAAGCCTAAAAAACTTAGTAAAAAAAGGGCTAATAAATAAACATAATTTAAATAACGAAAACAATTCTACAATTAACTAACATAAAGAATTAATAGAAGGAATTTAAATATAATTGTTAAGGAAACGAGCAGAGCTATTAACAAGCAACCATCATCAGATCCTAAAACTAACAGAGAGCGACCAACAAGGCAGGCTAATTACTAATAACAGAGCTAACAATAAGGATTCAATAGCAATTCTACTCAGTAATACAATTCTACTAATACAATACAAAGCATAACAATAACTTAAATACATAGCATTTATGCATAGAAAGCATCCTGAGCAATTATTATATGAGAATCCAGAGAACTAACACACAATTATCAACAAGAAATCACTAACAGTTCATCAATCAGAGAGTTCGCAACAGAGACTAGAAATCACCAAACCATACACAACGCACGCACACATACTCGTGGGTAGGGCTTAGACGGCCAAACACACCCAATCCTTACCCTTTTGACGAACCAAGAACTGGGACAGCATCTCCCTTCCACACAGCAGCAGCTCCCGATCACAGAGCAGTCCACGGCAGCTCCAAGACACCCAATAGAAAATCAACTCAACATTCATCTCCATCCACAGCAAGACTCTAACCTCACGCTGAATAAATAAACAGAAAGAAATTTGAAATGCAAACCGACCTATCCTACGATTTTAGTCGAAGCACCCACGGAAGATCCGGCCACAACCTGATTTTTTGGCAGCAACTCCAGCTGGATCGAATCCCTTGCTCGAATCCTTCATCGCAAATCGCCACTACCAACTGCCACCTCCAATCACCAAGCCGTCGCCGATCGTCGCCGGAAATTCCGAATCGAATCCAAGAAGCCGCACCTCCCGAGTCCGAGATCGCTGTACCGCGTCGCTTGCCTCTTCGTTTGCCAGCAGCCGCACACCGTCGCCGGTCTCGTTCGCTTGCCGCCGTTAGCCCTTCGTCGGTCGTCGTCTCTCGCTTGATTTCCCGATTTCCTCTCGCCTCGGCTCCTCTCCTCTGTCTTTCTCTTTTGCAAATGGCCGAGAGCCTCAATTCCGCCTCTTGCACGGGACCCGTGCGGTCCAGTTTTATAGTGGTCCGCCACCGGACCGACGGTACCGGTTCCCCTTTTTAGAAGACCGGTACCGGTCCCATAGAGAGCCGGTTCTGGTCCGGTTCTTGACTGGGTTTACCGGTATCGGTTCTGGTCCGGTACCGGCTCATTTTTCTTTTCCTTGGTCGTCTTCTTCTCTGAAGGTTTCCGATGAGGATCCAACCCAAGTAACAAATTTCTGTTTCTTCTCCGCTCAACCAAAATTTCTCCCTTGTTAAGATTACTTATTGTTTGTTTCTGGTAATAGTTATTAATGAGCAGATAAAAATTTGAAACTCTGAAGATTTGTAAACGTATACAAAACCTATCTTCACTATTTAAGCTAGTGGTCTTGAGGCGGAGAGCGACGATTGATTTGCTTAAGGTAATAGTTATTAATGACAGGACAATTTTGACACTGCAAGAACTGATCAGATCTAGCGACGAGGAGGAGGCTGGAGAGCGACGAGTCGAGAGACAAGGAGGCTGCTGGATTAGGGTCGAGAAGCACGGCAAGCGACGGGGACTCGGGATTTCAGATTTGCCCCTAAATCTGAAATCCCGGTTCTACACAGTACCGGTTCTATGGTACCGTGTACCGTGGACCGGTACCATGTAGAACTGGTCCCGATAGCACCGGTCCGGTACTCCATTTACACGGACCATGCCCGGTACCGTAGGACCGGTTCCGGTCTGGTTGTCCGGTACCAGGCCGGTCCTGCACACCCCTACCGCCTCCCCCGTTAAATTCTATTTAAATCTCAATTTTACTTTAATTGTCTCTCTTTATTATTATTTTTTATTCCATTTTGATCATTCTCTAACTAAAACAAATCCAATTACCCTCACTCAAATAATAATTCTCACTTAATATTCTCTTAAGACACTTCCTACTAATTAATTCTTTCTTTATTTAAAATAAATTGAATTAGTATCATTTATTTATTACCTCTATTAATTTACCCCCAACTCAATAATTTAATTTCATTAATTTAAATTTCAACTTATTCCCATAAATACTTGTCATAATAACAATTATTGTTATCCCCATAATAACACATCCAATACAACGATCATACTTTAGATCTTAATCTTAATAAATCTATTTACAATTTAACCCCTAATAGTTTAACCCCTATCTTATTTTTATTCAATAAATCATTAATTTAAAAAGCTTATAAGTAATTCCAAACATTATACTTTGATTTATCCTAAGAATATATTTATTTTAATTACAATAAATTTCATTTAATCTCATCCTAATTTAATCTTTCACTTATTAAAATAAATCTAATTAATCCCAATAATCTCAAACAAATTCCTAAACGTAATATAATTAAATTAATCACAAACATTATAATTTAATGTCATTAAATTACTATTTATTTTAATTACATAATTTCTATTTAATTTAAATCTAACGAATACGTCATGTAATATCCCGATAATTAAAAATATCGGGGTATTACACCTTCAAAATGATTAAATATAAAACAATCAATACCTATAGACTAATTAACCGATATTTATTTATTAATAACAATCATTGAATTCCCATAAACCTTAACGCTTAACAAATCTCATTAGTCAACTAAATTACCTAGCGACCTTGCAATAACAATTCAAATATTTTAATACGTACAACGGGATAGCAATAATCCACAACAGTTGCTCATTCCATCATTGTGACACCAACACATTCATCATTTAATAGCTTTATAACCTAGAATAAAATAACACTAGTGCAGTCTGGCACACACACCATCAAAACACAACCAATCACGAACTTAACAACTCCCAGCTCAACCGAGTATAAACATCATTATCATTTTTCCATAACGACACAACCCCTCAATATAGTATTTCGACAAAGAATACACTCCTACGGTTCAAAATCGATAACAGTAGAAAACATCCTGATTAACTTCTCATAGAACTTATCACAAAGAAATCAACTTCAATCAACCAAGCATACAACTAAGGTTCACAACAACACAGAGAGCATTTATCAAGACAACAATATACAGTGGCTTAATCCAAAATTTCAAGAATATGTTTATCCGAGGCATTCAAAACAGAGGACACCCATCCTTCATTATCATCCACTATTCACAATCACCTTATAAATCCATAAAAGGCATAAGGAAATATTCTTACCTAAATATCGCAGCAGCCAACACCACAACCTCCAGTCGATTCCTTCACTGCTACAAATCAAGAGTAGTTTCAACCAGAAACACAAAACAGTAGCTCACTTCCTTCTTCCATGGTTCATAGAGTAATACACACACATAGAATAGAATGAAACACTCTCATCAATTTTTCTGTCAATCACAGCATCCATAAATCAATAAGGAAGGAGATGGATACCTGACTTTACAAGACCATAGAGAAAGCCAAGCAACACACATGGTTCCTCAATTTCTATTCTCTGTTTCCATGCCTCAAGAGAGTTCCCCTTCACTGCTGCACTCTCACCTTCACGTTTCTATCACTTAGCCTTCAACATTGCACAGAGCATGTCCAATGCCATCGACTTATAGGCAAGAAGAGGAGACCTCACGTGAATGCCCAGGTTGAAGGGATAATTGCCCACTTCAAGGGAGAGGGGTCCAATGCCTAGAATCCACGTGGAAAGCCTGCCAAAGGTGCAACTAGAGGAAACCAGCCTCGGTTCGGTCCAGCGCGAACACACAGTCGCGGTTCACCCTCCCCTGCCATAACGTTCATCCCTGCCACTTCCAGCCGATGCAATTCACAGCCAATTCAAACTAAAGGAACACCCAAATCAGAGCATCATGGAGGAGAATTCGAAATGCAGAATTACCTACTTACCATAGTCGACGATTCGCGGTACCGTTGCGAGTTCCATTCCCGATCCCTAATCACGGCAACTAGCCGTTCACCGAGGCGCGACCATCAGACCACTGCAGCGGAGCACTCGCTGCACAACGACACCACCCGACGGACCTCCGTCCACCGACCAGCGCACCGAGCCTAAACCCCACCGAGCTCGCTCCCCGCTTTCTCTCTTCGCGTTGCTCTCCCTCTCGGTTCTACTCTCTTTCTCTCTCAAATGCTCGAAGGCCAATTTCATTTAAAACACAAACCGAACCGGTTCAACTCCCTCTCATTCTTCCTTGACTAATTATCCCTCCCTTTTATCTCCTAATTCTATTTATCTAAATTTCCCTAATTTTATTTAATTAATCACATTTTCATTTTATCTATCCCATTAATTTAATTCTTCTACTTCTTAATTATTTCAATTTAATCTCATTATTTATTTTCTTCATTTTTAATTAATTATTCCAATTTAAGCTCATTATTTATAAACTAACAATTATGTCATTGGTAATACCCCGATAATTATTCGACTAATTTGAATTTCCCCAATTACTTTCCAATTTATCCTTTTTAAATTCTGATATAAAAGTCGGGGTATTACATCGATGACATGCGGAGGACGTTTCGCGTCCGAAGGTGACTTTCGGACGACACGCGAATGACAGAGGACGAATGTGGACACAGCTATTTTGAATATGTACAAATTGTGGTACACTTTCGGACGAAGCATTGACGACATGAGGACGAAGTGTTGCGTCTGAAGGTGTTCATTCGGACGAGTGCGGATGCCGCCAGGACGTGATCTTGCGTACGCAAATACCCAATTTTTTGCAATGGCTAGTTTTCAACGGTCAGATGCAGACGATCCTAAAGGGATTAGAATGTTCGAACTTCGTAGTTCTATAAATACTTGGACTTCGAGGAAAGCCACACATCAAGACATTTTAAGCGAAGCTCTGCCAAATTTTATACTTAATATTTGTGCACATATTCGAGTACAAAACACATCCTCCAAATAGAACGTGTGTGATCATTTGTTGGTGAGGATTGTTGTAAGCTTTTGAGCTAGAGAATTTTCTGAGAGAAAATTGTAATCGAGAGAAAAGAATAATGCCCTAAGAATTAGTTACTTGTAATGGTACGATTGACACCCGAGAAGATCAATCACTTGTAACCCAAATGGTTGTGGAATATACCTTCAAGGGAGAAGCTTGATGCGCAGACATAGGCGAGCTTGGCCGAACCGCATTAACAACTCGGTGACAAATTCTCTAACCCTATCTTTTAGCTTATCATTACTATTATTGTGATTAATTAATCTCATTGTCGTGATAAATTAGCTATTGGTTAGAAAATATATAATCGCACAAAAAAAGTTAATAAACCTAATTCACCCCCTCTCTTAGGTTAATTTCGATCCTTCAACTATGAGTCTTGATAGTGCTCGTTATTATATTACCTTTATTAATGTTCATTCCAGAAATGTGTGGGCTTATGCTTTGAAGACTAAAGATCAAACTTTAGGTTTCTTTAAACATTTCCAAGTGTCAGTTGAAAGAGAAACTGGCAAGAAATTGAAATGTGTTCGCTCAGATAATGGTGGTGAATATAGAGGGTCATTTGAGGAGTACTGCAAAACTCATGGGATTAGGTTTAAGAAAACAGAGCCAAAAACACCCCATCACAATAGAGTTGCAGAGAGGATGAACCGCACGATTAATGATAGGATTCATTGTATGCTCTCTCATGCAAAGTTGCCAAAATCCTTTTGGGGGGAGGAAATGAGATTATCGGTTGCCTTGATAAATCTTTCACCTTCAGTTCCTTTGAATCATGATATACCTCAGTGGGTGTGGTAAGGGAAAGATATTTCATATGGGTACTTGAGAGTTTTTGGCTACAGAGCATTTGTGCATATCCATAGAGATGAGAGATCTAAACTTGATAGTAAAACGAGGCAGTGCATTTTCATTGGATGCAGTCATGAGGAGTTTGGGTACAGATTTTGGGATCCGGTCAACAAGAAAGTTATCAGAAGTAGAGATGCAGTTTTTTTGGATGATCAAACCATTGCAGACTTTGATAAGACAGAGAAGCCAAAGTCTACATGTGAAGAGCAAGTTGATTTAGGTATGATTCGTCCACATACAATGCCTATTAATGATAACAGAGATACACAGACAAATGATCCTCTTCTTGTTGATAATGAATCAGTTGAAGAAAACCCAGTAGAGCCATTGGTTGAGCCTCAGTTAAGAAGATCCACTAGAGACAGGAAACCTTCTAGAAGATATTCTACCAGTGATTATGTGTTACTCACTGAAGAGGGAGAACCAGAAACTTATCAGGAGGTTCTTTCGCATGAGAAGAAAAATGAGTGGTTGTATGCAATGTAAGATGAGATGAAGTCCTTGCATGAGAACAACACTTATGATTTGGTGAAACTACTGAAGGTTGGTGACATGGACTCAAGAAAGTCTATATTAGGGTATTTGGTTACTTTTACAAGGGGAGCTGTTTCATGGCAATCTAAACTACAAGATTGTGTTGCTTTATTTACTACAGAGGCTGAGTATGATGCAATTACAGAAGCTTGTAAAGAAGTCTTGTGAATGAAAAGGTTTCTACAAGAATTGGGTCATGAACAAAATAAATTGATTTTGTACTGTGATAGTCAGAGTGCAATTTATCTTAGCAAGAATTCCACTTTTCACTCTCGCACAAAACATATTGATGTGAGATATCATTGGATTCGCGAAGTATTGGAATCGAAGATGCTACAGCATGAGAAGATTCATACTAGTGAGAATGGATCTAACATGATGATGAAAACTTTGTCTAAAGAGAAGTTTAAAACTTGCAAGTAGAAAGCGGGCGTGCTAGAGCCCGATATGAGCTGAGGGGGAGATTTGTTGGGCTCGGCCCATATTTTTTGGGCTGAGTATAAAAGAGGGTTTTGTGGTTAATGAAATCCTAGAGTGATAACAAGAGAGAAAGTGAAAGAGAGGATAGAAGAGAATGAATTTTTGGATTTTTCAGAACAGTTGGAATCAAATTCAGTTTTCTCTTTATTCAACCGTTGGATCACCTTGAAATTTGAACTGTAGGTTTGGAACATCAAGGAGTATATTCTGAACGGTGGCGATTGTTGTTTGATATTTCTGAGGTGGTCTGTTGGGGTAAAAATGGGACTGCAGGTTGGTAACCCTAGATTTATCCTCTCTTACGTTTTGTTATTTTCCAAGTTTAGTATGTTCAATCTTGATGAATATTGTATGTCGCTAGTTTGTTAAAGGTAGAGATAACTTTGGTGTACCCATTATTTATATTATAGTGGAAGGTTTAATTAAGTGGGCTACGAGTTTCGTGATTTTTTACTCTCAAACTTTTGAGGGTTTTCCACACTAAAAATTTCATGTTGTGATCTCATTATTTTTGTTGGTTTGCTTTGCCTATTTGATTACAGCAGAGTATTTTTTCTCTGCTGTGTATTTGGGTTCTTTTCTCAACACTACGAAAATCGATTTCTAGATTTCTTAGAACATTTTTTCTCCTGTTCTTTTCTCAATCTCTTTCTACATATCGCCCTGATCAAATAGAAAATGGACAACCAAATAACTGGAATGGACATATTGACTCTTCTTAGTTCATGGACTTATTTGACCAAAAAAATATGAATACTTACTTGTTGATGTCCTCAAAATTTGATGATAAAATATCCAAGAATATTTTTTTCTATTTTTTATATTTCACGTTAAAAAAAACAGAAAGTAAAATATTTAAATAATCACCTAAATCTTGGCATCAATGCTCGCATTACTCGTATCTTGGTGGGAACTAGCTTTCGAAATGTATTGCAGAGGAAGAAATTAAATAATTATTTGCTTTTATTTCCATTCATTTGAGGGAAAATAAAATGGAAAAACAAATATAAAATTGTGAATACACACAGAGAACTCAGAACAGAGGGTACAAGGAAGAAGAAAGCTATTGACGAAGAAGCTCAAGAGCTCTCATCAATGTCGGTCTAAACCTATTGACATTAAGGTTTACATTTTGCTTGTCTAAATAAACAGATTTAAACGCCCCCCATCCCTTTTTTGAGATCGAGCTCGGATTTTTTAAAACATCATCGTCCCTCGAATACTGCTGAATTAAACTACTTTCTTCTACGCTTATCTTATATTCCAAGTATTTTAAGTTCATCGCCATTGAAGGGTCTCCGAAGGAGTTCTTAGACACCCAATCCACTACACCAAACGGAGTTATTTGGATGAAAACTGCGTTTTGAGGAAGAAAAACTATGTTTGTCAATCCAGCTCCATGAACTCCCATCATCACATCACAAGAATTCACAATCTCTGCAACTCTCGTGATGTTCATATCTAGCTCTGTGATTTTCACTTTGAATCCTACACTTCTTCCCATCTTGACGATTTCCTTCGCGTTCGTAAAAGATCGCGACCTTTTTCTCGCAATCACGAGAAGTTGTGGCTTTTTAGTGTAGTTTGTGTCGATTCGAATCGCATTTTTTCGCTTTAGATTGTAGGATTTCATCAAGAAGTCTTTGAATTCTGTCATTGTGAGTGAATGTCTGATCGGATCGATGCTAAGCTCCTTCTCGTGCCGGTTTAGGCCAATGATCCCGCTCGGAAAGCAATGGACTGCTTCGGTTTCCTTGTCGATGTCGATAATTTCATACTTCGACAGGTTTTGTAGGATTGTCTTGAATTTCTCCACCCACCGTTGCCATCTGTCCGTGATCAGAAATTTCACTTCGCCGTCGAATTTTCGAGACGTGACGAAAAGCGGGACAATCACGTCGGTGAAATCGTGAAAATGGTTTCCACAATAACCCGCAGTGGAGAACAAGATGGCTGGGAAAGTATGGTTCTTCGTGCATTGAGGCATTTTCGACAGCCTTTCGATCGATCTAACGGTCCATTCTCTTACGTGACTCATGGCCGTTTGATCCTGTTTTCGAGCATACGGCCGTATGATCCAAGAGCTGTTCATCTGATTTGAATGAATGAAAACAGAAGAAGAATTCCCAACTATCCTCACATTCTGGTCGATGTCACACAAATCGGTTCTTTCCATGAAGTTGCAGACTGGTTGAGTTCTGTTTGTCGTCGCTACTTCTACCTCTGCAAAAACATGGATATGGAGGTTTCAGTTTCTTTTCTTTTCTTTTCTGCCAAGCAGATTGGAATCAAGCTAGAAAAAAGACTAACCTTCTAGTATTTGGTCAGAGGCGCATGTGTCTTCGACCATCAGGATTTTCAGGCCAGCCCCCATAGACAATCTCAGTGAATGCACTGCACAAGAAAACATGAACATGCGACAAAACTCGAGAAGAAGCGAATCTCACATCTTATCAGAAGAAAAGGAAGAAAACGAGCAACTTACGAGAAGGAAGTGGACTGATAAAAGGTTTGAAGACTGTGAAAAAAGTGAAAACAACGAAGAAGAAGCCGAGCAAAGCTCCATATCCAAACTTCTTTTGCTCACGCTTGCTAAAACTCCTGGCCAGTATCGCGTCAAACATCATTATGCTCACCCGAAGTTTACTTTTTTATGGATATCTCTACACAAACACACTCAAAAATGCATTCTTCAATGCAAAAAATAAGAAAATGGCCAAAAAATAGTGTTCTCTGAGCTGAAATATGAATCATTTGGCAGTTGGCACTAGTTTTCAAAGCAAGGTGGAAGAGGATGAAGTTCAACACTTTAAAAACAAAAAAGGTCTATACTATTCTGGTCTATTTTTTATTAGGGTTCTGAAAAAAAATAAAATAATAAATACCAGAAGATGAAAGGACTCCTGGGTTGACTAGTTTAAATAATCTCTTTTTGTTTTCATGATTTGTTTGGTAAGTTTCTTGCATATATTCTGTTGGGAAAAATGCAGATGATATAAGAAATTGAAAGAAACGTAGATAATACTGATCATGATAATTCTCAAGAAAGAATGCTCTTGGCAAACTTCTTAGACAGAATTTCCTTTTACAGTACAATTACACCATTAACCGATACGAACAATAATAACAGATGTGATCCCAAAATATCAAGAAGAGAAATACCAGAGAAATATAGACATCGAGAATTTTATTTAGAAACTTAAATCGGGAAAAACCATGAGGACCGAGTCCAGAAAGATCTCACTATGAAAAATAGGATTTACAATATTTTTCTAAAACCGAATATTCTAGAAAATATTTACAAAGAGAAAAACACAATTATTAGATTTCCCGTGCATAATTGCACCTCACATATTTCTCCCTCACTCTTTCTTTTCTCTCCCTCCAAAAACCCCCTCTATTTTCTCTCCTCCCTTTCCCTCTTCTTCTCCTTCTCCTATGCTGGAATTGGAGTTTGGGATGCAATTCCTCTTCTGCAAGCTCCCTATTTATAGGGAATGAGAACTGAATAAAAAAACAAAAGAAAGTTAGGTAGGTTGAAGGCTACTGGCAGGTAGGCTGTTGAAGGAAGAGAAATTCTCCTTCCCTTCTTTTTCCTCACATGGGCTGCTCTTCATAGGAGGGACCCCATCAAACTCCCCCTCCCAACTTATGATAAGCTAAGTATAGCCTGGCTGAGCTTCTACAAAAAACGTGCTTGCCCTTTTGCAAAATCTTCGTCATCATGTCTGAGCCCGCAATCAGCATGTCATCGAGGAGGATTATAAATGTACTGTCCGTAAATCTTTTCACGAACACACAATGGTCTAACGAAAACTCCATGTACCATTGTCGTGGGCCTTGCTTCAATCCATACAGACTCTTCTTCAATCTACATACCAGATGTTCCTTCCTTCAATAACGAACCCTTCTGGTTACTTCATGTAGATCTCTTCTTCTAGTTCATCATGCAAGAAGACAATTTTAACATCGAGGCTGTATACCCAGTGCCTTTCGCCTCTTTGGAAGCTAAACCAATTCATATGTATGGTTCTCATGCAATGATATCATCTCATCTTGCATCACATCCAACCAATTCTTATTTTGTGGATGCTCCATACCTTCCTCATAGCACTCGGGTTCATTGCCTTCAGTAGCGATCTGTAACACCCCGACTTTTTAAGTTGGATAATTATCAGGGTATTACCAAGAATGTATCCGTTAGATTATTATTTTGGGAAATTATCGGATGATAATTATGATTAAGGTGAAAGGAGAATTATTAAGGGACCTTAAATTAAAATGTTATCGAGTGATTAGTTGGAGATTAATTGGATAAGTGAAGGATTGGATTAAAGAAAAATTAAATGAAAATATTGGGGATTAAAAATAAAAGAAAATATAATTAAATAGAGAGGATGGAAAGCTGAACCGGTTCACTACAGAACCGGTTCTAGCTGCTTTGTCCGGTTCGAATCATTAGTTAATGGGGAGATGATTTTTCGCGTGGTCTTCAGCCATTTCACGATTTCAGAAGAGAAATGAGAGAAAGAGGGAGAGAGGGGCTGATGAAGAGGGAGACAAGCGAGGGAGAGAGGCGATTTAAAAGAGGGAGGCTAAGAGCTCGGGTGAGGGAGCTCATCGAGTGGGTTCACGGTGGCAGCGCTGTCTGGCGAATAGCGAGTGACTGCGAGCTCGGGCGGTGCAGCTTCGCCGATGGATTCTAGCTGCATGAACGATTGGAACGAAGCTCTCGCGAGATGTGTGGTTGTGACGCCTTGTCGGGATGGATGTTGGCGAAGCTGTTTGTGCACAGCAATTCCGGCAGTGGCAGACCGCCAGCGACTACATGAGGTAAGTCCCCTATGCCTTGACTTCTTGGTATCCATCGCCGGTGATTGCCTTTGGGTTTCATGTTGATTTTCGTGTGATGAATTGTCCTGCTTTCTGTTGATGGGTACTGCCATGAAATTGGTGTTCCAGCAGCAATTCAGTTTGCAGGGTATTCGATTGCTCGGACAGGTGGAGTGTTGTTGCCTTCCTGCTCTCGGGTCTACCTTGTTTGCTGGTAAGGAGACGTCAATTGTTTTAATTAAGTTGTTGGTTAATTTGATAGGTAGAAATTGATATGGAAATATTGACCAACTGTTGAAAAATGATTCTGCTTCTTGTGTTGTGTTCTGGACTGCTTTAGTTGGTTGTGAGAATGGATTTCGGTTGCCATGGTTAAGTTCTGTTGGTGAAAATTTTGTAATATTATTATGTGGAATGAGTTGTTAAGTGGGATTAAAATGATGAAGGATATTGGTTGGTTTACTGCTTCTGTTTTATGAAGAGTATTGATGAAAGTTGTTGGGTTAGATTTGAATACGTTGGATTTAGTTTGTGGTGGATGTGTGCTCAGCCGATAATTTGAGATTTTGTTCTATGTTGGATGTTATGTTTTGTTTAGGTACTAAAGGACTCCTAGAAATTGCTATGTAATTAGGGATAAATATAAGTAGTAATTATTAAGGATAAATGTTACTTATTTGTGAAGGTATCAAAAAGACGAGAAAGAATAACGACAAAGTGTAAATGCGCGATTAAGTTCGAGGTAAGGAACTGGGTGTGTCGTGGCCATGTGGAGGCCCTACACCACAAGTAGTGCCGTGCTTGTTTTATTGTTTGAATTCTATGCTTGCTTTCTTGTTCGAATTCTTAGAATGTTTTCCTCTGGTTGATAACTCATTTTTATGTAGTTAAATTCTATATAATCTCCTAATTCTAATGTTAAAAAAATGGATTGCTTATGAATAGAATAAAGGATGGATGGAAAGTTGTAGGAATGAATGATAAGGACGAATGAGTTATGAAATGCATAAGTTAGGAACCCTATTTTGTGAACTGTCTTAGCTGCTGTGAATTCCTTGTAATGCTTATTATTGATTCCTTGGTTCTGGTTAGGAGCTATAAATGCTTTAGATTTAATTGACATCATTTCGTGTAGCATGTTTCTCATCGTATGAAATTGTTATGAATGTTTCTAATTGTAGTTCGTTAAGTAGATTTCCGTATATAATTTATTGAGCATGTTTACGTATTGATTCCATTAGCATGTTTAGTTAATTTGCACGTAACTCGTTGTTCAATAAACTAAAAAATAAAATATGTTGCTTTTATAATTGTTGTTTAGGTACTCGTTACATATATGTTACATAATTTAAATTGTTAAGACGGACCTTCACCTTATTATTTTCTAAATTGTAGAGCATGCCTATTAGGTAGTTAAATGTTCAACATATTTTAATTCGTTGTAAACGCATGTTTCATCAAGTCAATATTTCATTTGTCTAATTATCGTTGGAAGCATGATTAATGAGTTGGATAATTTCATAATTTGAATACTAGGATTTAAATTTCTCATCATTTGTCTCCTTGATGTGAATATACAAATCAAGCGTGTTCTTGTTAAATTTCTTTATTACTGGTATTATTCCTTCGTTTGTTTAGATATAGTTGTTTGTTACAAATATTGCTATTGTAATTCGTTGTTTTAATTCCTTTCTTTGATTTTATCAGATACTTATTTCTGTTGCTTTTATTTTATTATATTAGTATGTCTCATGCATTATGATAATAGAAACAAGTTGGGAGTGCCATTACGGATGGTACTCACATGCACGAGTGAGGAAAATAAGATGAATGAACGAATGTTATGAACGATGATGAATGATGGGGGGTTGATAGGCAGATGGGTAGCCCGGATCTAGCCCACATAAGGTTAGAGACCGGTCAACTATTCCATCTAGTATGTGTTCCTTCAACTTCCAACTTGATGTACAAGTAATGAATGAATGAATGAAACGTAATGAAAAGATTAGTTTGGGGCGAACCCATTCCAAGTGAACTAAAGAGAAGCATGTCATACGCATTTTTCCTTTCTTACTAAGCCTTTGGGCTTACAGTTTACTTGTGGTGTAGGTACATGTGTATGCACGAGAAGAACGATGAACAAAGTACAAAGCAGTCGATGAAAGATTTACACGGGGAGAGCATGTGGCTGGTCAGGCTAAATATGAGTAAAGTGTTTTGTAAAAGTAGCGATTTACTTAGTGTGTTTTACTTAGCGTACTTTAATTAAAATGTTTTCACTTCCGCTATATTTTAATAAATAATTTTCATAACGAATGTAATGAATGAGTTTTGACGCTCGGTTTAGCACTCTGATTATGAAAGATTTTAACTGTCTTGCAAAAGTTTTAAATTTCACGTATTTTAAAAAGGTTATGAAAAATCGGGTTGTCACACGATCTCTTGTTGACCTTCTTGGTTCATGCTCCACAACTGATTCAAGGAAAGGCTCTACTTCTCCTTGGTTAACACTATCAGCTGCTTGATCACTAGATTCTCCAGCATCTCTCCCATCAAAAGTTTGATTTCACAAGATCAACTCTTACAAGATGCTCATTAGTGATCTCAATATCGTTCTTCAAGTCTTCAATGGTCTGATCCGCAAAGAAGACAACATCTCGACTTCAGACATTCTTGTCAACCTTAACCTCCCGCTTCAACTAGCAAACCTTTGCTGAGCTTCCATTTACAGCCAACAAATTTGCTCTTGTGCTCAGCATTATCAAGAGCACCGATTGACACCATATTCAATCGAAAAAACTGGAACATGTCTGACATCTCTGAGCACCAACTCAAATCCCGTGTTGGTCTGGATACAGATGTCATCTTTTCCAACTATTTTTGGAAGCCAGTTTGTTTTCCACTTTAACAATGCCCAATTCGCCATTGGTGTAAGATGTAAAAACTCTGCCTTTGACATAACATGATTAGATGCACCAGTCACACAGCCTACATGATTCACGATTCATGAGGTTGACATCATTTTCTCATATAATTACATCTTCACCATTAGAGACAATTGCAGTCATACTCTTCATCTCAACCTTGGCATTCTTTGTGCCTTGCTACTTCTTCAGCTTCCAACAATCCTTTTTTATGTGGTCCATTTTACCACAGTGATAACATTTGATGTTCCTTGTACTTCTTGATTTTGATCGTCCTGACGTGCTGGCTCCAGAAGCCCCGCGTTCACTTGATCTCCCTCTTATTACTGATAAGGCCTCCACAGAAGAGTGCTCTTTGTTCTTCTGTCTGCTTTCTTCTTCAAGAATTGCAGTTGCAACATCATTGAACACCAACTTTGACTTTGCAGCACTATTAGCCAAATTTATAATGAGGTGATCGTACGAATCAGGTAAACTTTGAAGAAAAAGTTCTGCTCATTCATTTTCGTCAATTTTCTGCTCCATTGTTGTAAGTTGAGAAAATAACGTGTTGAGAGTATTGATGTGGTCCGTCACCGATGTTGACTCTAACATCCGAAGAGTATATAATTTTCTCTTTAAGAAAATTTCCGTATGCAATGACTTTGCCTCATACAACTTTGTCAACGTATCCCAGATTTCCTTGGCAGTTGTCATTTCTGAGACACTTGACAAAATAACATCAGTTAAAGCCAGATGTAAATCGGTGATAGCATCCCCATCTGCTTTGTTCCATTTTTCATCTTCAACGGTTGCCGGTCTGTCTTCGATGGGCATAACACAACCATCCTTCCACAAAAATGCCTTTATTTTTAATTTTCACAATGAGAAATTATTACCGTTGAATTTATCGATTTTAATTCTTCCCGCCATAATAACCTGGCTTTGATACCACTTTCGTGGTCACGTGAGTCACTTACAGGCTCTAATACCACTTGTTGGAAAAAATGCAGATAATATGGAGAATTGAAAGAAACGTGGATAGTACTGATCAGGATAATTCTCAGGAAAGAATGTTCTTGGCAAACTCCTTAGACAAAATTTCTTTTCACAGTACAATTACACCACTAACCGGTACAAACAATAATAGCAGATGTGATCCCAAAATATCAATATTACGTATTTTATTTATTTCTTATTGTTAGAGTTTGATGTGATCTAAATTCTATTGGGTTGAGCCGGTGACAGTGAGCCCGCATTGTAAATCTCATTCAGAATTTTGTTTTTTCTATATATTCATGATAGCTAGAGTTGCATCGTGGTTATATTTCGATCTTCATAGTAGATTTATTCTTCTGCTCATAATTTTTTCCTGAAAGATTTTTCCACGTAAATTTGGTGTCTCACATCATATTTTCTTTTTTCGGTTATCGTTCAATCTCTCACAAGTGGTAACAAAGTCTGGTTATGAGAAAGATTATATAATCAAGGTTTCAAAATTCATCAAAACATCAATTCTCTACATTCATTCTACATCAAACAAGCTTTTCGTAATTTTTAAGAAAATTACAGTTTTTTGTTGAAAAAAAGCAAGAAAATTATTCCTTCTGTCATTCGTCTTGCTCATTAAATTTGTTTTTCTCTACCGTCCAGCCACCATAAAAAATGGTTGCCCCATTTGTCATTAAAGCTCTGATTTTCCTCTATTGAGTTCGTCAGAGTCGTTGTACTTCTGAGTAACAAGTTCGTCGTCAGGGGGGTGGTTAATTCATCGTCAATCACCATAAATCGACATTGTTGTTCTCCATTCTCACTATAAGTGCAAAAGCGTATCGTCTAATTAATGTTTCTACAGACATATTGTGAACCCCCTGAGAATTCTAGAGGGCTCTCGGAATTTGAGATTTTTTAAGACATCTATAAATAGAAGTTCATTATGTTGTGCAACTCATCAAACCATTTTACAACAAAGCGATGCCTGATTTGTGGTAGCCCACCTTGTGAAGGTAAGGACGGATTAAGATGATGTTGATTGTGAGAATCCAACTCATACTAGTGGGGGTGCCCAATCTCACATCGCTTAGGAGAGTGAAAAGTGAATGCTTTATAAGTAGAGGTATCATCCCTACCTAATACAACTCATTTTTGGCTACCCCAAGAACAAAACCATATAGGATTTGACCCAAAGTGGACAATATCGTACTAGGAGCTCTGGGGGACTTCAAAAATGGTATCAGAGTCAATTGTCAGCCAGAAGTGTGGCCGACAAGGATGTCGGGCCCCCAAGGGGGGGAGATTGTTGTAGCTCATCATGTGAAGGCAAGGACGACACAAGATGTTGTTGATTGTGAGGGCCCAGCCCATACTAGTGGGGGTGAGTAATCTCACATCATTTGGGACAGTGAAAAGTAAATAGTTTATAAGTAGAGTTCTTCTCTCTACCTTATACAACGTATTTTCGGCTAACCCCAAGAACAAAACCATGTCGGCTTCGATCCAAAGAGGATAATATTATATTGGGAGCACTAGGGGACTCCACACAATTATTTTCTTACATTTGAGTCTTCATTTCCCAGGATAAAAATCTAACCTCTCCCTCTCACACACTTGATATTTCATACCTTTAAAATTGTTAGGTCCTTTGTGCTTAAACCTTCAACCCACTACTTTTATTGGTTGTGGAACGGTTAAAAGGTGACATCTAAGAAGAGTCATTATAAGATTCAATTGACATCCGGAAGCGAAATCACTTGTAACTTGAAGAGTTATAGAGAAAAGAATTGTCACAACCCAGAGGCGGGCCTAACAGAAACACCTGGTCAGGGGACCCGATCCACGGAGAGAACTTGATCGCCCAACCGAATGCTAGGATTTTACTAGAAAACTTTTATATTTAAGCACAGTCCGAGAAATATAGGTCAAGGTCCTTATAGCAATCACAAGAATAATAGTGCATGCAAGTTGTCAGATTTCAGTGTGACTCGAATTCTATTGGGCTGGGCTAGTGGGCCCGCATTGTAGATTTCATTTAGGGTTTTGTTTTCTCTATAAATTGATGTAAGCTAGAGTTGCAAAACTCGCGGTTGTATTTTGATCTTCATAGTAGATTATTTCTCTGCCCGTGGTTTTTTCCCGAAAGGGTTTTTCTATAATACCTCGACTTTTTATATTAGAATCTAATAAGGATAAATTGAAAAGTAATTGGGGATGTTCGGATTATTGGATATTTATCAGGGTATTACCAATGACATAATCAATATATTATAATTTAGGAAAAATTATTGGGATGATAATTAGGGTTAAATGAAGTGGGATTAATTAGAATTAAAATGTAAGATAATTGATGAGGGAATTAAATGGAAAATTAAATAAATGGAAAGAAAGTATTTATGAATAAATGGAAGAAATAAATTTGGAGGAAAAGGAAGGAAAAATCGGTTGAGAAAAATTGGAGGGGAGTTGAATTGGCTCAGTTCGAATCGGTTCAGGCTGAATTAAGGTCCAGTTCTGGAAAATTTAAAAGAGGGGGGAAATAGTTTGGTTGTGGTCATTTTGCGAAGGAAACAGAGGGAGAGAGAGATCTAGAGACCAAGAGGGAGAGAGCGATTAAGAGAAACCGAGAGAGGAAGACGAAGAGAGAAGGCTCTAGCTCGGCCAGGGTACCTTCGCGGCGTTGTGCAGTGTCTGGTGCTGCGGGCGAAGCGGAGTGGCGAGTGCGGAGCTAGGGCACGGGATTGGGCGAGTCCTGCGAGACGAATCAAAGCTCCCGCTGGCAATGAATTTTGGCTTCGGGTTCAGGGACGACGAGGCGAGGGCTATGGCGACGGCAAGCGTGGCTGCAACCGACGCGTTCGGGTTGGCGGGTGCATGGGGTGATGGTTCGGGTAGGAACCAGCTGGGTTTGTGGTTCGGTCTTTGGTTTGGGTAAAACTGGTTTGTTGCTAGTCCTTGCTCTGGTGAAGCCGATAGCGTGCGGCTCTAGGTACCCACGTGGACGACAAGCTGTTGATAGGTTCGAGGAGAACTCATCGGGTGCAGTTTGTTGGGGCATGCTGGAAAGCCTATACTATCTGCCTCCTTATTTTGGCAGAGAGTGACCCTCTTTTGGGTGGGCTGCGAAGTCGAAGGAGGAGGATTGGAGGTTAGCTCGGGTGTGCACTTGCTGGGCGGTTCTCCTGCTTTCTTTTCGGGTACTCTCGAGCAGCATGGGCAAGTGGAGGCCTGAGCTCCCTACTACCGTGTGATCTTCTTTATGAGGTAAGTCTTCGGTGAATTGGATTCTCAACCTCCATTGCCGAATATTGTGGAATTCTGCCTTGTTAACTATTTGGTTTTGTTATTTGTGTGTCACTGCAGAAGGGGACTCGGTGTTGGTTGCTCTCGGTTTTCAGCTGCTGCGTTTTGGTGTGGGCTGTGAGCTGCAGTTTTGGGCATTCTTTGGGGTAAGGATTCTACCTTTGCTGTTCATGGATTTTCTGGATGCTTGTGTTGGTAGATAATGCCCTGTTTGTTACTGCTTTGTTGATTGTGAGTATATTGTTGGAGGGAAACAGAGTATTGTCTCCTATAATTGATACTATGTTGGATAATCTGTTGATATTGTTGTGTTGATATTGTTGGGTTGAAGCTTGTAAAGTTTAATATTTTGAATGGGTTGTTGGGCGTAGAAATATGTGGATTAATGCCCTCTGTTGTGTTGGTTTGGCTCTTATAATAATCTGTGAAATGTTTTGTGAAACATGTTAATCTGCAATTTGGTTATGGTTGTCTGTATGGGTTATTGCATGTTGAAATATATTGAGATACCTCTATTAGTGGTTGTCCGAGCATTGATATGTTAAAACTGGTTTTGGTTGTTGGAAATGAATCATTAACCTGTTGTGCTGTTATGTACTTACTAGTCATGTTTTGATAACAATGTTGTGGGAATGTTCATTCTGGTCATATATTCTGTGGGGTTTGGATTCAGATAATTAATTAGACAAATATATTCTATTATTTGGATTAAGTCGTCGCACGTTGTGATTTAGACTAATTTGTTAGGTTGGGTTATGTTAATGAAGCAAGTTGTTTGGGAACTCTTGTATGTAAAGTATAAGAATGAAGGATAAGAAAGATGTTGAGATTTATAAGTTTATTAATTGAGTAGTTTAATGATAAATGTTATTAAATTGTGAAGGTATAGAAAGAAAAGGATGACGGTTAAGTGCTAAAACACGTTAAAGCCTCAAGGTAAGTTGATACTTACTGTGTTTTGATCTTCGGACACTACATCACAAGAATTAGGACCTTATTTGCTGATTGTTACTGCTTTCACAGAATATTTAGGTTGTTTACTGCTTTACCACAAATTGAGCATGTTCCGTATATTGTGCTATTGTTTGCTGACTGTTTATTAGAGTTAGGTTCTTTTAATGATATGTTTTATAAATGAGCATGATTAGAGATTATTGGAATGATATGATAGAACTGTATGTATTCACAATAATCATGCATTAAAGTTTTCAAAATATACGAAAATGATTTTCATGCATAGTTTTGAAAATGAAACAAAAAATGGTAGAATGGATGTTCATACCTACTAAATGAACGGCGTTCTCAAGAGCTAATCACCCGAGCGAATAACCATCACTTAGTTGTAGGAATATCCATTGTATCATTGAATAAATGTAAATAGGCGTGTGGGGGTTCGGGAGAATTGATGACTGTCAATCGGTGGGGACACCATAGGATGTATCTCCCTATCGGAGTGACGGTTAACCACGTGGACTCTAGGGTTCATCATTTCTCTTGTATGAAAATCTGCAACGTCTTCAAAAAAAAGAGAATGGTGACAGTCATCGGGGGTGAGGCCATATGATGTATCTCCTCGCCAGAGTGACGGATAGCCACATGACCATAGGATGTATCCATTCTCTCGGTATATGGAACAAATAGGTTCCCTTCCAGAAAATGAAATTAAAAGGGAAACCGAAAGGAAAAGGGAAAGATCAAGTAAAGTTAAGATCAAGAAGACTAAAAAAGAAAGGAAATGAAATGTGAAACGAAAACGGAAAGAAAAAAAAAAAAGAAACGAAAACGGAAAATGAAAAAGGATTTCAAAAATGCATAGCATGTTTATTTTATTTTATATCACTTACTGAGTATTAGGCTCATTAGTTAAGTCTTGTTCATGTAGGTATATGCTTGGAAACAGACGATCAATACAAGGAGCAGTTGATGAAGAATGTGCACAGATGAATCTTGTGGCTAGCTGGGCTAAAGAGAAACTGGTTTTGTAATTAATAAAGTAAACCGTTTAAGTTTAATATTTGTTTAATTTATGTTTCCGTTATGTTTTAAGAAAAATAGTTTATAAATGAACCGCTATGTTTTAAGAAAAAGAGTTTATAAATGGAAGTTATTCCACTGCTAAAAATGTTTTAAACAACTATTATAAAGGGATTTTAAGTAATGGATTTAACAATCGGTTTAAAAAAAATCTTACTCTGATTTTATAAAAGAAAAATTTTAAAATTTCACGCAATTTTAAAATGAAATAAAAACCCAGATGTTACATTTTTCACGTAAATCTAGTGTCCCACATCCTATTTTCTTTTTTCGGTTATCGTTCGATCTCTAACAAATGGTATCAAAGCTTTGGTTTCGGGAGTTCGTGTTTCCAAGTGTAGTGAAACAAATTCACTCCGATTGTTGCGCATCGAACAAGGTTTGTGTAATTTTTGGAAAAAGAAAAAGAAAAAAAAAAGAAGGGGAAAATTGTTCCCCTGGCCATTCGTCTTGCTCATGAGATTTGTTCTCTCTATCGTCTAGCCGCCGTCAGACACAATTCCCCCATTTTTCATCTCTGTTTGTAGTTCTCTAGAGCAATTGTGTCTCCAAGCAACAAGTTCGTCATTGGATGGTTTTCTATTTATCATCGGTCACCATAGATCATCTATATTGGTGTTCTCCATTCTCGCTGTCAAGTCAATTTGATTGGGGCTGACACAAGAGTGTCCTCTGCAAAATTTGATTTTTGCCAAAGATAAAAAATTTTGAAAGTCATTGGGATTTTTCGGAGATTAAATTTGATGATTTATGGTAGATTTGGAATCGCATGAACATTTTAATCTTTGAGATTATTTTCGGTTGAAATTCAAATAATGTTTGAATTTTGTAATATTTGGGATTATTTTGACGATTTCATTTGATTTTAGGGATGATTTGTTAAGACAAAAATATCTGAATTTTGGGGATATCTTTTAGAATCCTGTGATATCCATGGTTTTCCGCTTCAATTTTTGGGATGAATATTTTATTGAAGCAGTGATTTTTTTGGGTCAAATATTTTGTTATAGATTATGTTTTTGGGGCGATGAAATCTTTGAAGTAGATCTTCCACTTTTTAACTGAGATTCGATATTTCGTTATGGTAAGATAACAATAGTGGAATTTTAAAAGATTTTAAAAGACGGTTTTTATATGACAGATATACTCGCATAGATTTGGCTGACTCTTTGTGGGATTTGAAGATGTCACCATCGTGGTTTTAGTGTTTTTAAACCAGGTCAGCATCAATTGATAAATTTATCATTGAAGACTTTTATATTGGTGATCTGTATATTTATTTGAAACGAGCAGATGCGCCCTCATTGCAGATCTTCTTTAATGGTGTGGAAGAGGAAATTTTGAAGATTTAAAAATTGGTTTCTTGCATCCGAATTCATTTCGAGATGGATATTGTCAGAATTCAGGGTTTTGAATTTGTTTTGTTAGGTCGGGTTCATGAGCATACGCTATAGATGTCTTTCATAGAATTCATGTCAAGGTGGAGATTGTTAGATTTTGGTGTGACCCGAATTCTATTGGGCTGGGCCAGTGGGTTCGCATGGTAGATCTCATTTAGGGTTTTGTTTTCTCCATAAATTGATGTAAGTTAGAGTCGCAAAACTCGCGGTTGTATTTTGATCTTCATAATAGATTATTTCTCTGTCCGTCGTTTTTTCCCGTTATGGTTTTCCACGTAAATCTTGGTGTCCTTGCTTCCGCAGTTTTCTTTTTCCGTTTTTCGTTCGATTCTCAAAAATTGGTGTCAGAGCTTGGTTGAAGTTCTCTATATCAATTTTTAACAATTGATATCAGAGCGAAGTTAAGAGTTACAGTACTCGGATCAAACGAAATTTGGGGTATACAATTTTTGTGAAAAATTGTAATTTGGAAAAAGAATTGAAAAAAAAAACAAAGAAAAGAAAAATTTTGATTTTTTTCTTTTTGGTTGTATTACGTCGCCGTTGTTCTTCTTCAACAGCGAAGAAGCTGCCCGTCTCCTTTAGAAGCCCTGCCCTCCATGTTCTTCATCGATGACTGAAGAGTCCTGCCCGCGACTCGAAAGAAAGGGAAGAAGAACTGAGTGTCTTCTGTGTTCTTCAGTAGCAAAGAAGAACAAAACCAAGTCTGCGCTGCGCCATTGTCACCGAAGATGGAGAGGGAGAGACTGTCGGCGATTCTGTCCAACAAACAAAGAAGAGTCTGTTGAGTTATTCACCAAAAGTAGCGAAGGAGTAGCGAGAAAGAAGAACAAAATAGAGGAAGAAATCCTCTATCTTCAGAAACCGAAGGTCGTCGCTCGGTTTCCTTGCCTAGCCTGCCGCCGCCGTTTGTTACCGAAAACAGAGAAGAACTTTGTTGCGTCTCTGCCTCTTGCACCGTCGGACGAACAAAGAACTGCCGATCAACAACTTCTCCTGCTTCTTGTCGCCGAATAGCTACAAAAGATGCCCTCCTCCAATCAGCAGGACTGATTATTGAGTTTGCGATTTCTGAATATTTGAAAGAATTTTGGTACTTGCAGGTTGACAGTTTTTTTGGTGATAAAAATTTTTTCTTTTGGGTTTATCTGTGATTGGCCAGATTTTGAATATTGTGGGCGGATATTTTGGGCTCAGATTTTTTGGAGAAAAATTCTGAAATTTTTGGGGTAGATGAGTTCATTGAAATTCGATATTCCGTTGTTGGATCAGAATACCAGATTTCAGTTGTGGCAGGTGAAGATGCAAGATGTGCTCACACAGATTGATTTAGACGACATTTTATTAGGGCTCGATAAAATGCCCATATCATGGAGTGAAGAGGAGAAACTTCGAAAGGATCGAAAAGCCCCATCTTTGATGTGTCTGCATTTGTCAAATCAAATTTTGTAGGATGTTTTGAAAGAGAAATCTGCCGTTGAGTTATGGTTCAGATTAGAGCAGTTTTGTATAAAGAAAACCCTAACTAACAAGTTGCATTTGAAGCAAAGACTTTATTCTCATTAGTTATTGGAAGGAGCCTCTATTACAAAGCACTTGGCTGCAATCAAGGAGTTAGTTTCAGATTTGGACACTATGAGATGCAAGTACGATGAGGAGGATTTTGGGTTGATTATGTTATGCTTGTTACCTGTTTTATATGGTACTTTCAGAGATACGATTTTATACAGTAGAGAAAGTCAACTCTAGAAGATGTTTATGGTTCTTTGTTATCAAAGGAAAAGATGAAGCAGCTTGTTGTGGGATCCGAGTCTCGAGGTGAGGGACTTGTCGTTCGAGATGAAACAAGAGAGTCAAACAACAAAGGCTGTGATAATGTTCAGAATTCAAAGGGTCGATCAAAGTCAAGGTACCGAGATAGAACCTATTACTTCTGTCAAAAGAAGGGGCACATCAAAGTCGAGTGCCGTAAATTCCAGAATAAAATAAAGAGAGTTGTAGAGAAGGGAAAACAACCGATGACATCCGATGATATTGTTGTCGTAGAAGAAGAAGACTATAGTGATGGGAATCTTCTAATTGTGTTAGAGGGAAATGCAAAGCCAATCAAGGAGTGGATTCTGGATTCAGCGTGTTCGTTTCATATGTGTTACAACCGGGATTAGTTTTCAACATATGAGATAGTTTCAGGAGGTTCTATGTTAATTGGTAATAACACACCTTGCAAGATAGCTGGTATTGGTACCATCAGAATCAGAATGTTTGATGGAGTTGTGAGGACACTGGGTAATGTGCGACATGTTCTCGAGTTAAAGAAAAATCTGATCTCGTTGAGTACTCTGGATTCGAAAGTGTACAAGTACAATGCTGTAGGTGAAGGTATAAATATCAGTAGGGGTGCTCTCGTCAAGTTAAAAGGACACATAAGCTTTGCAAATTTGTATGTGCTACAGGGTTCTACAGTGACGGTAATAAAATTGCAAAGTTTGTGAATTCGCCTTCAAAAGATTTCTTGGAGAAGACTCAGACGAAGTCAGGTTCTCAGATGAAATTCAAGTTGGGTTCTGAATCTACATCAGAGTCGATATGTCAGCTTATTATAGATGTTCAGGGTGATCCAGTCACCACATCGTCACCAGTTACAGTTTCACGTCAGAGTAGTATCGTCAAAGGCAGAACCAAGAGAAAGAGTAAAGCTCCATGGCGATATTGTGAAACTTCTACAGTGGGTTATGCATTGAGTGTGTTCGAAGGTATTGATTCTAGTGAGAGGTCTTCAGTATATTCACATGCAGTTCGTTGCGACATCTCTGATAATTCGGTGGTACCATGGAAGAGATGAGATTTCTCCCCGAGTGTGTCTCTTAAGTTTAAGCAGAGCTTAAACTTGATCAGTACCAAATATTGGGTTGGCCCAGCAGGGGCCTTTGTGGAAGAGCAGGTTATTTTTCGTTGGAGTTTTGCAGATCGTTCGTGTCACGACCCAAAAGGGACCCGAGACAGAACGGGGAATGATCCGGCCCAAATGATCGAATCGTCCAACCCTTTCTCTCTTAAATTTTATTAATTGACAGCAGAAGACTTAAAATGTTAGTTATAGCCAAGGCCCAACAAACATGGGCTAATCAGGTCCAACAAGTGATATCAAATAGTAAACCAATATAATCCAAAAAGAAATAACTGTGCAAAAATTAACAACAGGGATTACAATCATCTAATAAAATGAATACCTCACAAAATGTCTCTCGGTTGGTCTAATCCTGACTCGATATCTAAGAATCCTGTTGATTAAATCTTGAAAGGTGTCATTGGGAAGAGTTGACAAAACTCAATAAGGATTATGTTTTTAAAGAATAATTTAATTAAAATGATGTTTAAGTATGCATGAATTTAAAACTCACGTTTTATAAATTCCTTTCAGAAAAAGGTGTACAAAAGGGCATGTGTATGAAATCACCCACTAATATATGGTACATAATTAAAATAAGTCATTGTTGTACAAATTAAAAATCACAGTGAAAATAAATTCACTCACGGACTCCAGGCACACCATGTCATAGGCATATAACAGAATAAAGGCGATGCTTAGTGATCGCAAAACCCAAAGAAATACCCTAATTAGGTTTAGAGATTCGCAACCCAAGGACACGACACATACAGCTGTCCTATTACCTATTTGCACTTTAGGGATTCGAACCCCAGGACATTTGAAAAATCTCCTATTACCCAATTCAATAACAAGCAAACACATTACGCACGGTAGAATGTGTGAAAATAAAATAGACTCCAAATCGGGTCGATCCAACTTGATTCATACGACCAAGTTGATCAACAAATATTTACAAGCATGCTTAATAGGAAATGTAAATAGTAAAAGTAAAATATAATATAAAAATTCGACGGTCATAAAAATGGACGCGTCGTTTTGATATGAGATAAATCTCAAAATATTTACTTTTAAAAGAATTATGAAATGCAGTGCATAAAATAAACCCCTACCTCGAAATTCACTTACACTAACCAAAGTCTAATGTTTAATTAGCCCAAAATTCAAATTCTACGGATTTTTAATTAGGTTGGGTATCTATTCAAAATTAAGATATAAATTTTTGGATTAAATTTTATGAATTAAAAGGTCCAATTATTATTTAAAATTAATTCAAAATTAATTGAATTAAATCACTTAAAATTCTAGCCCATACTAGAAGTGGATAGAGACCTAAAATGTGACTTGAAATATGGTCCATGTAGTCCCAAAACAGGTTTATAGAAAGGGGCCAAAACAGACCCAAACAGATTCTATGTAAGCCTTGGACCGTGGCCCAAAGCAGAACTTGGGTTGTCCATTGCCCAAGCCCAAACTACAGTCCAAGATACTGTCAGGCCCAAGACCAATGGCAAATTGCAGCTCATTATGTTCAGAATATTGCCTGAACATAGAGCAGCCCGCGAACGGTGATGCCCAACGACCCAGACACCGTCGTCACACGTCGTGGACTATTCGACCTTGGCTGGGATTTTTCCCATCTCGGCTCGTCGTCCAACCGATTGAGGGTGTGATCTTCACACACCGCAGCTCAGCTCTTTGCCGAGTTGCATTTTCTGCCTTCCACAACCGATGAATTCTTGTAAGAACAATCGACGTATAACGTCTAGTTCATCAGTTCCCAACAATCCAAATTCATCCAATACAAAATACCAAGTAACAGTGAACGATAAAAATCCAATCTTTTTTTTCAAGGATCAACCAACAGACTAATAAAAATTAAATCTTTGAATACCTCCACTCAATGGTTTCCCAATTATTGAAGCCCTTCCTTTGGAATCCTTGCGTTCAACCTCCCAAACTTGCACGATTTCTAATCGTCAATTGGAAATGAAAACTTCAGAATCCAACCATGGAATTGAAGTGACGAGGAGAAGAAGACAACTTACCAGATGCTAGACAGGTTTGACAATAGAGTCTCAATACCCACTGCTTAACGGAAATACATTTTATCACAAGAGAGAGAGAGAGAGAGATACAAACAGAAGGCTGAAGAGGATTAGGGGTAAGGCTTTAGCACTTAAGCTTTGGTGAAGAAGAAAGATATCGAGAGAGAGGGATGATTAGCGTTTAAGGAATGATGAGAGAGTGAATCGAGAAAAAGTTCCCGATTTCTAGCAACGCATTCACTATTTGGGGAGGCGTTTCTAAAATATCTCCCCCGATTTAATTAATTTAATTTTCTTTAATATGTAATTTAATTTGTTTGTCAGGTATTACATTCTCCCTCACTTAGGAATTTCTTTGAAGATGGAGATTGTTAGAGTTCAGTGTTCTGGATTCGTTTTAGGGTGGACTGAGAAGCCTACATTGGATCTCTCATGTGGAATTCGTATCAAGGTGGAGATTGTTAGAGTTTGGTGTGACCCAAATTCTAGTTGAGCCAAGTCAGGCCCGTATCCAATATTAGGGTTATCTATTTTCTCTATATATTGATGCTTAAGTCGTAAAACTCAATGTACATTGATTTCCCAATAGTGAATTTCTCCTCTGCCCATGGTTTTTCCCCATTAGGGTTTTTCACATAAATCTTGGAGTTCCTGCTTCCGCAGTTTTCTTTTTTTGTTTCACGTTCGATTCTCAACAAAAGTAACAAAATAGAAAGTATTGTGCAACAAATCCAAACCAACAGTTATAAGTTTTACAAACCATTAAATTATCCTCGCTAGGAAATAAGTTTAAGCACTCTAAAGAAAACTTAATATAGGGAAACTCTTCAACTCTAGAATCCGTAGATACTATTGCCTTTACCTAGAAGGGGATGGGTGGTCATTTGGGATGAGTGACTAACTCAGTAAGGAAATCTGGACTAAATGGAATGCATGAGAAAACAGTTGTTTCACATTTTTGGAAAATCAAAGTTATGCTTCTTTTTACCGTACATGGATTTTTAAATCACTTGAATTCTCTTAATCATTTTATCAACCAAGCCTGTGACCATGGATAAAGCTTTTATTAAAACACATTGTATACAGAGACAGTTATATCACAAAGTTAGGCCTACATCATTTTTCCCTTTGAAATCATCATCAGTGAAAAAGGATAGTCACTCAAGGACTCATCTGACACATATAACAAAAAATGTGGTTATCTATCGATAGCAACACCTCATGAGGCAGAAGGAATAAAAATGACGACGATCTAGAGATCCAGCACGTCACTTAAGTTGTTGGCGAGCTATGCTCTGCAACAACACAACTCGTATAACTGTAATGGATAAGGTTGTTTGCGATGGATTGCTTCTCAAATAGCTACCTACTAGATTCAAATTGACAAGGATTGCCGACGAGCAGAGTTACGAGCCGCCACGCCACCCATCAAATGAAAAGGTACTAGGTAAGCAAAATTAAGCGACTAACAACTTTCTGATTTGTGTGACTAAAAACTCTGGCTAGGTTTTGGGATTTGAAACCCAAGGAGAGTGTCATCACTGCCCCATTCAACTTCTGGGATTCGAAACCTGAGGACATGTCACCGGTGCCCTATTACACATTTCGCACGTACAAACAAACAATCTTCACATAATAGAAGATTGTACGATATAACCTCTTAATACTTTGATGCCAAGACTATTCAAAGCATCATGAGGATTCATTCTTCCAAATATATTCAGATAATTCAATAGAATACAATGTACGAAGAACGTAAAAGTGAGAAAACATATGTATGTGTATATGTAAAAACAAACGTGCTATCAAAACAATCTTCATCGGGTTTTCATGTGTAGTATCCCACAAAATATTAGTTAGAAAATCATGATGCATTGCAGTGCATAAAGTATAAAATCTCTACCTCTTTGGGGATCTCTCTTACCGATCAAAGCAACTGCCTCATCAGGAATAGACTCAAAGTTTTCAAACTCATCTAAGCCTATATCATACAAAAATCCAAGAATTCTCATAAGCAAAATGAACATAGAAATAAGTCGGTCCTAAACCGAGATTAGGAATCTAAACTAGATGACTTAGTGAAGAAAATAGATGGCAGTGTGTTCAAAAAGACATTGCCTTCGCAAACGCTGAACAGTGCATCCACAAAAGCAGAACCATGTGTTCATAAGGTTTTCTCGTGTGAAACTGTGGACTAGTTACAGTATCCTTTCGCATAAGGTTTGACGTTCCATGACACTATACATACTGAAAGGTCCTTGGAAAATTCTGTTTATTTCTTGAACACGTGCAAATCACGTGATCACTTAAGTTTGCTCTGCTCCATAACGAGGATGTTTTTGCTTCGAAACAAGATCCTTTCAGATCATTCTGCTGTGGAGCGTGGTCCTTCCAGATTGTTCTACTGTAGAGTGTGGTCCTTCCGAATAGTTCCCCCGCAGAACAATGAACTCTCCGTTGGGGAGCGACCGTTCACCACGCCATGGTTCGACTCCTAGTGACTTCTCTTCCAAAGGGCGATCCCTTAATCATTCACTGTGGATTCTCAACTCACCGTCCAAACTATATCGAGAGGAAGGATAAAGTCCTTCTCTCGGTTGGGTTTTCACCTCTCACGACCATAACTCGTCTCCGATGTTCGAGATTTTTGAGCTTACGAGCTCAACTCCAAGCCCAACACCAATACGACTCTGGACTCCAATAATTTACCCTAATCGTTGCAGCATGCAAACTTCCTTCACCAATGTTGTGAATCAACACTCCGATAACATGGATCCTTGGTTGAAATCATCTTCTCTCAACTTCAGTCTTTCATCAGTTCACCTCTCTTTCTCTCTCAGTTTGTGAACACGTAGCTGTGAAGAAAGGGGTTAATGTTTTATAAAACCCTATCATCGTTTCTTCATTAAAATTATATTTTATTTCACTCAATTATTGGAAAATACTATTTCACAATTTACCCAATAACCCAAAATTTTATCTTTTGTCCTATGGACTAAAAATATATGTTTGGACGCTACAAGATAAATAGATCGAACCCGAACACTGAATCAATTTTGTAATACCCCGATACTATTTTCCTCATATACGCGATGTAATCAAATTTTGGAGATAATTATATATTACATTTCGTATCTATACTTGTTAAATTATGACATGTATTTATGTGGAAAATATTAGGGCATAAAAGTTTAGTTGGAAAATGTGAAGAAAATTTGAATCTGGCGTATTCGAATGCATGCGGACGACATGAGGACGAGAAACGACGTTCGCACATGCATGGAAGGTAGTCCCTGCACTTTGGAACGATGCAAGATGGATTCTCGTGTCCTAAACTATCCAACTGGACACTTTCAGACATATGCAGACGCTATATGCGGATGCCTTCCTTCGTCTGAATGACAGCTTCAGACGATTTGGACAATGGCGGACGGATGCGGACACGATGATTTTGAATCTGTCCAATTTCTAGACACTTTTGGACGAATGCGAACGCTTGAATGTGGATGCCACCTCTCATCCACAAGTGCATTCTGTCATGAGGAATTGTGATGTTTGGACGCATGCGGACGAGACCAGAACGTCCACACTCGTCTGAAATATCCCAGATCTGTAAAAAATTAGGGATTTAAAAACAGAAACTTTATCGCGTAGTCATTAAAAACGCACTCCCTCAACAGCTAAATCGTTCACTCCATGCTCAGACCCACGCGGGAGCCACTCTCCTCCCTCTCCATAGGCGTACAAGTGTCTCCTTCAAATAAGCTCGCTTTTTTAATCTCCAGCTAGCCTTTCCCTGCGGGGAGTTTGTTTTCTTTCTTCTTCTGCATTTTCTCCTTCTTCTATGTTCAGTTTCTTCTTTTTTGGAGAGCGTGAGTGAATCCCCTACGTAAAGAGTGAAGCTGGGAGCAAGAAGTTTGGTTGTCCGTGATTAGGTTCATCATCAAAGGTAAGGATTTGGGTGAGTCTTGGCCAGTGGAGGCCCTACCCACAAGTAGAGTGCATGTGTTGTGATGATTCTTGCTGTTAAAATTCTGTAATTCCTTTAGATGGTTTAAATTCTTTAGACGTCTGACTCTGATATCAATTTTCTGTAAATCCAGTACTATTAATTTCTGTATTCAATTTCTACATTTCAATACTTGCTTAATGTTTGATTGACATTCACTTGATGTTAAGCTTGGTAGTGTTAAGCCCTGACTAACGTTAAGCTTAGTAGTGTAAAACTATGAACTAAGGATTTTATGGTGATTGCTAAGGATGAACGAGCTAGACTCTGTGTTTTACTTGTGAGTTATGATATTGTTTACTTGTAGTATCACCTGGATTAATATTGTCCTGCAATTTACTTCTATTCTGAGCATGATTATTCTCTATTCGTTCATGGTTTATTCTCTGTATAAAGCATGTTGTTCATAATACCTCCGTTGTTGTTATGTTCGTTGTTTATTCTCAGTATTAAGCCTGTTATTTATAATACCTTCATTGTTGTTATGTTCGTCGTTTAAAAGTATGTTAATACCTTTGCTATTGTTATATTAGTTGTTTAACAGCATGTTTAATTAACACCTTATCACTGCTTAATATCTCTGCGAGTATGTTTAATCAATTCGAGCATGCTTAATTAACTGATATTTAATTTAGCATGTTTAGTTAATTAGAACGCAAATATGTTTAACTAATCCAAGCATGTTTAATTAACCAATTCAAGCATGTAACTAATATTTAATTGAGCATGCTTAGTTAACTAGAATGCGAGGATGTTTAACCACTCGAGCATATCTAAGTAGTTACTATTTAATCACCTGATTCAAGCATGTTTAAATCAACTCGAGCATGTTAGAGTAATTATTTGTTAATTAATTGATTCGAGCATGATAAATCTATTCGAGTATGTCTAATTAACTGATATTGAATCAAGCATGTTTAGCTGTAAATTAGTTGTAATTTAGCACGTTTAGCGGTAAATTAGTTGTAAATTTAAGTATAATCTCCGTTTAACATAATCTTCGTTTAATATCATGCTTTGATCTCCGTTTCTATATGTTTCTATTATAATTGTCATATATTTATTCAAGTATGCCCTTCATTCTCTTTATGTGTTTATATTCTGTCATTCAATTATTGATTTGTCATTCCTTTAAAGTATTGTTATTTACTTTCCGTATATGAGCTATTTAATTGTTATGTCATGAGGCATCATGCTAATAGGAATAAATAGGGAGTGCCACCTTGGGGTGGTACTCACATGCATTATGTGAGGAAAAATAATTTAAAGAAGAAGAATGGAGAGTTGGGGGATGGAAGGGTAAGTACGGATCAATCAGGTAGACAGAATTAAAAGAACGTTATCTTTCCCATGTCAGGACTGCGAGACTGTCTACTCTAGGTGGTTGAAGCCGACAAAGACTACCCTTCCGCCACGAATTTCTCCAATCTTCCACTTGATGTACGAGTAATGAACGAAAGAACGTAAGAAAAGACTGGTTTGGGGCAGTACCTATTCCAGAAAGAACTAAAGAGAGACATAGTATAATGCATAAACCCCTTTTTCCTTACTGGGCCGTTTGGCTCACGTCCTTACTTGTGGTATAGGAAACGAGATAATAGTACCGAGAGGAGGAGGTCTTTCCCGTGGAGCCTGCTGAGTATCTAGATGAAACTCGACCGGAGTAGATGTATAGCTCAAGAGAAGAAGAAAGCATATATTTTGTAAGGGTTTAATGATAACAATGTTTTGTAAACACTAACTACTACTCTAACCCTTATTTTTAGTATTAAGTATGTTACGCTTTTAACCTTGAACTTTAATTAATACTTTGAGTAATAATTCCATTTGCGTTTCTGCTATGTTTTGAGAAAAGATTTTATAATTATAGTTTTCTACGACTTAAATGAGTTTTAAGTGACATGTTTTGACAATCGGGATTTTTAGAAAAATGACTCTGATTTTAATTTAAAAAGATTTTTAAATAAAGATTTTAGTCGTTTATCAAAGTTTTAAATTCAAACGCATTTTTAAGATAAAGAAAAATCTGAGTCGTCACAAATTTAACGAATAAAATTCTGACATGTAAAATTTTATTTATTTTGAAAAAATTTGCATTTTTTACAAGAATCTTCAAGAAAGAGTTTTGGAACATGGATATTTACAAGATTATTCAAAACGTCTTAACAAACTGTTTACAATTTATTTACCTTCTATCATTACGACATTGTTTAAGCTTTCGTATTAGACTGAGAGAATCTAATTAAGAGAAATAGTTTATAACTGAGATAACAAATTATTAAAAATTAATTACATAATTTTTTTCAAAAATAACTTAATTTATATGTCTTTCTCTCCTTCATAAGTTATTACCCATCTTACAATAACTTATCTTACACTTTTCTGTAACACTTAACAGTCGCAGGCAAATGTACCATGAGTAATGTTGGGTTTTTATAACTTAATCCTTTTGATTAAATTGGTGTTTTTTTTTTATATTATTGTTTTAATAAAAAAAAAACGTTGCTTTTATATATATTGATTTTTCCACTAAAAATGTGATTTTTACAGGAAGTCCACTTGAGTTGTTATTTGTACCGACAAATGGCAAGTAGAGGAATGCAAGTCATTGGTTTGTTGTTTATCGTGGATTATGACATTTGAACTCTACTTTTCATTTTATATTTTATATTTTTTTATTTTTTATTGATTAGAAATATAATCTTCTTCCAAATGTTGACGTATCACGTGTATGCCTTAATAACAAAAATAAATAAAATTATAAGGAGGTTTTGGTAGACTGCACAAAAAGTAGCAAGGAGTTGGTAAAGCATAGTTGTCTACCTCTCTTTCTATGTCCAATCGGGTGAATGAAATATTATAACAAACGGAAAATAATAAATCAATCATTATTTTTTATTGTTGGTGATAAATTAATCACTAATATTTTTTTTAAATAAATTAATTATTGACTTATAGAAAATTGTCAAATTAATATTACTGTCACATTTATCGTTAAACGTGATGATGTGGCGCCGCGGCAGTTTGTCGATAAACCGCTGCAACTCCATAGTTTTTAACAACTATGCGAAGACTTGTGATGAACCGCAACATTTTAGCTAGGAACCGCAGCGGTGTTGACACACCGCTGCGGTTTGGTATGAAGCTGCCACGGTGTCTTGACACACCGCTGCGATTCCTAGCTGAACCACCACGGTTTACTGAGACTCTGCTGCGGCGTCATCCGAAACCGCAGTGGTTTGTCGTGCCTCGGTCTTTGATCCACTTTCGTTATACATTCTCGATCGAGGGCTCCGGCCATTTCACCGAACAACAAACGACGAAAACCTAGGCTCGGCGAACACAAAGCTCAGACGAACAACGACAATGTATTCCCTAGCAAAGATAATGGCGGCGAAGAGAAGGGGTGGTCCGTCGCAATAGATACCAGAGACGCTGGAGTCTGCCAGTCTAGCAACTGTGCAAGAAGGAGCACCCGCCGCGGTGCAAGCTGTCCAAACCGCGGTGGTGCAAGCGGTCCAAACCGCAATGGTGCAACACACAGAAACCGTGGAGGCTGGAGAAACCGTGGCACATTGTCAATCTCAACCTCAACCCGAGCCAGAACAACGACCAACCTTTACAGCGGGTTTCTAGTCCCAACTATTCAGGATAGTGAACGCTAGAGAACGGTATGAAGATGATATACAACGCCGTTCAATTATTGTTTCTAAAAGCGTAGATTTGGAGTCATTGGCTGGAATGAGAATTGAACAATTAGTTGAGAATGCTGGATTAGGCAGTTTGTGCTAAATGGGGGGAAGTTATTGTGAGAGGATTGTCAGACTATTTTACTCAAATTTGGAACTGTTCACTCATCCATTAGAGGTGCGAACGTATATCTTTGGACGGGAGTTGAGGTTGACTCCCAACGATTTGAATATAATGCTTGGATGTGTACTGGAGGGTTAAGCGATGAATATTATCATGTGTCGCGGTATCCACCGTTCATCAGCCGAGGAGAAGGGATAGCGGTGCTTAGATTATTGCATTATGATCCCAAGATTTCTGAGTACAAGAAGCCAAAGGGCAGGGAGTTGAATGTCATAGCCCGAATGATCCACCTCATCACGACGTACACGATTTTGCCTCGGGATGGACATCGAGACCATGTTAGTTGCATGGATCTCTATTTGCTGGAGAAGTGTTCACCAGGAAAAGGTGGACATCGGATATGTCATCCTGAGTCACATGCAAAAGTTCCTCAACAACCAGGCCAAGAGTCTGTCATTCAACTGGCTTATTCAGAGGATTGCTGACCATTGGGGTACCCATCTTGAAGGATGAGCCGAGAGTCGAAGAGACGGCTACAGACATTTACAACAAATTGAAAGTGGACCGAATGGGGGTCAACAAAGTTGGAAGGACTTCGGTACGCAAGACCTCAAAGCAGCCACCTTCAGTGTCCCAGCCGCCAGCACCTCCAGCCCCCTCAGTGGCTCAACCTTCAGCCCCCTTGGCAAAACAAACTCAAGCATCTCCTCTGCAGCACTTGGAGGAGGATGCTCCTCATCCGATGCATTCGCCCCTCCTCGGACATCGTATTTTACTTTGATGCCTAAGGAGATGTCCAGCTGGATGAGTAGAATGGAGGAGCTCCATTATATGGCGCTTACCAGAATACAAATGATGGAGGAGCACCTTCAAATGGCGCAAGTCAAATAAAAAAAGTGGAGAAGCAAGCAGAAGAGAGGCATGAGAGAGCAGGAAAGAGGCATCAGCAAGCAGAAGAGAGGCATCGTGAACTGTTGGAAGCACTTCAGAGAATCGAGCAGTGAGCAGCCCATACAACAGCCTTTCCATCGTCCTCCGAAGCAACAGAAGGCACAGAACGCTTGTAAGTTATTTAACTTGTACGCAAAGTCTAGTCTTTACCTTATTTGTGTTTGACGTAATAACATGTCGTTGATTTGCAGCATCATTGCTGTAAGACGCCAACCTTCTCCTCCAGCCATGCTTCCCAAGGTTCTAGAGACAAGTGAGTCACAGCCTCAGGCCCTTAAAACTGTGCGTGTGGTACGTCTTTGATTTGGTTATGTATGTTTGTCAGCACTTATTCATGCTTTATTAGTCTGACAGCCTTTTGCCATTTTTGTTGCAGTCTTGAGAATTAATGGATCTCTTCAAGAAGTATGTTACACCAAATACTCAGAAGAACGTGGAGGCGTGCGCAAATTCTTGGGGGAAAGCTGCTCGCCGGTGATTACACCATCACTGATATCATCTTCCCAGATCAAGTTGGGACACCAAACACGGTGAGAAGCCTTCTTTGTATCTTAGTGTATAAGATTTTATCTTAGTCTTCATCTGAACTTATATGCAGTGCTATACGGTGAACGACGTAGACGTATTCGCGTTTCAACAAGAAAAAGGTCTACTCACATTAGAGTGGATTCATGTAAGTAACCATCTCGCTTCTCCTGGTTGTCATTAATGTTCCATGGTTTCTAATTCATTATTTACATTTTAGACACACCCAAAGCAAGGGTTTTTTATGTCGTATGTTGACCTCCACACTCAATATGCTTACCAGCAATTGATGCCTGAAGCAATCTCCATCATCATAGCTCCCACTGACAAAGAGCGGTTTGTATTTTCCCTTGTGTAAATTCATAATATTGTTTTCCGCGTATTTTACCAACAATTGTTTCCTTTGCATTGCAACCTGTACGACATCTTTCAGTGCACGACTGAGGGGATGAGGGTGATCCAACTATGCACTAATAAGGTACAATTCCACGAGCACAACGATCAAACCTTTGAGGATCCGTTGTTTGACAAAGCATCGAATGTATTCGTGAACACGCAATTGTCTTTTGCAATCAAGGGTTTGCGGCCGAAACGGACCAAAAAGAAGGTAGAGTAGGACTATATCTTTAAGTAGACTTTGTTGTAATTTATATTTACATTTACGTTGCCGTTTGGATAGAAAAATATCAATTTTGATAGAAAACATATTTGATGCTTAACATGTTTACGTTTTCTGTTTATAGTTAGTTTGGATAATATCTAGTCTTGTTGGGAAATGCATATATGTTATTGTTCATGTTACAGGGGGGATAGACTTAAAAACAAGCGAAACTCTTGCAAAATTTTTAATTTGTTTAGAGTGAAAATGACTCGATCAATTCCATTCATCATGAACAACCAAGAAAGCATGGTCATCGCATTCATTGCAACACTTTCAGCAAGATGTGCATAACACCGAAACATACAAGGCATAATAATCATGACAAATTGTTGTGGCTTTTTGGACACGCCGCAGCGGTTTATCGTGACACTTCTGCGGTGTCATATGAAACTGCAACGGTTTATCGTCACACTGTTACGGTATCATAAGAAACCGCCACGGTTTATAGTCACACCGCAGCGGTTTAATAGTCACACTACTGCGGTTTATAGTCACACTGCTGTGGTTTAATATGTGCTTCGTTCAACCATTTACCAACTCGTGCAGGTTTCACAAATTCAAGCAAAGTAAAATGTTAGCTGGGGCAATGTTGCTAATTTTACAGTTTCATAATAATCAATTTTCATTTCATCATCAACATCCAAATCATCAATTCCATTATAAACATATCATCAATTACAACTGCAAACCAATTCTATTACAACCCTCTAAACATGTGCATTACATCTACAAACCAATTATATTGAAACCATATAAACATGTGCATTACAACTGCAAACTAATTGTATTACAACAATATAATGTGCATGTGCTCTAATAATCGGTGTGCTCTAAGAAACTGCTGTAGATGATCCTTGTATGTTTGTTCACTCAATCCCATTATCTGATATTTCATATTGGACGGACTTGCCGTGATGCAAAACCGATCCTTGCATGTTTGCTCACTCAATGCTATTATCTTTATTTGAAACGTCATTTCACCTAGCAGGCATCCCTCAACCGATGCTTCGGCGAGTTGACCACGAACCATGACGAACTCGGCGAGGTGGAAGTGGAAGCAATGTTGGAGTAGAGCTCAATGGCGATGCTCTGAGGGTTAGAGTTTTCATCTTCGATGTTTTGGGAGGCTAGGTTCGGCCATTGTCGATACAGTTACAAGACTCTGAGTGCTCTGAGGCGCTCCATTGTATGCGACCGACTCAAAGCACTCGTAGTCTTGTAACTGTCTGACAATGGCCGAAACCTAGCCTCAAAACAGTGAAGACGAAAACCCTAACCCTCAAAACTTCGCCATTGAACTCTACTCCAACATTGCTTCCACTTTCACCTTGCGGAGAACGTCAAGGTTCACGATGAACTCGCTAGACCTTACATGTGATTCTTATATACTAAGGTTTTGGAAACGCAGAACGAGACACTATAAACCGCTGTAGTGTCATGACACTGCAGCGGTGGGACAATAAACCGTTGCGGCTTCATATGACACCACACTGGTTTATTGTGACACCACAACGGTTTATCATCACACCACAACGGTTTTTCATGTGGTTTATAAAAACTTTGGAGCCGCGGCTGTGGGATGACAAGCCACTGCATTTTGTTATCACGCCTCTTCGGCGCTTCAAAAAAACCGCAACGGCTCATCGTGGGTCTGAAAGACGTATTCAATTTCACTGTTGGTACCTAAACATTAGCATACTAATCAATTTCCATTTACCCTCAACAACCTAATGAATGGAACCAATATATTAATTCAAATTTATCAAACCAAATCAAATTTATCAAATCAAATTTTACAATGATAATGTCCATTTCAATCGCATATATATCAACCCTACTTTATCAAACCAATGTATCAAGGAAGGTTAAGGTCCACATTTGTGTATGTTTGTGTTTGTGGACCTTGTGCGTTATCCTACTGCAAAACACATTGCAAATGACATTAGCATAGTTCAAATAACACTTGAAAACATTAACGTGATAATGGGCTCACCTGCATCTCAGGACTTGTCTCAGGAATTGTCTGAGCAACTCTCTCAGGGACTGTCTTGGGGCTATGGAAGGAATTGTCTCGGGGCTGTCTTGGTGACTCTAAAACCCATAAATGCTTCTCCAACCTTCCTCTGCCGCCTCTACCTCTGCATCTGGCTCTGCCTCTCCCTCAATCACCTCTGCCGCCACATGCACTGGATTGGCCACCACCTTCGCACGTGCGGGAATTGTGCCCCACACCCCCACACCGAGCACAGGTCATGTTCATATGTCTTCTAGGCAGCACTATCCGTCTTGGGGCCTCGTCCACATCCCGTATTCTACGTTTTTGCGGCTTTCCTAGAAGCCTTTTAAATGGCGATGGGATAATTGGATCAAAATGTGTCATAGGAGGCCACTCGATTTGTCTATTGATGGGGCGGACAAAGTGGGAGTACATCACCATGTATGTTTGCTGGTGATAGCACGCATGCACAAATTCCTCAGGAGATCTCCTTGTGAAGTGAATGCACGGAATTGCATGGACACACTGGATACCAATCAACTCCCACCAGTAACAGGTACAAGTACTCCTATCCAAATCGACAGAGTACTGTTCATTACCGTTGCTGACCTCAAATTGGGCAACTCTTGAAAATTGGGGGCTCTAGTTTTGACCAGCAAGTTGTAGTTTGGCGAGCCGGTTGCTGATCTGCGGACACAAAAAGTCTGTCGAGCGAGTTATCTTTTCATTTTTTTTCACGATCCTACCCATAATGCTCTTTCGTATGATCTTGAACATACTTAGAATTGGTTTGTCCCGAGCTGGTAGAATGCAAGCGTTGAAGGACTCACTGAAGTTGTTAAGGCTTAGGTCGCATTTGGGGATGGAGCAGAAAGCATGTTTGGCCCAACATCTCACATCTATTCCTCGTAGATAGTTGTGGGTCGCCGGGTCAAGCAAAAATAACTTTGCCATTTCTCTCTCAAACTGCCTCACTATTGTGGCTCTAGATGCAGCCCACATTGCATCATTGAACAACCTGCCTTTAAATTATTTTCGAAAATTGCCATACATTAGTCGGATGCAAAACCGATGATCCGCTTACCATGCCACCACTTTGACAGCCGGCACTAGCCCCTACAAAGATTCATAGTATGAGTCAAACATTGGTACAAAAGGCCTAACATAAACACAGGAGGCATAAGCAATCAACCGCACCTTTTGTCAGTCAGAAATGATTATCCATCCATTGCCAGATGGGGTGTTTAGATTGTCGAGAAACAATTCTAGAAACCAGCTCCATGAAACTCTATTTTCTGCTTCAACCACTGCTTCAACAATCTTATACATTTCATCGTTCCCATCAATGGTGACAGCAGTGAGCAGCTGGCCCGAAGTCGCTCCCTTCAAGTGGCATTTTATCCCGTATCCATTCTTCAACGCATGATCGACAATTTCTTCTCTAATTTTATTCAGTGAACTATACTTTTTGTCAAGGCTCAAACCAAGGAAGCTGCCTTCTGCTTGTGTTGGACTTCTAGGTTTACTCTCGGCCATATTCATGTCTTCGTCACTACTGAATTGGCATAATGAACGGAGGTCCTCCTCATCCTCATCATGTAGATTTGCTGGGACGGAATGCAATACTATTGCAATTTCATCTCCAATTCCACGTACCTGATTGGCCAAAAATGTGGCTGTGTATCTCACTTCAACTTGACGGTTAATAACAGATTCATCAACACTGCAAGACGCTATTTGCTTTTTAACAAATTTTTCAACTTCGCCAAAATGAGGTTCACTTCAGCTCTCAGAATTCTCTAGGGTTCCCTAATCGCTGACAAATTGTCTGAGAAAATCATGAGGAGTACTCGATGTATTTATACAATTCTCAGTAAACTGCGTCGGTTCAGCTAAGCATCGCAGCGATGTGTCAAGACACTGCGGTGTCTTGACACACCGCTGCAATTCCCAGCTGAACCGCCGCAGTTCATCACAAGTCTTCGTATAGTTGTTAAAAACTATAGAGCCGCGTCGGCTTGTCGACAACCGTCGCGACGCCACATTATCACCTTTAACAACAAACGTGACAGCGATGTTGGATTCGACAATTTTTTGTAGGTCAGTGGTTAATTTGTTAGGAAAAAAACGTTAGTGGTTGGTTTGTCACCTATAATAAAGAATGATGGTTGATTTGCCATTTTCCCTATATAATATATGATAAATTTAGACCATATTCTAAAATGATCTGAATGGGACGCACGCCTTAATTTGGAAATAAAATTGAAAAAGGTCCACCAAATGGGTATTATATCTAGGGCGTTATTCATGATGCATGAAATTTTATCTAATGTTAGGTAGCCATTGCAAATGATTACTATATAGTGATGCACCTAACATACATTATGTATGATTTATTCGTCATTTTCTTTGCTAATGTAAGAAACCATATGATTAATTTTTATTGACCGCCTAACAATATTGGATTTGCTTATTCAATTTGATGTCTAATCTGAACAAACATATTTATGTAACTATTAGCAAAAATGGGAAGTAAGAAATAGACGGAGAGAAATCAGACTGCATTTTTGATCATTTTCCAAGAATTAAAAATATTTATTTTTTAATTTTTTAATCTTTCCTAATCGAAAAAAATTAAGATTGATTTATTTTAATAATCCTAAAGCAATTATATAATAAATTTATTTTTTATTATTCTCTTCATTTTAATATATTTATTAATTAAATATCATAATTTATTAATCAATTATTTAAAACTAATAAATCGTAATTAATTACAGCTCAGAATATTGGAAAGTACAACTAACATGATTATAAAAAGATTAAAAAAAAAAAAAAACCAACAACAAAACAAAATTGACCCTAAGTCTCTTTATTTTGCTTTCATACTTGTTAAAACCTTATTTAAATCATAATCATTTACTTAAAAGAGAACAAAGTAAATGACAGAGAGTGATTTAATCAAAATTTAAAGTCTTAACAAAAATAGAGAGATAATGGACCTCCGTCAATAACATCACTTGTTTGAAAAGGTCAGGGCGACCAGGGTAGCCTAGAAATAACTTTAATACACATGACACTATAATCTTAGGTAAATAAAACATTAGTTGCAGGGGAATGATTGTAAGCTACCCCAAACAGAGCCTAACGCGCTATCTCAAGATTCAACAGCCAAAAAAACAACTTCCAATGGAGAATGATCAAACCCAAACCCACTAAAGATGAAGCTCAAAAATCAATCATCATCACATTAAAAATATGATCAAAGGGTGTACTTAAGTGAAGTGAAGCTTTACACCCATATACTCTAAAAGCACTCATGCCAGAATTATAGATACATTATATCCAAATCAAAGAAATTCCATTTTCTTTTTTTCTGGAAATAGCCAGAAGAAACTCATCGGAGCATTCGTAATAAACTACATGGTATGCGAAAAACAAGTATCATAGTCCATCGGTTCAAACGAGTCAAAGCCGTACCAATTCTAACCCCTCGTGTGTCGATGCTTGATTCGGACACGTGGAAAAATTGTCGTGCTGACTCAACTTCTCTGTCGATTGGTTACTGCAACCATCTGAGAAGATTAATTAACTTTGAAAATGATCAGTTACTGCAATCAATGTTTCTTTCATAAAAAAAGAAGCTGAAAATGGGTTACTTCCGGTGTTGAGATGCTCAACCGTGTTAAAAAAATGTTTGAAAAGGGGGAAAACACCAATGTCAATGAAATAATGTATACTCACCTCTGCTGCCAAAATTGTACTAAGCACTGGAAGATGCAAGGTCAGTCACCTTTCCCACTGCAACTGTCTTTCCTGTGAAAAAATAAAAGAACTAATCCTTTATCTACAATATGATAACATTGATACTTTATCAGCAAAAGCCAAATTTCTAAATGTCACCTTCTGTGCGAAGAGTGAACCTTCCAAGCTGAGCAAAGTCGGAAAATTTTTCGATGCATATTAAATTATTCACCTGGGGAACACATTGCCACAATCCACATAAGTCATAAAATCATACTTCTCCTACAATTTACAAGAACTAACTCCAAAGTTTAAAGCAAAAAACTATAATAATATCAATGACACGCTTCAAATCCTTTTGGCCGTGGATAAATCTCATTTACAGAAACACTCACTCAAACGTAATGTAATATATATATATATTATATAGTTTTCCTTCATTTGAGTTGGCCCATCATTAATTAACATCTTTGAATAACAAATCGCATTTTGATCTCATATTTTCCAAAAGAATTCAAGAGCTACTCATGCCTAGCAGAAAGTTTCTGTTCCAGACACTGCAAATATTTGGAGAACGTAACCAATGTGACATCCATGACATTTAAGATATTTGCTATTTCCAAAAATTCATGGCCTGTCTGCAAAAAATAATTGTCTTTAAGGTTGTGTAAAGAAACAAAGAAAACCTGGACTCGGCATACAACTACAGCACCATTCTTCACAAAAAGAATTTTCTTTTTGATGGGTTTTTTTGTCTTTGGATCAATCTGTTGTAGAAGCTCCAAAATCTCACACTCCTCAACAATAGAATGAATGTGCAAGACAGCTTTATATCCAGCAGTAAAAATTGCCTAAAATGAAAAATCATAACATTGATCAAAACTAGAAATATCAAAAGATTAGGGGAAAGGAGAGTGTAAAAGAGATAAAAAAAAACTCACATTGTCCAGCAATTCAAGAATCTGCAACTGTGCAACAAACTCATTAACAGAAGGTATTGGTTTCACTGCCAAGAAGATAAAGAGATAAAGCTTTGATGCAGGAAAATTTAACAAATGACTGCTCACTATCAATATAACTGCTTCAAATATTCTTTAATGAGACAACCTTTTTCCAAAATTAGGGACCCGTTATTCCATAAATGAGTTACAGGAAAATAGAAATAATAATAATAATAAACAACTTTTTGGCTGAGAAACTTTTGGGATACTGATTTATATCATGCCATTCAAACTTACCAGCACTTGACAAGACAAATCCCGACAATATGTCCTCTTCCTCAACACCAGATAATCTAATTCTCAAATTTTCCCCAGGTCCAGCACGCACAACTTTGTCTTCATCACAGAATACAGCAAGAACTTTCACTTGAACCTACAGATCAATGTGCAGTGAAATAAGTCCTAGAACTAGAAGCCAGCATAACAAAAGGAATAAGAAGAAAATACCAGAAATCTAAAAGTGAATAAGATATTATAATGAACCTTGTTTGGCATTATCAACAAAGAGTCACCCTCACGCACACTCCCAGATTCAACTTTGCCCATAACTGTCGTTCCCATCTCTTTAAATTTATCAATTATTGGCATCCTGCAAGTTTGAGTATAACATTAAATAAATAAATAAATTTAATGCAAAGTTAGGAATGAAACAGCATTGTTGCTACAAGTTGGGTAGCATCTCACCTAAATGGACCTTTTGGATCTCTCATAGGGCCTTCGACTACATCAAGAACTTCAAATAGACAGGGACCATTCCACCATGGACATATTTTTTTATCCATTCTCGCTTTCATGTTCAATCCAAGCAGACCAGATATTGGTAGAAATTGTACATCTGCAAAAAAAAAAAAGGGGACAATATTGTACAGCCTAATTATGGTTTCATGATGGATATTTTTAAAAATATATAATATACACATCTCTTAACGGTACTCAAGTTCATCACTTGAGGAAGATCAATTACTTATTTTCATAATATCGAAAGAATTGAAAATTGACTATTGATTTCTAAGTTGTAACTGCAATACATATAATGACAAAGAAGTCCTTAGTTTTTAAAATAACATAATTGTATTTTCAATTTTGGTTGTTCCTAACAGAAATATCAAAAACCAATAGCACATGTTCAACTCATTTAGACTTAAAAGTAATTATCACGTCATATGCAACCTCTATGGTATAAGACCAACATAGTAATCTCAGTTTTATGCCAACAATCTAATGTAACTGAAGCGTTTGCCATGAATTACAGAAAATGGTATGAAACAAAAATAAAAGAAATGGCTGACTAGATTTCTAAACTTACAATAAATAATAGATAAGTGCGAAATGCTTCTAGAAAGGAAAACCTTTAAGTCATACAGTACCTTTCTTCACATTGTAGCCTGACGACCTTAAAAATGGCGCCATCTTTGATTCTATTTCATCATACCTGATTGAAATGGCCAAAAGAATAAACTACTGGCAAATGCAGACATGATCCATAAAAGGGAGAGAGAGAGAGATGAAAATAACCTTTCTTTTGACCAATTAACCGTTGGATCGTCCATCTTGTTAACTACAACCAGAAGCTTAGATATGCCCAATGTTTTGGCAAGAAGCACATGCTCACGTGTCTGTCCGCCCCTCTCATATCCAGTTTCGAATTCTCCTTTGCGAGCAGAAAGTACCTATCAATAATAGCATGGAACATATACAGATCCAGAATATCCAAATCCAAAATGATCGAGCCCCAAAAAAATTGCACAAAAGAAACCATTAACCAACCAGCAATCCAATATCCGCCTGGGATGCACCACTGATCATATTTGGGACATAACTTTTGTGACCCTAAAGACAAGTCAGGCATAACTAAAAATCAGCCTCCACAAATCATCATACACACATGCTGCAAAACTTCTACATAGAAAGGTAAGTACCACAGGGAAAGATTACATACACCCATTTACGTTAAGTGAGAGGAAAAATAATCAAAACTAAGACCAAAAAATATATTGTAACTATGATCATTCCTTTTCCATGCTATCGTGACTCTATTTGATCATAAAAATAAAAAAAGAATAATAAAACAGTTAAAAAAACTGTGCGAGTGAAAAAATTCTCTAGTAACTGCACGACTGAATAAAAGATACACCAATACAACAATCTAAACAGAAAGAATGTAATTATTTGATTCATTTGATCAAAATATGTTTTCATTAAGTATAAATTCTCAACAACAAAGAATGTGTACCCGTTTAAAAATTATCTTTTCTATATAAAATAAACTAAGCAATCTAAAAGATGACGTTTAGGGCATGGTTAGAAAGAGTCGTGCAAGGACTTCACTAATTGTGAACAATGATAAGTCCAATATTCGTTGAATCCAAGTTTTTTTTTTTTTTAACAGTTGAATAAAGGATAAATAAAAGTGAAAACTGACTTAAAACAAAAAAAAAAAAAACAACCAAGCATCTTAGAGGAAGAACGCACTAACCCCATAAAGACAGACCAATAAAATCACTTTTTAATCTCCCTCAAACACTTTAATCCTACAGAAATTAAAGCATATGCCAACATTACTTTCTTTTTTGTTTCAATAAGTGTGGCTGTCTATAAACAACGATTTTTCCAACATCTAATCAAGAGGATAAACAATATTATTGGCACTAATCCACATACTGGAGCATCCAAAATTGTAAATCTTGTAGATGTTGTTTCAAAAGATGCTCTTCCAACTTCAACAGTTTTTCCCTGCAATCGTACAACACATTTGATTTGGAAAAACTTTTCAAATTAAGCTGTAACATGAACAGAATAACGTCACAGTGCATGAAAATGGATGATACCTTAGCTCTCTCCTCCTCGTTGGTGTCCATAATATAGGCCATATACCTGGCGAACATATAAAAAAATAGAAGATGAATGAACTTGTACCAGCGCCAGGACTAGTGAACTTTTATCATAATTAAGGGTACTAGGACTAAGGAAAAAGAGTGACATAAAATATATTCAAGTAAACTGAAACGAGAAAATACAAGAGGAAGTTACAGGTTACATCTGCAACTCCTCGTATCCTCTAGTTATATACTGCCTCCTTACAAACCCATAATACCCATATAGCAATCCATTACTGACCAAAAGAAAAAAAAAAATATCAACTTCTAGCCCGCCATAACTAATAGGTAGACACTAAAAAAAATCATCCTCAATCCTGAAGATCTACAGAAACTTCTCAAATTACAATTAAACTCCACTCAATCCATCACCAACTAATTGAATTCATCAATCGTTAATCTAGGGGGAAAAACTGCAGTTTTTAACAATTACTTAGTCAAACAACTCTAATCACCAAATTTAGCCTAAATGCAACCACTTTACTGCCCCACCACCTACACCCATCAAAAAATGACATTAATTCCATAATCTCTGCTAATGTTAACTAGTAACAGAAATCTAATTAATCTGTAACATATTCTGAATTAAATGATGAAGTAGTGACATCAACAGTCCTATACAAACAAATACATCTTTAATGAAAATCAGAAAGTAGTCTAACCAGCTTTCTCTGCTTTTCTCTTTTGCTTCTCTTTCATACTTTTGGATTGTCCGATCATCTACCATACCACTAATAAAAAGTATTTGACCTCCAATAGTGGATTTACCAGCATCTGCAATAAAAAAAAATTTACATATTAGGCATAAAAAGAAAGAGAAGAAAAATATGCAAAGAAGATAAGATGGAATGGATTACACAATGTCAATACTCAGGCAATCAGAAATTCAAATTTATGCAAGGTACATAAAAAATTGACCTCATTCATATTATATACTGGTCTATGTATTCTGGAATAGGACTATGGCCAAGCAATTAAAAAAAGATAATTTTTTATGTGTTTTAGATACTTTCCTCTATGGTTTAGCATACATCACTAATCTGTGGTTGAATGAGTACTGTGTGTCACCTGATGGAGAAACTCAACACAAGTTTTCAATATGTTTTGTGCTGCTATATAACCCCACCAAACAGATGTTACCAAGAGGATTTAGCATTTTGAAATGAAAGAATTTTCTGTGTGAATAGAAAGAGCTTACCAACATGGCCAATAAAGACAACGTTTAAATGTCTCTTCTTATTCGACTCTGATGCTTCAGTTAACTCTTCTTCCGGAGGAGAGTCTTCCTTTTCTATACTAGGAATGTCCTCTTTCACTACAATAAAATGCAAGAAATCAACACAAGGAATGATAAGCAATAATCTATAGGTTTACAGGTAGTCAACGACAATTATTCTTCTCCTACGATACACATTTAATAATAGAGGCAATTGATAATAAAAAAGAGTAATGTATTCATCATCTTGATTATGATGAAGAAAGTGAAAAGTTTGGTGTTAGGATATGTGAAACATGATACTTTTCATGGAGAGAAGGCAGTTGTAGTATTCTTCAAAGTTATTTTGTCAATTTTGTTTTGATGGGATTAAGATAATAGTCATATGCAGAGAATGAAGCGTAAACAAAGACAGGGTATAAGCATTTTTCTTAGCTCACCTTTGCACATATTTATTGTCTAATGCATATCTTTTTATTATTAATTAAAAAAAATATCAAGGGAAACGTTTAATTAGACCATGACTTGTATATTTTAAAGTGACTATCATGGCATAGTTTTTGTATTAATTCACATGCTTATGAAAGCATTTCCTTTTCATCTCACCACCCTCTCTATAATCTTTTCAGGTACTGATGTTAGAGTCTCAAAATTATTCAAACTTAATCCATTGAGAGTAAGGGCAGTCACATGCTATTTATGCAAGCTTTGATAAGAACACTTTGAGATCTCTTTTGTAGATAACAATAAAATAAGTGTAATTTACTCTTTCGTATATTAAAAGAAGACTACTATTCATTTCTAATTAGAAACCCTTTAATTTAATCTATATAGATAAGAAACTGAATAAACTTATCTTACTTTCTATTTATGTTAATAAAATAAGACTATTGTTTGTAGCGATGAAATGAGCATGTGCTTTGCGCATAAAATTAGACTAGTTTCAACAAACTATAAAAGAATCGATCCACCTAGACAAAGCAAATCCCAATAGTAATAAAAAAATGTAAATAAATAGATGAAAGATACCCAAAACTTCACTTTTTTCTTCAACAGCAATAGGATCAATTGATTTGGCATGAGCATGGTCTATCCAATCTGCAAAAAACAAGGAAAATATGTTCAAACAATGTTGTTCATGTTAATATCCACATTAAAATATCATTGCCTACATGCAGGTAGGTCTAACGGCAAACAAGTTAAAAATAAATCTTAATTCAAGCACTTTGTTGTTTTCCTTTTTCTTCTTTTGGGTAGAAATGGATCTACTTCAAGCTAAAAATAATTTCCTTGTAAGGAGCCAAGCAAGATATGAGGTTGACAAGAAGGAAATTTGTGCCACCACTGTTGTAGTTCCACAGTCATATACTTATCCATAGAATCTTGTAAGCGGCATATGAACATTTCTAAAACTGAAGATAGCATGATTACAAGATCAACATTGTTTAAGATAATATAGTTTCATGATCAAGAATTCAACAGATTACTCAAAAGTATTTCTAAACAACATTGAAGTTAATCTCAACCGCAAGAGAAGTACATGCAACATTATGATATAAAACCACATTGGATTAGCCTCCACATGATAATAATGTGAAGAAATATTAATGGGGAAAAGAAAATTGACATTTTTACTTCTTTCCCTTTTGTCAAATAAAATTAATTTTATTCATCATATGTTGATGGCAATGATATCACTGATGAAAATGCAGACAACAAAGTACATAAATAATAGTTGTCTCAAGATATGGCAACAATGATATTTATCCCAACTTCAAGTATTCCACCAACCTTCCTTCAAATCATCAGATTTCTCAACTTCTGCTTTTGCCTCCTCTAAATTTGTGACCCCATTATTGTCGTCTGATAAATTCCGACCACAGCAACGAGCAAGAATATTAAAAGTTAAATGTGAAGTAAATTGCGCATAATATTAGAAAAAATAATCCATGTGTTCATACCTGCAGAATCAAGCTGTAATGCGCGGATCTCCTCTTCAATATCTATCATTTGATACAATTCCAAAATTTTAATTTCATCCAATCAATTCATCAATATTGACATTTATCCCATTCCAAACAAATAAAACGGGTTGGGGAAACTGTCTAGAGACCCATGTAAATACTATAAACTACCATGCAAGTTTTCCGTACCCAGTCATTTCAGGTGAAGGCTAACGAATTCTAGTAGTAGGCCCCATCATAAAACACCCACTACTTTTATCAGCTAAATTTACCCACTAATCGCTCGGAAACTACTCATCAGTGGTTGCATACAAAATGCAGATGGAGTAAGAGAGATGAGCATTAGGAAAAAAAAACAATAACACATCAAATTATTTGCGAATTCCAGTTTTACTCTCTCCCCTTCTACCAATCGAAAATAAAATAACCAAAAAACAACACACAAAAAAATAAATAAATTCGATAAAAACATCTTCCAATTAAAAATCCAAACATTCATTACAAACAATCAACCCAAAAGGATTACCCTCCATCACCAACGAAAATCCGATCAATCCCCAAAAATCACATGCGTGAAAATCAAACCCAATCGAAAAAATATAAACAACCGAATGACTCACGAATACTTATTAAAAAGAAACTAAGGGGAACGAACGAAAGGTTACTCGTGAAAAAGAACAGAGGCAAACAAAATCAACATACCCATGAAAACGAGGTGAAGAAATTGAGTGAGCAAATAATTTAGGGTTTCCTTCGTGGGTAAGACAGTGAGACTCAGAAAAGCTTGGGAGTGGAAGGGGGTGAACCTGGAGCAGCTGTGAAGCTATTAGCGTAGAGATGGAAACGAGAGTTCTTATTTAGAGCTCTCTTTCAGTATTCCCATTTTCCTTCTGGCTTCTCCCTTCGTAAACCCGGTCCATCACTGAACCGTTATGTAAATGTAATACAAGCCTCGATACGAGACCCCAAACAGAGTGACGCGTGGAGTTTTTAAAAATAAATAAACTAACCCACCCATAGTTCGTTTAATGGTGTTTGACGCCAAATTCTTATTTGCTTGTAGTGGGAAAGGACCTTGAGTTTTGGATTTAAAGTGTATGGTCTAATATAAATTAAATCATGAATTTTAGATTAAATTTTAAATGAACAAAATAAAAATAAAATTTCAAATTTTGAGATCTTCAATTTAAACTTTGAATTTCTTTTCACAAAATGAAACTTTGACTTTGTGCCTCAAAACAAAATAAATCTCAAACCATTTATTTTTTCAGTCCATATTTGGTTTGAAGTTGGATTGATTTAATTAGTTTAGACCAATTTTGATCAATTTGTCCGGGATTTTTTTAATTAAAATTTAAAAAATATATAAATATTTGGTTCGGTTACTATCGATTTCAATTGTATCAAAACTAAGCGGTAATTGATTTATTTACTGTGCTTGAGGTTTATTTTTGTTCCAAAAAAATTGAGAATTTACATTAAAAATATCATAAAATTCAAATTTTATTTTCTTAAAAATAAGTTAAACATTTAAAATATATTTTATGTTTGATGTCGTATAGTTATTATCATCCCCCTACAAATTATACTATCACAACATTAATTTTAAAATCAAGTCTTAAATTGAACTGAGTTGGACTGATAAAATTTTGTTTGTTTGTTTAGTAAGTATAAATCAATAAATTTAAAATTAATTAAATAATTAAAAATGAAATTTTTTTTTTTTTTTAAATACCTTGCTGTAAAATGAAAATATTATTATCAAGTGGTCATGCTATAGACATAAACAATCATAGATAATTATGAAATGATATCCTTCCTCATTATTTAGTTTGGTTTGGAAGCATACGAAGGCAATTTGAAGATTATATAATATATTCTATTGAGAAAATTCAATTTATTACAATGTCAATTATATTCAACTTACTAGATATTAAATCCTAAAAGTAAAGAAGATTAACATGAATATTTTCATGAGATTTTATGTAAAACTCATGGATTTTATAATAATAAATTTGACATGTTAATTTTTCACTTAATGATCATTTAATGTGTTAAAAGTTAACCCAATTTATCGTGTAACAGACACATGTAAATTTTGAGTCAAAATGTCAAAATGTCAAAATTGATAAAATTAAATATTACCAAGTAATAAATTAATTAAGAAAATAAATTAATAAATTATTTTTTATTAAAACATCGTAAATGTTTAGTATTTGGAATGAAACAGAATTCAACCAGAGTTAGAATGGAAAATTGGATTAGATTTCTTTCCTTTATAATATATAGGGTAAATAACACTGTAGACCCTATAGTTTGTGATCAACGACAAGTCAAACCCTGAAAATTATTTTTTAACAACTAAAACCCTGAACTATGAGAAAATGTCACCGGCAACCTCGCAGTCACGATTTCCGTCCAGAGCCGTCGAGGTTAACGCCCCGTTTGTACCCTGTCTAGCGGCGTCGAACGGAGTCAAAGGGCGATGGCAGAGCCGACGGTCGAATCGTCCAGAGCCGACCGAAGTACGACATTCGCTGGCCGTTGGATCGACGAGGATCGTCCCTCGTCTGGATCGACGGCCAGGATTGAATCTAGCATCCCTGCCAGATGCGATGAAGGACAAAGATCCTTGGCCGTTGGATCGAGCGAGGGACGTGCCTCTGATCGACGGCCAGGATTTAATCCGCCTGGCGAAGACGGACGTCGATCCTTGTCCGTTGGATCCTCACCTGGATCGAACGGTCAGTAGTGACTCCAAATTAATTGGGTCACGTGCGGGTCACATGCGATCCTAAATCGCCAGAATTCCCCATTATGACGGACGTCCGTGGGAATACCACGGACATCCGTCTTTAAATAACACGTCATCAGCATCTGGACGGCGTCCGTCGGACCATGACGGACGTCCGTCATAACCAAAACGACCAGAGGCCCCAGTTCAGCCACTCCCAGAGGCCCCACCTGTTCAGCCACTCCCAAAGGCCCCACCTGTTCAGCCACTTGCAACAGTACCACCTGTAACGTATTCTAGATATACAAGAAACGCAGGACGTGCAAGAGGTGCAAGACGTGCAAGAGGTGCAGCACGTGAAAGAGTTGAAAGAATAGAAAAAACGTTGAACAAGTGGCTCAATTGAAATTGAATTCAATTATTTGTTGTAGTCTGTAGTCTGCTTTGTGGTTTTCTTCATACTGCTTTGTGGTTTGTTGTAGGCTGTAATCTGCTTTGTGTTGGCGCGAGGGGCACCCAAAACAGGGCAAGTGATGTCTGTCTGCATGTGACGGACATCCGTCAGAAGGGGTCGGACGTCCGTCTCAAGGTGACGGACGGCCGTCTGAATGTGATGGACGTCCGTCTTAACATGACGGACCTCCGTCTTAACATGACGGACGTCCATCACATGCAGTGTATTATACATGAACAAATATTATCCAAACAACCACGTAAATGAACAAATAAACTTCAATGTATTAAAAACTTTAGTGTATTATACATGAACAAAACAAATACGTAGATGAAGCTCCATGATTAAGGATGTGGGTGTGGGGCGACGGACTCCTGCAAAACACAAAAGGAAGTTCATGTCAGACGAAACGCTCATAGTGAGAACAACGTAAGAAAGCATAACAATCTAAGCACATGTGTATCGGCAACAATGTTAAACCCCATGAAGGTGTCGTATGAGCGTTCTGCTCTTACACTGCCACTTGCGGTGCCACCTGTTGAGCCTCCGCCTTGACAAGAACTGGCATTGTGGCCTACACCATGACAACGACTACATGTCATAGGGATATGTCTCCTGCTGAGTACCGTGCTACTACGGGGCTCGTCTGCATCTCGCACTCTTCGTTTCGAGGCCGACCCAGGAGTCTCTTTACTGGTGGTGGCAAAATTGGAGGCTGGTTCGTTGCAGGCCACATGTGGTGGCCACTGACAGGACGGGTAAAATGGGAATACATCCTCATATGTGTCCCTATGGTACCATGCATGCACATAATCCTCCGCTGAAGTCCGCATAAAATTGATGCAAGGGATGGCATGCACGCATGGGATTCCAATCAGCTCCCATCGGTTACAATTACAGGTACGCGTGTCCAGATCGACTGCGTAACGTTCGTTACCATCGCTTACTTCAAACCGATTACATCCTGAAGGTGTTGGACACCAATTTCAAGCCGCATGTTTCAGTTTGGCAAGCTTCTTTGTGGTCTTAGGACACAAAAGATCTGTTGATTCAGCCAGCTACTTATGTTTCTTAACGATCGTAGTCATTATGCCCGTTCTAATCATCTCGAACATAGTGAGGATTGGTTTGTCCCGTGCTGGCAGGAGGCAGACATTGTAGCACTTGCTCAAATTATTAAGGCCCATGTCGCACTTTGGGACAGGACTGAATGCATGTTTTGACCAACACCTCGGGTTAATTTTCTGCATATATGCATGCGCTGTATGGTCGAGCGCAAGTAGTTTACTCATCTCTTTTTGAAAGTTCGGTGATGTGCAACACTCTTGTTCGTTCCCTTACGTTGAGGGAGTTGGTCAGGGGAAACAAGTTCTCTCTCTCGAATATCTATGGCAATGGTCGGACTTTTTGTGCTCGACTCTGTTAGGGTTTTAGTATAAAATCCGAGAGTGACGGACGCCCATCATTTTCATACGGACGTCCGTCATGTTAAGACGGACGTCGTCCAGAGGCTGATGACGTGTTATTTAACGACGGACGTCCGTCATAATGGGGAATTCTGGCGATTGAGGATCGCATGTGACCCGCACCTGACCCAATTAATTTGGAGTCACTACTGACCGTTCGATCCAGGCGAGGATCCAACGGACAAGGATCGACATCCGTCTTCGCCAGGCGGATTAAATCCTGGCCGTCGATCCGAGGCACGTCCCTCGCTCGATCCAACGGCCAAGGATCTTTGTCCGTCATCGCATCTGGCAGGGACGCCAAATTCAATCCTGGCCGTCGATACAGAGAGGGACGTTCCTCGTCGATCCAACGGCCAGCGAATGTCGTACTTCGGTCGGCTCTGGACGATTCGACCGTCGGCTCTGCCATCGCCCTTCGACTCCGTTCGACGCCGCTAGACAGGGTACAAACGGGGCGTTAACCTCGACGGCTCTAGATGGAAATCGTGACTGCGAGGTCGCCGGCGACATTTTCTCATAGTTCAGGGTTTTAGTTGTTAAAAAATAATCTCTAGGGTTTGACTTGTCGTTGATCGCAAACTATAGGGTCTACAGTGTTATTTACCCTAATATATATATATTAATAAAAAAATAAAAATTCTTCTTCTTTATGTTGCACACAGGCAGTAGAGAAGACGCGAGGATAATTAAAAATCGAATTAAAGAAATTTTTGACCCCAGTTTTGGATTCTCGACATCACGACCATCAATCTTTGTGAAGGTGGTTCGTGAATAGGTGAATTTTTTGTCTCCGATTTAGGATTTGATGTTTGGATTTTATTGGCTTCAAATTCAAGGTTAGAAACTTGAATCCGAGGGACATTGCTGGATTATATTTGTTTTATTGGAGTTTTTGTAGGAGTATTAGTCTTTTGGAGGCGAAACTGCGCCAAAAATCGATTATAGTCGACCACTGCGCAAGGACCGATTGATCAATGGAAACCTAGCTCATGTGGGTGACGCACTGGTCAATCAGAAATGGCACTGGTCGTCGGTCGACTAGGGCGATCGACCACCCCACGACTAGTCAACCGCAACAGGCCTGGGCGACCATATTTTTGTTTCTAGACGACTGAAAGATTGTCCCAAATTTGTCACTGGTCAACCAAAACACTGTTCCTAGACGACCTCACAGTGCAGAATCACATATATTTGAGTTGTTTACACGTCGATTGGATACCTAGTTTTGGTATAGGATCCTCCCACCTATCCTAGAGAATCATTGACGAAATTCTTGCATTTTGACATGTTTTTTTGGCTTCGACGACTTTGGGGACTGTGAGACTCTTCTCGAGGAGACTGTTCCCCCGATTTGTAAAAAGGAACGTCGAAGAGGTAGAGATTTTATACCTTATTGTTTTGCATTTGCATGCCATGGTTTTATAAAATGATATTTTGTATGACCACTTATGCAAAACTAAGGGAGACTGTTCGACAACACATCATATTTTATAATACGTACGAACAAAAGTTTTACACATTTACTTTTGTGCATAATGTTTTTATGGTATAATATGATATCTGATTTGGGGGCGATGAATCCTCTTGATACTTTGGACGGTCTCGGTGCCAAAGTATCACGAGGTTATCCTCGGGTACATCTCCTGCTTGCGTGGAGATGGTTGTTTGCACACTGTGTGAAAAGATGGATATGGGGCAATGATGATTCGTTCCTTGAGTTTCGACTCTCTAAACCTGATAAGGGTGTTCTATGTTATGAGTTTATCAACGAGGAGCCTAGCTCGGTGGCAAGCTCGAATGATGATACGGATTGTGTTGGCGTTGAGTCTAGCTCGTCGGTAAACCCAGGGTGATGAGCCGGGTCTACGGACCGTTGTTGCTTTCTTTCTTTCAAACTCATGAGGTGTTGTCAGGAAATGGTAGCTGCCTTTTTGTGTGATTGACCAAGGAGTCCCTAAGTGATCCTCTATTTTCACTGATAATGGATTTTCAGTATAAAAATACGACGAGGGTAATTTTGAGTACAGTTGTCTATGTATACAGTCTTGTCTTCTTCGATATCTTGTTGGGGGCCTTTCGAGGCCGTTTTTCCTTAATGGATGAAAATGATTTGAAATGTTTTTGAGAAACATGCATAACTCCCAAATTCATGGTTTTGATAAAAAGAGGTCAACAAGTTTTACAATCGCATCACAATTAGTATAAATTTTCTACTGAGTTTGTCACTCACTCCAACTATCTTTTCCCTCCAAGTGAAGACAAGAGCACTTAGGCTCGTTGGGTCAAAGCTGACTTTTTTCTCTTTATTTCCATTTAGTTGTAATTCTCTTTGGTAGGAATATCAGGTTGAACTAATGTAATATGCTTTGGTTATATTTATGGATGTTTAGACTTGTATGCACAATTTGGATTTAATTTATATTACCGCACTAATATCTCTTGTGATCACTATGGGATATAACTAACTCTAAGTCTTAAGTGATTTAACGCATATAAATAAATAAACAAACAATCACAAATATAAAGGAGTTAAGGGATAGAGGAATTGCAAACTAATTTGTTCACACGGTTCGGCAACTCCTACCTACGTCTGTGCTCCAAGTTTCCTACTTTGATATCCTTAAACCCAATAACCTCCCCGGTTATTGTTGATTGGTTGTAGGGGTGCCAATCAAACATATACAAGTTGACTATTGCGGGGTGTCACCCTTCTCTTGATTATTCACGGGGTGTCACCCTTTGTTTGCCGTTTGAGTAAATAAAAAGTATAACTAAAAAATTATAACTCTCCTAAATATAGAATCTCAAATTTGGGAGTTGGAGAGTTAGGTTTGACACTAAATTACAGAAGAGAAAAATAGTATAAATGTTGGTAGAGTTTCGCTATGGTTTCTCTTCTTTAGTTTGAGTTTTGGAGTGGCTTCTATTTATAAAATCTGCAAAACTGGTCGACCACCCTCCTTTTGGTCTACCACCTCTCGACCGTTGGAATATAATCGTTGTGTGAAATGCAGTCGGGTGGTCGACCGCTTTAACCCCCGGTAAACCGTTTCTTCACATTTCAATGAACTTCTCGAATCTGTACATTTTGCGATCATTCAATTTTGGCTTTGGTCTGTCACACCGGTCAACTGCTCCCCACCATAGGTCGATCGCTTCTTCACATTCTCAAAAACTGAAGCAATCTATAATAATTCTAGTCAACCGCCTCTTTAAACTAGTCGACCACTTTTCTGTTCTGGCTATTTATTCAGCCAACATGTCTACCACTTCTTCACCGAAGTCAATTTGAACTCCATGTTTTGCCCAATTTCAATATTCTAAGTCCCAATAATCAACCTATAGGCTATATGGACTTAGACAAATATATTAGAACATATAAATATTCTTGTTAAGGGGTATTTCCAATAAAGATCAATATAAATATATCAAGGTAAAATAATTAAGCACATTCAATTTATAAACAACCTAATATCAAATAAATCACTAATTATCAAAACAAATAATTCTAAATTCTATTAGGCTAACAAGATTCTCTCTGAGAATCAGGTTATTTTGCCTGATATTTTTGTCAGGGCCACCTCCAAGTTATGACATTTTATACACAAAAGACATTAAATAACATTTTTTCCAAAATGAAAAAAATAAATTGAACAAGACTCCATAGTCAAAGAGAAGAAGAACAACAATGATTGATTGACAATAGAAATAATGAAGGGTAAACGACAAATCAACCATCGTGGTTTGAGGTCAATGACAAGTCAACCACTATGGTATTTTTTTTAACAAATTAACCACTCACGTATGTTAAAATGACAAATCCAACATTACATATACGTTTACCATTAAAAAGCTAGGAGCCAACGTCTAAACGCCGGAACGACTCGCTCCGGCGTTCTGATTTTCTAAAGAATTCAGAACGCCCAACGCGGGACATTCTGATTTTCTGAAGAATTCAGAACGTCCAACGGTGGCGTTCTGATTTTTTGAAGAATTCAGAACGTCCAACGCAAGGTCGTTCTGATTTTCTGAAGAATTCATAACGCCCAACGCGGCGTTCTAAAGAATTCAGAACGCTGCGAGGCGTTCTGAAAGGGCATTCTGAAGAAATCAAAATGCCGACGAAGAGACACAACAAATTTCGTGGTGTCTGGTGCGCAAGACACCGCATATTTATGCGGTGTCTCAGCAAGGCACCGCATAATTATGCGGTTCCTCAGCAAGAGGCACCGCATTTTTATGCGGTGCGATGTGGTGCCTCAGCAAGGCACCGTATAATATGCGGTGCCCCTCACCTGAGGTGTCAGTGAGAACACCTCTGGCACCGCATAATATGCGGTGTCTTGCCTGAGGCACCGCATAATTATGTGGTGCTTTTTGCTGAGGAACCGCATAATTATGCGGTGCCTTGCTGAGACATTGTATAAAAATGCGGTGTTTTGCGATGTCTCAGCATAAGACACCGCATAAAAATGCAGTGTCTTGCGTACCAGACACCACAAAATTTGCTGTGTCTCCTCATCGGCGTTTTGATTTTCTTCACAATGCCCTTTCAGAACGCCTCGCAGCGTTCTGAATTCTTCAAAAAATCATAACGCCCCCGTTGAGCGTTCTGAATTCTTCAGAAAATCAGAACGTCCCGCGTTGGGGGTTCTGAATTCTTTAGAAAATCAGAACGCTGGAGCGAGTCGTTCAGGCGTTTAGACGTTAGCTCCTAGCTTTTTAACGGTAAACATCTATGTAATGTTGGATTTGTCATTTTAACATACGTGAATGGTTAACTTGTTAAAAAAAATACCATAGTGGTTGACTTGTCATTGATATCAAATCACGATGGTTAATTTGTCATTTACCCAATAATGAAATAGAAGCAGAGCATTCTACATGCACCAACTTATTAATTTAAGAATAATATTATATTTAATCTATGTTAATACTATTTATTTTTATTTTTTGATAGGATAAATATTGATTTATATAATTAATAATTTATTTTAATTATTTATAATTTATTATATTAATTAAATTAATCAATATTTATTACGTAACAAAGAAGAATTATAAAATAAAAATAAATATAATATCTTATACTTTGTGGTGTCAAAATACATGTTCTAATTAATTAATTAAAGAAAAAATGACAAATCAACCATTGTGGTTTGCGATCAATGACAAATCAACCATTATGGTATATTTTCTAACAAGTTAATCACTAAAATATGAGAAAATGACAAATCCAACATCGCAGTTACGTTTGCCGTTAAAAATTAGTAGAGACGCCGCAGCGGTTCGTAGAAAAAATGTCGCGGCGCACTAATTTCAAAGGCCAAACTGTGGAATTTTCTCTGGAGGCCGTAGCGACGTCCCAGGACACTGTAGCGGCATCCCAAGAAACGGCAGCGGCGTCCCAGGACACCGCAGCGGCGTCTCAGGGCAGTTTGAGTTGTTAAAAATGTTTGATCGCAAATTTGAAGACTTAAACGATTGATTTTGGGGCCGAGAAAGGGGGTCAAAGGACAAACCCATAAATGTTGTAGATCTCTGAGAGAGCTTCGATTTGATACCTTCTGCGCCCAATTCTGACATTCGTAGCCAAAGTTATGGACGTTTGAAATTAAAGAGGTCAAAAATCTAATAAAAACATTGAATTCATAAAATATATACATAGGGACTTCGTTTTTCATGCATGTCAAACATTTTTAACAAGTCGCTGCAGCGTTTCGGGATGCCGCTGCGGTTTCCCAGGACGCCGTTGCAGTTTCTCAGGACGCCGCTGCGGCGTCCTGCACAACGCCGCTACGATGTCTTGGACGATGCCGCTATGGTTTCCTAGGATGCCGCTGTGGTGTCCTGGACGACGCCGTTGTGGCGTCTTGGGACAACGCCGCGATTTGGCGTTCAAAATCACAACGACGCGGTGTTTTGTCTACGAACCGCTGCGGCGCCCCATCTCATTTTTAATGGCGAACGTGAAAACGATGTTGGATTTGTCATTTTTCCATACGTCAGTGATTAACTTTTTAAAAATTATATCATAGTGCTTGACTTGTCATTGATCACAAATCACAATAGTTGATTTGTCATTTTCACTTAATTAAATTAAAAACTCTCGTGTTGACGGGTCTTGTGTGGCTCAATATTTTTATTCAAAGCGTTAGTTAATTGAGTATATTAATATTTATGTCAAATCTTGATAATTGGTAAATTGTATTTTATTTAAGCTGAGCTATAAAAGCCCATTTAGCTCCCAAACACTCACCTCCGTCTTAAGATTATGAGCAAATTGATTATTAACATTAAATGATTTATTGAAATGAACATGTAACACACATAATTGTTTAATGTTAACTCTCTCTCTCTCTCTCTCTCTAGTTTCGTGACGTGTGACCCATGGCTTAAAATTAGGGGACTTAAATGCACTTTATTTTTTTTAAAAAATTTGTTATCGTCTTAATTAAAGTAATTTCAGAAAAATATATATATTATTTCCATATTCTAAACATGGACCAGCTAATTGAACTAAGGTATAATTATTATTTCTTAATTGATTTGTTGAGTTCTGTCAACAAATTTCCATATTCGTACCTGAAACTGATAAAATAATTGTAAAGAGAAATATGTTGAACGTAATGTAATATAAGAAACTAATATCATTATTATTATTTTATGTATTTTTAATTTAAGTAGTTTGTAATTTTCTATTACAAATTAGTTTAGTCTCCATGTTATTATTATTTCCATATTTTAAATAGGTTGTTTCCTAATTGTATTATTTTCCTTATTTAAATTAGATAACTGATGTAATTATAAATACTAGTTCAATATCAATTAAACATATGTTATATTTTATTTTCTATTCTTAAAATCATTATGGTATAACAAATTTTTAGAATTTGCAAAAAAAAATATATATTCTCTCAGTTAATTATGTTCAAGTTCAACAATGGGTGTTGAGACCAATTTATGCAATTGTAATTCACAACAATTGCCGCCGCATGCTACTACTGCCTCTCATGGAAATTGTCCTTAACTCATGCGATGTTACTCGTGTCGTATTTAAGGACATACAATCACTCAATGTCCAATTCTTTGTCAAAATGCATCCAAAATCAAAATCACCATCAACTTCTTGTTCTGTGTCACAATGGCTGTTAGAAATAATGTGTCCAACAAGCAAATGTAATAGAACAATTTTATGATATATGAATAAATTTATATTGTTTGATAATATGTTAACATTTTAGATTATGTTTTATAAAATTCATAGAAAATTCCTTGGTTATTTATGCTAACTTTATATTAACATATATATTGTATATATGTGGGATAAAATATAAAGAGTAATAACCAGAATATGTCAATGACTTATATTTGAAGTATGAAATCTTCAAATAGTTCATAGTCATAAACATAGTTTATCTCATTAAGAATGTATAGTCATATTCCGACTAAATATGTAATGACATAAAATACATATATTTTATATAATATGATTATATAGGACTGGACCAGATAAAATTATATTGTTATGATAATTTTCGTTAAATATAGAACAATTAATTTTATCATAATGATGGTCATATATGTATGATCTTAATTCGTTATATTTAATAAACTCCTATTTTATTTTAATTTATTCTTTGATTTACTTAGTAAAGTTTTGTACAAGTTACAATTCGTATATCTTGTATATTGGGAGTAAATTAAAATGAATAGCTGGGAATGTTAATATCGATACAACGAAATTCATTTATATAGATTCTCTTGTTTGTTAGTTCAAGGATCGAATAATTAGCGCGCAATTCATAATCGTTATAAATTAATTATTCAATTAAGAACTAATGGTAGTCAAGGATAAATAAGCAATATGAGAGGTTAACGGATTATAAACCTAGCTCTATTGCGAATCTAAATGGAGGATTAATACATATGTAATGACTATATCAATGGACATTACTTTAAGTAAATATACTCTATAGTTTTGAGAGTGCAACTCTAAGCATTTAGTAGAATTACTTTAGAGTTAATAATTATGTTAATTAATATAAAGAGTTTATATTAATTAACGAAATATTATTGGAGCTTAAAACTATAGGTCCATCAGTCCTTTCGTCACTTTCTATCATTATTCGAATAATAGAAAAATGAACAAAGAAGATTAAATAATTAATTATGAATTAATTATTTAATACACTCAATAATAAGTTTATTATTATTTTTTCATTAGATGAAATAATTGAATTATTGATTATTCAATTAATTAAGACAAAATGACAAAAGTTATCAAAGTTAATATATTTGTTAAATNNNTCAAAGTTAATATATTTGTTAAATGAAATAATTGAATTATTGATTATTCAATTAATTAACAAATATAAAGTAACTTTTAAAAATAGTTTTTAAAATGAATTTATTCAAATTTGAATTAATGTCAAATTTGATTTAATATCATGACTTTTTGTTTTCCATAACATTTTTGTTATAAATGTGTTATAACTTAAATGTGCCAAGTGTTGAGATATGGTGATAATACTTTTGATTTCCATAACATTTTTATTAATGTAATGAGGAATTTTTAGTGTTTTCTCTAAATGTCATAATGGTCATTATGGAGCAATAATACTATAAATAGAGGTCCAACCTCATTAGATGGTGGATTGGAGAAAAAGTTGAAGTTAAGGTTGAAATCTTTGAGATTAAGAAATCCATTTTGAGAGCAAAATTTGTGTCTTCCGTGTTGGTTTTAGAAAAGTGTTTTCTAAATACAAATAGATCGTCTCATGTGTTGAGAATATGTTCTATCATAAATTGAGTGTGATCTTGTTTCGTTCATCACGCCCACACGTGCTTATTCGAGGTGAGGAGGATTGGCGGAGAAGATCAAAGGTTGTTTTTGTACCCGTGTAAAGAAAGCTACAAAGGTAATATTCTTCTTCTTTTAGATTAGATCTAAATAGAGATTTTAAATACATATAATTATTAATATATTATAACAACGATCTATTTTATGTTCATGTTAAAATTGTTTTTCATGATACATAGGTTACGCACGTTACCGTTGTTATGAACATCGGTAATTCCGCCGTGCGAGGGAACCTAAAAACCAACAATGGCAACCACAACGACCTCATACTTACAAGCAACATCAAGCACTCCAAATATTTCTTGTTGGCTTCTTGATAGTGGAGTTTCTCATTATGTCGCTACAAATTTAAGTATTTTATCTACTCATACACCATATGACAGGTCTAACAATATTGTGATTGGAGATTACAATGGTCTTTCCATTACCCATATTTGTTCCAAATCCTTGGCAACTCCCTCCCATATTTTTAAACTTGATGATATTCTTTTGTGTACTTGCTATGAAAAAAAACTCTTATTTCTATTTCTTAATTTTGTCGTTCAAATAATACATTCATTGAGCTTTTACCTACTTTTTTTTTTCATGTGAAGGATCTCAACACAAGAACAATCATTTTGCAAGGCCAAACTATAGATGGGAGTGTACGAGGGGGTGGTATCTATTGATAAGTTTTCTTCTTTAATTGCTTTCTCTAGTGTCAAATCCTCCCCTAATATATGGCATCATAAATTAGGACATTTATCTCCCTCTATTTATAAACATATTATCTCTACTTTTAACCTTGCACTGTCAATTCCATCAAATTTAGATTTTCATTGCAACTCAAGTCAATGCAATAAGAGTTATAAATTACCTTTTTCAATTCTTCTCTTATATCTAAATCTCCTTATGAAATTATCTTCTCTTATGTAAGGACTTCTCCGATTCGATCTGCCGATGTTTATAAATATTATGTTATCTTTCCAATCATTTCACAAAGTATATTTGTGTTAGAGTTTGGTGTGAGTTGAATTCTATTGGGTCAAGCCGATGTACCTGCATTATTTATCTCATTTAGGATTTTGTTTTCTTTATAAATTCATGTAAGGTAAAGTAGAAAAACTCGCAGTTGTATTTTGATATTCATAGTAGATTTATACTTCTGCCCATAGTTTTTTTTTTCCTGAAAAGAGTTTTTCCACGTAAATCTGATGTCTCACATCATATTTTCTTTTTCAATTATCGTTCGATTTCTAACAAGTGGTATCAAAGTATGGTTGGAAGAGAGATTATAGAATCCAGGTTTTAAAATTAGTCGAAACATCTATTCTCTCTAGTTGTTTCGCACGCAACAAGATTTTCGTAATTTTTCTAGAAAATTACATTTTTTTTTTGGAAAAAGAGAAAATTGTTCTCTCCGTCATTCGTCTCGTTTATGAAGATTTGTTATTTTCTGTTGTCCAACCGCCATCAGAAATTGTTGTCATGTCTATCGTGAAAAATCTGATCTTTCCTAATTTTGAGTTTGTCAGAGGCGTTGTACCTTCAAACAACATGTTCGTCATCAAAAGGTATATATCATCATTGTCACCATAGATATGCATCATTGTTCTCCATTCTCAATGCCAAGTCGTTTCGATCGGGACTGCCACAAAAGAATCATCTACAAAGTTGGATCTTTTGTAAAAGATAAAAATTGTTAAAAATCTTTGAGATTTTTTTGGGAGATTAAGTTTGATGATCTATGGTATATCTAGAATCATAGGAATATATCATTTTTGGATATTTGATTTGATTTGATTTTGTGAATGATTTGTTATGGCAGAAATATCTTAATACTTTGGGATATCTTTTAAAATTTTGTGATATCCATAGTTCTTCGCTTCAATTTATGGGGTGAATATTTTATTGAAACTAGTGATTTTGGATAAGATATTTTGTTCAAGAATATGTTTTTGGGATGATGAGATCTTTGAAGTAGATCTTCTATTTTTATATCAAAATTCGTTATGAAAGAATAACGACGATGGAATTATAAAGTGTTTTGAATGATAGATTTGATATGGCAGATCAAGAGGCGAAATATGATCATACAAATTTGGATGACATTTTGTGGGATTTGAATATGTCATCATCGTAGTTTAAATGTTTCTCAAATCTAGTAAGCATCAGTTGTTAAATTTACCTTTGAAGACTTTTATATTGGGGATCTGTATGTTTCTTTGAGACGGGCAAGTATGCCCTAATTGTAGATCTTCTTTATGTGTGTGGAATAGGAAAATTTGAATATTTGAAAATTAGTTCCTTGCAGCAGAATTCATTTCAATGGAGATTTTCAGAATTCAGGGTTTTGAATTTGTTTTTATTAGGTTGGGCTAACGAGCATGCACTATGGATCTTTTTTATAGAATTAATGTTTAAGGTGGAGATTGTTAGAGTTAGATGTGACCCAAATTCTATTGGGGTTTGGTCAGTGTGCCTGCATTGTAGATCTTATTTAGGGTTTTATTTTCTCTATAAATTCATGTAAGCTAGAGTAGCAAAACTTACTAGTATATTTTGATTTTCATAGTAGATTTATTTTTTTTTTCGTAGTTTTTTCCTGAAAAGATTTTCCCACATAAATCTGGTATCCTACGTCATATTATCTTTTTCTGGTTATCATTTGATTTCTAACAAATATAGTTTTATCCATTTAAACAAAAATCTAATGTTTTTGATATGTTTATTCATTTTAAATATGTAGTTGAGAACTTCTTCCAAAATAAAATTATCACACTATATGACGTTATTATCATATCGTTCATACAGGTTTGTCACTACTTTCTCATGCTTTTATGTCTTTGACATATTGGTCTTATCCCTTTGTCACTATTATTTATCTTATCAATCATCTACCTTCAACTTCTTTCTCTGTGTTAAATTCTTTATTCATTCTCCCTAACTACAATTGCATTGTTTTGGATATCTTTGTTATCTATGGCTTCGTCCAAACTTATACCTCATTCGTCTCCATGTGTTTTTATTTGTTATTCCACCACTCGAAGTACATATCTATGTCTAGATCCTACATCTTCTCGTGTTCGCAATTCACGTCATGTTAAATTTGTTGAGTCTATCTTCCATTCAATTCTCTCCAACCTTCCATATAACATTCGTTTCCTCAAACAACATCAAATTGGTGTACTTTTGTGTCTTGTCTACCAGTCACTAGTGTTTCATCTATCCCCACTAGCAATGACGACCCCACTATGCCTCCTTCTAATATTGTATCTTTAAAATTTGGTTCTCAAAATGGTTCAACCCAATATCATCTTTGTTCTCTTTATAATCCTATCACTATAACGCTTGATTTCAGTGATACAACCTTTCAGCATATATCTCAAAATATTTCATCTCCAAAGCATAAGGCCTTGACACTTGAATCTTATACCCACTATGCTCAGTCTTAACTATCTACAACTACCAAAAGTTTTGAACCTCCATCTCATGGCATTATAACTCGGTCAAAGAATAATATTTTCAAATCTATGAAAAAATTTATCCCCACTGAACTCTCCTCCTCATCTAACCTAGAGCCTACAACCTTGACCTAAGCCATCAAAGATCTAAAGTGGCGTCAGACCACCTCTACGGAATATTAATCCCTCGTTAAAATGGAACATGAGAACTAGTTCCTCTAGGACAACATCATAATTTAATGGGAAATTAACAAAACAAATACTATAATTTAGGGTCAGTGAAATGACAAACATTGAAGAAAAATCATGGATAAATAAAACCTCAAACTATGAAAAATAAACTACGCAAACCTCACAGTCATGTTTGCCGTCAAAAGACGTTGATGCAAACACCAATGTTTCATTAACGTTAAGGACCATCGAATGGAGATGTCCAAAGCAACAACAACAGACGTCCTTCAATGACAAGGGACGTCCAAGGCTAATCCACGAGGCAAGGCGTCTATAACACCCCTACTTTTTTTAAGTTGGATAATCATCAGGGTGTTACCAAAGACGTATTCGTCAGACTATAAATTAATGAATAAATAGGATAAATTAGAATTAAAATATATGTTAATTCAATAAATTAAACTGTTGTGTTAGGATAAATAATTTAGAGTAAATAAGATTTATGGAATAAATTGAATTACCATGTAAATGAAACTTTATAAGTTAATTGGTGGGATTAAAGAGGATTAATTAGGAAATTAGATTAATGGGATTAAAGAGGATTAAATAGGAGATTAGGTTAAGTCTTTTGTTTTTCTTTTGTGAAGAGGGAAATGAGAGAGAGATACGAGAGACGAGAGGCGAGAGGCAAGAGGCAAGAGGCGAGAGACCGAGAGGCTCGAGTGAGCGGCGATCGGGAGATCGGGAGAGATCGGCGGCGATCGGGAGATCGGGAGAGATCGGCAGCGAATGAGAGATGCTCCGGCGACGACGAAGCGTTGGGTGGTGCGATGGAGGCTCAGCGCTTGGGACAGTCCTTCTCGGCGATGAGTCGGACTTCACAAATCGTTTCGGCGTGAGGAACGGGTCGCCAGATTTGGTGTCAACCGTCGACGATCTGTCGATTTCTGGTCAAGCTCGTCGACGATGACTGGACTGGCGTCGGGTTGCGATTTCGTAGTGCCAAATCGAGAGAAAAATCTACAGGGGCTGTGAATTCATGAGCAATGGCAAGGGGCTTTGGTTTGGCAACTCTGGTTGGCTGTCCTTGGTGATTCAGGTGTTGAAGAGAAGAAGAATAACAACGAATAAGTGTCATTGCGCATTAAAGCTCGAGGTAAGGATTAAGGGGTGTTTTGGCCATTGAGGCCCTACACCACAAGTATGGGTGTGTGAGTTAGAGAATTGTTCTTAAAATGCTTATTGCTAGATGATAGTTATGTTGGTTGTTTGAATTGCTTGATGTTGATGTTAGATAGTCGTAGATTAAATGATAGCTCTCTTGGATGAGTATAGTTTCATGGCTAATTATGTAATGTTAGTAGTGATGAATTGTGTTTGGTAAACTTAGCTAAGTGTTGTGATGCTTCCTCTTATTGGTGCATTGTGTTATTTTCTGTTATGTGATCCTTATGCCTTGTTTTCTTAGTAATGAGACGATAATAAATGAGAATGGATAACGAATAGGCTCTAATGTGATGAATATAGAAAAGTAACGTATGAAGGTGGGTAAGAGTTAATGGATGATTAATTTCTTTGTAGTTACGGTTTTAGTCCCTTATTCATATCTTTACCTTGCTGTTATTGTGTTGTTATTAGTTGTACTTCAGTTTGATTATTTTATGAAATTAACTCGAGCATGAAAATCCATATAATAAACCAATTAGCATGTCAACTTAATTAAACATGTATGATTTACTCGTTTAACTAATCAACCAATTGCGTGTTTTCTTGACTTCTAAGTATTAGTTGTAATAATGGTTGTTAAGAAATAGAGAAGGATGAACTAAGAAAAAGAATGAGTAAGAATGAAATAGAGCTAAGAGTTATATTTTGTTATTGAATGACTAAATATGATTAATTCTTCCCTTGTGTTATGTTATTAATTAGTTGTTTGACTTCCCTAATTCTAGCATGTTACTTGCTAATCAACATAATTAATTGAAATCAAGTGAACATGTCAACGATGTTAGTTAATTAGCCAAGTATGTAAATTAACCAGCATGTCAACTTAGCTAAGTCTAGTATGTTAACTACTATTGTATCAGCATATTAATTAACTTAACTAAATAAGATAATCTGAGCATGTTAACTAGCATGTTAATTACTATTGTATGAGCATGTTAATTAGCTTAACTAAAATAGCTAAGTCAAGCAAGTTAATTGTATTTAAGCATGTTAAAGAACTTAGATAGTTATTGTAGCATGTTAATGAACTAGTGAACATAATTAAAGTAATCAACCCTTGACTATATAAATTACTTAGAATGATTAACTAGATGATAATTATAATTCCTCATTGAGCACGATAATTTAGTTATGCTTTGTTCCCATACGTATGTTGCTTGTGATTCAATATATATTTCCTTATTATTGTGAAATGCATATATCAAAGCAAGTTCCCCGTTGTTCATTTAGTTCTATAAGTGCTTCCTCCATATCTTGTACGTTATCAGGTGTTCTATCGTTATTACTTGTCTCTGTGTGTTTGTTATGTTGTTGCTATTCCTTTTATATGCTCTCTTAAATACAATTACTTTCTTAATGTGCACTTCAATTTCATTAACGATGTCTTACTTTGCAGTTACTTTCTTAATGCGCACTTCAATTTCATTAAAGATGTCTTACTTTAATTGAGAGTAGAATGATAAAGAAAATGAAAAGGAAAGGAATGAAATGGGCATGAGTTAATGATCCAATGACTAAGTGAATGAATATTCTAAAACACTTTTGTTATTGTTTTCTTAGTATTGTTTAAGATCTCGACTATGATTACATGTTCTTGGTATGTGTTTCCTGTTAAACCAAATATAATTAGTTAAGTAGAATCAATGTATGAAAGCAACATGGGAGCATGTTGATAACCAATTAGAATAATGACTTAGAAATATAAATGTAGGATGCATATAAAGAGGCTAGGAGATTAATTAGGCTAAACAACTAAAGAACTAGAATAATCATCTTGTCTTCTTGAGTATGTTTGGCTTATTGTTCATTCGTTGAATTAATTCCATGTTATACTTGTTTCTTTTATGCGTAGTTCCTTTATTATATTATGTGCTTTACTTTCCTATATGTGTTTTCAATTATCATTACTTTCTTTCATATGTGCACTTCATTTTCTATGAATGTTATACTGTGAAGCATCATGCATCATGTTAGGTTGAGAATGTATGTTCATGCATCATGTAATAGAAATCAAGTAGGGAGTACTCCAAAGGGGTAGTACTCACATGCATGGTGAGAAAGTAAAATGATAATGAAAAGACAAAGGAAAGGAATGAAAAGAAAAGAGAGTTAGGAGGCGGATGGGTAGCGGTCCTAGTCTGATAATTAGGAAATGCCCCTACCATATTGGGAACGGGACCTAGTTATCCACAGGAGGTTAGGTCCAACCCACTATACCATCCCATACAGGTTCTTCTAATCTCCAGCTCGAAGTACGAGTAAAGAAAGAAAGAAAGGAAAGAAAGAAAGAAAGAAAGAAAAGAAACGTAAATGAAAGAATTGGTTTGGGTGGCCCCCATTCCAAATGAACTAAAGAGAGTCATAAGCATAATGCATTTTCCCTTTTTCCTTACTAAGCCCTTTGGGCTTACATTTGCTTGTGGAGTAGACGTAGGTACTGTACGTAGAAGAATGCATGGACTAGGAGTAGCAAAAGATAAAGAAAAATCAATAGCAAACAGGGATGATGGATTTGCATGTCGATGGATTCTCACGGCTGGCCAGGCATAACGGTAAAAGAGAAATATTTTAAATAAATTGTCTAAGTTGTAATTAACATTGTTTTTATTTGAAATGTATTTAAATTGGTTAGTCTTTCCATTCAATGATTAATGTTTCAGTTAAGTTTCTAAATGATGATTTTAAGTACGCTTCAGCTATGTTTAATAAACGATGATTTTATTCACGCTTCCGTATAAGTTTTAATAAAGGTGATTTTATACTGAGTTTTATGAAAGAGTTAGTAGCGATCCGGTTAGACGCACTCTGATTTATTTTCAAAAAGAAAATTTAAATTTTTACGTATTTTTAAGAATTATGAAAATCCGGGTCGTTACAGTGTCCTCTCAGCGATCGCAAGGGCGAGGGACGTCCTTGTTGGTCACTAGATGAAGAGATGGACGTCCTTCAATGAGGATGGACATCTAGGATAGGAGGAGGAGCGTGGGAGGATGGAGGGTCATGCCCGTTGGATCGAGGGACAAACGTTCCTCCACGAGGATGGATGGCCATGATGGAGTTAGGTCATCCTCCGTAGGTGCTAGTGGACAATGGATCATGGTTGTTGGATCGAGGGACGGATGTCCCTCAATGAAAATGGACGGCCAAGATGGAGTTAGGCCATCCTCCAAAGGCGCTAGCGATCATTATTTTCAAAGGAGTCATGTGCAAGACCCACATTTTTTTAAATGGAAGCAGACTCCCTACACTTACGACGGATGCCCTTTGTTCCACAACGGATGTCCCCTCAACTTATAACGAACATCTCTCATCCTACAACGAATGTTCCTCAACTTAAAACTACGTCATTCAGCCCATAATGGATGTCCGTCAGCCAATAACGAAAGTCCATTAATGTTGAAAGATGACGTCATTTAGTATTGAGAGACGTCCCTCATTGACATGGAGGTTTGTCGAAAGCTGAGGGACATCCGTTAAGTTGAGGGATATTTATCTTAAGTTGAGGGACGTCCATTTTATGTTGATGACATTGTTGGATGTCTCTAAATGTTAAACGACATCGTTTCTCAATATCCATATCCTATGATTGACAGCGACCTTGGACGCCTATCATCCCATCTTGAACGTCCATTCCCAGCGACAGACGTCCCTTATCTCGAAGGATGTCCCTTATATGTTGAGTGAATTTCAACTCCGCCTATATAAGCAGTAAGGACGTCTGCAGAGCCCTAGCCGATTGTCGAGTGATATTTCAACTTCCTCGGAGCATTTCAAATTTCTGAAATCTCTCCTCACATTTCTAGGACCAAAAAATGGCATCGAAGGCTGGACAAGTCACAATGAAGCATAAAGTGACTCCCTCTGATGTTGAATATCGATCACGAGGTGATTCAACCTGTCCCCTCCTATCTGCAGAGGAACAATTTGTAGGATCGATATGCACCTATAGAAGGGGGGAGGCGGGTGAACTAGGTAATCTAAACTTTTTTTTTGCGATTTAATTAACTCTAATCCTTAAATGATTTATCATATATAAAGTATACAAATAAAAATAATAATAAAGAGTTTAAGGGATAGAGAGTGCAGACGAGTTTGTTCATGCGGTTCGGCAACCCCGGCTTACATTCACGCTCCAAGTTTCCGACTTGGAGATCCCTGATCAACTAAACATTTACAATGACTCCTTCTAAGGGCATCACCCTTTTCACTTGACTATTACAGGGCATCACCCTTGATTTAAGTTTTACAAGTGTGGAAACGAAAATAAAACTTTAGAACTTAAGTCTCAAAAATAAAAACTCAAGTTTAGGATTGAGAGAGTTAAGTTTATTAACTCATTTAAGTATAGAGAAATCATGTAGAAAATTTTTCAGATCTTCACTACGATTCTCGCGTTGTAAGAGTGAGCTTTGGAGGTCTTCTTGTTTATAGACTCTGCGTAATCAGCCAACCATCTCCATTTTGGTCAACTGCCTTTTGATCGTTACAACTATCCGTTGCGTTATACAGAGTGATTGGTCGACCGCCTTCTTCATATATGCATGATCTTAATAGAAAAATTTTCTAATATATGAATAAATTTATATAGATTGATATTATGTTAATATTTTAGATTATGTTTTATAAAATTCATAGAAAATTCCTTGGTTATTCATGCTAACTTTATATTAACATATATAAATGATTCAGAATTACAATTTTACTATGTTCAAACACCATATTACACATAATTAAGGTTTTACAGATAGATGAATTTTTTGGGTATTACAAAATCATTCTGAGAGTAGTGTGATCTCTTTACAGCGCGGAATGTGAATTTATATACTGAAGGCAGAAAGTCATATTTTCCTCCATGGAATGACATTGTTTCGTGCAGGGCAATAACAGACAAGGAGAAATGTTTTTTAGTACTGACGTTTCACGAAGGAAAGTAATACGTTCCATGGAAGAAAGTATAACGTTCTTCAAAGGAACAACCAATTAGAAGCTCCATAATTAGTACTGATGTTCCGCGAAGGAAAGTATAACATTCCTCCATGGAACGAAATTGAAATTTTTAACGGCAAACGTGACACCGATGTTTGCACTATTCATTTTCCATAGTTCAATGTTTAAGTTGTTAGCAAAAATTTTTTAGTGGTTGACTTGTCATTGGTTGTTTTGTTAATTTCCCTATTCTATTTAATCTTTCAAATTTTGTCGTCAATGCACGTATGATTCGTCTAGTTTCAGCATCATTTATTGTTCCATATCAATTTGGGTTTCTAGTCTCAATTTAGGACCTATCTTTTATTCCTAGCGTGATGGTTGGGATTTTGACATCGATAATGTCTTAGGTTTCAACGATTTTATGAATTTCGGTATCTATATCCAATGCTACGTGCGGTTGATCGGCTAGGCTTATGTCATCATCGAGGCTGAAATTTTTATACTTTATGCACTGTATTGCATCATGGTTTTCAAAGTATTATTTTGTGGGTTGCCACATATAAAAATATGACGGGGACTATTCGATAGCATGTCTATTTTTACATTTATGTATGTATGTTTTCTCACTTTTTATTTATGGTACATGGTATTCTAATATTTTTTTATCTATATATATAGGAGGATGAATCCTCTTGATGCTTTGGGCAATCTTGGTATCAAAGCATCATGAGGTTATCCCATGCATCTCCTATTTGCGTGAAGATTGCTTATGTGCACGTGCAAAATGGATAATAGGGCATTTGTGACATGTCTTTAGGTTTCGAATCCCTAAAGTGGAAATGAGTAATAGGGCGGTGGTGACGCGCTCCTTGGGTTTCGAATCCCTAAACATGGCAAGGGGTATTTAGTCATCTTATTGTTGATTATACGTATGATGGCGTTGCTTGGTCTTCGAACTACAGACACCTTTTTCTTCGGACTCATTAGTGTTGTTGTCGAAGGATGATCACTTTTCTATGATGTATCGGGTGGGTTATTGTGTAACCATCACTTTTCACCAATGACCTTTTTTGATAAAAATCAATATAAGTCTATTTTTATGATATAGTTGTCTATATATATAACGTGTTTTACGAAAAGTCTCATTAATGGTCTGTGGGCACTATTTTTGGATAAAATGATGAAGTGGTTTTTAATGTGGTTTAAAAGTTCATATACTATATTAAGATGCATTTAACCATGGTTTTCTGAAAAAGCTAAAATCAATTTTCTCATGCATTTCATTTTAGTAGTGTAGATTTCTCTTACTAAGTTAGTCACTCATCCCTCGACCATGTTTTTCTCAGGTTTAGATCGTGATGCCCAGTGTCCCCCTGTTGTCCTCGGTGAGAATTTTCTTTCTTGTTTTATTTTCGTTAATTAATCGTAGTATTGAATGGTTTCATTTCCTTCACAGTGTTTTTATTTTGTTATTTTTACGCTATCTTTAACTCTTGTTGATCACTCTATGGACTTTGGCCCATTTGTTTTAGGTTTTGGGCTTATTTTTATAATAAGACTTCCGCTGATAACCTAGCCTTTGGTTGGGCAATCAAGTTCTTTCCGAAAATCGAGTTACTTGATGCAACATTTCTGTTAGGCCCATTTTCAGGTTGTGACAGAATCCTCTAACGATTATTGAAATCACCAATTGCCACATCCCGAGCTCGATGATTCCTCCCTCAAACTTGTACCAGAAAAAAAAAAAGCCCAATTTTCCTTTCAACACCGAGAAGACAATTTTTCACAGTTTGCTAAAAATCAACATTACAAAGAGGAAATCAACTTACCAAGGAGCTGACCGTTCACACTTCTTATCTAAAACTTGCCGAGGAACGTCTTTCGTTCTTGCCGATGTAGACTTTGTACACGAGAAAATGAAATTTGCAGGGGAGAGAGGGACGAGAGATAGAGAGTGAGGAAGAGAGGGGGAGAGCGTCCTGTTTTAATGGCATAGCAGAGGAGGGGAATTTCCTTCTCCGAATTCGTAACCTTCCTAAGGATTTGGGGAAGGAAATTCCTTCCAAAAAAAAATTTCCAGTTCTTACAAAAGTAATGTGTTTAAAAGTACAGTGAAAATAAAACTAAAGTGAATATACAATTTAATAACGTTGAACCTTATAAATAAATCCTCGAAATGAAATTATTAACATTAGGGATTACAACACGTCAAGGCTACTTTGCATCGGCTAGGGAGTCGTTAGTGGTGAGTTGACTAAACTCAATAAGGGTATAATTTTACATTCAACATAAATATTTTAAAAAGAGTATGTGAGCACATATTGATGTGTCATCGATTCCCTCCATTCACAATCAAGCCTGGAGATTTTCAAACTATAATTTTAGAGTTTCTTTTGTAGGTGTTCATGGAGAAAAAGGTAATATCAAAATTTATTACATCCATCAAGCACCCCAATAGGGCTTGGAGTTATTTAGGATAAGGCATAAGTGGAGATTCAAGCACAAAATTACAAGAATTATGAAGCTCTCTCAAAACTACCGACATCTGACCCCCGAGTTGTATGTGGCTTTTTTGGCAGCCTATATGATTTATATTGAAATGGTTTCTTCACAAAGATTGTAGGGAACATCTTAAGCTTTCCAAGATGGGGTCTTTCATATCAATTAAATATGATTTTCTAAGTCAACGTAGTGTGGATGAGAAGCTTCATTTCAGCAAATGAAGACTTTTCTTCTCCCTCGAACTTTAGGCCTAAATCCACTTGAAGAAGGGTTTTGAAGATTAAACTAATTGGTTCTTTTCTTTATTCAAGACTTAGGATTCAAGGGAAGTAGCTTAGTTTCATTTTATGGTTTTATTTGGGTCATTTGGATATAACAAACTAATGTTATGTTTGTGTTGCTCTAGGTTTAGCTTGGTGGCCAAGAACATATTTTTGTTGTTCTTTTTAATTAGTCAATTTTGTAATTTACCTTTTAAAGGTAGCCATAATTAGAGGGGTATTTAAACCCACTCTAAGGTCTGCCCTAGACAGAAAATTATCAACTCAAAGTTATCTTTTTTTCAAAGGGTGGAGTTCCCTCCATTTCGACCGAACCCTTTTGGTGTTCACCAATCGAATTTTGTGTCAAAATTTTGTTTCATTGTGTTTCTTGTGAGCTTTTGGTGAATCCTCTTAAAGTCATTCATTTCTCCATCTTTTTCTAGAGGTGGTCATCCCAGCAAATGAGTAAAAAGCTTGCAAAAATCTAAGTTAGAGTGTTTCCATCATTGGAGGCCATTGAAGTCAATAAACACAGTTTTAGGTGTCTATTCGTACCAGCTTGCACCCCTCTACTCATAACTTCTGTTTTCGAACGTATTTCACTCTAATTTTTGGAGGGCTCCCTGTTGACTTATAGAGCAATACATGGTTCAAATTTCACGTCATTTGAACACCTCTAGATTGAGTTAAGCCAATTATCATTTCAGATCTGTTTCTTCCTCTAATAGTCGCTTGCATCAAGGGGTTTCCATGTCCCCCTATCTGTGGTGCATTACATGTGAAAAATTATACCACTATTGGCAAATGATAAAAGGTCACTGAAAATGAAGACTTCAAATACATCAGCAGTAACAAAAATAAATAATGACGATACTCAGACGATCACAATAGTTACAATGACTTTGATTCGATTTAGGATTTTGCATTCAGTGACATAACATATACAATTGTCCTATTACTCTAGTTAACGACAAACAATACATGAAATTAAATGTATACCACCAATAAATTAAGTGTGCATGCTCGAAAGTAAACATGTCCAGTGAAAATACGTATATAATACAAAAATCGACGTGCCATCAAAATAGACATGTCATTTTATATAAGAACATCTTTCAAAATAAAATTTTACAAAAATGATGTAATGCTAAATATAAAAATAAACTATTGTCTCACAGTAGCATACCAACAATCAGAGCTTAATCCAAGTCAGGAATGTCCACTAATCTGACGAGTTCAAACTCTAAGCCTCAAGATTTGAAGATAATCATATTAAAATTAAAATCAAAATATCTCATGTTAACAAAACTTTAGGCTTTAAGAAAACGACTTAAGAAAGATCAAGTTTAAGGCCCAAAATGGTTCAAAAACAGGCCTTGAAACATCTCAAAAGCAATTGGGTTAAAAGACGAAAACATATCCAAAATAAGGTTTGACACCCAACTAAACTAGGCAGTCAGGCTCAACCTCTCTCAAGTCGCGGGACAACGTCGTCTTCCCCTATGTCAGCCGCATTGTTTCGCCAAATTTCCTCAACTTTCCAACGAATTTCAAACTAGAACCATCCACAAATCATAGAGTCAAAACATAATACAATTTATATCAAAAAATTGCACTTACTTTTGTCCAAAAATCCAAACTTCAATCTTTAAACAAAATTTTATTTCATTCCCCAAATATCCAATTCTGAAAAAAAAATCAAGTAAAATTTATATCTTTGAGAACTTAGCATTCTTCTTTCTGATTTTCTTCCTTTTATCCAAACAAGTGTTGATCTATTTAGCATTCAATTCACATATCAACTATTCAAATCAAAATTTAAGAATTTGGACAAAACCAACATCATAGAAAGAGATATAAGATAGTTGATCTTATCATAATACTTGAATTCCTTTCTAAAAAATTTAAACTTTGAAATAAATATTGAAGCGGTTTTTACAATGATGTCATATCATCATATCAATCATTTGTAAGTGACATAATGAAATAATTTTTATATAAATACTTCAAAATCATTTAATTTAGGGACATTAACAAAATAAACTCTATAATTTGATGCCAGCAATACCCCAAATCTTGAAGAAAATTTGAGAAAGTAAATTGAAGTCCGACTTATTCAACATTTATACATCTATCAAAAACGGATAATTTCTTTTTTTCAATTTTGCAAGCCTTAAATTGGCGTGTTATTATTGTTCTTCAGTCGTAGTATTAAATATTATATATTAAATAGCATTAAATTTGATACGTAAAACTCTTGGAATCATTAGATATCTCAATTACATCACAAAAACTTTCTGAAGAGACACGGGGAGCATTTTTATGGCTTCAACAAGTCTGGTCAATTACATATGTTGATGTTTATAGTTAAGCATCCTATCTAGGGTAGACTACTTGAAAATTGTTGCGTTAATAAAGAAAGTTTGATTCATGTTCTTATGTCATCAGATCATCTCTCTGCCTTTTTTTTTCCTAAATTAATTTCTTGCTTTGCTAATCTTACAAATATCCTTGTAGTAACAACCGAAGAACGTGTGAATTTGCAATAGCGGCCTTTTAATTTATATATTATTCACCGATTGGACATGTGGAAATAACAAAGGGGAAATATCAAAATACTTGCTTGTATGATAAAAAAAATCATCTGTAATGGCAACAATTGTTGTCATTTGAAACTTAATAAATGTGGCCCACACATAATCTAAGCCTATTCTCTTTAGCGAGAGAGAGAGACACAGATAGATTACCTCTTGACACTTTAGAGAAGTTCAGTCCCTTTAATCACGAAACGGTGTCAAATCAATGTTGAACTGCTGCTTCCCCTTGCTGACCCTCTGAAAATGAGGTCGAAAAAGAAAGAACAATCACTTGTATGCGTTAATTTTGTGGAACTTAAGGAACCGGGCATTTTATTTTACTTTCAGATGTTGAATTGGTTCAGCGCCATCTTATTTAATCAAATAAAAAAGAACAAGTTTAATTCTTAATCAACAGACTTACCGCAATGGCCACAAGCTCTTCCAGCAATTCCTCCAAATGACGAAGAGGCTAGTTTCAAGTCCATAAAAATACTTTCAGCGTATATATATTTAACTGATCACACTGAAACATGCAACCAAGTTAATCTTAGAGAGCGTGATTTAGTGAAACTAACCCATTGGGTTGGACCATCAACGGGGGCATTCAATGGATCATCATGCACCTAAAAGGATTAAAGTAGCAATCTTACTGAATACTATTGAATAATACAACTTGGAAAGTTCTCCAAAGCACTATGTATAAACCTCCATAAAAATTCCATCAACTCCAACAGTCACAGCAGTCCTGGCAATGCATGGTATTAATTCCCGAAGCCCTCCACTGGCAACACCTCCGCCATCCAACTAAATGATGCACCAAAATTGTTATACATGGAAAAACATCAAAAACCGACTAAAAAGGGCTGTAAGGAGTTAGAAGCCAAGGCATAACCAGTTGAATCACTGTTTGGAAAAGCCACTGTTATGGGCAAACCCAAATAGAACAAAAAGAGATTATCTGAAACTTGAAAAGCAACCAACAATTTGCCGGAGTTTACTTCCAGCAAGAGTTCAACAGAAAAGAAATTTCAGAAACATAAAACAAAGAAAAACAGAACTGAAATTCATACACACAACACCCATTTTCCTCGGCTTCCTCTTCTTTTATTCTATGGTAACCGCAGCTTCTTCCATGTTCTGTTCCTGCTCTGATGCTCGCTCTGGCGGTTCTACTGTTGCCCGAGCCTTCGAATTACTGATGGCTGATGAACCGGGTTGACTTGAGTCGTTTGTTTGGGCCGTCTGCCCCTCTTACGGCGCTGTCCCCACTTCGCGTAGTTGAGGTCGTAACAGTCATCCCCTCTTATAGCACCTTGTCCCCAAGGTTGAAATAACGGAAAACGATCGGTAATGAGGGAAGCATCAACCCAGGTTGCGTCTGCCGCCGTCTGCTGCTCCCACCAAACTAATCATTGCGTAATTGGAGTATTGCCTCGTTTCACCATTCTAGTCTGGATAATAGCCTTGGGTGACTGTTCTGGGGCTGATCAAAACTCCGCAGGAAGAGTGGAACTGACCACTGCAGAGGAACCCAGTTGCTTCTTTAGAAGAGACACATGAAAGACAGGGTGTATCCTGGCAAAATCCGGTAGCAGCAACTTATAAGCCACTTCTCCGATGCGCTCCAGTACTTGAAAGGGACCGAAGTATTTTGGAGAAAGTTTATGGGTAGAACGAAATTCCACCTATAGTTGACGATAAGGCTGTAATTTCAAGAAAACCATGTCGCCAACTTTGAAAGAACGCTCGATTCTTCGTTTGTCCGCATACAACTTCATTCGCTCTTGAGCCTGAGCAATGTTTTCCTTGAGAACCTTGTCCATTTGTTGCCTGCTGCATAGAAATTGATCTGCTAATGCAGTTCAAGTCTCGGAATAAGGTCCCAAAGCCAACATAGATGGTTTGTCGCCCATACAAAGCTTCGAAATGAGACATCTTGATGGACGACTGTAGGGTAGAATTGTACCACCATTCTGCAAGAGGTGGATTTGGATGGGAATGAGTCATACACCGGAGATACATCTCCACACATTGGTTAACTCTCTCAATTTGCCCATCTGTTTTGGGGTGATACGTTGAGGAAAAAGACAATTCTGTACCCATAGTAACAAATAGAGACTTCCAAAATTGTGAGAAAAATTTTTTTGTCTATGTCTGAAACGATTTGCTGAGGCATTCCATGCAATTTGAAGATATTATCCAGAAAAATCTGAGCGACTAGTTGTGCCGAAAAGGGGTGGGATAAAGGTAGAAAATGGGCAAACTTGGTGAATCGGTCTACGACTACCAGAATGCAGTCAACTTTATCCGATTTAGGCAACCCTTCAATAAAATCTAAAGATATGTGTGTCCAAGGCTGATGCGGAATTGGTAACGGTTGAAGAAATCCTGGCAAATGAGTAAGTTCATGCTTACACCGTTGGCATGTATCACACTGTCGAATCAGTTGACGAACATCACCAAACATGCTCGGCCAGAAAAAAAATATTGTTTGGCTCTATGGATGGACGCTTGGATCCCGGAATGGCCCCCATTAGCAGAATCATGCAAATGAAAAATTAGTCTCTGCCGAATATTTCCGGAGGATCCCACCACAAGTTTGCCTTTGAAACGAAGTATGCCATTTTCCAAAGAATAGAGATTGGGCAATGGACAATGAATTAGCAACTCAGCAATAACAGCCTATGCCCAAGTATCCTCTGAATAACTATCAATTATTTCAAGCATCCATTGTGGTTGAACATTAGATATGGCTAAGCAAGAATCATCCTAATGAAGGCGAGAGAGCGCGTCTGCGACCAAGTTAGAGCAGCCCTGCTTGTGTTGAATACTATATCGTAAGCCAAGGAGTTTAGTTAACCATTTTTGTTGAAGATGAGTGGCGATGCGTTGATCCAACAAATACTTAAGCGAGTGATGGTATGTGCGAATGACAAATTCAGCTCCTTCCAAATAATGGCGCCACTGACGAACAACTGCAACCAAAGCTAGCAGCTCCTTCTCATAGATGGAATAACCCAAGTGTCTTTTATGAAAAAGTTTGCTAAGAAAAGCCAAAGGTTTCTCCTGTTGCATCAAAACTGCTCCCAAACAATAGTAGCAAGCATCAGTTTCTATAACAAAAACCATTGTGAAATCGGGCAAAGCTAACACCGAGGCACTAGTCATAGCAGATTTTAGTTGATCAAAAGCAGCTGTAGCTTCGGGTGACCAAGCAAATCCATCTTTTTTAAGCAAGGTTGTTAGGGGCTGTGCTATAATGCCATATCCACGGATAAATTTTCGATAATAACCTGTGAGTCCCAGAAAACCTCTCCATTGTTTAACAGATGTTGGAATCGGCCAGTTGGACATTGCCGATACTTTATTTGTATCCACCGAGACACCCTTAGCTGAAATCACATGGCCTAAATAAGCCACTTGTTCTTGGCCGAATGCACACTTGCTTCGCTTGACAAAAAGAGAATGTTGCCACAACAGTTCGAAAACTATTTCCAAATGGTCACAATGAGCAGATATATCCTTGCTGTAGATTAGAATGTCGTCAAAGAAGACCAATACGAATTTTCGCAAGTAAGGCCGAAAAATGTTGTTCATTAATGACTGAAAGGTAGCGGGGGCATAACTCATAAAGTCCTTGATGAGTTTTATGGCAATCCGAATCCTTGACTCTGATTTGATGATAACTCGCCCGTAAATGCAGCTTTGACATGATTGTAGAGCCATGCAACTCATCCATCAATTCATCAATTAAAGGCATGGGAAATTTGTCCTTAACTGTTAGAGCATTCAATTGGCAGTAGTCCACACAAAATCGCCACTATCCATCTTTTTTCTTAATCAATAACACAGGTGAAGCATAAGGACTATTGCCAGGTGTGATAAGACCATGTTATAACATCTCCTGTACTAACCTTTCAATCTCCGCTGTGGAAATACGGACAACGATATGGTGCTAGACGGAAGGGCTTGGCATTAGGAAATAACGGTATCGCATGGTCATGACTCCGAACAGATGGAAGCCCTTTTGGTTCATCAAAGATGCCCTGGAATTGCAATAAAAGTGGCTGTAAGACAGCTGGAACTATATCCACAGTGTTGGACATGCTACTGTCAATAGTCTGCACAGCTAAAATGCCGTAATCGTGTTGCTGAAGCCAAGCTAAAAAAATTTTGTGGGATACTTTATCTAACAAGGTAGGAATCTGTACGAACGGAAGAAGAACATGGGCTTAACCCACCGCTATCTGTAAATATCCCTTTGCTAAATTGAATGTAACTGGGCTAACCGCATTTATCCAATCAATTCCTAAAATCATGTCTCTCCCTCCTAACGTAGCACTCGAAACTGGAAGCTAAATGAATGTTCATGCATTTTCCATCTCATGGGCTCCGCAATGAAAGTACTCAATATCGTAGCCCCATTAGCTACTGTTACAGGTAAATAGTTTGCAGAATCAATGAGCAGGTGAAGTCTAGCTGCCACAGATTGGTCTATAAAACTATGAGTGCTACCACTATCCACTAAAATGGAGATTGGGGCATTTAGGATAGAGCCGACAACGGAAGGTTAAATGCAATAACTGCCCCGCCAGTGCATTAAGAGAAACCTCCATGAATTCAACACCATCACATATAATTTCTCCTTCTATAATTTCCTCTTCTTCAACATTCGTATCATGAGAATTACTAAAAAATGGATAGAACTGTTTTCGCAAATATGGCCAGCAAAGTACTTTTCATTGCATTTAAAACATAGGCTTAACTTACGTTTCTTCTGCAACTCCTCTGTTGAAATTTTCTGGAACTTATGAATATTTTTATCTCCATCAAATCCTGATTCTCCAGTTTGTATCAGTGCAGGAAGTGACTTATCTGGCCATTTTGAAGAAGCAAATTGACGAGATTGTCGAGGAGTATTTTGGATGGCCAACATAGCCTACTCCTGCAATAAAGCCACCTCAAAAGCATGAGAAAGCGACATAGGCTTAGTGATCTTAACCATAGCTTTAATCTCCTCCTTAAGTCTGCTGGAAAACAAAGAAATGAAATACTGCTCAGACATATTAGGCATGGTTGGCTGAACAAGGGATTTCAATGACTCAAATCTTTTAATATATTCTTTCACTATTCCTGTTTGCCTTAATTTACTGATGGTTTCCACTGGATCTTCTACAGTGACCTCTGAAAATCTCCTGCATAATTCCGTCGCAAATTGATCCCAACTCGCCCAAGGAAAACTTGCATTGAATCCATCAAACCACACATCGGCTTCCTCTTGTAAGTGCAGCTCTGCCATACTAACTCGCATCTGATCAGGAACGAGATGTATTGCAAAAAACTTTTGAGCCTTTCTTATCCATTCACTAGGTCCATGGCCTGTAAATATTGGAAAATCCAAACGTGGCAGTCTATGCATATAAGTATTATCTAGTCTATAACCTTCATCTGGCCTGGAAAATATGGGAACAGAAGGGTTGCATGTCTCTCCATGAGATGGTGTATAGGGTTGCTGCTGTCGCACATCTGGTTTTGGTGGCATCATATTACTTAATGCCAACATGACCTCGTTATGCTTAGCATCTGAAAGTTCTAAGCGTGCATTCCATTGTTCCATCATCTTGTCAACTCGCTCTACCGGTTCTTCCCACAAATCAAACTTCTTGTCTGTCTATTCTAGCCGAGAACAGAGTGTTGATGATGGTCTTCATCTCCTTCACTTCGCCGTCCATCCGCCGCAAGTGCTCTTCATTCAACTTAGAACGGGTTTCCGTCATCCCAACTGAAATGGCTCTGATACCAGTTTGTTATGGGCAAACCCAAATAGAACAGAAAGAGATTATCTGAAACTTGAAAAGCAACCAACAATTCGCCGGAGTTTACTTCCAGCAAGAGTTCAACATAAAAGAAATTTCAGAAACATAAAACAAATAAAAACATAACTGAAATTCATACACACAACACCCATTTTCCTCTGCTTCCTCTTCTTTTATTCTCTGGTAATCGCAGCTTCTTCCACGTTCTGTTCCCGCTCTGATGCTCGCTCTGGCGGTTCTGCTGAGTCGGCACTTTCCGGCCGAAACTGTTGCCCGAGCCTTCGAATTACTGATGGCTGATGAACCGGGTTGACTTGAGTCATTTTCTTGGGCCGCCTGCCCCTCTTACGGCGCTATCCCCACTTCGCGTAGTTGAGGTCGTAACAGGCACCTACTCTACATGATATGTATGAAAACTAATGCTTAATTGCTATTATGGATAAGAATTAGAATGAATATTGATTAATACTTGTAACATATTAGGGTTCAAAACTTCAGATTTCTATCCAATTGAGAAATCAAATTCTGATTTCTCTTCTTGTCAGACAAAAAATTCCATTCAATGCCTAACTTAACCTCAATTTTCAACAAAAACCAACTATGTGTTGGTGTTTCCTTTGAATTCCTACTCTATAAATAGAGTCAAATTGAAGGTGAAGAACTCACTCATTTCCAGCGTCGAAATTCTTCTTGGGCGAACCCTAGCTTAAGTTCTCTGTCGAAATCGAACTTCGCTCCTCAGCCAAACCCTAGCCGAAACCCTTCTTGGCCGACACTCTACCTTTCCGCGAGCAAACCTCCTACCAGTGACCCGCTCCGTCTCCCTCGCGAAGAAACAACACCCGCAAGGCAGTGCTGTTGGCGAAGAAGAAATCGCAAAGAAGAAGACAGGGGAAGGAAAAGCGGTCCACAAAGGAAAAGAAGGAACCTTTTTTTAAGTGAACCAAACCGGTCCAACTCAATCAAACCGAACCGAATCGGTTGGACCAATCCGAACCAACCCAGTCCAAATTTTAACCCAAAATTATTCTAAAGATTTTCTATATCGACCGAATTCATCTTCGATCCGTTTGAGGATTTTAACGTTAACGAATTTCTGTCCAAATCTCTTTCAAGTATTTATATTAATATTTGAAGGGAATTAATTGATAAATCCTTTCAGTAGGCTAGTTTATTCAAAGACTCGGAATTACCCAAATCCTTTACACTCTCGGAATTCAGGTAAGTAAAAATATTGGTTTTCAAGTTTTGATCATTGGCCATACATCACAAAATATATTATTTTGTAAATTTATTATATTGTTTTTATTTTGATATTTTAACTGCATAAGCATGATTAGATATTGACCTACGAGTAAATAAAGATAAAATTGATAGGTCATCTTGTACGTATGTGAATTTGATGGAATTGACGGAGAACATGTTGTGATGGTCGATAAGACCTTATGAGGGTAAAAACCGCTGGTTCTCTGAAAACCTGAACGCATAACTATGAGATGGCTAATGAAAACCTGAACGCAAAACTTTGAGATGGCTAATGAAAGCTTGAACACATGAAACCTTACTATAGCTAATGAAAGTTTGAAGCTTGGTAAGGCTGAAAAATGAATTCCAACCATTATGTAACTTTAAGCATGGAAATTTGGTAACGCATGAAATTTATTTAATTATGCATATATTTTTACTTACTGAGGTTATCTCACTACTTACTTTTGTGATGTAGGTGAGTTTTTAACATAAAAAGAATTTGGGCTGATCGAGAATATTCCAGATGTTGATAAGCATATAGATGATGATATTAGTCGGATCAAACGAGTGATTTTGATTATTTAAATATCGTTTTAAATGAGCAAACACTGTTTGAAATTTTTAGAATATTGTTGAAAAACATTCATTAAATAAAATATTAATTCATGTTTTGATCTTTAATGTTTTGTTTGTAGAAATTTTTAAATTGTATTTTTGTATTTCCATCGATAAATTTACTTAATGTTTGATTAAGAGTTTAAATTAAATATTTCTACATAAATGTTAGATTTTCTTCCACTTAATTAAGTAGTATGAGGATTTTAAGAAATTCATAAATTTGAAATTAGAATTTTGACTAAACTAAATTGACCTAAATTTCGATCAATTTGGGAAAAAATTTTAGGATTTTGAAATTTTAAGAAAGTAGAATTTGGGGTATTACAATACTACTAACACAAGTTAAAAAAAATGGCCTCTAAATCTGACAGAGGGTATGTAAAAAAGGTAAAAATAGACACTTGTTACAAATTCAATGCAATAGAAATTAGCGATCACTCTCAGCAAAAAATCAAGTCTTTCATTTCATCTTAAGCATATTGACAAGAAAGCAGTTAAAAATGTACTGGCGCTGAAAAAAAAATCACTCGGGAAAAGAGAAAATGTATTAAAAAATCAGGGAATGAAAGGCCAAATGTACCTTTTTTCCAGCAGGCTGTTGCAGAGAGTGAGTAATATCAGCAACCTGTGTTGAGTAAAAAAATCATCAATTTCTTCTTTCAATAATCGTCATGCAAGTCTACTAAGATTGATAGTAAACAGACAAGATCATCGACCAGAGATTCGCTAAAACAACTGAATGGAGATCAACTTACCACAGGACAATTTGCCGCTCTCATCCACTCAAAATTACGAGGATCGACAATCAAATCATCTATTTAAACAAACACAAGATCAATTTGATGACAAACATGATGAAGACAATACTGCGTCAAAGATCATATGGTGATGCACATCAAAAAACTTAAATAATCCCACAGAAAAACAAAGTCGTTCTGGAAAATATTAAAAATCTGGTGCTGAATTGTAAATACTAGCAGGCAGAGACAAAACCAAAAATGAGGTGGGGCTAGAAGATGAAGTTTTTGTTCTTTATTATTTGAAAGGACAAGAATAAAGAAATAATCATACACACTAAATCCAATGTATCTATCTCTGATTCATTTTTCTCAAACAAAAAGGCTTTAGAAGTTAAAAAAAAAAAGAAGAAAAAACTCAACTCAAGGAGTGAAATAATTTGGTAAATTCAAATTTCGATTTCAACTTACTATAGCCAAACATATTTCCTCTCTCGCAAACCATCACATTTGGATTTCCAGCCAATCTAATCTTCTCAGCAGAATTTGTCATGACCTGAAATAATGCAAGTGTAAATTGATGGTAGAAGTGTATGTCCTCACTGACGCAAAAAAAAAAAGAAAAAAAAAAAAGAGTTCAGTTGGTCCTATCAGAAGAAGTAACTCACGGAAGGAGCACAAAACTGGCCTTTTTTTATATTTATTATTTTCCCGGTCTTTGCTGCTGCAATTAGAAGATCGGTCTGTCATGTGTACCACACTAATTAGAAACCAATATATCTATATAACATTAAGTCATGAAAAAAGTTGTAATATTAGCAACACAACAGTCATTGTCGTATCACTGACTGCACCTGGCGACATAAAAATGCAGGAATCTGAATAATATCTGCAACTTTACCTACTGACTCACACTGTCAAAAGAAAGATAGAATGAGTTAGAAATAGTTTAAGTTTGCGACACTCACAGATATGAAGTTCCCTAGTTCACCTTGGTAGAAGAAATCAAGTAGAAGTACAAAAAGTAAGAGACAAAATTTCAAGTTTACGACAGTACAGTCTGAAGTTCCCTAGTTCAGCTTTGTTGAAGAAAGTCTTTTATTAAAAGTTATCTTAAGCAGAGTAATCAAGAAGAAGTAAAAGATAAAGCTCATTCTAATGAATGGGAGAGGATATTGAGACTTTATGCATTAAAATGGGTTCGCTTAAATAATTTGGCTAGAGTAGTATAGAGTCATGAATACATTAAGAGAGCTTATAGAATCTTTTATTTTGAGAAGCTCGTGATTCATAGGAGAGTCACTTCATTCGATAAAAGTATTGTAATATGAAATATTAGATAATTTTTATTCATCACAAAGTTTTCATCTTTGTATATTCATATTTCATATGGAGCTTTGGCAGCAAACGTTAAAAGGATTCCCACCTGTACAGTTTCGTGCACATCAGTCACTATTGGGATGTCATACGCAATTTTAACCTTCTCAAGGATCTGCAACCAAAGAGGACACAAAGAGAAGAATTTATAATCCTTAAAATTTCAGACAAGTTTTGAATTTAGCATGGATTTTTTTCGAACAAATAAATCAACAGGTAAATCTCCAAGTTATGAAAGAAAAACTCACAAAGTTATCATAGAAAACAGATTAGTAATGAACAATACCTTTAAGCCTTCAATTATGCCAGGACCACGGAATGATTTTGAGGATGTTCTATTGGCTTTATCAAAGCTTGATTTGAATACCAGAGGTAATCTAACCCTACAGAATTTCAAGCAAATCTTATACCATGTCAATTACAATTACATTAGCTGTATCCACATTTTTTATGCAAAGAGCACTGACCAAAACGAGAGACAAAAGCACCAGGGTACAAAATTCACTTTTCAAATATTTTGGGGCGTTAAACATATATTGAGTTATCATACAAAAGACGCATTATCAATGATTTATCTACATCTCAGGTGATCATATATACTTCATAAAAACACCTTTTAACCCAGATTTTGCATTAAGGTAATGTAAATAAAGACAACCTTTTCGATTCTTCATCTCCCTCCCGCAACAAAATGGCACAGGGGAAAAAGTTACAAAGAGGAATTCATACTTTGATGCGATGGCCTTTATGTGCTTTGCCATTCGAAAAATGTGCTCCTCAGATTCAATCACATTTGGACCCGCCAATAGGAAAAAAGGTTCAGCAGCCTATAACCATTGATTCATTCACATACGGCAATGCAGAAAATTTAAACGAAGTGTAAATTATTCCAAAAAAAAACCCACACCTGGAGCTGGCTAAATAGTAGGGTTGAGGATTCCATTTGGTCTATTTAACTGTGCGAGATAATTTCACACAAAAACAGAACGCAAGAAAGCTGGAAAAAGAAAAAGCAACAGGAGATATCATAAACGTGAAACATAACTTCATAAAGCTGGATCTAAGTTGCACGTAAACATATTCTCCTTTTTGTATCGCTGTATCTCATATTTCCAGTACATGATACCTCTGCCGTCTTAAGTGGACGAGCGAAATGGTAATGTTGGAAGAGCTTTTTTCCCTTCGTAAGGAAAACATGAGAATAAAAAGAAAATAGAAAACAATTCACTTCTATCAACTGAACATTAGCAGCTCTTTTTGCTTCAATCATTTTACATCTTTTCGCATAGTTAGAAGTATTGGTTACGAAAGCAATATCAAAAGGCATGTGATCTAGGAATATATAGATGAATCATAAGCACACAAAAACATTCGATTGTCCGCCATAATGCCAATGAGAAGAATGAGAATTTTAATTTTATCATTTTTTCGTCTTACGTTTTCTGTTGAGCGAATCTGAGCGACAAAGAAGAAATTCGGAAAATTAGCAGAACAGAGAATCCAGATCCGATACGAGTAGATAAAAATGTCATACACTTATTCAGAGTGGATCGATGAATGAAGAAACAATGGCAGAGAATCAAGAGAAAGGGTAGAAAATTGTACCGCAAAGAAGAAAAAACTTGTGGAGAGCTGAACACCTTCACATCAAGTGCGGAGCGAGCTGTAATGTTTCTTCGAAGATAATGGCCGTCGAGCTCCAAATCGCTGCCCGTTGAATTGCAGCGAGCTTCAACAACTGCCTAGTGAAAACGAAGCTCCATCTTTGCCAGAATCGATGATCTCCGAAGGCTGTATGGCGCAGAAGATCACAGCCAACGTTTGATTTCACTGAAGTAGAGAGATGAGAGAGTGCAGAGACCAAAGAGTATTTATAGTTGATGCAGAGAGCCATTTATTTGCGTTCCACGGATGAGTGACCGAGGTTTGAGTTTGTGACAATTTTTATTTTGCATTTTTTCTCGACAAAATATTAAAAACAATATTATTAATGTAATATTTTAAATAATTTTACCCGAACTTCAGATCATAATAATTTTTTTTCAAGAGTTATTGTATTTCAATTTTTATAATATTTATACAATATATAAAATAAAGATAAGGATAAGCTTACTTTCTAATTTATTTTTGACATGATGATTAAGTACAATAATTAAAATAAAATATTAATTACACTAATTAATCGTAAAATTAAAATACAAAATTTAAAGTTAAAACTTAATATCAGTTATAAAATAAAGATCAATGGTGGTTACTTGTAGCCGGGAAATCAATCATTTTTTGGTCCTTTTTTTTTGGCAATAGGGCGGCTTTAGTGTTCAAGTCGGTCTTTTTCTTTTCCATCCGAGTCAATCTGCCGAGTTTCAAACTCAGTGGAAAGAAAAATTTCCATCAACAAAGTTCTGAATCATAAAATAGAGGGAGTAATCTACATTTCAAATGAAAATTATAAGCACTCTACCCGCGAAAGTAAAATTAAGCTGGAAGCATAAACAGGGTGTTAAATCATACATTCGTAGATAAATTCGATCCCAGTCGGAAACCGATCTCCCATCAAGCAGAGTTGTGAGATGAAGCACAAACCAAGGAATGGAGCAACATCTAGCAGCATAGAAGGAAATTACTCTTGAGATCCAAACTAATCGTTCATTCCTAGATATGTGCATAACAAATCATAACAAACCCGAAAAAGTGTATTGAAACCCTCGATATGTTCTTTCTGATCATATTATTTCTTCAAATTTTTCATTTTCAAGATTTTGAGCTACTTGATAATTGAAAAAAAAAACTACAGAAAACATAAAAAGACTGTTTCGATCAACAATGATATCTGAACACAAACTCAAACTCAAGGCAGAAAAATTTTGAGTCAATCCTATTGCATAAAACCATGGCAGCAATCCAGCATTTGTTTTGCAATTACCAATTTTGCAAATATGATTTTCAGTATTTCACTAAAAAGAACGGGAGATACCAATGATTAATATAGAAAAAATTAATAAAGTTCCATTAAGTAAGCCAATTCTTTCTTCGCTCTAAACCATACAATGTTCATCAAGAGAATTCCTCCCGAAAATAGATAAATATAAAATCTGATTGAGAGGTTTTTTCTGATTAATGTTATCATATTCAGTCAAAATCATAATTAATATAATAAAGAGTGATTAAAAAAACAAAAAGATGGATTTAACAAGCCTACCTTATGATTCTGTGTGCATTGAAGAACCATTCTGTACGTTGACTTCTAAATCCCAGCCTCTACATATGTAAAGATTACATTAGTTCTAAATTACAAAATATGCGCAAGAGAAAATACCCAGCAATTTTAAAATAAAATAAAAAAGAAAAGAAGAAAAACCTCTCAGCTGCCTCTTTCTTAAATGCCAGGATATGATTGTCTATTTCAGCACATGCACCTTGAATGTCAATATTTTTGTAGCAAAGCTGCATCCATTGTGTGGATAAAGCATTAAGCTCACTTGCAGCATTTTTCTGATCACTCCAAGACCAAACCATGATTAGTAAATTGAAGCCCCAAACTGAGGCAAGGATAATGTACACAAAATAAACAGGTTAACTACCTGATGATATTTCCTTTCACGGTTCACTGTTTCAATATTGTCATTTTGTTCTTGAGCTAATTTTTGCATTCTGAAAAAGGAGAACAAGTAGAGTCAAAAATTTTAAAAGAATAGCCATGGCGGACGTGACAACCATGCATCTTTTTGCAATAGGAGTTATTCGAGCGACATGGCATTTAGACATTCTTACTATTAAAATTAGTAAATATCAACACAGCTTTTTCCAGTAACAATATCTGTGACAGTAAGAAATTATGAACATTTTTAGCCCCAAGAAGTGCGCCGAAAAGAATTTCACACTAATGTCTGGCACATGAGGGCAATAGATACACTCAAGCACACGAAGGAGACACTAGGTCACAGACACTTGGAATTATTAAGACATGCATAACACGAAATTCAGAATATGTCCAAATGAATAAGGCAATTTTTTCAAATTCGAAGACAAAAGTTCTTCTAAAAACAATAGAAACGGTGATCTGCAGGAGATATGACATCACATCAAATCTTTACGCTTCTTATACTCATCAAACTGAGATTTAAGTTCAAAAAATATATGAGATGAGATAAAAATAAAATAAAATGAAAGAAACTACCACACAACACCAGCAAAATGTTCATCAACAGGAGATAAAGCTGAAAATTAAACTATAAAATAATATATTGAACTAAGAATAGTCTCTCGCAAACGAACCTTGACAAAAATGCTTCTAATCTTTGGTTGTGTTGCTTCCAGATATCAGGACCATATTTTGACATCAGTTCTAAATTTTCTTGCCTGAAATCAGCAACTAATGTCATGATAAATGTGCTATAGACATCTAGATCGTGATTTAACATTGGGAGAAATGGTGCTAGTCAAGAATATCCACACAAAGCGGTTCACTAATTTTATATTTCAGGCATCAATTACTTTTATTTCACCAATCAAACAAATAAAGAGATCTCTCATTTATCAACAATAAGCCTTCTGAACAGTCAGCTACTTCCTCCTTGTGTTCACAATAACTAAGAAAAATGGTAAGAGAGAAACAGAAACAAATAGCCCAGATAACAACTCTATCTCCAGATAATCTAATCTTAGAACAAATAACAATGATTTTAATTTGAACAAAATATGAAGTATGCCAAGTAACATATTTGGGATTTCTTTTACATAAACAACTTTGCCAGGTTTTGGTGATCTCATACTTAGTACTTGTGCTTGTATCTACTATGCGGCAACAAATTCACTTCCGCTTGCAAATTCCAAAGGCTAACTACATATGCAACACATAATATTATAATAAACCAGACAAAGTCTTTTATGAAATTATCAGAATAAAAAATAAACTTACTGAACTTCACCTGAGAACTTGATGCCGAAGTAAGCATTGAGCTTTTTGAAGTGCCAATTTCCATGCAGTTTCATCATTCCTTTTATTTACAGAAGGGGTTTCTAATTTATATCGTGCAATATCAAGTGGCACAGGAGGCCTCCCAGCCCTGACACGTTCATACTCTCTCGCAATCATGGGATGGTCCTGACATATAGAAACACTATATCTATCAGACATCACAAAGGGCTTTTCCCACTAAATTTTCCAGATCCATTTTAGATGATTTCCATCGACATGATCCAATAAATAAAAGCACTGAAGCATATCTAACACCATGTGCAAGGCTTCAGCGTGATTTAACACCATTTGTATCGTCATACATGACAACCAATTCAGCTTAGATACTCTGTTCGAAGTAAGAACAGTCTAGCTATTGTGGGAATGCCTGACTTCTTATACTGTTCCTCAAATCAATGAGGAATAGATCAAGAGAGAAACAAAATCCAAAAGGTCATCAAGTGCATAATTCAGAGAATGATGTGCCGTCATGCGTAAAAATGAAACCCATAAATTCACAGTTTAATTCTTCGCAATAAATATGATCAGAAAATAAAAATCATGGTTCATACAGACAAATGACGAAATTTATCCACGCTAGCAAAGTTCCTACCATCAACCAAACAAAAAAATGAAGGAGTCCTTGTTAAATTCATTAAATTTCTATGCAAGTTTTCCTCCTTTTCCCAAGTACAACTAAGCCATCCAAAACCTAAAAATGAGGAAGTTCAGAAGTAGAAACATTCCAGCACGTCCTCACCTCGAAATTAAACTTCGGAACAGGGGGCAAGTCTTTGAGAAAATCAGACGGCTTCTTATAGCTACGTCGCATCTCGTCCTCGACCAAGCGATCAACTTCTGCTTTGACCCTAGGGTCAGCGTAGTCATCGTCGATGTAAGGCAAGGCGTCTATTATCTCAGCGTTCACATAACCCGTCCATTTTGGCTGAGGTGGAGCTTCGAGCATCAGAATATCACCGTTATTCTTCGCCATTGTTGCAGCGTTGAAGCTCCCTTCCTCTCCCCACTAGGGAAAAGCACTAAAGCAGTGCGAAGACTGATCAACCCGAAATAGCTAGACCCATTTTTTTTAAAACCCGCCCGGCCCGAAGATTAAGGGGCTCGTTTTCTTTCGTTGGAGGAATGAATACCTTTACTTTTACTTATAATTTAAGGACAAAAATACTCTCTAATCTTTGTAATTAACATATTATTTACGTCATTTATTAATTTTAACTAAAATATTTAGTTGGATTAAACTAATTTTACTTTTTAAAATTAAAGGGAAAATGACAAATCAACCATCGTACTTTGTGATTAATGACAACCACTAAACTTTTTTTGCTAACAAATTAACTACTAAACTATGAAAAAAAAGTCACTGCTAACATCGTTGTCACGTTTGCTGTTAAACTCATTGACTTCGATTTGCAGCGTCTTATCTACTAATCTGCTAAAGCTTAATATTTTTAAAAATAATCTTATAACATTGATGGCCCATTGTATCATATATAACCTGCCGAGAGTTGACAATAAATAGCAGCGGATTAATATTGATCATCCGCGAGTTGACAAGGGTTGACTATAAACCACTGTGGATTAATACTGATCCATCGCGGGTTGATTATAATAAATGAAAAAACATATACTTCGTTCAATAATTTAAGTAAGATGTGCATAACTAGCCTTCACAGATTCAAACAAATAGAAACGCGGTTGATCAAAAAGTGAAATGTTGGCTCTATGAAATGTTGATAGTTTTACAGTTTCATACTAATCAATTTCCATTCATCATCAACAACCAAATTATCAATTACATTACAACCATATCATGTACATGTGCATTACAACTGCAAACCAATTTACCAATTTTATTACAACCATATCGTGCATATGTGCATGACAAACACAAACCAAATTTCATTACAACCATATCATGTACATGTGCACTAAGAATCAGTGTGCTCTAACCACATCAACTATTTGTATTGTTTCTTTAGGAACATCCAACTGTCTACCTCGAAGAAACTATTGTCGATGATGTATATCTAGTTTCGACGCACAATTCATCTATTGATCATTGGATGTTTGTGAAGGGATAAATGCGCAAATTAAAGAGTAAGGGATAGAGATTGTGCACACAATATTATTTACGCAGTTCAAAAAAACTCGCCTACGTCTGCGCTCTAAGATTCCACTTGGAGATCCACTAAACAATTAGCTTACGAATACCAATAAAATCGTTTAAAAGACTAATTCTAAGAGCATCACTCTTTGACTATTTCAGGTTATCAACCTTTGACAATTAACGGAGCGTCACTCTTTAGTTTGACTATTGCGAGGAGTCACCTGTTGATTGAACTTACGGGCGTTCAATCAAGCCTATGACTGTTTCGGGGCGTTACCTTTATGTGATGAATTATTAGGGAATCACCCTTTATAATTTAGCACAATGTATGAAATTGGAAATTAAGCTCAAAAGACTAATTCAAATTCTCCCAATAATAACTCGCAAGTTTATGGGTGGGGAAAATTAGATTTACAGGTCTCACAGTGATATAGAATTTAGTCTTGAATTTGGCAAAGCTTTGCCTCGATACTCCGTTCGTTATGTTGAGCTTTAGAGTGTCGTCAATATATAGACATTGCCTAAGCGGTTGACCTTATTCCCTAAACGGTTACCCTTTTACTAGCTGTTGGAGTTCTGTCCGTTGGGATTTGACCGTTATGGCAATCTGCCATTGTGCGATCGACCCTATGGTTGACCTCCCGAGCAATCTATCCATTTCACGATCTACCGTGCGGTCGACTTTTTCCTTTGTTGTAGAGCCCTCCGTTGAATTTTGAAGACTGTTGGGAAGGAGGAGTTTTCAGTTGATGCGGTTGACCTTTTCGACAAACCGGTCGACCATTGTCTTCATTGCAGAAATTTTCAGCAATCTATTTTTTTTTTGCTACTGAACAATAGGTCGACCGCGAGGTTGATCGTTTCTAACTAGACAACATTTTTATCACAATCTGTCCATTTCGAGGTCGACCATTTCCTTCGTGCAGCTCAGTTTGGGGTCGACCTTTTGCATTGTTTTGTTGCCCTTTTCGCCTGTTTTCGCATTCTTGATTTCTTTAAGTCCCAATATCATACATATTCACTACATAAACTTAGATAAACATGTTAGATAACATAAATACTCATTTTAAGGGTATAAAAAACAATAAAATATTAATAATTCAAATAAATATGTAATAAACAACTTAATTAACAAATAAAATAATCATCATCAAAACAAATAACCTAATGTTTATTAAGCCAACAATCTCCCCCTTTTTTATGATGACAAAAAAATTAAATTGTTTAATTACCTATCCTAAGCATGTGCATATAGTATTGCATAATTTGATCTCTCCCTCTTAGTTTATGTTATCTACATTTAATTTCATGTATACATGCTATACTAATTTTTATTTCATAAAAATTGTCACTCCCCTATGATCAACTTATATATATCTCTCCCCTTTTTTGTCATAATCAAGAAGAAATTCTTAGGGGAGGGAAGTCCAAAACAATCAAAGATTATCAAAATAAAATCATCCAAAAATATTTTACTTAAAAAAAATTATCCCCTTACTCAAAGAATCTATCCAATAAGCAAACAATAGAGGGAATTAGACATTCAAATTCAATTTGTAGTCAAAATAAAATGTCAAAATAATACAACCATATTCAATAACCTTTCAATCAAAAAATATTGTTCCCCTTTTGTCATTAAGCTTATAAACTAATTTGAGGAAATACTTAAGATCAAATAAAAATATACCAATTTAAGACCAAGAATGATAAACAAATTTTCAATTTCTAGAATGATATCAATTGAAGAAATAAGAAATTAACTAAGGATACCAATTGAAGACTTACACTCAAAAGCAAAACCATTTTTCAAAAATTAATACCAATTGTAAATCCAAAGTTAAAATCAAATCAATTTTGTAAAGTATGATACCAATTATAAACTCAAGATGAGATCCAAAACATATTTCGATGAGAGATACCAAAGTTTAAGGTTAAAATAAATTCAATTATCTCTCCCCCTATGTTAATTACAAAAAACAATCGATTGAGGATATAATCCAATTTAAAAACTTTGTTATCCCCCTTAGAGCAATAATAAAAAAATTTAACTTTTCTCCCCCTTTAAAACTGTCACCAAGCAAATAAGAGAGAATTCAAAAATAAGAGAACCATCCATTTACGAGAGCAAATAGTATACCAATTGTAAAACTTCATGGATGAATTCAAGTTAAACCATAACAAAAACTTTCTCCCCCTATCTTTATGCACAAATCCAAATAGTTGGGGAATTAAGGATTACAAGTTAAAATCCTTAAAAGAATTGTAGAGAAAAATAATTTCATTAATAACAAAACAAAATAGTTTCATAAATGATACCAATTGAAAAAAAATAAGTCTAATGATACCAAATGTTAAAATGATACCAATTTGTCGAAATTCAAACCAAAATCAATAATTGAAACCAATTTAAAGATTTGAAAAACAAGAGATATTATTGACACCAATTGAAAATACTTAAAAGATTCTTCCCCCTTTAAATAAATAAAAAAAAAAACCAAATCATTTGGGGAAGCTTTGAATCAACAAACTCAAAACAATTTTATGTGCTCCCCCTAAATCAATGATCAATATAAATTAATAGGGAATTATCAAAGTTTAATCCTAACGGAAGCAAAAACATCAATATTAAAAACATTTGTATCTTTCTCCCCCTAAATCAATTAACAATATTTAATCTATGGGGAATTTCAAAATTTAAAACAAATCAATTGTCTTTAAACCATTTATCTCTCTCTTTATCATAAAGCAAATCAAATTCTATGGGACATCATCAAACTTTAAAACTAGCGGAAGCAAAATTATCAAACTAAAAAAAATTAAACAATTTTAAAACAAGTTAATAATCTAAACCAATTATCAATAATTCTATTTTCTCCCCCTATTTCATTAAGCAATTGCAATTCAAGGAAGAAATCAACAAATCATCAAAATCAACAATTTTTTTAGTCTACTCCCCTTATATCAATAGCTAATTTTAATCCATGGGAGAAGTACATTCTCAAAAAGACAAAATAATTTAGTCCAAACAATCATCTAAATTAGCATCCAACAATCCAATATTTGCATTGGCATATTCAATTTAGACTACCAATTGTTGGAATTCAAGTCTCAAGCAAATATATATATACTAATTCAAGAGATATGCTATTACAAGAATTAATCAAAAATTCAATGTATGATCCCAACCAAAAATTAATGCTATCAATGATTCCAAAAATATTCAACCAATCAAGTCAACATCAAGGATACCAATTTCAAGAAGTGATCATGGATTCAACCTATGATACCAAAGACTATCAATTCAATTCAAATCAAGAATCAAATAGCAAATTTAAGTCAATTCAAGTAAGATATCAAAAACAAAATCATATTGTGTACCTCCACTAAGTTTATTTCCATTTTTAAAGCATTGTAGGCATTCTCGAAGTTTCTCCCATTTTCATTTTTGGATAGCCCATTATCCAAATCTATTTAGCTCCTTCGGAGAATCTCCAACCTACAACACAATCAATTCGAACTCTTTGGTACTCCAACCATTTTGGGTCCATTGGTTAAGAGTTTAGTTTCTTCAGTAACCCACACAAGTTTAGAATTCAAATAGAACTTCAATTCAAATGATAAGCAAATTTGGAACTAACATTTGATTTTACATCCACATTTAATTTAAATAGACAACAAAAAGATTTATGTCATACACTATTGCAAGAATTACAAGTAGATGAACTAATAAATAGATTATTGTAATTCTTTTTGTTTGCAAAGGGTTCATAGTCAATTCCGGCTTTGTTAAATGTAACTCTTTGCGAATTCAAAAGCATATTTAAATTTTTGCTCCCATGAGTGAATTTAAGCACAATCGAATTTAACTCATCATTTTTAACTTTCAATTCACTAATTTTATTTTCATGTGATTTGATTAATCATCGTTCTCATTTTCAAATCACACAACTCATGCTCATGATATTTAATAGTAGCAATCAAATCACAATTTTTAATATTTAATGAGTCAATTTCATTTTTATGTGATTTGATAGTAGACTTCAATCCATCATTCAACAAATTCAAATCACTACTATCATGCTCAAGAGATTTAAAGGAAGCATTCAAATCATTGTTCATACTCTTCAATTCAACAATTTGATCCTCAAAAGATTTATCTAAATTAGCATGCTTTTTGATCAAATTGTTATGCTCATTTTTCAACAACTTATATTTATCCTTAAGCTCATTCAAACTATCTAACACTTCATTTATCAAATCACCATCATTATCACTATTAGAATTCAAATTGCTATAATAGTTTGTTACCTCAATTTCTTCATTGACCATAAAGCATGTATTGGCCACTTTCTCTTCTTTTTTGGAGGTTGAGCTTTCTTCACTTTCAATCCTTTAATTTGTGTCTACATGTGTTAGCTCAAGAGATTTCCATATATCGAAAGCACTAACACATGATTGAATTTTATCAAATTTATTTTTACTTAAGGTACTATATAAAACATTCATAGTTTTAGCATTTAAATTCTAATTGTTTTTATCTAAATAATTGAAGTCACATGATGGTCTAGAAACATTAATCCTATTTTCTATGATTTTCCATAACGTATAATCAATGGATTGTATAAAAATTTTCATCCTACACTTCTAATATAAGTAATTGCAACCATCAAATAGAGGAGGTGTAAATGTGTATTGACCTTCAACAAATATATTGGAATTCATAATGTGCATATATATAGTATATATCAAAAAGGTTATTGAATAATTCAAGTCAAGAATTTCAAGCAGCGATATTTAAATTTTCTAAATCCCTAAGTGATTTATCAAATACGATTAAATAAGCAATCATAATAAATGCGTAAATTAAAGAGTAAGGGATAGAGATTGTGCACACGATATTGTTTACGCGGTTCGGCAAACTCGCCTACGTCTGCACTCCAAGATTTCACTTGGAGATCCACTAAACAATTGGCTTGCGGATGCCAATAAAATTGTTTACAAAGACTAATTCTAAGGGCGTCACCCTTTAACTATTTTGAGTCGTCAACCTTTGACTATTAACGGGGCGTCACCCTTTAGTTTGACTATTGCGGAGAGTCAACCATTGATTGAACTTACGGACGTTCAATCGAGCCTATGATTGTTTCGAGGCGTCACCCTTATATGATGAATTCTTAGGAATCACCCTTTACAATTTAGCACAATGTATGAAATCAAAAATTAAGCTCAAAAGACTAATCTGAATTCTCCCAATAATAACTCGCAAGTTTGTGAATGGGGAGAATTGGATTTACAGCGCTCACAATAATATAGAATAGAGTCTTGAATTTGGTAGGGCTTCGCCTCGATTCTCCGTTCGTTACGTTGAGATTTAGAGCCTTCAATATATAGACATTGTCCAAGCGGTCGACCTTATTCCCTAAACGGTCGACTCTTTTACTAGCTGTTGGAGTTTTGCCCATTGGGATTTGACCGTTATGGTAATCTGCCATTGTACAGTCAACCCTATGGTCAACCTCCCAGCCAATCTATTCATTTCGCGGTATACCGTGAGGTCGACCTTTTCCTTTGTTGCAGAACCCTCTGTTGAATTTTGAAGACCGTTGGGAAGGAGGAGTTTTCAGTTGATGCAGTTGACCTTTTCGACAAACGGGTCGACCGTTGTCTTCATTGCAAAAATTTTCAGCAAACATTTTTTTTTTTTGCTGCTGAACAATAGGTCGACCACGAGGTCAACCGTTTCTAACTGGACAACATTTTTATCACAATCTGTCCATTTCGAGGTCAATTGTTTCTTTCGTGCAGTCTAGTTTGTGGTCGACCTTTTGCATTATTTTGTCGTCCTTTTCACTTGTTTTCACATTCTTGATTTCTCTAAATCTCAATATCATACATATTCACTACATGGACTTAGATAAACACGTTAGATAACATAAATATTCATTTTAAGAGTATTTCCAATAAAAAACAATAATGTATTTAACAATTCAAATAAACACGTAATAAACAACTTAATTAACAAATAAAATGGTCATCATCAAAACAAATAACCTAATGTTTATTAGGCCAACAATTTGCTCACTCAATTCCATTATCTAATATTCCTTATTCAATAGACTCGTCATGATGCACAACTGATGCTCCGCTTGGCAGAGGCATGATGGCTTTCCATCTTTCTCAAGCAAGTGTGAACATCGTTATATCACTTTATTTGAAACGTCATTTCACCTTACATTTTTTAGGAGTGCATCCTTCCTGGCAGGCATCCCTCAACCAATGCTTCAGCGAGTTGACTGCAAACAACGAAGTCCTCGACAACGCTGGAAGCAATGTTGGAATAGAGCTCAACGACAATTTTCTGAGGGTTAAGTAATACGATTTTCCTGGCGAGCAAGACGAAAGTATTCGATGTTTTGGGAGCTGTAAAGAGGTGACGGATTTGGAGGCTAGGTTTCGCCCATTGTTGGTATAGTTACAGAACTCTGAGTGCTTTTGTAATGCTCCGAATTTTTATATCAGACTTTAAGAAGAATAATTGGAAAGTAAATTAGAATATTTGGATTTAATGGGATAATTTATCGGATTGGGATAATTTATCGGATATTGTAATCGTTAATCATAATCATCAAGTAATACTTGGAATAATCGAGAATTTGGATTCGAGTTAAGAATAATTTAATTAAATAAAGAATTTAATTAAATTATTAAAAATAATTTTAATTGATTGAAAAGCGTGATTTAAATTAGTGGAATTTCATATAATAGATTAATGAAGAAAAATTAGTATAATATATATATATATATATATATATGATTAATAAAAATAAATAAAATAAAAAAATAATAAAAATAAAAATAAAAAGAAGAAATGGCAGAAGCCATTTCTTCTTTGGGAAAGAAATCGACGAGCGGGAGAGGGAGAAGCGACGAGGGAGAGAGACCGAGCGCCGGGGAGCTCGTGACGACGACCGACGCTGTCCGACGGCGTGGCGACCTCCTGGAGGCTTCTGTGGGCGCGAAACGGCGGAGCTAGGGCACGAGTTCGCTCGGCAGTTCAAATTGCGATTCGGCGATCTTCTGAGGAGGCGATTCCGGCGACGAGTTGAGGTGAGCTCCGTCGACTTCTTCTCCTTCACATTTTATCCATCGAGCGTGTTTGGAAGTGTGCTGCAGGGGTGGTTGTCGGCGTTGTTGGTGTTGGGCAGTGACGATTTTCGTCATTGGCAGGGGCTGTCGGTTTGGGTGGAAATGATTGGAACGGCTTGGCTCTGTGGTTCTACACTAAACCCGGTTCGACGTAGCCCTCCTTCCAGCTGTGTCCTACTGACACTAACGATGGGGAGTAGGGTAGATGAGAAATTTAAGAGGGGACAACCCTCATGAAGATGGCTGTCGACCCGCAGGAGAAAATCAAGGGGCTGTCGGGCATGGAAAAAGGGCATAAAATGACAGAGAGCTGAGAGCTTTTAGCTCTCGGGTGAGCTAAGGAGGCTAAAGGTTGGAGCTGCGATTTCTTCTGGATTTCGTTGTTTTCAGGTGTTGATGGCCGAGAGCTTAAAAGGTTGGATTGCTTGCTCTCGGGTGCAGGAATAGGTACTAACCTCTTCCTTTGTTTTTGAGGTGTTCTTCACAGGTGATTTAGGTTGAGGAATGTGGATCAGTGTTTGTTAAACCGAATTTATGCCATGAATTATAGTTGTTATGTATGTTCTTGGATGGAGGATTTGATAAATAGTTGACTGAGTACGCTTTGAGAATTTGAATTACTATGAAATGGGAACTGCTTTGATCAAGTGACTATCATCTACCATAACTTTTAAATTTGGATAATAATCGACGAATTATTGGTTGTGTTACCCAGTTGTAATTGTAAATGATAGAGGTGGTTATGTAATTGGATAAGAATATGCAACTTGGTTATGATGTTGAGGTAGAAATAATAAGCATGCTCTGTTGGGTTGTTAATTGATGATGGATTATCTGCTTTTGGTTTTGTGTATGAGTTGTTGATCTGCTGTTGGATAATGGATGGTTATGCTGTTAGGTGGTGTGTGTATGAATTATTGGGTGTTATAGATTATCCACTTTGGTGTAAGTAAATAAATAGGACCTTATGAAACACTTGGCTTAGAAATGTCTGCTAATGGACGTGCTCTGTTGGTATTTCGAAGCATAAACATGTTGGATATCAATTTTACTGCAAGTTACATTATGTTCATTGTGAAAAATATGGTAATGAAGGATATGTTGGTTTAAATTAGATTTGAATAGAAGCATGAAGTGTTAAATTAATATTGGATTAATTCATGCATGTTGGTGCACTAGTTGGATGGTAGTTATCTGATGATGGATAGATTTCGATGAGTTATCCATGATAATGTGTTAATGTGTGAAGGTAATTTGTGAAGGTGTTGAAGAGAAGAAGAAGACCAACGAATAAGTGTTATTGTGTATTAAAGCTCGAGGTAAGGAATGGGTTGTCTTGGCCTTGTGCCCTACACCCAAGTAAAGTGTGCGTGAGTAGTTTTGTGTCCGTGTCTAAATTAGTCTTGTTATGATAAATGCTAAGTTTCCTTTTCAGTACTATGAAATAAAAGAAAGTGAATTGAGCAAAGAAGAAAAGAGAAAAATTACGAATGATGAAATGGAAAAGAAATGCATAATGAGAACGAACGAAAGATGAAAACTGCTATGATGAAATTGAATGAAACAAAAGAACAAAGTGTAAGTCAATTTAGCTTTTATTGCTTTCTTTAATGTGGATTGTATCTTGGTTCCGGATAGGAACCCTCTAATTTAGTTAAAGGCAATCTAATGAGCATGATTTTATAGCAAAATAGTGATAAACCTTGTTACCTAGGAAAAGTCCGTTGAACTCCTTAACTAGACTCTTATGCATATGTTAATAGATTTAAGCATGAAATTATAGTATGGACTAAATATAACACCAACTTAGTTTAATGAGCATGTTAGTAATGAAATAATTGAGCATGTCCTCATGATAACCGATTTAAGCATGCTTTTATGGGTAGTTTAGAGTTCGATGAGCATGCCATACGTTGCTTTACTTTCTTATTTCTTTTATAAGTCGATATCAATTCAGTGAATGTGATTCTTTATATGCGTAAGTTCAATTATATTATGTTTATTTTAATGAGCATTTATAGTATGTTTATTTCAATGAGCATGTTTATTTCAATGTATGTTCAATGTATGTTTTGTAAGGTAGAATGTATACGTTATTTCATGATAATAGAAATCAAGTAGGGGGTAACCTTCGGATGGTACCCACATGCATGAGTGAGGAAAAATGAAATGAAAAAAAAAAAAGAACCCTAAATGCGGGTATATGCCTGAAAAGAATGAAAGAACCCTAAAGGCGGGTATATGCTGGGACAGAAAGAAAGAACCCTAAAGGCGGGTATATGCCGGGAAAAGAAAAAAACCCTAAAGGCAGGTATATGCCGGAAATAGGGAGTTGGAGTAGATGGGTAGCTCAAACAGCTAGGCCATCTCAAAGGAAAACCTCCAATCTCCAAGCTCGATGTACGAGTAAGAACGAACAAAAAAAATGAACGTAATGAAAGAGTTGGGTTGAGTGGCCCTCAATCCAACAAAGACTAAAGAGAGAATGCATAAATTGTTTTCCCCATCTCCTTACTGGGCGTAAGCTCACGTCCTTACTTGTGGTGTAGGTAAAGATGACAAACAGATAAGAAGAAAATGATGAACACGTAACGGAGCAGGGATGGAAGATTTCACGCACAGGATTCGGGCTGGCAAGGCAAAAGACAAAAGAAAAGTAAACGGTATTGAATCAATGAAGTAATGATTCAATTTTATTTGAGCAAATGAAATGATTGAATGGTTCAGTATTGTTTAGTATTTCTTTTGAAAGAATTCTCACGTTTCTGCTATGATTTAAAAAGGGATATTTTATAACGTTTTTGTAATAATTTAAATAGATGGTTTTTAACGCTTCCGCATAATTAACAAGTTGGTTTTCATGATGAGTTTTAAGAAAGAGTTAGTAGCGATTCGGATTTACACACTCTGATTTGTTTTAAAAAGAAAATTTTTAAATTTTTACGCATTTTCAGGATTTACAAAAATTCGGGTCGTTACAGCTCTGAGGCGCTCTATTGGATGCGACTGCCTCAGAGCACTCATAGTCTTGTAACTGTACCGACAATGAGTGAAACTTAGCCTCCAAATCTGTCACCTCTTTACAGCTCTCAAAACATCGAAAACTTTCATCTTGCTTACTAGGAAAACCGTAGTACTTAACCCTAAGAATGTCGTCATTGAGCTCTACTCCAACATTGTACCCACCGTCGCCGAGGATTCCGTGGTTCTCGGTGAACACGCCGGATCTCACATGCGATTCTTATATACTAGGGCTCTGGGAACGCAGAATGAGGCACAATTAACTGCTACGAATTAGGATTAATCTACTGTGGTTTAAAGTCAACCCGCGGCGGATCAGTATTAATCCACCACAGTTTATTGTCAACCGCGGCGGGTCATATATGATTTGCAGCGGGTCATCAATGTTATAAGGTTATTTTTAAAAATATTGAGCCGCGGAGGATTAGTAGACAAGCCGTCGTGGATCGAAGTCAATGCGTTTAACGGCAAACGTAACACTGATGTTAACAGTGACTTTTTTTATAGTTCAGTGATTAATTTTTCAGCAAAAGAGTTTAGTAGTTTATTTGTCATTGATTTTGTATGATGGTTGATTTGTTATTTTTCCTAAAATTAATTAAGAATATTATTTAATTAAAAAAATTAAATCTTTTTCAATATCTTATTTCAATTAAATATTTTCGCTGACATAATTAAAAAATTATCATATATTTTTATATTAAATTTAAGGAAAATTAATAAAACAATTATTGAATTATGAAGTCAATGACAAGTCAACCATTAAATAATTTTTTCTAACAAATAAAATATTCAACTATAGTAAATAAATGACGCAAACATCGTATTCACGTTTTACGTTAAAAAATATTTTCTTTCTATTGTGGAACGTTGTCTTTCCCCTGCGAAAAACAAGTAATTAAAATAAGACTTAGGAAAAATTACTTTCCTTTGAGAAAAGTTATTTTTTCGCTGCGAAAAGTGAATAATTGGAATAGGACTTATGAAATATTATTTTCCTCTCCGGAAAGATGACTTTCTGCAGATGAAATATTACTTATTTTTTGTTGTTCTTCAAAGTAGCTAACAATGAATTTTTCAGTGAGTTTCCTCAGTGAATTGGAAACATGTCTAGCTTAAAATACATTGATTTTTCAACAAACAGTTAATTAGAAATCTTTCATTTTGATATGAAAATAGATTTTAAACAGCTTAACATTTGTAAAATCTGTTTTCTGATAAGTTTCCTTAGTTAATTATAAACATACTTGGCTTGGCATACATTGATTTTTCAGCAAATAGTTAACTTGATAATATTCTATTTTGAAAATTCTTCTTGTTTTTAACATATTAACAACGATATTTGTGTCGTTCATTTCTCATAGTTGAGTGTTTTATTTATTAGTAAAAATTATTTAGTGGTTAACTTGTCATTGATTTCATAATTCAATGATTATTTTGTTAATTTTCCTAAATTTAACGATAAAAGTAGATTGTATAACAATTTAAAACTGAAAATAAATTATAGAAACTTTAGAGAGAAAAAAAATTAAAATTACAGAAATTATACAACGACTAAAAATATATTTGGCCATATAATTTAAAAGCAATTTAGGTTTATTTATCACAATTTAAAGGTGTTTTTAGTTTTAATTTATGTCATTAAATTTAATAAAAATATGTTACTTTGATAATCTTTTTAACCTGAAAAATTAGTGAAATCATCATAATTTTTAAGATATTCCTATTTGATTGAAAAAGACAAAGTGAAATTATCTCTAAATGATAACTAAAACAAATTTAACCCTTAAAACTAGTAACTGATTATATAAGTTTAAACTAACAAAAGAAGTCTGCCAAGACAAACACTTCTAATATTTGTACACAGAATTGAGAATACCACCATTACATAATGAAATCAACAAATATGGAGGAGAAACTTGCAGGAACATCACCCATCTACTCCTTTCCACTTCTTTTCCAACACTGGAAATTCAAAATAAAAACACGCAAACCAAAACATCTACCAAGCTACATTCATTGTCCGTGCTCGAACAAAATACGAGCACGTTAATGTCGTAGAAGCTTTCATTACAAGGCCAGCATGTTCGAGTAGAGGAGGGTGAAGAAGAGTTCAATCTCTTGCATTTTATGCACGGTTTTGATGAACTCATTTTTGGCCGGTTCGTCAAGGATCAAAGGGCTCATCTGGGCCACTCTCGGAACAAGTTTGGCCAGTGGCACACCCGACACCAGGCTTCCTCCGCCGGGTTGAGCCTGCATTGCTCCGACGGCCGCATCCACCACCACTTGCAGTGATCTTTCGAGAACATTCCTGAATTCGGGACTGCCAACATATTTGTATGTTAAATGCAATAGAAATAGAAGACACAGAAAGAGATTGAAGGTCCTGAAAAAACAAAATGTAAAGTGTAATTTCAACCTCAACATTTAAGGTTATTTCACCTATTAAACCTTAAACTATTTTGTTTTTTGTATATACAACTTTCACTTTCAGTTATCAATAATTTAGACATTATCAACAATTAATCAAGCACTTGCATATGACATTTTTCATTTAATAAAGTGTTTTAGCCTGATTTCAAATTCTTCTGTTCCAACTCTCTCAATAGAGTTCGAAATTGTTGAAGAGAAGATCGATAGAGCTCAAAATCGGGTTAGAATTCGTCGGAGGCTGGAATCAGATTAAATTACTAATAGCTGAAAGGTATAGCCTCCATTTGTAAAAAAAAATAGTTTAAGTTCTAATATATAAATGAACCTAAACATTAGAGCTTAAATTGTAATTTACCTAAACAAATCGTCCATAAAAAGGCACATAAGTAATACTGCTGGTGACAAATAACATAATTACCTCGATAATACTGCTCGTGCCTCTGCCATCAGCTGGTCGAATTTAGTCAAATCTTGAAAACTAGAATGTTCTGCGCTATAAGATATTTCACTGTTCGAACGTGTATCCTTGGACATCAAGTAATCGACCCACTGATGGGGATTTTCCGTGCCCATGAACGATTCGAGTATTTGCATGATTGTCTCGCAAAGGAGCGAGGCATTGAACAAATCCCTCAACTGCTTTCTGCCATGTCAAGAGCATAAATACGATCAAATTAAAGAAAATCGACATGCTCCCAACAAAACAAATCAAAGAGATTATCAGCTTTAGAGAGTTTTTCATCACCAACCCAATTGAATAATAGCATTCTTGCAACCAATTTTCCCAAATAACGCACATTGTTGATTCGAATAAGCTAACCTCTGAAGAACATCTCTTGCAGCTACTTGCATGTTAGAAATAATGAAAGGCACTCCATAACTGGAGAGAAAATCGGAACTTGCAAGAAACTTTTGCTGGTCGTTTCTGTCGATCAGATCAACTTCCTCCTGTGAAACACGAAAAAAAAAAAAAGATGTAATCGGTCATGTTTTATTTACGAGAAAGTATAGTAAGTATTAAATTCTCCTAAAAAATATGGAAATATTGTCTATGAAAACATTAAATAACTAACAGACCATGTTCTTACATTTTGACAAACATAAACCTAAACAAAACAAAAGAAAAGGGTCTTACTGGCAAATGAGAACTTCCAAGACCACAGACTGTGTCAATGTACAAATGTCTGCCTAATATGTTGACTTGAACTCTGATATATAAACTCAACACTGTCATTACCCACAATGACGACACCATTTTTGTAAAACCTGGAGGAAGAGCGTATATCAGGAAGAAATATAACCAAACATTAAAAAAGAAAAACAACTAAATGAGAGAAAATCAAAGAATTTCTATTTCCATACTTAGAATTTTGAGGTTTTCCCACAAATCAAGTTTTTCCGAAGAGGTTAAAGCGCTCGGATGACCCTTCCCCTTCATTAGCCTCTCGGTGAGATGTGTAAGGTCCAATTCTTCAGCCATTCGACTGCTTAAATGGTGCATTGCGTGGGGCAATGTTGTTGCATCAGCAATTCTTTGAATGTTCTCGAAATGAGCTTTCATCCTTCAAATTTCAAATTTGGGATCGAGGGTCATAGTTTAAAATATAGGAAAAAGGTTCAATTGCCAATAGTTAAATCAAAAGGATCGGAATTTCTCCTACCTGGCATTAATAAGGTCATCGAGGTTCCGCCTATGCTCGCTTTCTCTGGCCAAATCTCTTTCGAGATGAGCAAGCCTACTTCTGTGAGAATCATACAATTTGTACAGAAGATATCCACTTCCTAGAACACCAGATGAGACAAAAATCTTCCTCTTATGCCTTCTCCAAAAATCCCTTTTTCACGACGAAGAAAAAGCTAAGAGCAAGAACTAAACCTAACTACACATGTAAATTCAAGCTTCCAACAAAATATAAATCAAAATATGAGAAAAAATAAGAAGGGAGAACAATGAACTGAAGCTTGAGGGGACAGAGAGCTGAATCTTAAAAAACAACTATGAAATCAATATATATTGAACACCCAGATGATGGTCTAATAAGCCAGGATACAAAACCCAGATGGTATACCCAGATAGAAATGAGTGAGGGCAGAGCCAAATCTTAAAAGATCAACAATAAAGTAGCTAAATATTGAATGCTAAATGAGGAAACAGTAAACGATGCATTCACCAAAACGCAGATGGCAAATCCATTTTCTCACAACAAAGCAATGGCTCGTAGCAAGAATGAAAACAGAGTAGATGGTTAATTCCATACAACATAGTTATCTATTAGGCAAAGTACAGAAAAAAAATGTCAGAAATATAAAATTGAGGGGACAAAGAGCTAAAATTTAAAAAACCCCAAAATTAGAAACGCTAATTCTGGAACACCCAGGCCATCAAACATCGAATCGTAGAACTACAAAATTTATAAACAAAACCCAGAAGGTAAATCAAAAGACGCGATTCATGAAAATATTTAATTAAGAACTGACCTTAGAGAAAGCATTTTTTGGGCTACCAAGCGCTAAACTACATCGCTAATTCCTCGCTTTCAAAAAATTGCCTCCGTTCAGGCTGTTCAGCAGACTAAGAATAAATGCTTGAACGCTTCTCTCTCCTCTCTCTCTCTCTCTCTCTCTCTCTCTAGAACCGAGAGGGCCGAAGAAGACAGGAGAAGGACCAAAGGAAACTCTAACCAGTCTTCGGTTGCCCCCCGGAGCAATAGGACTTTTGTAATACCTCGACTAGCAGGAGGAAAAAAATGGAGATTCTAGCTGAGGATCAATGGTTTCTGAAAATATCTCAGCAAAAATCACAAACCCAGCACAATGTCCATGCCCCAAGATCCGAATTCCAATCCATGTTCTGTCGACGAGAATCTTTGCCTTAAATATATATATATATTCCTAAAAAACTAATGAGCTGCCTCCTGCCAGTAATAGAAAATGTTTTTATTTTTGTTTTGCGAAAAAATAAAATCGCCAAAAAAAATGATTTTTTTTATCTGCTCCTCCTACGTTATATGATTTTATTTTCTATTTAAGTCTCTAAATCTTCATTGTTGATTCTTTTTTTCTTGTTTTTGCCGTGGAGAATATGTTTTTTTTAGCAATTATGTTCGTTCCTTTTGTAAATTTCTTTTTTTTTTTTTAAGCTTTGGCTTATTTTTTGAATCAAATTTTATTCTTGATCTCCTCTTTTTTTGTCGTTGGCGGACTGAGTTCGTGAATTCTATTGAACCAAGTGTGTTTTTTGTTTCGTCAAGTAAGAATCATTGTCGTTGAAATATGTTTGAAATCTCAAGTTTGATAAAAAAAATAATAATAATTTTCTCAAAATACCTTCTTGGATGAAATTCGAAACATGGAACATTTTAAGTCGAAATGGCTATCAAACAATAGATAGATGATTTTAATATAATGTTTATTTATTTGTGAAAACACTTTATTCTTTCATTCAACGAGTGTGCTAATATGCTAGAATCATATATCAATCTCACGATGAGTATAATTGCTCGAGAAATAATGCATTCACATTTTATTTTATTATACTTAGAGGTTGAAAATTAAAATTGAAGACACTTACCTGTCATTTATTCATTGATAAAATTATTATGATATAATATAAATATTTAAAATAGTAAATTATATAAATCAATCAATAAATTATACGTAAGTTCAGGTTATGAGATTAGAGTGTAGAATTAGAAAGTCAATGTAGCACTTTTCAGCCACTTAAGTATAATATTATATTGACACTCTAATTTTGAATTATTAAAAGATGCAAGATTATAATTTTTCTTGCTACAAATTTCAAAAGAAAACATACTTTGTGACTCAAACGAATTGAGTTAAAGTCTTGATCATGCGCACTTTAATGTAATTTTTTATAACACAATTGAACGATATGTAATCTAAAATACGTAGGGAGGCATAGAATATTTGTAAACGACCACAAGGAAGTACTTTGGGTTGGGGTTTCAATGATATTTTACTCTAGATTTTGCTTCATTTTTCTCATTTCTGTGTTTACAATTATTTATCGTTAAAATATAAATAACTAATATAATAGATCATTTACATAAATAAATAAATAACTCACAAAAAAATATAATTTAAATTTATATATGCTTTGATAAAAACTAGGTTTCTCAATGTGTAATGTGTAATGCACGTCAATGTCATTGTGCAATGCATGTGCTATAGTTAACACGATATAAACATCATAAAAATGGAAGAAAAAGTATTAGCATAGTAATTTCTTAATGTATATGTTACTTGTAATAAATTTGAACTTTTAATGCAAAAGTCATTCCTACCTACAAACCATTTAATATTGGAAAAATAACAAATCAATCATCGTACTTTATGATCAATGACAAGTTAACCACTAAACTATTTTTGCCAACAAATTAACCACTGAACTATGAAAAAATGTCGCTACAAATACCACTGTCACGTTTGCCGTTAAAAGTATTGATTTCGATCCGTGGCAGTTCGTGTACTATTCCACCGTAGATCGATATTTTTTAAAATAACGTTATAATATTTATGGTATGCGGCGGATCATATACGATCCGCCGCAGATTGACCATTATCTGCGGCAGATTGATAATGATTCGCTGCAGATTATTGTGCCTCGTTCTGCGTCCTTGTGCCCTAGTATATAACGTTCCACTGTGCGCTCCAACAAGTTCACCACGAGCCACAAAATCTTTGGCGAACATTCGTATTCTCATAGCTTAGTTCATCACTTTTTCATCGATTCAAATAAAGTCTAGGACAAAGAAATTGACTCTCAAGTGAAAGGGTGGTCCGTTGTAGACTAAGCCGTGGCCACGACCAAGGCCAGAAATGACGGACTCGGGTTGTGAACGAATTCAGATTGCAACAGATCTCGTTGTCAGTCAGTTGTACTGCAATGTTTCCACCGCTGTGCAAGATGGAGCATCCGTGGCAGAAGGTGTAACAATCGCGGGTGAAGTTGGAGGACCCGCAAGTTGCCCCTGTTGGTGGAATTGAAGCACAAGCCAAAGTTGAAGCACAACCCCAACCTCAGCCTAAAAAACGACAGGCAGCAGGTGCATTGGTCCGTTTCGAACCTGTTACAGTGGGTTTCCACTCCCCACTCTTCAAGACAACTGACGCGAAGGAACTATATAAAGTTGATGTTAAACACCGTTCAATTATTATTTCTAGAAGAGTAGACTTTGAGTCATTGGCTGAATTGAAAATTAAACAATTGTTTGAGGGGCCGACTTAGCCGGTTTGTGCCGATTGGGTGGAAGTTACTGTGAGCGGATTGTCAAACTGTTTTATGCAAATTTGGAATTGTCCACCCAACCATTAGAGGTTCGAACTTACATGTTTGGACGGGAGTTGAGGCTGACTTCCAACGATATTAACGTGCTGCTTGGATGTTCAATGGAGGGACCAAGCAATCACTACTACCACGTGTCTCTGGAGCCAAATGTAATACCCGGAATCTCTGGGTAGTGATAAACTTAGAATTTCATATATATTATTTTATAATTATGAAAACGGGATCAAAGAATTTAAATTGGACTGACAATAATTATCAAGCGATATTTGAAATAAGTTAGAAATTAGAATTGAGTCGATTAATATTTGACACATACATGTATATATGTGTGTATATATATATATAAAAAGGAAATAAATGAAAGAATTGATTTTAAAATAAAAGAGAAAATTTAAATAAAATAGGTAGGATTAAACTAGTTTTCATTGCCGATTCGATTTGAGGAGAAAAAGGGGGGAGATTAGTGAAATGGCCCTCTACCATATTTTTGAAGAGAAAGTGAGAGGCGACAAGGGAAGGGGATTCGCGGCTTCTCATGATTCTGCTTCTGCTTAAAGTTTCACGGTGAAGGGGACGCAATGTTCGGATGGCGGGTCAAGCTTGGGCCTATGTGAGAAATCTTCACCTGGCCACTGAACCTCGGGGTTGGCTCAAAGAGCTCGAGTTTGTGGAGCCGAACGCGAAGGAACGAACGAACGAGGCTCCCGCGAGCTGGAACTCCACAATGCCAAAACGAGATGAAGTCGTTGCAAGGTTGGAAGGACCCCCTGGCAGGCAGGGTCTTCTCCAATAGGTGTGGGAAGCGAGCAATTGTGGTAAGGTTTCGGTGCGTTTTGATTCCTCGGCCTTCAATGTCGAGTGTTGTAAATGGGTTGATTTTGATGTATTCCTCCTCCATTCTATTTTTGATTGTGGAATTGGTGATTCGTGGTTGGTTTGTTCTGCGTTTTGTGTTGGCATGGAAATCACAGAGGCAAACGACAGAGGCGTGGCATGATGAAACGGTTGGAGCAGTTCTCGACCACTGAGATGAAAATGTGTGAACCTAGTTCCACTTGGTTCTCCTACTAGTGAAGAATTGTGCAGATCCCTAGGCAGCTTATGTTACAGGAAATGATGCAGATATTCAGAAAGAAGTTAAGAGAGCAAGAAGGAAACCAGTGTGGCTCAAAGACTTCACTAAATAGAAGGAGCTGTACAGCTAAGCAAAAGAGTATAGTTGTAAAACGGTTTACATAACCGATAACATATTGTATAAAAAAGAGAATTGTAAACAGAGGAAAGTAATCAATGAAATTTCTTCTTCTTCTTCTTCTTCTTCAGTTTTCTTCTTTTTCTTGATTGCAACTTTGTACTGTGAACTGTCAGTATCATTAGTGCTCTCATTGAATTCTATCTTTATTGCAGAAGGAACTCGCTCTCATTCTGTCCAGCATCAATTACTGGAGGAATGCCAAAATTTCCTGTCGTTGCACGATCAACAAATGTCAGATTTCAATACTCTTGAAAGAGATTAGTGAAAAACTAACATCTATGGAAGGCTGGATTGAGCAACACATTCAGAATCCAGTCAATGTACCATTAGAAAACTCCAGTAGCAGAGGTAAACAAGGTGATAATTTGGTGGAAAATAGCTGTACGCCTTTTCGCTCAATTAAACTCGATGTGCCAAGGTTTAATGGCGATGACCCAAATGGCTGGATTTTTAAGGCTGAACGTTTTTTTGAATATCATGATCTTGATGATGCACAAAAATTAAAGATTGCCTCTTTTCATTTGGATGGTGTGGCATTGCAATGGTTTCAGTGGATGTTTCGTAATAATATGGTTACTACTTGGCGTGCCTTTTTACAAACGTTGCTAGTTCGATTTGGGCCTTCGGAATATCGCGATGTGCAGGGCAAATTATCGAAGCTTACACAAACTTCAACTGTTTCAGATTTTCAGAATAAGTTTGAGGCTTTGATGAACCAAACAATGGGTGAATTCTTCGTTTCTGCAGAGTTGTTTCAAATCAGGTCTTCGAAATGATATTCGACGGGAGGTTCGAGCACTTAAGCCACAATCTCTTGATCAAGCAATTAATCTGGCAAAATTAATGGAGGACAAGCTGAATGATACAGGTACTCGATTGACTTTTTCAAAAAACCAATTCCATCAGTCTGTTAAGATGCATGAATCTTTGCCTCCATTGTTATCAACACCAAAATTACAACCGTCTCAACAATTATTGAATGTTAAGTCTTCCACCATTCCAGTTAAGCGATTGTCAGCTACTGAGAAGATGGAAAGACGGGAAAAAGGGCTTTGTTATAATTGTGATGAGAAGTTTACGAGAAATCATAAATGCAAATCTAAGCTGTTTGTATTAATGCTTGAAGATGATGATTCTACTGCTTCTAACCTGTTGAATGATAATAAGGAGGATGTTACTGCTTTTGTTAATGATGAACAACTTGATCTTCCAACCATTAGTTTGCATGCTTTAGCAGGGCAGCAATCACCAAGAACTATTCAGTTTGTTGGGTATGTTGCTCATAAACCTGTCCAGATTCTGGTTGATGGTGGTTCAACACATAACTTCATTCAGGACCGAGTGGTTCACCAATTAAATTTACATGTTCATCCTTCTAGACATTTTAAAGTCTTGGTTGGTAATGGGGATGAGCTAGCCTGCACTGGGTCTTGTTCGGACTTGGAAGTTAATATTGAATGACAGACCTTCTCAATTGATTTCTATGTTTTACTGATACAGGGAGCTGAAATGGTTTTGGGAGTCCAGTGGCTTGAACTCCTTGGACTAGTGCTGACTGATTATAAACATCTAACTATGCAATTCTCTTGGAATGGACAGTTAGTTCTATTGCAGGGTTCTAAGCAACAAATTTCTAGTTCCATACAGCTTCATCAATTAAAAAAGTTGCAAAAAACAGGTGCGGTCTCTCATTATTACTGCTTTCAATCTGTTTTTTTGTCCACGGAATCATCAGTGCAGGATTTTCCTGATGACATTAAGTCCTTAATTGCTAAGTATCAACTTGTTTTTCAAGTACCTGAAGGTTTACCACCGAATAGACATGTGAATCATCGATCCATTTACAATCACATGCTCCTTCTGTGAATGTTAAACCATATCGCTACCCTTATTTTAAAAAATCCGAAATTGAGAAGTTAGTGGCTGAGATGTTACATTATGGTATAATTCGGCTTTTCTTCTCCAGTCTTATTGGTTAAAAAGAAAGATGGCATGTGGAGATTTTGTGTGGATTATAGAGTCCTCAATAGTTTTACTATTCCAGACAAATTTCTCATTCCGATAGTGGATGAACTACTAGATGAATTACATGGTGCTACGATTTTTAGTAAGATTGACTTGCGTGCCGGGTATCACCAAATTAGAATGGTTGATGATGACATTCAAAAGAGGGCATTTCGAACTCATGAAGGGCATTACGAATTTTTAGTAATGCCATTTGGTCTCATCAATGCTCCGGCACCTTCCAAGCCATGATGAATGATATTTTGAAACTATTTTTGCGCAAGTTTGTCATTGTGTTTTTTGATGATATCCTGATTTATAGTGTTTCTAGATCTGATCATATGGTTCATTTGGAGAAAGTTTTGTTGTGTTTACAACATCATAATTTGGTGGCTAAATTGAGCAAGTGTAGCTTCGGTCAATCTTCTGTAGCATACTTGGGACATGTGGTATCTGCCGATGGTGTATTACAAGAACAAAGTAAGATCACTGCTGTAATGGATTGGCCTATCCCAACATCTGTTAAACAATTGCGAGGTTTCTTGGGTTTATCCAGGTATTATCGCAAATTTATCAGCAATTATGCAACCATTGCTAGTCCTCTAACTTCTTTACTACAAAAGGAGGCTTTTCAGTGGTCTTCGGATGCAGAATTAGCTTTCTGTCAATTGAAGGAAGCTTTAGTGTCTGCCCCAATCTTGGCTATACCAGATTTTTCTAAGAATTTTGTAATTGAAACTGATGCAAGTGGTATAGGGGTTGGAGTTGTTCTACTTCAAGCACCCGATTGCTTTTTTTAGCAAGAAATTGTGTTTTAAAATGCATAATAGCAGTACATATGTTAGAGAAATGTTTGCAATTATGGAGGCAGTAAAGAAATGGAGACAATACTAAATAGGAAATCAGTTTATTATCAAAACGGATCATAAGAGCATAAAAGAAATGTTGACCCAGGTTATTCAAACTCCGGAACAACAACACTTTGTAGTTAAATTGCTGGGCTACAATTTTGATATTGTTTACAATCCAGGCAAAAATAATGTGGTTGTAGATTCCCTCTCTAGAACTTTTGAATCTGAGGATGTTGTTGCTTCTCTTTCTGCTTTAAGTAGTTTGCATTCTAGTTTATTGGATAAGTTGGTAGAAGAAACTTCAATTTTTACTGATTTGGCAGATCTGTCTTCTCGGATTCAACATTCTCCTCATTTATATCCAGCTTATAAATTGCAGGGTGGTCTGATTGTTCATAATGGCAGGATTGTTCTTAGTAATGCTTCATCCTGTAAAATTGATTTGATTCGGGAGTGCCACTCTTCTTTAATTGGTGGTCATGCAGGTATTTTGTGAACTATTAAAAGGGTCAACTCGCAATTTGAATGGCCTGCGTTATAAAAAGATGTTAGGCATTTTGTCCAAACCTGCCCAACTTGCCAACAGACGAAGTATGAGACAAGAAAGCCTGCTGGTTTACTGCAACCATTGCCAACGCCAGTAAACATTTGTGAGGATTTATCAATGGATTTTATTACAGATTTACCAATCTCTAGAGGCTTTTCGGTGATTCTAGTTGTGGTTCATAGATTGTCTAAATTGGCCCATTTTATTGCTCTGTCTGCTGGTTTTACTGCCACAAAGGTAGCTGAAGTTTTTGCTAAAAACATCTGCAAGTTGCATGACATTCCCAAATCCTTGGTAAGTGATCGAGATCAGATTTTTAAGAGCAAATTTTGGAAAGATTTGTTGCAATTAAGTGGAACTAAACTGTTGTTTAGTAGCTCCTACCATCCACAAACTGATGGGCAGACTGAAGTCACTAATCGGACTTTGGAACAATATTTGCGCTGCTTTGTTTAGGATTATCCGTCATGGTGGGAGAAAATTTTACATTGGGCTGAATACTCCTATAATACAGCTTTTCATTCTGCTATTGCAATGTCTCCGTTCGAAGCTATTTTTGGACGTGCCCCTCTGAATTTTCTGTCCTATACAGCTGGTTCTTCTTCAATGGAAGCAATGGATTTTTGCTTACAACAATGCCAGCAGATTTTGACTAAGCTTAAGGACAATTTGCTCCAAGCTAAAAATCGCATGAAAAACTTTGCTGATAAAAATAGAAGTGAGAGACACTTTAAGAAGGGTAATTTGGTTTTAGTTAAGCTTCACCCTTACAAGCAGACTTCAGCAAAAGGCAATTTGTATTCCAAGTTGAGTAAGAGATTTTATGGTCCTTTTATGGTAGTGGAGCGTATAGGCGAAGTTGCCTACTGTTTAGAATTGCCTCCAGAATTTAAAATTCATTCGGTGTTCCATGTTTCATTATTAAAGTTGTTCAGAGAAGACAATGCTCTTCATGTTACACCCCTGCCAGACAAGGTTGTTGATTGTCATCCTTTGATTGAACCATTAGCAATCCTAGATTCACGATTTGTCTCAATTAACGACAATTTTCAGCCACAAGTATTGGTGCAGTGGTCTAGATTACCATTAGAGGACACTTCTTGGGAGTTACTTTCAGATTTACGTGTCAACTATCCTACTTTCAACCTTGAGGACAAGGTTATTTCGCAAGAGGAGAGCAATGTTATGGGAAATGATGCAAAATATTCAGAAAGAAGTTAAGAGAGCAAGAAGGAAACTAGTGTGGCTCAAAGACTTCACTAAATAGAAGGAGTTGTACAGCTAAGCAAAAGAGTATAGTTGTAAAACGGTTTACATAATCGATAATAAATTGTATAAAAAAGAGAATTGTAAACAGAGGAAAGTAATCAATGAAATTTCTTTTTCTTCAGTTTTCTTCTTTTTCTTGATTGCAACTTTGTACTGTAAACTGTCAGTATCAGCTTCTCTAGGTGATTTTCAGGTGAAACTCCCGAACGATATGAGACTTTCTAGCTGGCAAGGTTATATTAGACCCTCTCCTTTGTTATTGGTGAATGTCCATCACCCGATGTTTCCCTTGGAAGTTTCATTTCTTCTATGTCTATAAAGTGGAAGATTACTTCTGGTGGTTGTAGTTTACAAAGAGGGATGAGAGTGTTCTGTAAGCAGGAAGCTCCTGGGAGAATGAGTGTGTTGCGAGAGAAAGTGGGGAAAGTCGAGAAGAAATAAGAGAAAAGAAGTGGAAGAAGATAAAGAAGGAAGCTGGGGAAAGAGTCCTCTGTTGATGGTGATTTTCTCTTCTCTCTGGTTTTGAGGTAACAAACTCCCTTCCATAATTTCAGTTTATAAATACACCAATAAGTGAACTCTGCCATGGATTATAGAAGTTGTTTGTTGGAAAATGTTTTTGTCATACGCTATCTATTTATTCTCTACTCGGTTATTGTCAATGGCATGTTAGAATGTTGAGCACAGTTACAGATTTTTATGGAATTCATGGAAATGAATTGAATGGTCTATGCTCTGTGGTTTGGATGAATGCTCTACTATTGGGGAATGCTCTCTGTTTGGATATGAATATTGCAGATGGAATATACTCTGTAATTTGAGAATGAGTTGTTAACCTGCAATTTGGTTGTGGTTCTGTTGTTTGGTTAGCTATTGTTTCGTCAACTGTATAAATATGAAGTAAAGGAAAATGTCGATTTGTGGAATATATTATCTTCTCTGGATAATGGAAGTTGGATTATCTGTCTAATTATTGCGTTGGTAGAAATAATTAAGGATATGTTATAAATTGTTTTTGGATGGTAATTAGTGGGTTTGGAGCTATCGTGTATTGTGAGAATGAGTCTGAAAATTTGGTTAGTGATTAGTTATTGATGATTATATGTTTTATTATTTTGAAGGTATTGAGAAGGGGAGGAAAGTGCTAAACGCTATAAGGATTGCAGGTAAGTGATTCATATATGTTTTGGTCTTTGAGGCCCTACATCACAAGAGTTAGTAAATTGTATGCTGACTGTTACTATTTTAGTAGAATATTAAGATTGTTTACTGCTTTATTAGAAAAGCCAAATATTGAGCATGTTTCGTAAATTGTACTGTTACTTGCTAGATGTTTATTAGAATTAAGTTCTTTTAATGATATGATTAATAGATGAACATGCTTAGAAATTATAGTAATGATATGATAGACAATGTATGCATTCACGAGCATCATGCATCATGGTTTTAAACCGATACGAAAATGGTTTTTCATGCATGGTTTTAAAAAGGAAACGAAAATGAAAATGAGTTAAGAATAAATGTAAAGAAAATGAGAAAGATAAGAGTAAAAGAAAAAGAGAAGGGTTTGAGTTTGGCTGAAGATCACCTACTCATTCCCGAATGGCCAACAGAAAAGGTAAAAGTTCACGTGACATTCATCGTGATGTCACATATTTACCATCACGATAAAAGTTCACCGTTGCGGTTATGGTTCACCATGATGGCACATGTTCATCATCATGATCTATGGTTCAACGCGAGACCCAAGTTCACCTAATCACAGTTCATCATTGTTCATAACAGTTCATCGCAGTTAATCATAGTTCTATATGAAAGTAAAGAAAGGAAAGGAAAACAAAAAGTAGAAACAGAAAACAAAAATGGATTTCAAAGCTGCATAGCATGATTGCGTTTTATTTTATATTGCTTACTGAGTCTTAGACTCATTAGATTAAGTCTTGTTAATGTAGGTATGCAAGGAAACAGATTAAGGAGCAGTTGATGAAAAATTTGCACGGCAAGATCTTGTGGCTGGTTAGGCTAAAGGAATATGAAAGAAATGGTTTGTAAATAATTTTGTAATGAGTTTGTAAAATATTTAAATTGTAAAAGAAAAGAATGATATTTCTTTAATGCTTTATTTTAATTATATTCTGTTGCGTTTCATAAAAGATTGTTATTATTGTCTTTTAATTGGTTTATGTTTTATAAAATGTTTTAAGAAAAAGATTTTAATTATCGTCTTTAAATGAATTTAATAATAAGAAATCTTTCTCTGTTTTTATAAACGAAAAAAAAAGTTTTAAATTTTATCTGATTTCAAAGGTAATAAAAATTGGGTCATTACAACCACTTTTCATCAGACGAGGAGAAGATCTGACAGTGCTTCAAAAATTGCACCGTGATCCCGAGATTGGAGCGTACAAGAAGCTAAAGTTCAATGACTTGAATGTCATAGCCTGAGTGATTCACATCACCATGACATGACGCACACCATTTTGCCTCAGGATGGACGTCGAGACCATGTTAGCTGCATGAATTTTTATTTGCTCGAGAGGGTGTTCATCAGGAAAAAAAATGGACATCGACTTTGTTATTTTGAGTCACATGTACCAGGTGCTCAACAACCCAGCCAAGTCTGTCATTCAATTGTTTAATTCATAGGATTGTTGAGCATTACGGGGTACCGATCTCGAAGGATGAGTCGAGAATCGAAGAGAAGGCCACAGACGTCCGCAACAAATTGAAAGTGGGCCAAATGGGGCTCGGCCAAGTTGAAGGGATATGAGTATGCAATACTTCATCCAAGCCCGCCCTGGAGCTACAGTGTCCCTACCCCCCCCCCCCCCGCCCTATACTTGCCAA
>CM039471.1:9164871-9179871 GCA_022433065.1 Begonia loranthoides
CGAAGCCCATCCCAAGTTGTACAGCCTCCAACCCCTCAGTGGCTAAGCTTCCAGCCCCCTCAGAGGAATAACCTCTAGCCCCCTCGGAGGAACAACCTCCAGCATCACCTCTGCAACACATGGAGGATGATACGCCCTAGCCAATGACTCTGCCCTCTCCTCAAACATCTCATTTTACTTCGATGCCTAAGGAGATGTCCAACTGGATGCGTATGATGGAGGACCGACTTGTCCGGATGGAGGAGCTCCATTAAATGAGGCTGCTCCAAATGCAAAAAATGAAGGAGCAAGCAGAGGAGTGTCATCATGAGATGTTGGCAGCATTGCAGAGAATGGGACTACGAGCAACCTCTCCACCATCATCTCCAGTAGCCTCTTGAGCAGCCCTTGAGCAGCCTTTTCAGTAGCCTCTACATCATCCTCTTCAACAATGGAAGACACAGACTGCTTATAAGTTATTTACTTTTTACGCAAACTCCATTATTTACTTTATTTGTGTGCGACGTAATAACATGTCTGAAATTTGAAATACCATTGCCCTCAGAGGCTAACATGCTCCTCCTACCGTGCTTGCCAAGGTGCAGGAGACAGATGCATCAAGTGGATCGCAGCCTCCGACAGTTAAAACTGTGCGCGTGGTACGTCTTCGATTTGGGGAAGTGGGGGACGTCCCTAATAGAAAGTTGGACGTCCAAAACGAAAGAATAGAAGATGGTATTAGTATTAAGTGGGGCGACATCATTCAGAACGAATAAGGAAATGGGAAGGAATGGACGTCCTTTATGGACAAAGGACGTCCGAAATAGAAATAAAGGAATAACGTTAAGATTTAAGTGGGACGGCGTCGTTTAGAAGAAATAGGAAAGGCTTTTAAGAAGGAACATATGTCCTTCATAGCGAAGATGGAAAACGGATGGCGTGGTTTGTCAAGAGAATTAGAAAATGACATCGTTTTGATGTGAAGGATGTCCCTAATGGAAAACAGACGTTTCGGCATAGAGGAATTAAAAGAATACGGCGTCGTTTAAGTTATAACAGATGTCCCTCTTGGGGAAAATAGACGTTTTATATAGCGAGTGTCTTTGGTAGGAACGTCGAAATATCATCCAGAATAATAGCGATCTGTCAATAGGAAATACAAAATACTTTAAAAAACGTCGAATATATTTTAACAAGAAATGCGAAATACTTTAAAAATGATAGATAGATTTTTTAACAGATGATACACGTTGCTTTCCTTGCCTCTAAATAAGAGAAGAACAAAAGAGGTTTGGAGGCAAAAACATTAGAGTTGTGAGAGAGACGAAGGGAATCAAGATTTACACCGAGCGAAAACTGTGAAGAAAGGAGGAGTCTTTGGAGTTTTGACAAAGAGAAAAAGACCAAGAGTGAGAGAAGGAAAGATAGAGAGTGAGAGTGAGTATGGGTCTCTAGAGTAGAATGATGACAGAGAGGAAAAAAGCAGAGGAAAAACAGATGAAGGAGAAGAAGATGGGGAGGTGAAGCTGCGTTACTCGGGTGCTCTTTGGTAAGAAGTATTCCTTCCCTGCTACTTATGGATTTTTATGGGTTTGTGATTCTCTATTTATTTTGGCCATATGATATGTTAATATTAGTGTTTTGGATGGTTGGATTAATTATGCTTGCTGTGTTATTGGATGAACACCATTAAGAATAATTATTCTGTTTCGATTATGGGAGTTGCTCTCTGTTTAGAATTGGCTGTGAAGAATAGTATATGTTGGTCATGAATGCTCTCTACCGTTTTGGATTATAGAGTTTGGTTACATAATCAATGAGGCAAATATATATGTATGTAACAGTGTGAGGTTTTATGTTATTGTTTCGATGATGAGTTCTGTTTGGATAGAGATGAAGAAATATGCTCTATTGTTTTGGAATGAGTTTCTATGTATTTACAATTTGATAAATATGCTCCGATGGTTGAAGAATTTATGTTGCCTGTTATGTATGAGTATGGTAATTAATGAAGCAAAGAAAAAGGTTAAGTTCAAGATTTTGTAAGTTAAGATTCTTTTTTATTGGTTATGGGGCTAGTAAAAATAAGTGGATGAAAAATGTTCAGTAATTTAGTGCATTTGAAGTAGGGTATTCTATTACGATATAAATGAGGAAAGAGGATATTAACGTTGAGGTTCATAATGGGTGATAATTAATTATTAAATGTTTTTAATTGTGAAGGTATTGAAAGAGGAGAAGGATAACGATTAGGTGCTGATACGTGCTAAAACTTTGAGGTAAGTGATACGTATATGCTTTGGTTTTCAAACCCTACATTGCAAGAATTAGGGTTCTATGCTGACTGTTTATTAGAAATAAGTTATTTTAAGTTATAGATTTAAAATGATAAAGTTATGCTTTGAGAATTATAAGAGTTGATAAAAATCATGTTTCGAGGATTATACTGATGTTTGCTGCGTGTTTATTAGAGATAAGTTCCTTTAATGACATGTTTATTAGTTTTGAGTTAAAGATAGTGATAATGAGATTAAACATGTTTTGAGGACTACGTAGAGGAGATAGTTATTGTATGCATTCACGAGCATTATGCATCATGGTTTTTAAAATGATACGCAAATGGTTTTCATGCATGGTTTTGAAAAGGAAAACGATAACGGATATGAAAGGTGAATAAACGTAAATAGACGTGGGAGATTGGAGGGTTTAGTGACGATGATATTTGAGAGAACCAAAACATGATGTATCTCATCTCCGTCAGAATTGGGTGATGGTTTTGCTCAGACACGGTGTTCGGGAGAACTACGAGATGATGTATCCTAATTTCCGTCAGGATGGGTGACAGTTTTGCCCAGGCTAGATCCCTAGGATGTATCTATTCTCATCCAATGATATCTCTAATGTTCTAGACTATAGTGATACTATGAATAAACTTTAATAGACTCGTTTCCAGTGGTCCATAAGCGGGAGCCCGACACTGGTAACGAGGCCGTGAGGTTGGTCCGCAAGCAGAAGCCCGACTACTGAACGAATAATGTAAACAAAAAAGATATTGAAACAGAACTGTAAATGTAAACGGATTCATTTTTTTACATGAGTTCGGATACTGAAAATGGATTTTCAAAGTTGCATGGCATGTGCATTTAAGATTTTATGTTATATCACTTACTGAGCGTTAGACTCATTAGTTAATTCTTGTGATATAGGTATACGATTGTGATCAGGATGATGAAAAAGTTAAGAGGCAGTTGATGAAGGATTTACACGCGGGTATCTTGTGGCTGGTTAAGCTAAAGACATTTAAAGGAAAATGATTATAAAATGTTTTGTAAAGATAACGTAAAAGGTTTGTGTATTGTATTTTAAATGATTTATTTTATGCTTCTGCTACGTTTTCCAAAAGGTTTTAAGAAAAATAATTTTTATAACGAAAAGTCTTTTGCTGTTTTTATAAAAGAAAAGGAATTTTACACGTTTTCAAATGTAAGAAAAACTGGATCGTTACAACTGACATTAGGGTGGATTCACGTAAGTTAACATTTCGCTTTTCCTGTTTGTTATTCATGTTTCAATAGTTCTAATGCGTGTTTCCTTTGCATTTCAATCATACAAAAAGCAACTGTGTTTTATGTCGCCCGTTGACCTACACACTCACTACCTTTACTAGCTGTTGTTGCCTGAAGCAATTTAGATCGTCGTAGCGTCAACTAACAAAAAGTTGTATATCTTTTCCCTTGTGTAGATTCATATTGCTTTTCGCTTATGTGTTGATTTTTCCCTTTGCATTTCAGCTCGCACAATATTTTTCGGTGTACGAGTGAGGGGTTGGAGGAGATTCGAGATTGCAAGAAGAAGGATGACTTCCACCATTACGATGATGTACCTACGAAGGGTTCGTTGCTTGCCAAAGCGTCCAACGTAATTGTGGACCCGCAGTTGTATTTTGACATCACATATTTGCAAAAGAAACTTGACAAGAAGGCGACTTAGAGTAGTTGAGATGTGTAGGGATACAAATAAAGATACTCATTTTGTTGTACATAATAAAAAATTATGTTAATATTTATGTTTTGTTTCGTTTACTTGGATAATATATGTTTGGAAAATATCTGGCTTGGATAATATATGATTTTTGATAATATCATAGGGAGGATAGACTAAAAACAAGATAAACTCTTGCAAAATTTTCAATTTTTTGAAAGATCGCTGTCACGTTTGTCGTTAAACGCATTATTTTCCACCACAAATCGATATTTTTAAAAATAACGTTATAATATTGATTATCCACCTCGGATCATATACGATCCGCCGTGGATCATCATACGTCGTCTGCCTTGTATAAATTCATACTACACTCATCGCGATTTTTTCAGTGATTTTGTCAGCGATTAGCAAACCCTAAACATTTTTTAGAGCTGAATTGTATTGCATTTTGGCGAAGTTTAAGCATTTTTTGAACATCAAATGACGTCTTGGAGTGTCGAGGAATCTATTATTAAAAGCTAAGTTGAAGTGGAGCCTATGTTGACAGTTTTGGAAATTAGGTATGTGCAATTGGAGACAAAACTGCTATATTGGTGCATTCCGTCTCGGCAACTCTAGACGAGGAGGAGCTCTGTTCATTATGCGAATCTAGTAGTGACGAAGGCATGGACATGATCGAGAGTAGGCCTAGACGCCCACCACAAGCAGAAACGACGTTCGCTAGTGTGAGTCTTGGAAAGAAATATAGTTCACTGAATAAAATTAGAGAAGAAATTGTTGATCATGCGTTGAAGAATGAGTGCGGGATAAAATTCACCCACAATGACACTCATCAATTGATGGTTGCCTGCCAAGAATGATGCATGTGGTAAATGCACGCCTAAAAATGCAAGGTGAAATGTCGTTTTATATAAAGTGTTATGACGACGTTCACATTTGCTCGAGAAAAATGGAAAGTCGTCATGCTACTGCCAAAGGGGTGGCAGCGCATTACTTGGACAGATTTAAAAGTCATGCTGATTGTGACATTCTTCCATAATTGAGATAGTCAGAAAGATCTTTAGCGTCAATATCACATCTAGCCTTGCTAGAAGGGCAAGAAATGCGGCCAAAAAAATTAATGAAGGGGATGACAATGAGCAATACAAACTCATATGGTAACGACCCAATTTTTCTTACATTTGAAAACGTATAAAATTTAGAACATTCTTTTTCTTTTATAAAAATAGCGGAAGACTTTTCGTTATAAAAATCATTTTTTAAAAACCTTTTGGAAAACGAAGCAAAAACATAAAACAAATTATTTAAAATACAATATATAAACATTTTATACTATCTTTACAAAATCTTTTACAATTATTTTCTTTTAAATGCTTTTAACTTAGCCAGCTACCATACATAATGCTTTTACAATTGATTTTACGAAGAATTTAAAACATTGATTTTTTTTTTTTGTTGATGAACAATTTTTAAAACTGTTCACTAAGAAATATAAATTTTTCAATATTCAAATTTTAATGAAAATTATAAATAAAAAATAAAATTATTTTTTGTTTATTCTTTTAATGAAAATTATTATTAAAAAATAAAAACGAGGATCATTTGTTGTTTTTTTAAAAAATGGATAGTCACAAATCGTATGATGTTCTTTTGAACGATGGTTGATAACCAATTGATTTTAAGAAAACTTTAGGGTAATTAACAAAAAAAAAACTTGAACTATGGAGTCAACCTTAAATTCATTTTTGTTAATAACTAAAACCTTAAACTATGAAAAATAAATGAGTCAAACCTTACAGCCATGTTTTTTTGTTAAAAAATATCTCCTAGACATCTATTAGCCTTGGAGGACGTCTAAGGCTGATCATTGGACATCATATATGGCGTAGGATGTCATTTTTATTAATGTTCACAAATTAATATACTTCCTTTATAGGGAGCTCACAAATTAATATACACCATTTATAGGGAGCAGACGTTTGTTATTTTAGTACAGACATGTGCGTCTATGTAAATGCGGAGAAGCAGACGTCCTTTCTTTTAACATTCATATATTAACGAAAATCCTTCTTAAATAGCAAATGTCCGTTATTTTAGTACAGATATCTGCATCTATGTAAATGCGGAGATGCAAATGTACTTTAGTTCTATATTACACTTAAGAATTAGCTTTGGACGTCCTTTAATGTCGAGGGATGTACAGAAAATATTTTTTAACAGAAAATATTACTGCAAAATTTGTCTCATTTATTTTACATAATTCAAAATTTTAATTATTAACAAAATTAATTTAATATTTATTTTGTATATCAAAATTCTTTTTGTTAATTTGATATTTGCCAGACTATCAAATTTAGAATTAAGTAAATAGTTAAAAGTTAGAAAATTTGCTAAAATATTTTAAGACTTTTTATTTGCGTTAAGAGAATAAAATGATGTAACCGGCTATAGACGGTAACGTTCACAAACCCTACCACACTACTATATATACTCAGTCTACCATCGCTCGCTAAACTCTGCTGCCTCTTTTTTCTCAAGCTCTGTCGGAAAACCCTAGGTCAGCCATTCGCAGAAGCCGATATTTGCAGATATGACGGACGGACTTGTTCTTCGTGGTACAATGAGGGCTCACACCGATATGGTGACTGCAATTGCTACTCCGATTGACAACGTCGACATGATTGTTACCTCTTCCCGTGACAAATCGATCATCGTTTGGAATCTAACCAGGAGCGAGAAGACCTACGGTGTACCGCGCCGCCGTTTGACTGGACATTCTCATTTCGTTGAAGACGTCGTTCTCTCGTCCGACGGTCAATTTGCTCTCTCTGGCTCGTGGGACGGGGAGCTCCGCCTCTGGGACCTTGCTGCCGGTGTTTCTGCTCGGAGGTTCGTTGGACACACTAAAGACGTCCTCTCTGTTGCATTCTCTTATGACAACCGTCAGATCGTTTCGGCTTCTCGGGACCGTACGATCAAGCTGTGGAATACTTTGGGTGAATGCAAGTATACCATTCAGGAGGGAGATGCTCATTCGGATTGGGTCAGCTGTGTTAGATTTAGTCCTAATACCAACCAACCAACTATTGTTTCTGCCTCGTGGGATAAGACCGTTAAGGTCTGGAACTTGTCCAACTGCAAGTTGAGGAGCACTTTAGCTGGTCACGGTGGCTATGTGAACACAGTTGCTGTGTCGCCAGATGGGTCGCTGTGCGCAAGTGGAGGGAAGGACGGAGTGATTCTTCTGTGGGATTTAGCGGAGGGGAAAAGACTGTACTCGTTAGATGCGGGTTCTATTATTCATGCACTTTGTTTCAGTCCCAATAGATATTGGCTTTGCGCTGCAACTGAGAACAGCATAAAGATCTGGGATTTGGAAAGCAAGAGCATTGTCGAGGATTTGAAAGTTGATCTCAAGGCTGAAGCGGAGAAAACTGATGACACACATGCTGCGACTGCCAACAAGAGGAAGGTAGTTTGTAAATTTCAGTCATATTTTTCGCTCATGATTTTCCTGATTTTTTTTTCATTTCCTACTGATTTGGAAATTTTTATGGTAATTTGTCATACTGCAATGACATACATCATTTTTGGGTTCATTTATGGGTTTTGTGTGCGTTGTTGTCTTTATTGAACTGTTTTAGTTTTTTCTTCCTTCGTGATTTAAGTTGTCGACTAAGACGTTAAAAGCATTGTTATTATAATCATAAAATTAATTCCATGGGTAAAATCAGGTCAATGTTTTTGATACTATCGTGATTACACTATCTAAATATCCTTGTCTCCACCCAAATGTTCTGATAGATTCAAATTAATATGTATCTGTTTTAAATCATCTTTGTTGCTGAGGAGTGAATTTTTTGCTTTTTCATTGGCCGTGCAGTTTAAATCTACTTTGAAATCTCTGGAAGTGGTTTTTTTTTTTTTTTTAATTTCAAAACTATGTCAATCCAAAACTTTTGAACAAACTGAATTACCACAAATTGTTTGGTTGGGTTTAGTTGGTGTTAGAATGTGGTTTGCTAGTGGTAATGGGTTTTTGATGAGCAAGAAGAATGAGGAAGAGGGGAATTTCAAGATTTGATTTCTATAATGCTTATATCCCTGTGCAATAGGGTGACATATGAAGTACATTTTTGTGAGGTGATTCAAGTCTGTGTACATGTATCATAAAAGTTGTAGATTATATTATCCCACTTTTTTCCATCAGATGGTAATTTATTTGGATACAGGTCATCTACTGTACTAGCTTGAGCTGGAGCGCTGATGGTAGCACATTGTTTAGTGGTTACACTGATGGTGTAATCAGAGTCTGGGGCATTGGCCGAATATAGACTTGCCTTGGGTAATTTCTTATCCTTTGGATTTTGGGGATGCGTTTTCCATTTAGTGTTTTAGTCTTAAATTAATAGATTTTGTTGCTGAAGAGACTTATAAAAAGTTGTTGCAAGATTTTGGTATTTTGTTTAAGAACTTGGGTATGGATTGGCTTAGACGTGTGCGGTACTCTTCAGGTTTACGCTTTTTCCAATTATTAGTTCTGGGCACTCAGCGGATTCTGATTCATCTTTACGGGAAGTTGATGTTTTATTTTACAAGCTGCTGTCATCCCATCAATCCAATCAATAATCAAAATATGCTTCAGCAGCCGCTTCGAAATATCTACCATTTAGTATATTGTCAAAGTCCTGATACTGAAACACCAATTTTGTTGATTCGTTGCCACTCAATACTGAATAGAATTGGCGATACTCTGACTTAAGGTTGCTAGAATGGATTAATAAACCCTATTGGGGATCTTCAATCTAGTGATCTTACATATTTGTGTGCAGTAAGCGTCATTCCTGGAGTAATTTGGATCATATATGAAGTAATTTGGATCATATATGAGCAAGTAATGAAAGTGAAGCTGTATACGATTGTGAATGACTAAATGCTCTTTGATCATTGATGAATGTATGGTAAATTCATATTCAATTGATTTATTTTTATTCTTTTGATGAAATCGGGGAGATTATATTTGGTTGGAACATTAGATTAATGATGTTTGAGACAATATAGTTTTCATTATCGTTCAATAAGTTTATAATTAAAAAAATGTTCTTAATTAGAAGAAAATTGTCATAAAAACTAAGTTTAATCTTCTACGTTGTTTTTACGAGACTGGGTCTATGTCAGCAAGCTTGTTCGAAGTATATTTCTCAAACTTGACCGAGTTTTTTATGTAAGTTTTAATAAATATACTAATAATATAAGTAAAATAAATAAATCTGGTCGACACGCTCAACAACTGAGCGTGGAGCTTGCAAGTAAAAGCAGGGCGCTAAAGTCGCAATTCGCGGCAAACCAAAAGAAGTTCATAGATTCTAAATTTATATTGGTATTCTTTTTTTGACATCTGCTTTACTTCCCGCCATTTTCTCCATTTGTATAAAAGCTCATTTCCTTCTCCCTCGTCAAAGAAGCAAACACGGTCATAAAATTGAAATAATCCAAGGAAAAGGGTAAAATTTCCCGAAACCAGGATAGTTCAGAAGAACCAAGTGCTGAAGTGGGGTAATGGGTATCAAAGATCTTCTCAAATTCACCAAACCTTATATGGATTCCGTTCATGTAAAAAAATATGCAGGAAAACGGGTAAGAGATCGTCTGCTTCTCTGCCTCTTGGTTCCTATTTTTCCTTTCTATAATGAGGGTATTTTCAGGTGGGTATTGATGCTTATTCATGGCTTCACAAGGGAGGTCAGAATCTTACTCGCTCTGGGTTTCTTTTGTTTATCAATCTCATTTCTGGTTGATTTTTTATTGTGTTTTTTTTTTTTTGCGTGATATTCTCTTGCAGCTTATTCATGTAGTATGGAGATTTGTCTTGATTCCGATAGTGATAGGAAATCACGCTACTTGGACTACTGTATGCATAGAATCGATCTTCTTCGCCATTACAAAATAGTTCCTGTTGTTGTATTTGATGGTGGGAATCTTCCTTGTAAGGCTTTGACTGAGCAAGAGAGACACAGGCATGTTTCTGTTGGTTTTTTAACCAATAAAACTATTTTTGGAAGAAAAGAAGAAAACTTATGCAGCAAACTGATGAGATTAATTCATAAACTCATAATTGAAAAATTATATCTAACAACTATTTAAAAAGATAAAACATAACAAACTAACAAAATATGCTATCTTAAAACTAATTTGAATAGATCGAATCTTAATTCAAAAATCAAATAAATTTCACGTGGACCCTACTCATGGGAATCTAAAGCATATTTCCAACACTCCTCCTTGATTTAGAGACTTCAAATTCCAATCTTCTTCTGTAGAAACTTAAGTCGGGCAACTGGTGCAAATGTATTTGAATAGTCAACTCCAAATATCTGATCATAACCCTTCACCACAAGTCTTTCCTTGTGTTTATGAACTTGAGGTCTCTCCACAAGACACCAAATTTTGTTTTTCTCTATTGTGGACAGCTCTTCCTTCACTACTATCATCCAATTTTGCTATTTCTTGGCTTCTTCATAGTTTGCAAGTTCACAAACTGCTATGTTGCATTTATGATAGGCATTAGAGAGAAATCGAGTACCTCTAATAGAAGCATCGTCAAAAACTTTATTTTTCCCGCCATCATCATTTTGATCTTGTGTTTCAATATCAGCTTGATTTTGAAGTTGCAATTTTTTTGTTGCTCTCCAAACCTTCTTGGGAAATGGCTTTTTGCTTTGCTTTTCAAACTGATGTACTTTAATGATATTTTCCTTGGCAGAGAATGCAGCATGCTCCTCCTTAATTGGGTTGAAAGAAAAACTTCTCTTTTTCATCTTGATATTGAAGATTTCCATGTCTGCTTGGTCTTCAATCTGACAACACCCATTGTTGAATGTCACTTTGTACCCATTTTCTATTAATTGTCCAATACTAATCAAATTTTGATTAATTTCAAGAACATAAAGTACATCTTGAATTAACTTTGTTCCTGTGCAATTTGTTACTGCTATAGTGCCTTTGCCTTTTACCTCAATGTAATGGCCGTTGCCAATTCTTACTTTCTTTGACTCTGCATCCCCCAATTCTCTATACAACTTCTTGTTATTAGTCATGTGGTTGGTGCAGCCACTTCAATCAACCAATTTTCATTGGCTTCACTGTCTGCAAAACATGTAGCCACAAAAAGTTGATCCTCCTCCTCTTGATCAGCAATTTGTGCTTCTTCACCTTGATGTTTTTTTTCATTTTTGCATATGATAGCTTCATGTCCCATGAGGTTGCAATTGCTACATTTTGCATCTGGTCTTCTCCAACATTTGAAGGGAGGGTGATCTTTTTTGTTACAATATTGGCATGGAGGATAATTGTTCTTTGCTCCAAACCTTCTGTTTTCTGAATTACTTTTGCAGCTTGTTTCATGATTCTTGCCACTTGCTGCTTGTATTTTTTTTGTTTGTATTCTTTCTCGTATCATGATTTTTGACAAATAAAGCGTTTTCAACAACACTTTCTTGCCTCATTAATCGTCTCTGCTCCTGTGCTTGCAAGACACTTACGAGTTCAGCAAGAGAAATTTTTGACAAATCCTTAGTATTTTCTAAGGTTGTAATTGAAGCCTCAAATCTGTCCGACAATGTTACGAGAATTTTTTGAACAATCCTTGAATCTGTTAGAGAAGAACCCAATATTCTAACCTAATTCGCTATATTGAGTAGCCTGTCAAAATACTCTTTTATGGTTTCTGTCTCTTTCATCTTTTGCAGCTCGAAGTCACAAATCAGATTCATTACCTTCATTCCTCGAATCCTTTCATCCCCTTCATACTGAGTCTTGAGATAATCCCATATCTCCTTTCCTGACTTCAGAGACATAATTCGAGTGAAAATAGTTGATGAAACTGCAGCAAATAAACAGGTTTTTGCCTTTGATTTCTTTGTTTTCTTTTCTTTCTGCGATTTGATTTGTACCATGGTGGGATTGTTTGGAAGAACAGGAATATCATAGTCCTCTTCTACTGCTTTCCAAATATCCAAAGCTTCTAAATACGTCTTCATTTGAACTGCCCAGATTTGGTAGTTATCTTCATCGAAAATTGGTAGAGCCATAAAGGAGAAATTTGCTTCAGTTTTCATGATAGCTTGAACTCACAGATCCCTAAAGAACAAATGCTCTGATACCAGTTGTTGGTTTTTTAACTAATAAAACAAAAAAAACTATTTTTAGAAGAAAAGAAGAAAACTGATGCAGCAAACTGATGAGATTAATTCATAAACTTATAATTGAAAAATTACATCTAACAAATATTTAAAAAGATAAAACATAACAAACTAACAAAATATCCTATTTTAAAACTAATTTGAATAGATCAAATCTTAATTCAAAAATCAAATAAACTTCACGTGGACCCTACTCATAGGAATCTAAAGCATATTTCCAACAGTTTACTCAATTTCTCATTTATTTTTTGTTAAAATTCAAGACTACCCATTTGATCAGTTGTTAATTCGCAAGCAGCTGAGTTCAACTAGTAAAATCTGCACCTTTTTTTTTGGTTTATCCAGAAAAAGAAAAGCTAGTAGAGAGTTAGCCATGGAGAAACTGAAAGAGGGAAATGTCAGTGCTGCAACTGAACTCTTTCAGGTATTGGCATCTGTTTGTTTTCCTTAATGTTGGAGTACATTGCTTCTAAAGTTTATATCGATTCATTAGTTTTTTACTAATACTCCATGTCCAGTTTCACATTCGGAGCTTTTTCCATAGCTTCCTAATAATTAATATTAAATTTAAGATAAGCTTTCGTTTTCATGCAGCGAGCTGTAAGCATTACACCATCTATGGCACATAAACTCATTCAGGTATTGTTATTTGTTTGTATGCAAATCAAAAGACTTTTTTTTTAAAATTTTTTTTCAAGATGTAAAATGAGATTCCAGGATATAGCAGAGCTACCACCTAGCAATTTAGTTTGTCATTAGGTTCATTTTAACTCTATTTTTGGTCATCTTTGTAGCTCTTGAGAGCTCAAAACATTGAATTTGTGGTAGCTCCTTATGAGGCTGATGCACAGTTAGCGTATTTATCGAACCTTGAAGTAGAAAAAGGTGGAATTGCCGCTGTGATTACAGAGGATAGTGATCTGATTGCATATGGTTGCAAAGCTGTAAGAACTTCCACAAAACTTTGATATGGTGGAAATGGAGGTCTATTGCTCTCCTAATAACTATTTTAAGATAATATATTGTGAAATTTTTCAATGGTCATTCCTTTTTTGAGTTCATTTAAAACTTTCATAAACAGGTAGTGTTTAAGATGGACCGACATGGCAACGGCGAAGAGCTTTTGCTAGACAAAATTTTTGATTCTCCTACTTCCACCCCTTCCTTCCGAAATTTTGACATGGAGTTGTTTACAGGTAATCTCCCAGCCTCCTGGTAACACTGGAAAAGGGATTCTGTGCTTTCTTGCTTGGGAGAATCAATTAAACAGCTTTGTATTACCATTTCAAGTGGAGTTGAAATTAAGAGAATAGAGAGGGTGATTCACTTCATTCCAAAATATTTATCGAAAATATAAAAACTAAGTAAGAACAAGTCGCCCAAAAGTGTATCAACAATAACCCTTAAGAGCTCAGACTCCTAAATGCAGAATAATCTTCTACAGAAAATGTCTTCAATGATGCTCCCTTCACTCCCTTTCCCTTTTTTTGTCATTGATGAGATGAAAACATTGCGTTTTGATTAATGATGCTGAAGGAAAAAGATTTTTGCTTCTTCATCCGTACAGGCATGTGTGTTTTAGCTGGCTGCGACTTTCTTCCGTCTGTTCCTGGAATTGGAATCGGAAAATCCTACGCATTGGTTTCGAAGTATCGGAATCTACCCCGTGTAAGTACTTTATATGTGTTTATTCAGAAGTTTGGTTGCTTTGATCGGGGTTCCAAAAGGCAACCAACTCTGCCAAATATGTAAATATCAGCATTCTTCAAAACAGGTTACTGTTCCCATTGCCAATTATGCATTAAGTTTTGAAATCCTTAAATAATTTCTTTTTTCTTTTATCAGATTGATGTGCGTGTAGGAACTTTGAATTTCCATGGTTCTTCGTATGTATTTTACAGGTTCTATCAATTCTAAAGTTAGAGAAAAGAAATCAAATGCCAGAAGCTTACGCAAGGTCTTTCAAAGAAGCCATGGCTGTTTTTCGGCATGCTCAAATGTAACTTTGAAATGTTCATTTAACTAACCACGAATTTGGTTTAAAAGTATCTTACTAGCTTCATGATTATTGCATGCAGATATGATATTAACACGAAAAACCTTAGACATCTGACACCAGTTGCTCAATGCCTTGACGAGTTCCTCAATGGAGAGCTCGATTTCTTGGGACCGTATCCTCTTCCAATAATTTGTTTTCTCTATGTAAGATTTCCACTAATTTGATTTTGGAAACTTGATGATATTGTGAATAAATTTATTCAATATATTAAGCTCTAAGAGATAAAAGCTGGAAGAGTAGTTTCTTCATGGTATGATTTCCTAGTTTTATAAGAAAAAAAAATCCATGCCTAATCTGGTGTTTTAAAGTTGTATGTTCTTGAATTGAAATGTTAAGGCATGTTTTCAGATCTGTTCTTTATTGTTTACCTTTATGAATTCTCAATGGAAACCAGAGAAATCCCTGCTTCAATAGCTTGTTCAGTTGCCGAAGGCAAAGTAGACCCTGTAACCTTGGAAGCCTTTAATCCTTCCCCAAGTTCCGGATGTTATTCAGACGACTCCAAAACCAAATGTATGGTTAGATTTCTCAGATCCGAGGCTTCCGCTGTGCCTGAACAAGAGAGCTGCTTTGCAGTCGTTCCGGCCCCTAAAGTCGTACAAAGACGTAAGCTAGTTCTTGTGATTCTGTTTTTGCAATAACTTTCGGTGTCTTCCTCCGACTTTTTATCAGTAATTTTATGTGCGTATGTTATGGTGTTAAATATCATTCTTTCGTTGGTGGCATGACAGAGAGAAAGCGGAAACCAACTTCGAAGGTTAAGTATTTAAACGAAGC
>CM039471.1:9184871-9197015 GCA_022433065.1 Begonia loranthoides
CAACACTAACAAACATAATCTCATTTGTGACAACTTGAAAGCTGTGGGGTAGGATGTTACGACCTGCAAAAGACCCCGAAAAAAAAGGACAACGACTCGGCCCAAAGAGTCAAATCGTACTACCATTTTTTACTTTCAGTTTTATTTATTAGCAGCGCAAGACTAAAATTAATTAATTAAAAGTCAGGGCCCAATAACTTGGGTTTAATAGATCTAATAGTAATATCAGATAGTATAATAATATAATTCAAAATGAAATAACTATGCAGAAAAAAATAGAGATACAATTTTTCTTAATAAAATTTACCTCACAAAAAGAGTCTCTCAATAATAAATTATTAAAGTGCAAAAATAAAATAAAATCCCACCAGGTCTAATCTTCACTCGGCAACTAGAAGTCCGAATGATAAAATCTTGAAATGTGTCATTGGGCTGAGTTGACTAAACTCAATAGGGATTTAATAATTTTAATTAAAAGAAAATGTTGTTTAAACATGTATGAATTTAAAATCACATTTTATAAATTAATTCTAGAAAAATGTGTACAAAAGGGCATGAGTTTAAAACCACCCACTAATATGTGCTACATAATTAAATTAGGTTTTGTTGTACTAATTAAAAATCACAGTGAAAATAGAGTCACTCACGGACTCCGGGCACACCATGCCATAGACATATAACAAAATAAAAACGATACTCGTCGATTGCAGAAGCCACAAAAAATACTTTGATTAGGTTTAGGGTTTTGTGCCTAGGGACATAGCACATACAGTTGTCTCATTACTCTAGTTAACAACAATAAACACATTCTGCATAGTTGTATGTGGGAAAATAAAACAGACCTCAAATTGGGTCGATCGAACTTAGTTTACGCAACTGAGTTGATCCACAATTATTTATATGCATGCTTAATTTAAACATGTACAGTAAAAAAATAAAGTACAATATAAAAATCTGACGGCCATAAAATGAACACGTCATTTTTATATGAGACAAGTCTCAAAATAATTATTTTATAAAAATTATACAAATGTAGTGCATAAAATAAATCCATACCTCGAAGTGAGTTTATACCAACCCAAACCCAATTATCCAAAGTGTTCAAATTTTAGAGCCCACACTTTAAATAAATATTTGGGTACCTAAAAATAAGATTATAAAATTTTGTGAGTTAATTTTATTAAAATTCTCAATATTATTTAAAATTAAATTAAAATCAATTGGGTTAGAGAAATATCCAAATCATGTCCAAACATGCTAACAACAAGCTATGGACAGACCCAAAATAGGCCTGGACTGCGGTCCAATATGGCCTTAGTCTGTTGGCCAATTAGTTCAGGCCTTAGGCCAAGACCGCGACAGATCGCAGCCCACAGGCCTAAACCCTATGGGTCTGGTTTGCGATCCACGTAGAAGAGGACTGCTTCCCCTTATTCGATTGTGAACAATTTCGTCGTTCATGCTCCTGATGTGAACGACTTCATTCTTGCAGCGGAGTGAGCGGATAGACCTGACTCTGATCGAGACTCCCTATCCCTGCTAATCATCCACTAATCGAAGTTGATTGGTCTAGCATAACATGTATCGCAGCTCGACGTTTCGTCACCGACAGAAGTCACACAACAAAATTGTTGGATTTCGTCCAATTGTTTAACCACAAAAATCCATATTATCACATAGTAAATTCAAATCCAAACACCAGAAAAACAATGCTATAATGAAGGTAAAGATCGAGTTTTGAATATCTCTTCAGACCAATGACTTCCGATTACAGTGACTAATGAAATCCCTGTGAAATTCCACCACTTTTTCCCTTTCTATGCACGGTTTTCCTTTAACAAATGAAACCAAACCAAATTTCACAACTACGAATAAGAAATCAAAAATCCAGAATTGAAAGGAAATGGTCTTACCAAAGATGACGGTAGTTTGAGGACAGAGTCCCAAATTTCTCCCAAAAATGGTCGGGAAAAAGCAGTGTTCAATGGAGGCAAAATTGGCAGAGAGAGAGAGAGAGAGAGATGTGGAGATGGAAACCAAGATTGAGGTTTAAGAATTGAAGGGAAGGGAAGGAAAAGTCAAGAATTCCCCCATGATATGCTGCTCCGCTGGCTGGGGGAGGCATTTTCCAAAAACGTCTTACTTGAATTAAATTTTTTTAATTAAAGAAATGACAGATATTACATAAGAGGCAATTAATACGTTTGAAAATGAGGTTGCTTCTTCTCATTTTCAGACGTATGCTTCATTTTCACCATTAGTGCACCTCTACCCCAGCTGCAGAAGTCTTCTTCTTTGTTAAATGGATAACTCTCTCTTTGCCTTTGTATACAAAAATTCAAAAGAAAAGACTCTATGAAAGTTGAGAGCTGAGGATATAAAGGAGAGTCATGAGACAAGTTGGTTTGGGCAGCTAATGGATTTTCAGACATCGTTGTGAGGTAATTTTTGTTTTCTAGTTTGAATTCGTTGTAAATTTTGGAACTATTGTTTTGGTGGGGTTGGAGTTTTTGGTTTGGTGTTGAGGTTTGATTAAATGTTTAAAGTTGTTGATTTACGAAACAACTAAGTTAAAGAGAGGTTGATTTTTTGGGTCGAGGCGTTTCCTACTGTAAATTGGGATTTGGATTATTTCGATTGAAGTTTGAATACTTGAAAACTTTGGTCATCATCAAGAGGTAATCCCTTTTCTGTCTTTTATTGTGATTAATATTGTAAGTTTTTGTTAAAAAATTTGGAATTTTAGTTTGAATTATTTATAATTTCTATCTGAAGAAATGATCAAATTTTGGATTGTGCTGGAAAAATTAAATAACAAAATTATGATTTAAATATCTGAAGCAAAATTGGGAATTCGGTCGTTATGCGGTCGATGGTTCGGATGACTCCCTCGACTGAAAAACCAACTTAAAGCAAGGAATCTATTTTTCCTTAGTCATTTTCTTTCTCCCTCCTTCGAAATTCTCTCTCCCTCCCTGCAAAATGTCTTTTCTTCCTCCCCGAAAAGATAGGAAGCTTTCCATGAGGCTTTTTCACACTGGACCACCCTCCATTGGTTTAGGTAATTGTCTCTTCAATCTTGGCCTTCACGTGGGTCTCCTCATCTATAAGACACTGGTGTGGCAGGCAACTTCAGAACTTTGGTTTTCTACCCTGTGTGTTGCATTTGAGTGAAGAGAAGGTGAGGTTACTACGTTTTATTCTGTGAATGTGGGGTACCCTGTGAACTGAGTGAGAAAAGAGGTGAGCTTCTGTTTGGAAATCTCCTGGGTGTTGCTGTTCCATATAATTGTTGCGGCTGTGAGGAGAAGATTTGCTGCTAATATTAAGGAGGTAAGAATTGGGACGTTGTTGGCTAGTGGAGATCCTACATCACGGGCTGTTTTGGTTGTTACAATTTCTTCTGCTTTGGTTGTTGTTGTTACTAAGCATAGATTGTTGCCTTGATTTTTCCTGTTGAATGAGAGAGAGAGAGAGAGCGCTAGAGGGCCAAGAAAGAGAGTGAGATGCCGAGAGCGAGATCGATGGACGATGCGAGGCTGGGTGACGATGAAAGTGGAATGATGCTGGTGTTCGGCATGTGGGTTGTTCAGTGGTGTGGGCGGCGAGCATTTGCCTTTGCTCGGGTTCGCTGATGCAAGCTAGGGCTCGGGTTTTGCTAGCGGGTCGGCGATGGGGCGTCGGGTGACTGGCGATGCTTAGTGGCGTCAGGATGGCGACGACAAGGAGGGTGCTATGGAGGCATTGATGAGGCGAAGACGGGGGCTGCGATTTCTGGCCTCGGGTTGTGAGGCTAGGTTGGCGGCCATGGTCCAGCTTATGCTTCAGCCTGAACCGGTCCGATTCTGGCTTTGCTCTAGATGAAACGACAACTTGGCGTGCGTGGGCATGTGAAAGGAATGGTGAAGCAGGGCATGGTCTGTGGCAGATGTAGGATATGGGGTGCCTCACTCGGATGAATTAGAATGCAGGAGAAAAGGGGATGGCTGGAGGAGAGCTGTGGGTCGAGTGCTTCTGGCGAAAATGAGAAGAAAGACTGAGAGAGAGACATAGTGTGGGAAGAGGCTCTGGACGAAATTGAAAAGCTGTGAGGTATTCCTTCAACTTTATCCTGGATTTCTTATGGATATTCATGCTCTATTATTGGACAATAATTGGATAAATACTCTCTGTAGTTGGGAGATTGTTCTTTATTGTGTTAGTCTTCGGTTGATTCTGCAACTGTGGGTGCGTTGGGTGCATGTTTTGGAAGATTGATGCTTTGTTGCTTATGAATTACTTGGTTACCTCCTGTTGGAATTGTTTGAATGATTACTTGTTAGATGTATGCTCATCGTTTCCTTTGGATTGATATTCTGTAATTTGTTGGGCAAATAGTCACGGTTGGATCTGGTGCTGTTGGTTTTAGAAATTGTTTCTGGTTGCTTGGTGTGGGATGAATTTAGCTACTAAAATTGTAGTATGATAGTGAAGCATGAATGTACTTTGCGATTTGGTAATGATTGTGAAACTATGATATTAAAGGAGCGGTCTCTGTTGCATGTTGTGCTCCACTGTTAGTAATGATAGACGATTCAACTACTGTTTGTTAGGATAAAAGATAATGAAGTGCGTTGATTGTTGTCGGATATCTATTGCTGTGTTATTTTGGATATGGTTGGCTGAATTTTATTGGACGTTAAGTATATGGATAATGCTCTTTGTTAGAAGATTGTTGGATTTTTGGATTTGGTTTATTAATTGGATTAAACTATATTCTGGAAATTGGATTAAGTCATTGTACGCTGCTTGGTTGATAAATATAGTTTCATGCCTTGATTCAGATATTAATATTGGGCGTTGGTAATTATGGGTCTTTAACCTGTGGATGAAATTAAGATTTGTGAACCTAGTTTCTAGACGCTATTAATTGGGATTAATTAATTAAGTTGAGTTATATTGCTGAAATGGTTCCGTGTAGGAAACTCTAGTAATCGACGTATGTGGATTAAAGATAGAAAAGATTAATAAGTTGATTAATTGATTAAGATTAATAATTTAATGTTTTTAATTATGAAGGTGTTGAAAAGGGAAAAGAAGGATAAAGATTTAGTATGAATACTCGTTAATAGGGGTGTTCACGGTTCGGTTCGGTTCGGTTTTGATGTGAAATCAAACCAAACTAGTCGGTTTCGGTTTAAAATTACAAAACTGAAATCGGTTTTAGAAAAATCAGATCCGAGTTGGTTTCGGTTTTAAAATCTTGGTTCCGGTTTCGGTTCGGTTTCGGTTTTTTCTTTATTAATTTTTGTTTTCAAATATTATAATAAAAATTGTATAAAAATTATAAAAACATAATTAATAACAACAAAATTATTCTTCCTTTTCTCTTTTCAAAACAAAATTTTGTCCAAAAAATAGTTATTAGGTCTTTTGGAGCTAAAATCACTTCAGATGTTGAGGCACGAATGACCGAATATGGAACTTCAAAAACAAAAAAACACTATAAACGTATTTATGCGGTTCGGTTTCGGTTTTGAAAAACTAAAACCGGTAACCGAACCAAAACACTCGGTTCTTACAAAAGAGAACCTTATTCGGTTTTGATTTTTTGATCTGTTTCGGTTCGGTTTTTCGGTTCGGTTCGGTTTTGAACACCCCTACTCGTTAAAGCTTTAAGGTAAGAAATTGAGTAGAATCATTGGCCAGTGGAGGTCCTGCACCATTACCAGTGTCTTTCTTTTAATAGTTTGATTACGTTTCTAATATGTTGCTTCATTTATCATGCCTATGCTAATTGCACGTTATTAGTTTAATTCCGAGCATGTTTAGGATATTAGCATATTGTTATTGTTTCCTTAAATTATCAAACATGTCTACATTGTTATTTCCTTTGAACTGCAAAAACATGTCTAATTATTATTGTTTCTTCTAAACTATCAACCATGTTATTTATATTCGTTGTTTCAGTTCGTTGCTATAATTGCTCTCTTTATTCGTTTTAATTATTGTTATTCATTGATATGCGCAGTTTAAATTATCTACTGTATCGATATGCATCATGATAATAGAAACAAGTAGGAAGTACCACCTATGGGGTGGTACTCACATGCATTATGTGTGGAAAAATGATAAAGAAAAGAATGAAAGAAAAAGAAAAGAAAATGAGAAGTTAGGGGACGGACGGGTAGTGCGGGTCTGATCAGGTAGACTGGGCAGGTTTTCTCCCTAGTCGGGAACGGGATCCAGCTACTATAGATGATTAGTATCCAATAGGTGACTCCCCCTCCACAGATCCTCTAATCTCACGCTCGAAGTACGAGTTATGAAAGAAAGAAAGAAAGAATAAATGGAATGTAAAGAAAAGATTAGTTTGAGACGGACCCACTCCAAAAGAACTGAAGAGAGGCATAAGCATACTGCATACCTCATTTCTTACTGGGCCTCGGGCTCACAGTTGCTAATGGTGTAGGTACATATATCAAAGAATGATGAACGAACTAATGAGCAGTTGATGAAGGATTTGCACGAGCAGGACTTGTGGCTGGTTAGACTAAAGAAAGTAAAAGAGAAAAAATAATTGTAATTAACACGTAATTATTTCTTTAGTATTCCTTAAATGAATTTCTTACGCTTCCGTTATGTTTTGAGAAAAGATTTTATAAGTATGATTTTCTACTGTTTGGAACGATTTTCATAACGAGTCTAACGAATGGGTTAGTAACGGTCTGACTAAACTCTGATTAAAGTAATAAAGTTTCAACAAAGATTTTAGCGGTTTTATAAAAATTTTAAATTTAATGCATTTTAAAAAGTTATAAAAATTCGTGTCCTTACATCTTACATCTTGAAGAATTTTCTTATGGTAGAATTTTCAAAGCGTAACTTCTCCCAATTTACTCGAGCAATTCTTCTCCCACAATTTCTCTCTCAAAAATTTCACATTTTCCCTTCACTCTCAAACCTCACATCCTCTTTTCTTCTTCTCTCTCTCTTCTTGTTATTTCTTCCCTTGTGATTTGTTTCCTTCAATTGCCTCTATTTATAGAGGAAATGAAGGCTTGAGAGGCAGCCACGTTGCTGCCAGCGAAGGAGTTAAACAGAAATTAGGTAGAAGTTATTGAAATTAGGCAAAACAGTGGCAAATTGATGGAAATCATGATTTTCGCAAATTCCTTTGGGACCGGTTTGCCAGTCGGAGCATATCTACCATTCCCACACGAAAAGGCTATCAACCGGTCTCACTAAACAAAGTCCTTCATCCAAACGTCGTCGTTCATTCTTCTTTTAATTCAATAATTTTATTTTCAATTTATTTAATCCATTATAATCCTTAATTTCTACTAAATAAATTTCCAATAATTAACCAAATAATTTCTTATCCAAATTTACACCTCATTAATATTTTTAGTTATCTTTACTTAATTTCGTTGCAAAAAAATTGGAGTATAATATCTCATGAGAAAAATCATTCCAAAATTCCAAAATTCATAAACAATATAATTTTAATCCCGATTAAAATTTGGGATATTACACGCTAAGTGGGAGCGACGTCGTAAGAGAGGAAGGCGAAACAAAGCACCGAACCTCTAGCAGACCAAGTAGACCAACCCGGTTAAGCTCCAGGGGCAGTCTAGTGGGTCAGAGAACGAGGACAACTGAGCGGGGATGAATCGCCAACTCGAGAAGAAGCTGCAACAACCAGAGAGTATAAATAGGAAGTTTGATAGCAGAAGAGGAGTGAAGAGTGTGAATTTAATTTCTGTTTTTACTTTCATGTATTTCCTTTCTGTAAGAGCTATCGCTCGGGGGAAACTCCGGTGTCACCCGTTCTCTATTTCTTTTGAATTCCAGAGGTTATTCTTTGCTCCTTTTGAGTTAATCCACCACGCAGTCGCTAGAGTAAGGTAGAGTTATGAAATATCAATTTTCTTCATTAAAATTCTTTTCTTTTTGGCTTTTGAGTTTGCTATTATCTTCTCTTTGTTTTAAGTTTGGATTTTCTTTAATTTTAGTTTTTGTTGTTTGATCTTTAGTTTTTTGTTTTTTGTTTTCATCTTGAAAAACTGATGCAAGTAAGTTGATAGTCTTAATTTAGGAACTTGGGAAAATGACAAAACAACCATCATTCTTTACTATTTTTGACAAATCAACCATCATCCTTTTTTTGTTAACAAATTAACCATTGAACTATGAGAAAATGACGCCGCTAACATCACTGTCACGTTTGCCGTTAACGCTTTGACGACGAATTGCGACAGTTTGACGATGAACCGCAGTGGTTTGTCGTGAAACCGCGGCGGTTTGTCACTTGAAATTATTGTCTAAAATCTTTAATTGCAAATTTGAGGGCTTAAATGTGTGATTTTGGGGCCAAGAAATGTGAGAATTGGGTAAACCCCATGATGCATCGTAGATCTCCAGAGAGCTTCGATTAAATATCTTATGGAGCCAATTTTGACACTCGTAGCCAAAATTATGGTAATTTGAAGTTGAAAAGGTCAAAGGACTCTATGAACCGCGTTTCACCAATTCTGAAACCCGTAGCCATTGCAGCTTGACGCCACGCCGCAGTGGTTTGTCGTGAAACCGCCGTAGTTCGTCTGCAAATAAAAAAACTTCATTGTCTTCTTCGCACAAAAACCCAGACAAACTGTGATTCTCTCGACTATAAAACAATTGTAAATCATTCGAAAACTACAAATATTAACATTCTTTTACAAAATTTTCTAAATTATAAAATTTGAAATCTTCTAAATCTACTCTTTTACAAAATCCAAAATCTTCTAAATCCATTCTCCATGAATATTAACTCTTTTCCACTAAAAATCTATTTTATAATCATGAGTTCTTTCGTTTTTTTCCAAGAGTATTATTTGTTCTTTTGCACTGTGATTTTAAGAAAGTTAACTTGATTTTTAGAAAGTTAACAATAATATTTATGGCCGCAATTTCTCAAATTTCAGTGGTTAAATTATTAGCAAAAAAATAATAATGGTTGATTTATCACTAATAATAAAAAAGACTGATAGGAACTTTACCCTTGTTGAGCCTTTGATTTGAAAAGTGAAAGTCACTGCTTTAGTCAAATCGCTTCATGTTCTTAGTTATTAACATGGTTTGGGATAATATCTTTGTTTTTATGTTTGGTCGAGGAGGCATTTTTCTTTGTGTGGTTAAAAAGTCTCTTTTGTTAAACATCCGGGCTTTGATGCTTTTATCGATTACATAGGGATGAAGCATTACAAAAATGGCTTGATCTAGAATTGTTATTGTCTTTTACAGTGAACTTGCTTTCCCATTTTTTTTGTTTATAGTTGAAGTTAACCTTTTAAGGTGTGGTTATGGTATCAACTCTTTAAATAAGAGGGTAGAGATTAATTTTTTAGAAAATATTTTATGTACATTTTTCATCTGCTTTTATATAAACTTACCACATAATAAGCTTAATGGGTGTGTTATACCCGGTTAAAGATTACAGTTGTTTCTACTTTCTACGTCCTGAATATATTTTTAGCGTTTTTCAGTATTTTGAGTGATCTCAAACTATAGGATACTGAAGCATTTTTTGTTTTTGTAGTATGAGGACTCGATTGCAAGAAAGTTCGAAAATACAACACAAATGGGGAGCCCTTTTATTCTCTCATAGCTATTCTCCGAATTCTATTTTATGTAGCAACCCAGTTTTTCTTACATTTGAAAACATGTAAAATTTAAAACTTTTATTTTCTTTTATAAAAACAGTGGAAGACTTTTCTTTCGTTGATAGCAGCAGAAATAAATAAAAATTTTTTATTTTACAATTAAATAATTTTACAAAATCTTTTACAAACTATTTATCTTTCTTAAATCCTTTAGCCTAGTCAGCCACAAGATCCGCCAGTGCAAATTCTTCATCAACTGCTCCATAACCTGTCCTCCTGTTTTCGTACGTAAACTAATGAGTCTAATGCTCAATAAGTGATATAAAATAAACTATACGATGCACGTGTCATGCAGCTTTTAAAACTCATATACAGTTTCTGTTTTCATTTTCTTTGATCATTACGTTTTAGTCTTTTTCCCTAATACACCCGACCTTGACGCCCCCAGCATAGCAACAATGGCAAAGTTTGAAAGCTCGTTAGCCGTTGACCGATCCATCCAATGCATCTGACCCATCACCTTCGATATAGTAGCAATGACATAGTCTGAAAGTTCGCTAACCATTAGCCTGTCCGTCCTGGCATCATCCAGGGACCCACTATGTGATAAGGCTCGATTCCAGTCGAATCACATGTTAGCTACTATTTACATCAATACACAGTGACCCCACAACCAGTATGAGCAACAATGACATTTCGAAAGCTCTGCTAGCGACACTAGCATAATCCGAAAGCCCAACTAGCGGCCGTGCGCACCAAGCACTGAAATAGCCTCACATCTTAATGTTGCCTCGAACAGCTTCGGCACCGGCCAAGAATCAACTAATAAGCTCACATCTCATATTATCTCTTTTACATATATTTTGTTTAATTCATTTCTTATTTGCTTTGGGTGATCAGCCCTCGAGAACACCGTACACTTAGTATGTATGAACATCCATTAAACCATTCTTTAAAATTATGCATGAAAAACCATTTTTGTATCGTTTTAAAACCATGATGCATGATGCTCGTGAATGCATACAGTATCTATATCATCAGTAAAATCCTCGAAACATGATCATTATAAACATCCTATAATTCTCAAATATGATTACTATCAATATCATTTAAAATCTAATAAACATATCATTAAAAGAACATATTTCTAGTAAACACAGTATCATGCAGCAATACATCCTCGATCAATAGTAATATCCTCGAACGACAACATAATCAATATAAAATCCTATAATCCCCAAAGCATGAACCTGAATCTACTAAACACAGTTAGCAAACAATTCTAACTCTTGCGATGTAGGCCTTTCGGCAAAACACAGACAGTATCACTTACCTGTCAAATTTCGTAACGCGTTTAACACTTAATGTTATCCTTCTTCCTTTTTAATACCTACAAAATAATAGAACATCCATAATCATCAATAATTAATTAACTAACCAATTACTACCCCCATAGTCAAATCATAAAATCCTCAACCACTTCGATACCATTATTTCTCATCTATTCTTCAATAGTCTTTAATAGTCCGAACCCAACTTTATCACTTCACAATTCTTAACAACCAAAACACATTCATCGTATTAACAACCTAAACCCTATTCTCCACCATTTTTCCTTCACTTCAATGATTATTACATTTGTACACAACATACAACTTATATTCTTCCACTTTTAACAACAATCATCAACTTAATCCATAAAAATCCATAAACAAAGTATACATTTATCGAAGTTGTAACCACACAGAGAACAATTCCAGCTTACCAAACAAAATCCAACATATTATCACTTCGTCAAAATCATCCAATAACAGGGAAGAAAACCATTACTTGAGGAACACCCGAGGCCTGAAGCAAGAGATTCTCCTTCTCCTTTTTTCTTCTTCTTCACTCACGACTTTCACCTTCTCTGCACCATACTCTCCTTCACCTCCTAACACAACATAATCCATTTTAACACAACAAAATCCATAAAGCATGAAAGAACACTTTGTTACCTAAAGAATGCCCGAGAAGAGCTGAGAACAGAAGACAGCTCCTCCCGAAAGCTCCCTCTCTCTTCCCCTGAGAACTCTCATTCTCATCTCTCACTCTTCTCTCTCTGATTCTCACAGCTTTCTCCTCACTGTCGCTTTCTCTTCACACATGGCTTCTACCTTCTTCCTGAGAGAACTCTACCCTTCCTCTCTATCTTTCTTCTTTGCATTTCAATTCACCAGAGGCATCCCATATAGCTTCACACAATCTCCATGCTTCACCTAACACCTCCAATATCATGCCATCTGTAAAGGGAGCATACGTGGAGAAATCACATAATACAATTATTAGGATTTGTATTTCCTCTTTGGCTGGGTCAACACAAAACCTGTTTCTTGCACTTCATCGTGGGATCGGTTGACATTACTGTCGACATCTAATCCCCGGTTGACATGAATGTCGACCACTCCAACGCTGAAGCTCAAAATGTCAACCGCTCGCTCAACCTTGAGGGATCGATAAACGCTTATAGAGGGGAGGGGAG
>CM039471.1:9197115-9287690 GCA_022433065.1 Begonia loranthoides
GCGTTTATCGATCCCTCAAAATGTCAACCGCTCGCTCAACCTTGAGGGATCGGTAAACGCTTATAGAGGGGAGGGGAGGGGAGGGGGTAAATATAGCGTTTTAATTATTTTCGTGCAATATTTAAATTCTCTAAATCCCTAAGTGATTTATCGTATTCAATTAAATAAATAATCACAATAAATGTGAAAATTAAAGAGTAATGGGATAGAGAGTGTGCATAAGGGTTTGTTTACGCAGTTTGGAAAACCCGCCTACGTCCGTGTTCTAAGTTTTACTTGGAGATCCACTAACTAATTGACTTACTGGTGTCAATTAAACCGTTTACAAAGACTAATTCTAAGGGCATCACCCTTTGACTATTATGGGTCGTCAACCTTTGACTATTAATGGTGCGTCACCCTTTAATTGAACTTACAGGCGTTCAATCATGTCGTTGACTATTTTGAGGCGTCACCCTTATATGACGAATTCATAAGGCGTCACCATGTACAATTTAGCACAAGCATAATTTGGAAATATAAAGCTCAAAAACTAATCCGAACTTTCCTAATAATAACTCGCAAGTTTTATGGATGGGGAGAGTTGGATGTACAATGCTCACAGTGAGTATATGGAATCGAGTGTAAAATTCCGCAGGGCTTTGCCTCAATTCTGCGTTCATTATTGTGAGCTTGCAGTGCTTCTCATATTTATAGATTGTGCACTTTTCGGTTCAGCCTCAACGTTTTCGGTCGACGGCATATAGCCATTGCACATTGAGCCGTTAAAAATTTGACCGTTGGAAATCTGCTCGTTGTGCAAATCTGGACTTTTCGATCGCCTATCCTCGACCGCGCCTCCACCGATATTCGTCTGAAAAGACGCGAAAATCTTACAAATTCAAATCGTCCTCGACCGCGCTAACCGGACCTTGACCGCATGCTTCTGAAAAACTACAGAAGCTGACTCCATGCAAATTCGGTAGCCATGCTCGTCCACAGACTCGACCGCTACTCGACCAATAGACCAAAACACAGTTTTGGACCAATAGCCCATCGTCCACAGCTCGTCCAAGGCGTACTCCAATTCAACCCTTTAATTATTCTAAGACCCAAAATGATATGCAACACTACATGGACTTAGATAAACATGTTAACACATTAATAATACTCATTTTGAGAGTATTTTCAATAAATATGAATATAAATATTATGATAAAAACATTATGAATAATATCCGAATAATACAAAAACACAACTTATTGATTTCATTAAATTAAATATTATTTAGTCATCATCAAAATAAAACTTAGTCTTACAAAAAGGCTAACAAACCTCTCCCTCATGTCGTCCGCTGCTTCTTTGCCTCCATGACTTTCACGGTAACACCAATTGCAGAACAACCCAAACAACGAAGCACCATTTCCACGACAATACCCATCAATGGAAAATGGGACAATTCATCATATGGTAATCCAAACAAAATCCATGAACTTACAGTGCACGGCACAGGAGGCTGAGAAGTCGAGCACAGGGCACCCACCCAAGGGCCTAGCCACATCGCGGGAACTTCGTTATTGGCACCTCGAGTGCCATGAATGTAATACCCTGACTTTTTATTTCAAAATTTAATAACAATAATTGGAAAGAAATTGGGGATTTTTGGATCAATTGGATAATTATCGAGGTATTACCAAAGACGTAATCGACAATCATTATCATCGAGCGATATTTGAAATAAATTAGAAATTTAAATTATGTTGAGAATAATTTAATTAAATGAAGGGTTTAATTAAATTATTAAAGAGAAATTTAATTGGGTAAAAAGATAATTTAAATTAAAATGAGATTGGAATTAAAAGGTAATAGAGTGATTAATTAGAGGATTAATTGAAGGTTAATGAAGGTTAAGTGAGAAATTACATTAAATTGGGAAAAATAAAAGGAGAAATAAGAGGAATGAAATTGAAGGTTTGGGAGAGAGAACCGGTTCTGTTGGATTTGGCCTGTCCGGTTCAGATTTGCTGTGGTTCGGTTGATGGTTTGGTTGGGGAAGTAAATGAAAGATGGGGGAGAAGATTTATTTGGTTGTTTGCCGAATGAGAAACCCGAAGCGAGAGAGAGGGAGAAATCGGGACCGAGAGGGGAGTCGGGCGATCGACGCGAAGAAGAGGAATCCGACGGCAACGGCGACGGCGACGGCGACGGCGACGACGGGTCCGGCGTGCGACTCCATCCTGGTTGCGGCTACTGGTCGTCGGCGAGGCATCCGTGCGCGACGAACCATGGACGGGCTGTGTCGGCAGAGCAGTCGGGCGTGCTTTTCGGCGACGATTTGAGGTAAGCACGGTTGGTTTCTTCCTTCCCATTACGTTCTGTTGATCGGCATTGGCAAGGGGTTTCCGGCAGTGACGATTCACGGTTGGCAGGGTGTGACGGCGGGGGAGCTTGGTTGAATGGGCAGGGGATTTCGGATGAAAACAACAGGGGCTTGGCAACGCGGGTCCAGCCCTGTTGGTTCTGTCGGTTCGTGAATTTAGTACTGCCGACAATTCTTCATCAAACATTTTGGCGTATTCCCCGATTATTTCCTGCAATTACTAAAGCAGGTGTGAATTCAAGGGAAAAGGATGCGAGTCCTTTTGGTGAGAGCTGGGAATTTAACTCCTTGTCTTCGGCTATAATGATTAAAAGGTAGCAAACTCTTCTGTGTAAGTATAACCGAGAAGAAGTGAGAGGAAATGTTGGCCAGGGAACTCTCTGGAAAATTATGAAGGAGGTGCAGGATCTTCTCGGCTTTAGGTAATGCTTTCTGTTTGCTTGTTATGACTTATGTGGAAGAATGGTTTGTTTTCTGCCACTGTTTGAGATTCAATGGAGTAATTGGAAGAATTAATGGAGTAATTGTTGGAGTGATTATGTGATGTAATGGTCTAGCTTATGGAATTCTTGTACTCTGGATGAATTGCTTTCTGCCAGTTTCAATTATAGTTGATTGGTTGATTTAATGGAGTAATTGTGGACTCTGGTATACGTGATTGAAATGTTTTTGGTTGCCTGCATGGTTGAACTATGAAAAGAGATACTCTGTATGTGGAAATTATAGAAATAGACTAGGAAACAAAGGAATTATGTTGAAGAAATCATAATTTGTTATGATCAGTGAGAAATTGGGGTGTATATAGATTTGTTATAATTTCGCATGTTATTGTTACCGTCTGTTAAATTGGTATTAGCGGAATTGATGACAACTATGGAGGGTATGAAAAGCGTATAACTTGAATAATTGTGAATCAAGAGAAAATGAATACTCTTTTCATTGGTTATAAAATAAATTCATGAAAAATCATTAAGTGATAATTAAATAATAGAATTGATAAATAAATGATAATTATTTTGAAGGTATTAACGGGAAAGAGGATAAAGATCTAAAAGCGCTAAGGACCCTAGGTAAGTTGATACTTACTGTGCTTTGATCTTCGGACCCTATATTGCAAGAGTTAGAGGTTGCATGTTGTTTGTTCTTTTAATGATATGTTTCTAGATCAAGCATGTTTTATGACCTCATAGAGGAGATTGATACTATATGTATTCACGCGCATCATGGTTTTAAAACGATACGAAAATGAGTTTCATACATGGTTTTAAAAAGAGAATGAAAACGAATAATAAATGATAATGGAAAAGTTATAAAATAAAGAGTGAGCTCGAGGTTCTTTCCGGGGCACTCAATGAAGTAAAAGAGTGAGCCCGAGGTTCTTTTTGGGGCACTCAATAAAGTAAAGGATGAGCCCGATGTGCTTTCCGGGGCATTCTGGTATCGAGGTACAGAGTGAGCCTGGGGTTCTTTCCGGGGCATTCTAAGACTAAGGTTCAGGGTAAGCCTGAGGTTCTTTCCGGGGTATTCTGGGACCCAGGGTATAAAGTTCAGGGTAAGTCCGAGGTTTTTTCTGGGGTATTCTTGACAGAAAAGAAAAATGATATGAAGATGGAAAACGGAAAAAGAAAAGAAAATGAAAAGAAATGGAAACGGAAAACGGAAAACGGAAAAAGAAAAGAAATGGAAACGGAAAATGAAAAATGATTTTAAAATGTATAGCATGTTTATGTTATTTTATATCACTTACTAAGCATTAGACTTATTAATTAAGTCTTGCAATGTAGATATCTACGAGAAACAAGAAAACAGATTAAGGAGCAGTTGATGAAGAATTTAGACGGATGGATTTTGTGACTGGCTGAGCTAAAAGAAGTAAATGGAAATGATTTGTAAAGGTTTTGTAAATTAATGTTTTAATTCCGCTGCGTTTCATGAAAAGAACTTACTATTTATATTTTCAAGAAAAGAATTATTCCGCTGCTAAAATGTTTGGAATAACTATTATTGGAAAAATGATTTTAAGTAAAGGATTTAACACTCGGTTTTAAAATAAATGTCTTACTCTGATTTTACGAAAGAAAAAGTTTTAAATTTTACAAAATTTTTAAAGTAAATAAAAATCGGGATGTTACAACGAAGACCGCAGCTCGTAAGTTTCGTTCCATGGACTTGAATGCTCCGAGCCAACCTCGCGGTTCAGCCAACCACATAGTGACGACTCGACTTGCCCACATCTAGTGTCATGATACTAGCGGTCAATACCGTGCGGTGCCAGAATTCACAGCTCTTTCTGGCCAATCTCATGTGGAAGCAACAACACTAACAAGCGACGAGTAAGGTTACTCATAATCGCCTCACTTCGAACCCGCTAACATTGATGTTGGGACCTTGAACGCACATCCCAAATAACCAACGGGCATGAGGGTACTCCCGCCCAAATGCATGTCTCGAGATGTTGACGCAACCCAACGTTGCATCTCAAGAGAGCGTAATCCGACCACGGGATCCTCGATGGCAACATCCTTCCTCTCAATGCGGCACCAACCAAGCGCACATCATTCTCGACCACGGGTCGGCCATGTGGGAATAATAGAGTCTATAGCGGTCCCCACATTCCAGCCTCTGCGGCACAAGAGGTGCGCAATACCGATGTTGGATTGATAACCGATATTGTCCATGGAATTCCCCGTTCCATGGAGACACCAAGGCCCTCTTTTGGCTCACTAGTGCCCGTACATCGTGGCGTTGCTGTACACCACGAAGTAGCTCGTTTAGGGTTGGGGCCCCAGGGGTGGTGGAGAGCTAACACCATGCCTCTCTCTAAAGAGCAATCTGGAACAACTTCGTTGTGGCAAGAGTAGGCATCCCCTGATGGCGAGGAGTCACTTTCTTGTTTGCAAGGCACCAGACAACCATGTACTGCACATGGATTGTCCCACTTGATATCTTTGTGGCCCCTCGACGCCCTCTTATCGTCACGATCGCCTATGGACATAGTTGGATCGTGACACCTGACGACGCCAAATGCACGGCGGTCACACCCGCTTCACGAAGAAGATCGCACTGTGGGGAGTCACCTCTTCCCATTTCACGAAGTCCAATTCTCCCGTCTCCTGAGTCCTTCTCCTTCTTTTTCTCAAAACCAAACCGGTTCAAAGAGAAAACCGATTCAACTCCTTTCATTTTATGTTAATCCTTTTTATTTTATTTTAAATCCTATCCATTTATCCTATTTAATTAATTCTCTTAACGTATATCTTATCCATTTTAATTTATTTTTACTTAATTATTTCTTAATTCTGCTTTATTTTGTTACCAAAAATCAGAGTAGTATATTTTAAGCGAAGTTGCGTGAATTAGTTTCTGCTTCATCCGACTTGCCGCTTCTAATTTTTCCTTAAACGTCTAATGTAGACTTACTTTGTGCCCTGAAAATCATCTTTCATGTTCTTGAATCTTATTCTATTCGATACGCTTGCTATCCCGTATCTTCTATCCAAGAAATTCATAAATACGCTGGTCCAAATTTGAGTTCATCTTCTGATAATCCAGTTTCAATTCTTCTCATTAACTGGGGATGCCATCGGGACCTAAGAAAAGTTTTGAATTTAGGACCGGTAGCTCGTGTTTTTGTGGTTGATAGTCATCGACCAATTCATCTCCATAACTTGGGTAATAAGAATTCTCAGGTCGTAGTCTTTACACAAAAGATGTTGAGCAACAAGCTGATTTGACTTATAATTTTGACATGTCTGCTTTGGCCAATGAGAGTGATCTGAATAGTGATGAGATTGATGAGGAAGCATACAATTACGATGATAATGATAGTGAAAGTGAGGGAGAGGGAGAGAGGGAGCGAAGGAAGGTTTCTGAAGAAGATGAAGATGACCCTGTTCGTCATTGCAGAAAATTGAAGAAGGGGTAATTATGAAATGGGCACTTTTTATGGAAAGCCTTCAGTGTGTTTGATGCATGATTTATCTCATTCATTGAGGAAGAACACAAATGAGTTATTATGGCTTGCTTGTGTCTCCACAGATCAATTTGTTCATGAGATGTTAACAGATGAAAGATAAGCTGGGGCAATGGAGCTTGAACAACATATAAATAGTTCAGGAAATTTGGATGTTGTAACTTCGATAACTCTGAAAGACGGGACTAAAATCCGAGCTCCAAACTCGTCTATCTATAATCACGTATGAAGATGAACCACGGATAATGCTATTACAAGAATGGAATTTGTTCAATTCAATGTTGTACTCTTCGTATATTGCTACTAAACTAAAGACATGAGGTGATAATGGAATGAAAAAACTTGAGTCACTTCTTGCAAGAATGAGATTTACTCTCTGGATTGCCAGCAGAAGTTTCAGTACATGAATCTTGAAGTTAAGAAGAAAATGAAAGATGAGTTTGAACGATATCAACCCGAATATGGACATATAGACTTCTATTACAAGAGTTTCCTCAGAGTCCATGCCTCCATGGTCATAGTTCAGAGGTATCTGCTGCAGATGTCGTATACAGTGTCACTGCATTGCTAGAATCTTTTGTGAAATCGGATGGTTCCTGTGCTTCCAAGCAGTTTGGAGTGTGCTTATGATGCACTATCCTTGAACAACCTCGACAAGATGAAAGCCGGAATGCAACAAGCAATCACGATTCAAAGGGCAATTATGAGGCAAGGAAGCACGATGTAAGAATCTGGGCTTGTCCAAGATGTGTTGTCCATGGCCGCCCATGCTGCTAGAATAGACTCCTTCTATTCTTAGCAGCTCCTTTTTATTTTTTTAATTTCTATTTTTGGCAAGTGACTCCTCGCCACTTTTGCATGTTTATTCATGCAAGAGTGGAGATGGAGCGGATTGCTCTTTAGGGGGAGAGATATGACTGCACGTAGACCCCTCTACTCAATGTAATTTGCTGACAATCAATGATAAGGCTTTTTACATTCAAACTATGCTCACTATGCTAAATGACGCTCTTTTCGATTACTCTCGCTCTCTTACTGCTCGCTCGTTAGAAACAAAGCTCGCTCTAACGTCGTGGCAATTGGTGCCGCTGGCACACTCGTAGGCTGACTCGTTGTTTCCCTTAACAACGGGTGCCGCACGGTCTGTCTTAAGTCTCTTGAAAGTAGGACCGTGACAGTTGGTATCAGAGCTCAGTTGGCTCAAATTGCAATAAACAATGCCGAAAAAGAATTCGTCAGAGAAAGAGAGCTTGTCAATGGACCAACTTGAACGGCTAATCGGGTTGGAAGAGGAGATGAAGTACCTCAAAGAGATACTTGATAACGTTCGTTTCCTCGAAGAACGAATGAAGGAAATGGCTGAATTTCCTAATGAGATAGCTGCTATCCACAACAGGATAGACTCCATCCTAATCCAAGAGCTGCTAGATCGAGTGGAGAACCTCGAGTCCCGAAGAGAAAAGGGAAAAGGGGTAGATAGTGGAGAAAGTTGCACGAGTGCTATGGTTGGGGTCCTGGAGCGCGTCGAAAAGATCGACCATGCTCATACTCAACTATCAAGCACCTTGACTGTCTTGAAGAATGACTTCAAAGTGATGTTTGAATCCCTCAAAGCTGAGATTGCCGAAATGAACATCAAATTGAATGTCACTATGAGAGCTATGGGAAACCAAGAGCAAGCTTCAAGCTCAATTGAATGTAGTCGGGTGAAAATCCCCGAGCCAAAATCATTTGGGGGAGCCTGCGATGCCAAGGAAATTGAAAATTTCATCTTTGACATGGAACAATACTTCAAAGTAGCTGAAACTGATGAAGAGTCAAAGGTGACCTTGGCCACAATGCATCTTACTGAAGATGCAAAACTCTGGTGGAGGTCAAAATATAATGACATTTGCAATGGTGATTGTGTCATCGATACTTGGGAAAAGCTAAAAAAGCAATTGAAGGATCAATTCTTCCCCGAAAATGTTGAGTTCAATATACGTCGTTCATTACGAGAACTAAAACAGACTAACAGCATTCGCGAAATACATTAAGACGTTCTCAGGCCTCATGCTGAATATTCGAGACATGTCAGAAAAAGACAAGATCTTCACCTTCATTGAGGGACTAAAACCTTGGGCCAGAACAAAGTTATATGAACAGAGAGTACAGACCCTCTCGAGTGCTCTCGCTGCAGCTGAACGATTGTTTGATTATACCAACGAAAATCCTGGCCAGAAGAAGAATACTTCGAGCACCTCAAGCAATACAAGAGGCCTGAAGCAAACTACAGGCACTGCTGAAAGAAAGCCATTTGTCCCAAGAGAAAACTAGGAGACGTGGGAAGGGGCTAGTAATCCACGACCACCGAATAGACCTATGTTCTGCTTCTTATGCAAGGGACCGCACCGAGTTGCAGAATGCCCTCATAGGTTAGCATTAATAGCCTTACAAGCCTCGATCCATAACGACAACCCAGCTAAAGGGGTTGCCGAAGAAGAGCCTGTTGAAGTGGCTGAAGTAGGGACGATGACCTTCTTATCAGCAGTTCAACAACAGATGGCAGAGTTGAAAAGGACCCCCGATAAAGGCCTCATGTATGTGGAAAACCTTGTCAATAATAGGGTTGTCAAAAGCACTATGATTGACTCAGGAGCCACACATAATTTTATCACAGAAAAGGAAGCTCGCCGCTTAGGCCTAAAGCTAGAAAAGAATGCTAGCAAGATGAAAATGGTAAATGCAAAAGCAATGCCAGTAGTTGGGGTGGTAAAAAGAGCTCAACTAAAACTCAACACGTGGACGGGACCAATTGACTTCATTGTGGCACAAATGGATGATTTTGATACTATATTAGGGATGAAATTCTTGATGGAACACAAAGTCATCCCCATCTCATCGGCTAAGTGCATGGTAATTACTAGGAACAACCCAACAGTGGTTTCCGCTATCTTCAAGCAACCAAGTGCTAGCAAAATAAAGATGATCTTTGCAATACAATTCAAAAAGGGATTGAATAATCAAGAGCCCACATATATCCTTGTTCCTTCGATCATGGATGAAGGCAGAGAAGAAATAGTGCCATATGAAATTATGGAAGTTCTAGAAGAATACAAGGGTACTATGCCAGAATGCTTGCCAAAAACATTACCCCCACATAGAGACATTGATCATCAAATCAAATTGACCCACGGACTAAGCCTCCTGCAAGAGCGCCTTACAAAATGGCCCCACGAGAACTAGCGGAATTAAGAAAGCAATTAGATGAACTACTCGAAGCATGATTCATCAGACCAGCTAAGGCACCCTTTGGAGCACCTGTGTTGTTCCAAAAGAAGAAAGATAGTAGCTTCCGGTTATGTATTGACTATTGGGCCCTGAACAAAGTCACTGTTCGGAACAAGTATCTCATTTCACTCATCACAGATCTTTTTGATCAACTATACAAGGCCAAATATTTCATAAAGCTTGACTTGCGCTCAGGTTATTATCAAGTCAAGATTGTAGAAGGCGACGAGCAAAAGACGACTTGTGTGACCAGATACAGAGCTTTTGAATTCTTGGTGATGCCCTTTGGACTGACAAATGCTCCTGCAACTTTTTATACTCTAATGAACCAAGTATTCCATGAATTCCTTGATGACTTTGTGGTGGTATACTTGGACAACATCATGGTCTACAACGAGAGCATTGAAGAACATCAAGTTCATCTTCGTCTAGTCTACAAGAAGCTGAGACAGAACCAATTATATGTAAAGAAGGAAAAATGCTCATTCGCTCATAAAAGTATTGGGTTCCTTGGCCACATTATTGAACAAGGACAGCTTCTCATGGATGTTGACAAGATCAAGGACCCCCGCTTCAGTTACAGAGTTGCGTTCTTTTCTCGATCTTGCAAATTATTATAGGCGGTTTGTGGAAGGATTTTCCAAGAAAGCAGCACCACTCACCGAACTGTTAAAGAAGGGAGTCCTCTGGGAGTGGAACCAAGAATGTCAAACGGCCTTTGCTAATCTAAAAGAAGCTATGATGCAAAGTCCAGTTTTGGCTCCAGCAGATGTGACTTTGTCATTCGAAGTCGAAACTGATGTATCTGACTTCGCACTTGGGGGAGTCTTACTACAAAATGACCATCCTGTCGCTTATGAAAGCCATAAACTAAAAGAAGCTGAAAGAAAGTACATAGCCTAAGAGAAAGAAATGTTGGCCGTAGTGCACTGTCTTCGTGTATGGAGACAGTATTTGCTTGGATCAAAATTTATAGTAAAGACTAACGACAGTGCAATCTGTCATTTCTTTGAACAACCAAAGCTGACCTCCAAACAAGCGCGGTGGCACGAACTTAACTCAGAATTTGATTTTCATTTTGAGCATAAATCGGGTCAATCAAACCGAGTAGCTGATGCCCTCAGTTGACAAGCAGAGTGTGCTAGTCATTGCTATTTGTCCCAACTTCAAGCAAGTAGAATTACTGGGTCTATGAGGGACCGCATTCGAGATTGTCTACAAGACGACCTTGCTACTCGGGGCGTCATACAATTAGTAAAGGAAAAGAAAACCCGACAATTCTAGATCGAGGAAGGCTTATTGTTAACCAAGGGAAATCGTCTTTATGTGCCCCAGAGTAATGACCTACGCCGAACCCTATTGAAGGAATGCCACGATACCTTGTGGGCCGATCATGCTGGATGGCAAAGAACCTATGCCCTATTAAAGAGGGGATATTGTTGGCCTCACATGAAAGACGACGTGATGCAATATACCATGACCTGTTTGGTATGTCAGCAGGACAAGGTGGAAAGAGACAAAGTGACAGGTTTGCTAGAACCATTACCGGTGCCAACAAGACCTTGGGAAAGCATATCTCTAGATTTCATCTCTAATCTTCCATTCAGGCGACTTTGAAGCAGTCTTGGTGATCATTGATCGTTTTTCCAAATATGCAACTTTTATTGCTGCCCCAAAGTATTGTTCTGCTGAAACAAACGACGCAACTCTTCTTCAAACATGTTGTCAAATTATGGGGTATTACCTTTAAGCATCATCAATGATAGAGACACGAGATTCACCGGATCCTTTTGGGTGGAATTGTTCAAGTTGCTGGGATCAAGTATGAATGTCTCTTCCAGTTATCACCCTCAGACCGATGGACAAACAGAACGCTTCAATAGCTTACTCGAGGAATACTTGCGGCATTTTATCAATACCAACCAGAAAAATTGGCTGAGTCTTCTGGACGTGGCCCAATTCTGTTTCAACTGTCAAAAGAGTTTTTCGACCGGATTGAGCCCATTTGAAATGGTTTCCGGAAGGCAACCAACGATGCCCCACACACTCGACCAACAATACTCTGGGAAGTGTCCAAGGGCGTACAACTTCTCTAAAGAATGGAGGCAAAATAATGAAATAGCTCGGGCGTATTTGGAACGAGCCTCCAAGCACGTGAAAAAGTGGGCAGATCGAAAGCGGCGACCAGTGGAGTTCAAATCTGGAGATTTGGTGTTGGTAAAGTTATTGTCCGAACAAATCCGATTCATAGGTAAGAGAGACAAGCGGCTTGTCCGAAAATACAAAGGTCCAGTCTAAGTCATTGAAAAGATCGGGCGAGCATCTTACAGAGTTAATCTACCTGTGTGGCTTAAAATCCACTTGGTAATCCATATTAGCAATTGAAGCCATACCATCCAAACGTTGAAGACCAGACAAAGAACAACATCACAAGACCAGACATCACCCTCAACTACTGGAAGAAGAAGATATTCAAAGAAATTCTAGCAGATCGGAGCCTCAAGACAGGCCGCCACCTACACACGGAGTACCTGGTCAGATGGGAGGGATTTGGAGACGATGAAATTACTTGGGAGAAAGAAGACAAATTGGAGAATGACACAAAGAAGATTGAAGAATTCAAGCTGAAGACAAGTTGACGAGGACGTCAACAGCTTTGTTGGGGGAGAATGTAAGAATCCGGCCTTGTCTAGAACGTGTTTTCCATAGCCGCCCATGCTGCTAGAATAGACTCCTTCTATTCTTAGCATCTCCTTTCCTTGTCACTTTTGCATGTTCATTCCTGCTAGAGTGGAGATAAAGCGGATTGCTCTTTAAGGGGAGAGGCATGACTGCACGTAGACCCCCCTACCCAATGTAATTTGCTGACAATCAATGATAAGGCTTTTTACATTCAAACTATGTTCACTATACTCAATGACGCTCTTTTCGATTAATCTCGCTTGCTTACTGCTCGCTCGTTAGACACAAAGCTCGCTCTAACATCATTGTAGGCTGACTCGTTGTTTCCCCTAACAATGGGTGCTGCACGGTCCATCTTAAGTCTCTTGAAAGTAGGACCGTGGCACACGGCCATAACAAGGATCGGTTCGATACAAAGTGGACGGAAATTTTGATGGGTGAAACTGGAAGATTCTGTAGACACAAAGCTGTTGTGTTATCCTCAGACATTGACAAAGTATTGTTATTTTCTCATGGATGCTTTACGAGAGAGAGTGAGGGGCGACAATGAAGCCATTGATATGAGCTTGTGTATCACAGGAGCAGGTGCTAATGGTTGGAGTTTGTGGGAAGCCTAGGCTTGGGGCAGTTGAAGGAAATGCGTTTGGATTGGCTTTCAGAAACGCGGCCGAGGAAGTGGAAGCGGAATTCTTTCACGAGTTGTTTGAATCTTCATGGATAGTACTCAATTCAACTGCTGTCAATTCTTTCATGGCCAGATTGACGGAGAAACTCTGATTACTTCGCCCCTACAAGTAAATATCTAACTCAGACCTCTTTTAGCTGCTTCTGATGGGTGTTTTCTGTCCATTAATCTTAGCACTTCTGAAATGGTAATAAAACTGATATTCTACCATTGATTTGTCAGATGAAATAGAGCTCTCTTTCTTTTCTTATCTATTTTATGCATCAACGGGTGTTGTAATGTTGATTTCTTCAATTCGTACTTTGAAAAAATGACTCCGTTTAGTTGTTGTTATCCTTATTCTGATGTTGTTCTTGTGAGTTCATCTTACTTTTATGCAACTCCTTATTTTTGCTTTTTAACAAAGACCTGATGTTAGTAAGTTGGTGAAGGGTCCGATTGTTTGATAGGGTGATTGAAACTTTGATAGAATGTATTTATTCTAGTGCACATATTTAAATGTAGTTTAAAATTCTTAAATATTTATTAATTAAATAGAATACTTTCACCAGCAGTAAAACACTTAGAGAATATCAACGATTATCTCTTCCTGAAAATATTAAATAAAAATTGGTACATGATATTTAAGTGTAGTTTTTAGTGGAACTTTCGATCGTGGTGAAAAAAGGCAAAGCACACAGCTCAAACTCTCCGCATTCTTCCAAGATCAGATCACAAGTTGGAAGGAAATCAAGTGTGAAGAGCTTTAACCTGCTGAGACAACCCATCAACTGCCTCATCATCATTCACCTCAGCACTTGATTCATCCTACGCAAAATTAAGAAATTTAAGCACCCATTAACAACCAGACAAAACCATCATCTTTCAGGATGTGTAAATCAATATATGGTGAGACACGTGCGTAAGAATGAACGAAAAGAGAAAATTACCACTGAATCCTCGCTCGGTTTCACGGCTATACAAGTGGATGCACTAATGCTGGCACTTTTGAGTAAGCTTCTTGAACCGCAATTTGGCTGAGCACGTTGTCCTGCCTCGTCTTTTTTATTTTGAGAGTTGTCTGATTGCTGTGAACTTGGGGAAGTTTGAAGGGTCATAGCAACAGAAGCAGCACTTCGCCCTTCACATTTGGCGTTTTGCTCGGCAGCATCATCCTTGGGTACAAAAACCCGCTCTCTGCGGTTGAAAACCAATAATGGTTTGAAAAATTGGGATGATAACAAGTTGATCCAACTCCTAAATGAATGGAAAAAATATAGAAAAATACAAGAACACTAATTCAACTTTTGAAGTCCCTGACTATCAACAAAAGTAAGTTCAGGATTTCCGATTCATGTGATGACACCAACAGTGGAAATCGAAGTCTCGAATGATTTCCTCACTATTATTTTTTTTTATATTAGCAGTTTTGATCAGTGTTATTTCTTTTGATATATCATAAGTAGATTGACGATAATATTTACTTTTAACTAAATAATCCAAAAACTATTTTTTAAAATAGCATCCATATACACACCGTTGCTAAGATCAACTTTCAAGAGACAATCCAAGTATCAAAATCCAGTAAATAAAAAATATCTAAACATCAAGGTTTTGGTCAACAAATAAGATGGATAGCAAGTTCTTAATTCCAAAAATTCTCACGCTTAGCAACATGCTTAAATAATCACTCTGCTCAATGATAGATGATCATTGATCTTGACTCTGAGCATAAAAATACAATTTTTTCCATCCAATTTCAACACGAGACGGTGCTATGACATGTCTTCTAATATATGAACTAGCTATTACATTTGTATCATTCTAGAATAAATGCATATCATGCGTCTTCGGAAAGCTTACCTTGGTAAAGAAGCGTGTTGCCTTTGAAGGGGAGTGCTTCGTTCTCCTTTGCCTTTGCCGTAGTTCTCCTCTAAATGTGCAAACTGCCGTTTGAATCGGTCGACCCCACTGAATAGACAAATTAGCAAAAGGAATTACCAGCGAATAAGCCTACTAAGGAAATTTCACTGAAATTTTTTACTAGAAATTTACAGATCAATTCAATATATAACAAATGCATCACCATGGATCTTTGAAATGGAAGCTCAACTTATACTTAATTACAAGTTGCAGAATTAATCAGAGACCCATATCTCTGGACTTCGAAACTCTAAAGCAGGCAGATGCTGTAAAGCAAATATTATCCAAAAATCGCCTTTCATGATTCATCAGCCTACCAGAAATCTAAGTACAGAAATAAAAGGAAAACTCAAGGATTAAAAGAGTAAAAATCTGATGCAACATGAGGAGCAATCGTTTTTGTATCACGTTTTTGTATCTTTTCCAAGAATCATAAATCGAACTTCCCAAGGTTCCAATCCTATCACCGATTTGCTTTTTAAATTCTTGAACGACTTATACAATATTTATTTTTTTTCAGACAAATACAGAGAGAAACAATAAGCAATTGTTTTATTTTTCAAGAGAGAAAACTAGAAATTAGGGAAGTTTTTCAGAGAAAAAAAAAACTAAGCAATGAGATTAATGTGAAGTCGTTTACCTACATAGACTTTAAAATAACTTCAGTAAATAATATGGGCATTGCAGGAGAGAAAACCAAAAATGTACGTCTATCAAGTTCAAAACTTATAAAATCTCAAATATATTGAATGTAACACCATTAGCTTGCCGAATGACGATTTAGTACACTTGCATATGCATGGAAACTCTACTAAAGTTATTATACTAGATCAACCAATCTGTGGATCCTAAGCCCTTGTTGTCTCCCTTAAAACATATCCCTCTTCATTTTTCTTTCACTGACAAAAATATCGTCCATGTTTGGAGAGAACGAAAACAAGACCCAATATTCATCAACCCACCCAAGACAGCACATAAGCTCTAAACTTCCATTAACTTAGGGGTTAGGTTGAGATTTTCCATCCTAACTTTCACATTATATATATATATATATATATTTATATGCTTGCATCTACTCTCGACAAACATCAGGACCATGAACGTAATATAATTGATGATCGATGAAGAGAATACATGTCAAGAATATGGTAATAATCTACCATTGAGACAATAGCTTACCTGGGGTACATGAAGCTAGTTTGTTCGCCACCACGAACATACTCCTGCAGCATCTGAGGGTGATACTCTAAAATCTGTTTACTTTCAAACAAGATTTATAACAAATAATTAAGATTGATGCAATAATAAATACTGTAGTAGAGAGACTCAAACTTGCAAGGTATCATACTTCTCGATAGATTAACTCCCTAACATCATCTTTAGTCAATTTCCTTCTCTCAAAATCAAACTCGAGCTTTGAAATTGGTTGAGCAGATGGTTCACGATTCGCATTTGCCAAACCATGGAAGTAAGGATCCGTCAGTGCCTGAATGCATTAGCAAATAGGCATTTCGTTTCCCAAAATGCAGAATAGATAGAGTTGAAAAGTAATTTATCGAGTTAATCATGCATCTTTCTAACCTCATCAGCCGTTGGACGATCTTTAGGATCAAATGCAAGCAAGCGCTCCAATAAGTGAAGAGCCAGTGGATCAGCATTAGAAAACTTTTGTGAAAAAGGAACTGGTCGTTTTTTCCTCATGTTACTAAGATATCTCCTTGCCTTTTCATTTCGAATCTTTGAAGATAAAAGAAAGAAGTACATAAATTTACAATGAGATCTATAATCAATTTCAGCATCGAGACAAAAAGAAACTCCATGCAAGAACAAACAAGCAAGGTTATCGCAGATGATTACAGAAATTAAATAGGTTACTTTTCAGAATCACACAAAAAAACACTAAAGAAGAATAAAAATAAACTAACCTTAACAAGTGATTCAGATGGAGGAGTGCCAAGAAGATCAGTAACGAGATCCAATTGGTGAACCACATTTTTCCCAGGAAATAACGGTTTTCCTAAAAGCATTTCAGCAAAAATGCATCCTATGCTCCATATATCTATGGCAGGAGTGTACTGTAGACCAAAACCAATGTAACAAGATATGTTTCAGCAGTTTACATATAGCGTGTTGTCAAACTAATCCAATATGGACAAATATTCTAGTTAAAAAAGAAAATAAAATCAATGTACAGACCCACAATGATTATTATGAGAAGTTTGCCTCTAAGAACACAGGCTTACTGCAAGCAGGGCAAATATGAACATGATGAAATTGAATTCAGAGGAGGAGAAAATATGGTAGAAGAGAAATAAAAGATGAAATCATACAAAATCTTTGTGATTTCATTAAAATTTGTTGTAGAAAAAAAAAATAAAAACTTTTATGCCACAACAAGAAAAATTAAACATATATTCCTTTAGTTACCTAAGCAGCCCAAAAGAATATAACAAAATAAATATTTTGGATTCTTAAAGATATAAAGCAGCAAACCTTTGAGAAAAATGAACCACAAAGCTCAGGAGCACGATACCAACGAGTTGCAACATAATCCTTCATGAGGTAAGAGTATAGTTAGCTTACCAATTCATAGGGATTCTCTTTAAAAATTGAAGAAAGCAAAATTATAATTTGCAGACAAATATGACGACAAAAACTTACGGTCCAGAATATAGCTGAAGGAGCATCATTAAAAGCTACACGAGCAAGACCAAAATCACATATCTTTAGTTTGCAGTCAGAATTTGCAAGAATGTTCTTCGGCTTTAAATCACGATGAAATATATTTGCTGCAAGAAATTAGTAAGTTAATCACCATAAAAGGAGAGAAGCCAGCAGAATTTCAATACTAACCTGAATGTATATACTTCAAACCGCGAAGAAGTTGGTACAAGAAAATTTGAAAATGCTCAGGAGCCAGATCATCATTTGCCCTTATTACTTGGTGAAGGTCAGATTCCATCAACTCAAAAACAACATAGATATCTCGGAATTCCCGTCGTGAAGGAGGAAGCATAATGTGCTTTATTTCTACGACATCTGGGTGATGAAGCAATCGAAGGAGCTTAATTTCCCTAAGAATACGTGTGGCATCAGAGACATGCTCAAAAACATCATTTATTTTCTTAATAGCAACTCTTTCCCCAGTGTGGGCATCAATGGCAGAACCTACAATGCCATAGCTTCCTTTGCCAACAACTTCTTCGATTTGGTATTGGTTTGCCTCCCCATACTCTGTGAAGAACTCTTTTTCTAATGCACCCTACAAAACAATTGAAAAAGAAAACCTTGTTGAACATAAAGAAAAAATACCAAATTGAATCATCGGAAAACAAAAAGGGTAATCAGAGAACTAACATGACATGATAAACTTCTGAAATCATGACAGGAAAGAGTATCAAAACATGTTCTAACAATATTCAGTGAATTAGAATCATACCCTCCTGGATGAACTTTAAATCTCATCTCCCATCTAGTACATCTATCAAGTTTTTTCTTGCTAAAAAGTAACTATTTCCACTACATAGCATATCCATTGTTTTGAACTTTTCCAATTTGAAGGATAATAAATGCAACTCCTAATCACAATATAAATCTTCTAGCAATTAAATTTTCCTTCAAACTACTGAAAAATGAATTTCGTTTTTCCCCTTTTTAGATGTCCCTCCAAAATACTAAACAAAGACAAAAATCCATGTGAGAAAGACGGATCGCAAGCAAGAACCAAAGATCGAAGATATCCAAAATAGATCCAAGGAGAATCAGCGCAAAAACCTTCTTTTGAGAATCCATTGCAGTAGCAGTAGCAGCAGCTTTGAAATGGACCCGATTAGGAACTTTAATAAGTTTCAAATCAGAGCTAACAAAGACGTCGTCTTCATCGACTTGCCCTACAATTTCTCCTCCTCGTTGCTTTTGTTCTTCTCCATGGAAAGCGAATGAATGGGCGTGCAGATCGCTCGGTAACAAATGGCTGCCATTGTTATTACCATCAATATGCCTGTTATCGTCAAAATCGGAAGATGTAGAAGCAGACGTTGCATTACGACGTCGAAACCAGCGACGAACACCGTCCACGAACGTTCTACTACCCATTAAAATCACTTCTATTTCGGTTTGAATTGATTACCAGCCAACCAATTTTCTGCTCTTCTCTCTCCCTCTAGAAAAAAATAGTCAGCAACATGACATCTGGGAAGGAAGTGTTACATTGTAGACTGATGATTTGAGAAGACGTTTTAATTTCCTAATTTTAATTTTATCTAATCATAAAATTAAATTATCTTGCATGGAGCCAAACCTTTTAAATGCATTCATGTCTAGACCAACGCATATCGAACTTTCAGGATTAGATTTCTAAATCTCCTCGACATAGCACCATATGAGCTTGTATTGTTCATTGTCATCCCCTTCGTTAATTTTTTTGGAAGCATTTCTTGCCCTTCTAGCAAGGCTAGGTGTGATATTGACGTTGAAGTCCTTCCTGACTGTCTCAATTATGGAAGAAAAGTCTCAGTTGGCCTGACTTTTAAATCTGTCTCAGTAATGCGTTGCCACCCATCTGGTAGTGGCATGACGGCTTTCCATCTTTTTCAAGCAAGTGTGAACGTCGTTGTAAAACTTTATTTGAAATGTCATTTCACCTCCATTTTTTAGGCGTGCAGGCGCCACGTGCATCCTTCCTGACAGGGAGCCCTCAAACGATGAGCGTCACTGTGGGTGAATTTGATCTCATACCCATTCTTCAATGCATGATCAACAATTTCTTCTCCAATTTTTTTCAATGAACTGTACTTTTTGCCAAGACTCATACCAACGAAGGTGCATTGTGCTTGTGGTGGGCGTCTAGGGCTACTCTCAGTCATGTCAATATTTTCATCACTAGTGGATTGACATAATGAACAGAGGTCCTCATCGTGTAGAGTTGCTGAGACAGAATGTAACACAATTGCAGCTTCATTCCAATTCCACGTACCTCATTCTCATTGCCCAAAAATGTGGTTGTGGGCCTCACTTCAAGTTGACGGTTAATAACGTCTTCTTTAACACTCAAAGACGCCATTTGCTTTTCAACAAATTCTTCAACTTTGCCAAAATGTTGTTCTCTTCAGCTTTCCAAATTCTCTAGGGTTCGCTAATCTATTACAAAATGACTGAGAATATCGCGGGAAGTTCACTGTGTACTTATACAATTCGAATTCGAGTCAAGCAAACCTCAGCGTTGTCCTGAAATGCTGCGGCGGCGTCTTGAAATGCCGCGGCGGCGTCCTGAAATGCCGTTGCGACGTCGAGGACACCGCAGCGATGTCCCAAGACACCGTGGTGTCCAGGCCAAATTTAGCCTTCTTTTCTTAGAAAACCACAGAGCCGTGACATTTTGTTTACGAACCGCGGTGACTCCATATCAACTTGTTAACGGCAAATGTGATACCGATGTTGGCTTTATCATTTTCTCATACGTCAATGATTAATTTATTAGAAAATAAAGGATAGTGATTGACTTGTCATTAATCGCAAAACACGATGGTTAATTTGTCATTTTTCCTAAAAATAAAATATCATCCTTAAATTTTATCATTGAAAATGAAAATGAAACTGTAAAAATTTAATTGAGAAAATTTTAAAAAAAATCATAAATTATAGAAAATAATTAATTAAAAAATATTTTTGAGTGTATTAGAAAACCATTTCTTGTTACATCATTTTTGTCTAGCATGCCACCGATACGATCATGATTCATGACTCACAACTGCTTGCAATTTAACGTAAACTATGATATCAAAGTTTTAATCACACGTTTTTCTCTTCTCATTCTCGATAAAAGTTTATTTTGATGATACAAAAATTAAATTTTTAACTAAAAAAAATTAGGGTGAAAAACACCTAAAATGTGACTAATTCGATAGTCCTAGTAATGGAAGCGTGACAAGTGGAAGCAACATACAAATTTAAAAATATTTTGAGTAATTCAGGAGGTTATCTTATTAAAATTGAAATTGTTGTACTAGACGTTACGGGGTTACATGCAGCAACAATCAACCTCCAATGTGCTATCAAAGATTTCAATAGATGGACCTCCAATGTGCTTTCAAAATCGTGAAATATCACTATAACAAATTTTTGAACATGTTCAACCTTTTCTTCCGACAAAATTGCATACGATCAAGTTGAACGCGACACATGATTCAAAACATGAAATGCAAGTTCTATGGTAATACTATATATTACTATACATTTACGTTTAGCACGTAAATGTACAGAAATTCAGACCAAAAACTCGATTATCTTGACATGCACGACAAGAAAAGTAAGATTGTTTCTTTATAAGCCTTTGGAACCGGGAAGGTCAATCCATTGCAATTGAAGTTCTACTTCGCCGCATTCGACGTTTCGGAGCCCAAGACAAAGGTCTTGAATTACTTTCCCTTCTTTCCATAAAATTGAGCTTTCTTCTGAAAGACAATTCTGTCTGCTTGGTTGAACTCTCGAAATTATTGTTCCGCTCGGAAGCCCTCCCAAGTTCATCTTCAATGCCTCTATGTATGGTCGGATGTCAAACTCGACCTCCCCCATTTTGTCGTCCATGCTAAACGTGTCATGGTCGTACACTGTCTGCACATCGAAAATTTTTACGTGCAAAAGATTAAACAAAACCACTTGGGAAATCTATTCTCACAAAATATAAAACGTCATCGTATTAGTTAAACATGTCACATGTGTCAAATTATAAAAAGTTTACCAGCTTGACAGGAAGATTAGGGTCAGTGACAGAGAGAGTTAGATCTTCGTTCCATTCTGGATTAACGTCTTTCTTGATCACACGAGTCTTCAATTTCTGCATTAATTTGTATGCTTATTAATTAATAATTAATTAGTGATTATATCATTTCATCTGAAAATTTATTGCTCTGGTTAAGAAACTTGCCTGTTTGCCCATCTTGACGACGACGTACGGATCGCTGCTTCGGACGTCACGAACGGCCAGATTTATGCCGCGTTTAACTCGGATCCTAAGCAACCCCAAGAGGCTGTCCATCAAGGATGACCGGCCACCGGTTTGTGGACTTCCCGGCGAATCCACCATTACTGTAGATTCAATATCTGAAGTCCAACAAACCCCACAAAACGAAGACAATCGTTTTGAAAAAGTTAAAACAAAAAAGAAGAAGAATGAGAAATTAGTAGCCGGTAAAGAAACTCTCTCTGTTGGAGCCGCAGTAAGATGAGGCTTCTGGTTGACGAACCAGAGAGAGAGGCAGAAGGGTGACCGGCAAAAACCAGGGGGAGAGAAGACGAATATAGGAAGAGACGAGGCCGTGAATTCCGTTGGTTTTGGCTCGTTTGTTTGAACAAGCGAGTAAACAGCTCAATGTAATGCTATTTTTAGTATTATTAACTTCAATTTTACCCACTAATTTTATGATTTATTTAATATTAGAATAATTAAAATAATAAAAAAAATATATCATATCACACTATAAGATTATAATATAACTGAAATTAATTAAATTTTTTAATTTTAAGTTTTGCAAGTAGTACTCTTATATTACATTTTATGTTAAAAAGTGAAGGAAGAAAATAAGCAAGATAGAATAGTTGAATATAGAGTTGTTTAACTGGCAGGTTGATCCGAGCCTGAAATTTGAGCTCGCAAGCCCGTTTAGAACTGGGCCAAGCAAGCAAGCTCACCTGGGTCGTTCAGTGGCTCGATCGGGCCAGGCTCGCTCGAGCCCGCCATAAAAAGAAATATAAAATTGATAGTTGTTGGATGAGAGAACAAACGAATTCATCATTTCATTGTAATTGATGGTTGTTGGATGATGACAATGTCAGACGTTCTTTATCATAGAAGGACGTCCCACGCAACGGCCATTCTTCATGTCCGCCAGGTGCCATTGTCCTTTGGATCTCCCCTCCTCTCATCACATCCATCCATCACCCAGCTTCAGACGTCCTTCAGTGATAAAAGACGTTTGTTCTGATCATCCAACGACCATCAATTTATCCGCTTCCATCAATTCTTTCGCTTGGCGCTCTTTCATCCAATGACCATCCTTTTATCTGCTACTACCAGCGTCATTTGGAATTTGGATTCCCCCTCCTCTCATGTCTCATCACAATTGACATTGATTCATCCATCACTTAGCATTGGACGTCCTTCATCACTAAAGGACATTCGATCTCGTCATCCAACGACCATCAATATGTTTGTCTTCTCATCCAACGACCATCCCTCCATCCCCCAGTCCCCCACTGTCCATTAGATCTCCCCTTCTTCTAGCCAGGTCGTTGGCCTCCTCTAATCTCATCCATCTATTTTTTTAAATATAAATAAGCAACGACCACATGACCGTTGCCCAACCTAACGCTCAATAGTCATGTGACCGTTCTTTCACTTCTTCCCCCTTTCGGCTCCCAATGGGCAACAACCAACTTTCCCCCTCTCTAACTCTATAAATACCACAACTTCTTCCTAATCATTTCAGCAAAAATTCTCTCTATCTATTAATCTCCTACTTCTCGATTTATAGTGCTCTATCATTCTTTCATTCTTTCTTCCTTTTACAAATTTTTATACTCTTTTCTTTCATTCAACAAAGTATATTTTTAATTTATTTGTATATTATTATATTATTATTAATTTTATTTATAAGAGTTATATTTTTTGTATTAATATTTATAGGTTTCGTATACGTGGAGGTGATCAAATTCACACCACCTATAACCTATTGTTGGTTTTGTAATATCAATTTATTATTTTAAATTTATTTTAGATATTTAATTTTAATTATTATGAATCCATGTAATTATAATGTTGATTATGATGAAGTTGAATAAATTAGAGAGTTATATCATACTCCTACATTTTCAATTGGACAATCATCTACACAAGCATTGACATTGTAACGACCCAGATTTTTCTTTACTTTAAAAATGCGTTAAATTTAAAATTTTTATAAAACAACTGAATCCCTATTAAAACCCTTCAATTGAAATCAAAGTTCTTTGCTTAAAAACTCGATCGATAAAACATCTTACTTAAAACTCGTTTCGTTAATCTTTATTAATTGCGGAAGACTTTATTTATAAAATCCATTTTTCTCATTTTAAAGCAGAAGCATAAATCATTCATTTTAAAAGACAATAAATAAACTAGTATTTTACATTTATAAAACTCTTTTCTCTTTTACTTTACTTAGCCTAGCCAGTCACAAGTCCCGCCCATGCAAATCCTTCATTTGTTCTCTTTCGTGTACCTATACCATTAACAAACTGTGAGCCTGAGGCCCAGTAAGAATGAGATATGCAGTATGATGTATGCCTCTCTTTTATTCTTTTTGGAATGGGTTCCGCCCCAAACTAATCTTTTATTTATGTTTCATTCTTTCATTCATAACTCGTACGTCGAGTGGGAGATTGGAGAAACCTGTGTTGGAGGTATAGTCTTGGTTGGCTTCTAACCACCTAGGGTAGTTGGTCTCGTTTCTGACAAGAGAGGGGACGTAGTCTAGACTACCTGATTAGATCCGAACTACACGTCTGTCTCCCAACTCCCCATTTCCTTTCCTGTCCTTTCATTCATTTCATTCATCTGTTTCCCTAACATAATGCATATGAGTACCACCCTAGAGGTGACACTTCCTACTTGTTTCTATTATCATGATGTATGTCAATGAGAAACATTATCGTGATGCATGTCAATGAGAAGCAGTAATTGTAACAGTATAAAAGTATGAGATATAAAACAGCAATCACAACAATATAAAAGTATGCGATATGGACGTCTACTAACATACTATATAGGCATGCTTGGTAATTTAAAGGAAGCAATAACAATATAGACATGTTTTGTGATTTAAAGGAAACAATAATATTATTGGCATGTTTGGCAACTTAAAGAAAGCGATAACGATATAGACATGTTTAGTAATTTAAAGAAAGCGATAACAATATAGACGTGCTTGGCTAATCAAAGGGAATAATAACGATATGCTAACATCCTAAACATGCTTAGAGATTAGAGTAATAACATGCAGATCAGCATAGACATAATATGGCAGCATGGTAGAAATGAAAACAAACAATTAAAGGAAAGACACTGCTAATGGTGTAGGGCCTCCACAGGCCAACGACTCTATCTCAATTTCTTACCTCGAAGCTTAATCGCGTATTTGTACTTAATCTTTATCATTCTTTTCCTTTTCAATACCTTCATAATTAAAAACATTTATTCATTAATAATCACAACTTATTAATTTCATTTTTTCCTATCCTTAATTACATAGCAATTCTAGGAACCCGTTAATGCCTAAAACGAACATAACTCATCCCAATAACCATGCTTAACTAATTAACAATTCCTCCTCTAGCAACATAGTCCAATTCAACATATTAACTTCCCAACAACATAGTACAACCCCACAAACAACATCACAATCCCACTTTATAACTGCAGGTAGAAATCATATAAGCTCAACCAACAACAGAGAGCAATCCATAACCGTACGTCCAATTAATAATCTACTAACATGGCTCAACACAAAGAAAAAGAACATATTCCTCATCCTACATCTTTTCTTTTACATAAATCTTCACATACAATCTATAAAAACTAGGAAGCACCATTGGGTGCATGAATCACAACCAAAAAGAAGCCAATATGAGCAACAGCAAATCCCAACATCCATTTAATTCATAAAATCCATAAAACTCCAGAGTAAAAGTGGAGGACTTCACTTACCAGAGACAGCTGATTCGCAGCAGCTGGACTGTGAGCTGCAACTCTAATCCACTTTACTAGCTCCCTCTTCTCTTGGCTTAACACTCCTCGAAAGCACCACTCAAGTCCTCACCCTACCCTCAGATTTGGAGCACCTCGAAGGGGAACACTCTCTGCCACAATTTGTTGGTAGAGAGTATAAGCTCTCCACCACTCTTCCATCATGTAGAAGCTCTCGGTTCATAGCCTCTAGAGAGCATTTCTCCTCTCAGCCCAACTCACCCTAGAGTTTTCCTCCTCTGCCAACCTCCTCCCCTTTGCATTTCAATCCATTAGAGGGGTGCTCCATATCCTACCTCTGCCACAGACACCCGTGGGTGTCCCTGAGCCATGCCCTACCATTGCCCATTCCCTTCGCACGTCCAAGCTATCGCTTCCACAAGAGCAGGATAGACCGGTTTAGACTGACCCGCGAACCGATCCACAGGCCTTTGGCCTATTCTTCTCGAACTGCCAGCTCCTTGCCATCCCGACGCCGGCCATTCCTCCGCCATCGCCATTCCAACGTCACCAATCCTCCTCGCCGTCGCCATTCTGTCAACGCCAAACATCACCAAACCCCCAAAAATAGCAGAGCATCACAGCTCACTACGACCCGACGACCTGAGGCTCTGCACCGCATCAACCCGCGAAGCCCAACATTCAAGCCCGCAGTCGCAACTTGCGACGCCTACCAGACAACATTGCACACCAAGAAGGAGCCGCTCGAGCTCGACATTTCCCGATCTCACTCCCACACTCTCCATCGCACTCTCTTCTCCCTCTCGATTCTCTTCTTTCGCGAATGGCCAGGGGCCAAATGAGACCCCCTTCTCCATTTCTTTATTTCCAAACCCGAACTCATACTACATGAACCGGTTCGGCTGAACCAGTTCATGTCTTCCTTTCATCCATTAACCCTTCCTTCCATTTTATCCATTTTTAATTCTAATCCCCTCTTAATTTAATCTCTCACTTTATTTATTCAATTAATCCTTAATTCAAAACAATTATAATTAATCTCATTTTCATCTTCTTCATTTAACTAAAAACTGATCCACTTAATTGCTTCTGGACCGAGCCGGACCAAACCGGTTCAATTCATTATTCTCCTTCAGAATTACGATTTTGAACGAAGGAAGGCATCCGTGCCTCGTCCGCATGCGTCCGATAATTTGGACAGATTCAAACTCTCTTCGTCCGCCATCATGCACATGCGTCTGAAAACTCCAAATACGCATTTTTCCAACAAAACTTCATACTTTAATCACTCCTTAATATTCTTCCATATTTATACGGTATTAATCAACCACATACCGCCCTGCAACATAATATATTAATTACTCCAAAATTAATTATGTTTCATACATGGGGAAATATTATCGGGGTATTACAGACATCAACATCTTCACCTAAAAAAACATAAAAATAAAATTTCTAATGTATGAAATCTTTTTTGAGTTAAAAGAAATTAACATTGATAGAAAAATAGAAATTAGAGTTCAATGTAAATAGTGTATTAAAAATTATGCATATGTTTTCGGTAGTTCAACTAGCACACTTGCTAGACATTTTTAAAAATGTCACTTAAATGAGCAAGTAAGATATCCTAAATAAACGTAATTGACTGCTAGTGGTAGTGACACTTTTATGTATTCACAAAATAGAATGAGAGAATGTAAAGCAAAACTTGTACTACAATTTGAGTTGCCTTTATCGTTCACCGATAATGAAGTGTTTGAAAAATTTATGAAAGAATATGTTATTCCTAGTTTTAAACACGTACCTGGAAGTAAAATGAGAAACAACATTATTTAAATGTTTAATAATATGAAAAATAAATTAATTACGTTTTTGCAAATGTCTCTTCAATGTCTATTTGTATTACGTCTTATTTATGGAGTACACGTAATGTTACATGTTATATAGTTATAACTTCCCATTTTATTGATGAAATTAACAATTAAATAAAAAAAATTTAGGATTTTGTAACTGTGAATATCCTCACACTGGTATCTCTATTTATAGATATATTGAAGTAATATTGCAAGAATACTATATTAGAGATAGAATTTTTAATATAACTCTTGATAATGTTAGTGCTAACGATGTTGCTATTTCCTGCCAATCTCTATCTTCAAACAAAATCCGGTACAAGAAAACAAATCTAGAAAACTCCAATGAAAAATAAGTTCTTCTTCCACGAGGGCCCATACAAGGTCAACTCAACAATTGATACCGATCAAGTTTAAGCATTGCTTAAACTTGAAAGACACACTCGAGAAGAAATCACATCTCCTCTTCCATTGTATCATTGAGTTATCAGAGTTGTTGCAACGAATTGCATGTGAATATGTTAAAGACTCCCTACTAAAATCACTTCTCTCGAACACATTCAACGCATAGCCTACTGAACTGGTTTCATTGTATCATCGTAGAGCTTTGACCTTCCTCTTGGATATGCCTTTGAAAATTTCACTCTGATGTGAAACTGAAACTGATGACAATGTGGTAACTACATCACCTTGAACACCTTTAATAAGCTAACGTATTAGCTTTGATGTAGATTCATATCTCAACTTGAACTTCTCTTGAAAATATGACTTCTTCTGAGTCTTCTCAAACAATCCTTTAAAAGGTGAATTCGCAAATTTAGCAGTCTTATTACCCATTACTGTAGAACCCTATATATATACAAATTTGTAGAGTTTTTTTTGTCCCTTTAACATAACGAGAGCGCTCTTACTGATCTTCATAGCCCCATCTACAACGTTGTACTTGTACCCTTTTGAATCTAGAGTACTCAACGAGATCAAGTTCTTCTTCAAATTAGAAATGTGTCACACATTACCCAATGTTCTGACAACTCCATCAAATATTTTGATTCTCACAGTACCAATATCAACTATTCTACAAGGTGTGTTATTACCCATTAACAGAACACCTTTCGAAATGATCTCATATGTTGAAAACCAATTATGATTGAAACATATATGAAATGAACAAGTTGAATTTAGAATTCAATATTTGTTTGACTTTGAGTTTCCATGTGACACAACTAGAAGATCTCCATCACTTTAGTCTTCTTTTGCTTCGACAACAACTTCACTAGACATCATTGGTTATTTCCCTCTCTCAGTAGCTCTCTAAAATTCATTATGTAATTTTTGGCACTCAGATTTAATGTGCCCCTTCTTCTGACAAAAGTAACATGTTCTATCACGGTTTCTTAACTTTGATCTACCTTTCGAACACTGAACATTATCATTGCCTTTCTTGTTTGACTCTCTTGTTGTACCCCAAACAACGAGTCTCTTTCCTCGAGACTTAGATCCAACAACAATCTACTTCATCGTCTCTTTTGATAACAAGACATTATAAACTTCTTCCAAAGTTAGACTTTCTCTACTGTAGAATATCGTATCTCTAAAAGCACCATATGAAGTAGACAACGAGCAAAGTAAAATCAACCCTAAATCTTTCTCATCGTACTTGTATCTCACAGTCTCCTACATCTAAAATTAATTCTTTGAATGCAGTCAAGTGCTCTGTAGTAAAAGTTCCTTCCATCAACTGATAAGAATAAAGTTGTTACTTCAAATGTAGCTTGGTAGTCAGGGTTTTCTTCATACATAACTGCTCCAAGTTTTAACCATAATTCAGCAACAGTTTTCTCGTTTAGAATGTCCTGCAAAAGCAAATTTGACAAATGCAAATGTATCAAAGATAGAGATTTTTATTCCTTTCGAATTTACTCCTCTTCACTCTAAGATGTGGACATTTTATCGAGCCCTAATAACACGTCATCTAATTTCATATGTTCGAGCACATCTTGTTAGCCTAATAGACCTTAGACTTATTTGTTTTGATTATGAATGTTTATATTAATAATAAATTGTTTATGTTTTGAATGTGCTTAACTTGTTTATCATTTAGTTTATAATTATTCTTCATTAGATATAACCCTTAACAAGGGTATTTATGTGTTATAACATGTTTGTGTTAGGATCCGTGCACGCCTATAGAGGGAGGGGGGGGGGAGTGAATTAGGCGTTCTAATATTTTCGTGCGATATTTATTTATCTAAATCTTATGTGATTTAATGCATACAAATCATACAATTAAAGTAATAATAGTAAAAAGTAAGGATTAGAGAATTGCACAAAAAATTTGTTTACGCGGTCCGGCAACCCCGCTTACATCTGCGCTCCAAGAGTTCACTTGGAGGTCCCTAATCTGTCCAACCTGCTCGGTTGACGATATTTGACTTACGAGTGTCAAACAAACCTTACAATTGACTATTCCGGGGCATTACCATTTCCTTTTCACTATTGTGGGGTGTCACCCTTGTTTGACGAATTCGTAGGACGTCACCCTTTACGTTTGAGTACAAGTGTTTGAGGAATTGAAAGAACACAAACTATTCCCAACTCTCCCCAATAGAATATCAAGTTTGATATTAGAAGAGTTGGATTACAAGCTCAGTAAAAATATAGACAAGTCGAGTATTGATTTTCGTAGAGATTCGCTACTTCTCTTGTTGATTATGTTTAGCTACGGGGTGACTTGCATTTATAGATACGACATTTTTGGTCGACCCAATCATTTTTGGTTCGACCTCATCTGACCATTGAAAACTAACCGTTGTGTCTGCTGTGCATTTTCGGTCACATGTCTCGACCAGAACCTTGAGCGCACTGCGTCTGAAAAAAGACATAAAAATTTCAAAAGCAAATAAAAATTTCAAAAGCAATCTGTCCATGTTTTCGGTCACCATCTTCGACCGCGTCATTCGACCACATCTCGACCAACAACACTCGGACTAATCTGTGTAGCTTTTCGGTCTCCAACTTCGTCCACAGCTTCGACCGCTTCTCGATCGAGAAACTTTAGATTGCACAACATACATAATTTGGATGCTTTAGCTGCGGCCTCGCTTCGTCCAAAACTTCAAGGTTGAATCTATAATGCTTTTCAGTACCATATCTCGACCGAGCCTTCGACCACATCTCGACTGAAATATTATGGAGTAATCTGTGTATGATTTCAGTCGATTTCTTCGATCGTGGCTTCAACCGCACTTCGTCTGAAATCTTCCAGAATTAAATACTTTACTTTAAATCATATTCCTTGAATTTCCTAAGTCCCAAATAGATATGTATTCACTACATGGACTTAAATAAACATGTTAGCAGAACTTTAATACTCGTATTGAGGGTATTTCCAATAAATATATATATATATATATATATATATATATATATATATATATATTAACATTATACCATTAAATATATTATTAATAAAACCACAATAAACAATTATTTCAATCAAAACATTCATCATCAAAATAAAATAAGTCTAACACATTTAGGCTAATTGTTTGTTTATATCAATATAATTAATGGTTAAGTGTTGAGACTTAAACACTTCAAGAAAAGCAAAACACAGAGGTCGATTGAGTGATCGACCAGATAGGTTGAAGAAGAGCCAGTACAGGAAAGCGGTCGACCCACAAAGACAAACTGGTTGACTGGTAATCAGACAGTGTGCTCAAGATTTTTTACAACTGCTAGAAAAAAGTTGACCAAAGATGAAATGGTCGACCGAAAAATGGACAGATTTGAGCCATATTTTGATATGCGTGAAAGTGGTCGACCGAAGATGGATAGATTGACTAGAGTGGCAGACTGAAGCTGAAAATGGACCACTGAAAGCATAACGGCTACTTTCCAATGATTGGATAATGGTCGACCGAAACAAGGGTGGTCAACCTCTCAGGCAGAGTCTATATATAGAAGCACTCCGAAATGCAATCCAACCAAGAGAGAATCGTACTGAAACGCTACCAAAATTTGTACTCAATTTCTCTCAGCAAATTAAGTACTTAGCCTAGCTCTCCTATTCATAAACTTAAGAGTTTACATTTGAGAGTTTAGGCCTTAAATTTGTATTCTTTATTTTACTCTATTTGTGCTCAAACGATGAACAAAGGAAAGGGTGACACCCCTGTGCATAGACAATTGTAAAGGTTTGATTGGCACTCGTAAAGTCAATCATCCATAACCGGAGAGGTTAGTAGATTAAGGATCTCCAAGTAGGAAACTTGGAGTGCGGACGTAGGCAGAATTTTCCAAATCGCGTAAACAAACTGTTTATCTCTCTTTCCTTTATCTCCTTTATATTTGCTATTGCTTGATTTTATATTTGCATTAAATCACTTAGGGATAAAACTAATAATATCGCATGCAAAAACTTAGCTTACCACCCCCCTATAGGTGTACATAAGGTTCAATACATCTCACATCTTCACATGTCATAACAAAAATCTCATATTCTGATTTAACTTTAGAATATCGTATATCATCGAAGTTATCTCATGAAAAATTTCAAAATTTACCAAAATATCTGAAAACAAATTTAGACCCTAAATAATTTTAGAAAATCAAATATCCCAAAATATTTTGATTTAATAAAATTTCCCAAAAAAAAATATTTTCGACCATTAATGTGATTATATGGATTAGAATCAAACATAATAATCATATTTATTATAATTAAAATGTGATTAAATAATAATAAGTCATGAGATGACTTAGAGGATGAGATTGACCAATTAATTGAGAACATTTATCCAAAGTAAAAGCACATATAATAGTAAATACCTTAGATTTTGAAATAATGATGAAATTAGATCAATTGAATGTATGTTTATTGAGATATGAATTTTTTCACAAAAGTTAATGGATGTGATACAAATGAACATATTTATTGTTTGAGGTGAATTGAAGAGGTTATGGTGATTAAAAATTCAAACCCATTTTAAAGTCATAATGTAGACACATAAATGAAATGTATGGCTTTGGATTGAAGGGATTTGAATATATGCAATAAAAATTATGCAAATTTGAATTTAAATGAGTCTAAAACTGCATTGTTTTGGAAAATATCTTTAAATTAGACTTTAGAGTTGGAATTTGGAGAAGCATATAGAAGAAAAAACACTCCTGACATATTGAAGTATGTGGCCATGTAATAAATTTGGGTAACGAATGAGAATTTGTGACTTGTCACCTAAGGATTAGTGACTATGTGATTAAGGAGCAATTAATGGATAATTAAGGTTAATTAATTATGATTAATTATGATAATCGTGAGGATTAGCTTAAAGCTAATCTATATTAATTGTTTTATGCTAAGAGTGGTTAAAAATAATTAACTATGATATGTTTGTAAATTTCAATGAATTGAGGGGTAAAATGAAACATTTGGAAGGACAAAATAAACAAAATGATAAAATTACCCTAAGAACTCCCTAGAAGCTTGAAGAATGGCAAAGGACTCAGCCATTTTTGTGCTGAATTAGGGGAGAAGAAAGGAGAAAAGCGAGAAGAAGAAAAAGAAGAAATTTGAAGGGGAAGACTTGGGAATTGATCCTCAATTCTTGCATCAAAGTTGCTCCTCTCATCATTCATTTTAGCCTAAAATCAAGAAGGGAGAGTGAAGAATAAGTGATCTCCACGAGTTAAGAACCTAAACCTAGGTGGTTTATGTAAACTATATTATAGCACATAGATTTTAGTGAAGGAAGTTGCATAAAAGAGAAATTTAATGGGTTACATGTCATCAATCATTAATGATTTTAGTTCAATGAGGTTTCAAATAAATGATTTATTGTGATTTGAGGAGCAAAGATTCTAACCTAGGGAATAAGTGGAAAAAATCGTGACAGGAATTACATGTAAAATTCATGGAATTATACATAGATAATTCTTGGTGATGTTAATTAAATTGGATTCAAATAGTTGATATTGAATGTTACGGTTAGAAAATAAGCACAAAACTAAGATGCAAATTGTTAATTGATCATTTGAGGAAATGCCTTCATATATTGCATATTGAGAAAATATTGGTTGAATGTCTTTATTGTTGGTTAAAATGATGAAAAAATATCTATTGGGATAATTTTTGGTTATGTCATATTATAAATGAAAGTTGGATGGTTAATTAAAGGCATGGCAATAGCTAATTTAGTTTACAGAATGTTAAATTCATGATGGTTGTAATGGTAGAAAATGTGATTATGCATTGGATAATTTAAGTAGAGATAATTTTCTTGAATGGAATATTAATATCCATTATTAATGTTGGATTATATGCATAATATTTGGTGCTAGTTTAAATAGAATAAATTTGTTTATTTGGTAGGTTATGTAATATGAATATAACCATAGAATAGTTTGATATTAGTTTGGAATGGAAAACATGTTCGAATTGTGAGAAAATTAGGTTAGACATAGGAGCGGACATCTGTTCGTTGGGGGCGGACGTGCAAACTTGTAAAATGAGAGGAAAATTGCTTTGAAAGTCGACAACCAATCTTTGGGGTGGACGTCCGGAAATATGAAAGTGTCTTGAGTTTTAAAAAAATAGCCTTGGTTTGGACTTCTAGGATTCTATGCGGACGCCCGGAAGAGGAAATAGAAGGGAAAATACTTTTGGAATGGGCGTCAGGTTTTTGGGGCAGACATAAAGGGAAAAATACTTGTGATGACCTGATTTAGACTTTAAAAAAAATCATTTTCAAGCGGAAGACTTTTATTTAAACTTATATTTTAGTAAACTCTTAAAGCATTTGCGACATGATGGACTTGTCCTGCACTACACATATCAATTATAATATTTTAACAAATTATTCATCAAAAGATCGTTTTATTTAAACACCATCATCATACGCGGTCAGTTTATATACCATTAGCTCATCACTAGATAAAACTACAACATTTATGGAAAAACCCATAACTCTACTCTACTTCTGTCCAACTAGGATCCTCTAGCTCAAAAAGGTTCCCCGGTCACTTCTATCATAGCAAGCCATGTATGCATCCACATAAATATCTCTTTGGCGTCTACGATTCTAAGATCAAGTTTTGAATAAATCTTCATTGTATTTACCTATATCATAAAATTCAAACTATGAGTCTAATGTTCAATAAGTAATGTATGATATAACATGAATGTGAATATGATGTATCATGTCATATGTATTTTATAAAACATATAATGTCGTGTTTTCCATTTTCTATTTTCTTTCCACTTGACCATTCGATCGTTAAGACAACCATCAAGAGGGAGTAGACGTCATTTAGTCCATCTCTCGGGATGGTCCAACTCAAGCGCCGGGGAGAACAGACATCATTTGGTCCACCTCTTGGGACAACCTAGCTCAACCCTGCTCCCAACGACTCTTTAAGTATTTTTATTTTTGTTTCAGTCTTTCTTACATGAAAAATTATGCATAAAACCATTTCTTATCTTTGATCACAAAACATGATGCATGTACAGTGTTGTCAACCCATGCAAAGAAACCTTATATTATGCATGATATCATTAACTTAACAATCACAAGAAAACATATTTTTCACAGTTTAATTATAAAAATAGTTTTGCCATCCATAAATAAACAATTTAATCGTCCATCAACATAAGGTAGTTCAACTAACCATTAACTTGTAATAACAAATTTTCCCTAGTACCCTCATGATGTAGGAAAAAGCCAATTGCACACACATCATTACTTACCTAGAGAATGAACACATGTTACAAACAACTATTTGCGTGAATCACCTAAAACACATCACTATCTCATTAGTACCCATACCAGCACACTCTTATTAAATCATGTATAACTCTTAATATATTCTTCCCAATTCTTTGATTCTAGATCTTATCATTTCTTAAGAAATTCTATAGTAATATGTCATACCCGTAAAAGAATATTTCTAAGATTCAAATAGAATATATCATCAGACACTCGATTTCTCTTCACTGCACAGTTTTATCTTCAAAAATTCAAACTTTTACTATAGTAATCCAATTAATAAAATTACAAAGTTGAAATCTTCCTTGAGATGTTTATTATCATAGGTTAAAACGGTTTTGAAATTGGACTTCATTAGAGCATGCAACCAACTTTTAATCCAAAACTACAAAGTGTTAATAAACATGTTTAACTTTATCAACTTTCATTTCATGCTTAATTGCCATAATTCTTAAACTATTTCTTCATATCTTTTAAACACAGTAACAGAAACAAAATCATACTTTGAAATTCAAATTACCCATTAGTACATAAAACTCGATTTCTCAACATCCTTCATTTTAACGACCAACTTACTAAAAACCTTAAGAACAATAACAAAAGGGCTTAACTTACTTTAAGGGGAAATAGAAAGTCTTCCTACTTGGTGCTCTTCAGTGAGAACGATGAGAGTCTTCATCGTTAGTTCACCTCTCTTTTTGGCGTGAAGGGAGAGAGAAGGAATGTGGTAACTCAACCAATGAGTCATTAGTTGTAGCTTTGTGCCAACTTTACTCTCAGGACACCTTAATCAACCTAAGATCAAAATCGTAAATGTAATCATAGAACTTTTGACACCTTAACCCAATTTAATCAGTGGCTCATAATCGTTTGTTTAAGCATTAACCAATTTTGAAGGCCAATTAATTAATGAACCTTCGCTGCAAATATTCATACTTTTGCGAACACCTACACATCTGCTGCGGATATCCACTTTTCTCATACATCTGCACAAGTGTTTCCCATGACAAAAACTAAAAGTTCGGACGTCCGCTTTTTAGAAAATAACTTGGAACTTTGGATGTTCGCAACCATCACAGAAACTTACGCGTTTACTGTGGATATTCATTCAATCACACATTCTTTAACAGATCTGGAGCCACATGTCTTTTCAAATCCAAATATTCACATATACTTATCTTTCCATGGATGCCAACATTTCTGCACCCATGTGTCCAACACTCCTTAGTCTATGTTTCCTTCACCATACACCAACATTTCCACAGCTACGTTTCCTTCCGCGGATACCAACATTTTCAAAGCCACACATCCAACATTTCTTCATCCATGTTTCCTCCCGCAAACACCAATATTTTTGCGGCTATGTTTCTTGCTGCAGATACCAACATTTCCGCACCAAAAAATTTTCAAGCTCGAACGTCCGCACTTAATCTCAAGACACTCGTAACGATGTTTTAATATCCTATTCTTTCTTTTCTTTTCCACCTCACCAATTTTAACATCTTCTTTTATTTCTTTCACAATATTCTTTATTTTTAATAATTTTATATTTCAACACAAAAATTAATATAAATATTTTTTATTAATATTATAAAATTACCTAAGTGTTACAAAACCTAATTGTTTGAGTGATGCATGTCCTTTTAGTCTAGTTTGAGACATGAATAAATGATGTCTAGATAGATGTGTGACATCATTCCATGTATTACTTATTATGATTTAATAACAAGATTGGCATGCTTCATATAACATGTATTATTAGTATGTATTATATGCATTCAATGCATGTATAATATGGATGCTCAAATCATGCATCATGAAATTATGTATATGTATGAAGAGTATTGTGGAAGATAGATTGGTCACATTCGAACTCAATTATCTAGCCGGCTATGTATTGTGTGACGTATGTAAAGTGAAACATAAAAGGGGAGTGACTATGGATCTCTCTTAGGTTGCAAAACTCTAGCCCTCCAATGGTTTATATTTATTATGGACACATCGACTATAGATAGTGGCTAGTATGGTGGGGTTGCATGGTTGTGTGCGACTTTACATACGATGTTTATGATCATGCATATTGACACTCACATATATGTTAACATGATACTTGTTAAATAACAACATTAATGAAAATTAAATTAAATATTGCATTGATTCATTTATCATTGCACGGTTGTGAAAGGAAAGACAATGTATGATATTCATATGCATTTCATATATATTGCATATATTTGGGTATTTGATGACATGGTGAGTTGTCATGTGTTTAGGTATAATTATATATATATATCGTAAAATTCCTTCATATAGAGAAATAATTTGAGATAGACATTAATTAGAAATGTCTAGAGATAATTTGAAATTAGACATACATTAGAAATATCTAGATAGTTTAGATTTAGACATGTATTAGAAATATCTAAATAGTAATAGTGACGAATAAACCATAATAGAATATGAGATCCATGACACATAAAATCGTGTTGGAATTAAGAAAGTAAATTATAGAATAAATTATCCATGAAGTGTTAATGTGCTTAAAATGGAAAAACACATGTGAAATTGATAATGAGATACTTATAATAAGATTGTGCACCAAGAGTACTTGCATACGAATTTTGAAAGTTAGATAGGCTATGATTACCAAGATCATAAGTCTAAGCATTCACATACAAGCATTATCATTTCTTGCATAAAGAGGTGTATCACATAGTTGATATATTAATATGAAATATTTAATGGATTAGATGACACATATACATAGGATGTGAGATCTTGAGAATTGATTAAAAGTTGAACATTGAAGATAGGGTTGAGGAATAATCATATTGAATTTAGTAAATGGTTAGTTATGATATTTGTATGGTTTATTAGATTTTTAGATTAGGATTCTTACTGAGCTTAAAAACCTTATTCATTATTCCTCTAATTTTTCAGGAACAGATAGCAATAGCTTTGGAGCAGAAAAAATAAAGATTAAATGGACTGAAAAGTTCACACTGCAGGTGTTTACAAGCAAATTTTGGGTTTGGTCTTTTATTGTATTTAGTTAGTTTGACCCATAATTGTAAAATAAATTCAAATAAAATTTGTAAATAAATAATATTATAACTTTCCCGTTTTGGTTAGATTTTATATTTATGGTCAAATTACGCAAACGTAATAAATAATTGTGAGCTTCCGCTGATGTGTGCATTTTCTGGGGAAAGAATCCTACTCATCGTCCCGATTTCGAGGGGAGCGAGGTCGGGGCTGTAATACCCCGACTTTTTATATCATAAATTAATAAGGATGATTGGAAAGAAATAAGAGACCTTTGGATTAATTGGATAACTATCGGGGTATTATCAATGACGTATTCGTTAGACCAATATTTTGGAAAAAAATACCCGATAACGTTGTCCCCGTATACGCGATATAATCAAGTGTTGAGATAAGTAATATATTACATTGCATATTGATACATGTTATATTGTGATGTGTATTTATGGAGAAAATATTATAGGATAGAAGTTAAGTGGGAAAATGAAAGGAAAAACCTGTTAAGTGGATATTCGGACGCGCATGCAGACAACGTGAGGATGAGACTAGGGGTGGAAATTGGTTCGGTTCGAACCGAGTAACTGAACCAAATCGAACATTTTTGGTCGGTTTGATTCAATTTTAATAAGAGTAAATTTTGTAATTAGAACCGAACCGAACCGAAAATTTTGGTTTGATTGCCGGTTTTGATGTGGACGGAACCAGGTAAACTGAAACCAAACCGAACGAACCGACCATATTAAAAAAGACAAAATTGTGTCGCTGCTACTTCCGCAAAGCACCACACCCAACAAATATTTGTTGTCAAATATTGGTTATATTTTTTGTCTTCTTTTATTTTTAGACGTTTGTTTGGAGAGAGAAAGAGAGGATGCTTGAAGTATAGCATGGCTGATTATTAGGATAGTGTTCTCTCTCTCATCTTTGAAACTTTTCTCTCTCATCTATGCAATATTTTAACTACATATTGAATTATTGATGAAACCACTTCTCTTCTTAAAACCATGTTTTGCCTAATTATGTTCTTTATCTCTACTGGAAACGATTTTTTTCACAAAAAAAAAATTACTTTGATTAACTTCCTCGCTAACAAGCTCCAAAAAATGAACCAAAAAATTAAAAAGTAAAAAACTGAAACTGAACCGATGAAAACCGAAATCAAGGTTTGGTTTTTGGTTCGGTTTTTTGTAGTCCTCGGTTCGGTTTCAGTTTTTAAAAACAAAAACCGAACCGACTCGATTCTGTTTTAATTTGGCCAAAAACAAAATTGAACCGAACCGTTCTCACCCCTAGATGTGTCATCCGCAAGTGCATTACATGGCGTCCTCAGTGCTTTAGGATGCACCAGGATGAGAATTTACATCCTGATGCGCGACTTTCGGACGAACGCGGACGACATGCGGACGAGAAGTGTCATCCGCAAATGCATTGCACGTCACCCCTGAGCCTTGGGATGACTCAGGACACCATTTCACGTCCTAACCTCTGAAGTTCCGGACGAGCCCGAACGAATGCGGGTGAGGGTAGAATCGTCCATTTTGAATCTGTCCAATTCCTGGACACCTTCGGACGAATGCGGACGCTACATGCAGACGTCATCCTTCGTCCGAGTGTCCAGTTTTTCCTAAGGGATTTAGACCTTTGGACGCATGCGGACGAGACCCTAACGTCCACACTCGTCTGAAACAGCCCAGATCTGCATAAATTTAGGGATTTAAAATCAGAAAATTGACGTGTAGCCAATTAAAACGCGATCCCTCGACAATAAAATGGTCCCCTCTAGGTCCAGACCATGCGGTGCCGCCTCCTACCCCCCTAGGTGTACGGGTTGTCTCCTTCTCCAAGCAAGACTTCTCCTCTTAATGGTTTCCTCGTCATTTCTCCTTTTGCGTGAGTGTTTCCTGCAAACGAGAGAGCTCCTGCGAGTGTTCCTTGTGAGTGAGTGAGTTCCTGTGCTAGAGAAACAGTGAGCTTGTGAGAGTTCTCTGTGTGAGTGAGTGTGGTACGTGGGTTGCTAGAGGTTGGAGCTTGGGAGCTTGAAGCTGGATGTAGAGCTGGAGTTGCTACTGAGGAGTTGCTGTCCGTGAGTGTTCTTCTTCTTAAAGGGTAAGGAAATGGGTGTGTCTTGGCCAGTGGAGGCCCTACCCACAAGTAGAGTGCGTGAGTCGTGTTTCCTTGTTGTTGATAGTGTAGATATGTTTGTACTCTGTAGATTATTGTTAGCTCTGTGATATTCCTTTATCTGTTCTTATTGTTTTACCTGTTCTTATTGTGAGTTCTGCTATTTAAATGTCTTACTTGGATGAAGATGTGATTAATGTTAATGCTTAAAGGTGACGAATGTTAAGGCGTGAACGATGAATTCTTGCTGTCTAGTTACTTGCTGTTTAGTTACATACCTCTGTTGTTATTTCCTCATGCATATGTTTCTTTGCCGCTATTGTTCTGCCATATATCCTTGTGTAAATTAGAAGTTTTATTTCCTTAATTAACAACTCTTACTCTAAACTCGTATCAATACTTATGATAATGAACTAGGTTACTAATTATAAGTTCAGCATGTTTAATTGTTATGACTAGAATCCCAAGTATGAGCATGTCAATCAATTTATCGTAGTTTGACTAATTAACTAATTAATAATCGAATAAGTGAACCAATTAGTCGGTATTTATAATCTAGACTTGAGTATGTTAATTAATTATAGTAATTAACTAAACTTAAGTATGTTAATTAATTAAAGTAATTAACTTACTTGAGCATGTTAATCCGAGTATGGTTAATTAACGATAACTAATTTGAGTATGTTTTAATTAACTAGAATAATTAGCATGTTTAATTAACTACCTAGCATGTTAATTAATTAAGTTATGTCATGTTTAATTAACTAACTAGCATATTAATTGACTAAGTTAGGTCATGTTAATTAACTAATAAACTATAACCAATCTGAGCATGTTTAACCAAGTAACCAATTAATTTGAGTAGTATGGAATTTCTTTATTGATATTATATATATTGTTTTCTACTGCAATTTCTTTTACTGTAACTTCTACAATTTGATGCTTTACTTTATTAGAAAATAATTCTTAAGAAGAAAGAGAAATGAGCTAAACGTGAATGAATTGAGGGTGAATATATGTTTCTATCTTTCCTTTGTTATTGTTTTCTTTATGTTAATTATAAACTATAGTTTACTAAACATGAGCATGCATAATTAAATTAGAATAACATCATGTTTATCACACTAGACTCCACTGAATCTGAGTGTTAATCAACTAGGATAATTAATAATTGTAATCTTTCATGAGCATCTTATAATTTTCATTGAGCTTGTAAATTGAGCATGTTTAACTTGCAAAGTTAAATAGCTAGAATAACTAACTAGAATAATAAACGTTATCTTTCTTGAGCATGTAAATAAACTAGAATAATTAATAAGAACAATAAGGGTAATCTTTCCTGAGCATGTAAATTAACTAGGATAACTAGCATATTAATTCATAGTATGTTCCGACTTCTGTTTCATTTATTGTTGTCTTCCATAAGTTCAAACATGTTATAATCCATTATATATTGTTCAGATATGTGTGTTTAACTTCTGTATTCCTTTCATGATTTGTTATTTAATTTTCGTAATATTCGTTGTTGGATTTCCTTACGTGTTTCATTGTCTTCAATTTAATATCATAAGTGTTCTCCGTTATGCGCTTTCAATTCCTGCTATTCAATTTCTTTCTTTTATATGCACACTCAATTATTATTCATTTATCTTCTTATATATGTGCAAATTCAATTACTGTTAATGTTACGTGATACTACATCATGCATAATGTTATAGGGAGGATGTGTCATCATGCATCATGTTAATAGAAATCAAGTAGGGAGTACCACCGGGTGGTACCCACACATGCATAATGTGAGGGTAAAAATGTTAAGAAAATGATGAGATGAGTAAAAGAAGAAAATGGGGAGTTATGGGCGGATGGGTAGTCGGGTCTAGTCTGGCAGCTAGGCAGAGCTCCTACCTTGACGGGAACGGGACCTAGTATGCACCCAGGATGTTAGCCCGATCAACTATACCATCCCATATGGGTCTTTCAATCTCTGGCTCGATGTTCGAGTAAAGAAAAGAACCAACGAACGTAATGAAAAGATTGGTTTGGGTGGGCTCATTCCAAAAGAACTAAAGAGATGATGTGAAATGGAACCATTCTATTATTGATCAAGCCTCAAAGATTATCATGGGTAAATGCAAGGTCAAGCATAGGCAGAAATTCAAGAGAATAATTAAAAGACTTTCCAAAACTGTCCTCCTTTTGACCTCCAAGGTATATTTGATTATTTTGGCATTTCAAACGATGTCATTTCAAAATGTGTTCTTAATAAAGATTGTAACCAACGTTTTAAGCTTTCTAAGGCATGTTAGATCGTTCAATTTGGAGTACATTTGCTATGGTAAAAGCCCAACGAATAGAGAGAAAAAGTTTAAGGGAAGCCCGAGTTTCCAAACTTGGAGATCAAGAAACTCAAAATGTGGAAGCCATTCAAGTGGATGGCTTCAACAAGGCCCAATGACAAGAGCAAAGGCCCAAACCCATGAAGATCAAGTGAAGCCCATTCACTTAGTACAATGGAAAGAAGTCCAAGAAGACATGCTTGAAAGATAAGAAAGTCAATCAAAAGCTATCAAGCCGAAGATCAAGGAAACGTTTTAAATCGGCCGAGAATAGCAACCAAAAAGATCCACTTATCTGGGAGATCTAGATCCACTTATCTAGGTTATCTTTTATTTAGTTTTTTTTTTAATTTATGTTAGTAAAAGGCTATATAAAGCCACCTAATTTTATGTTTTAGATAGTTGAGAATTGAATACAAATTAAAGCTTTGCTTTGATTCAGAAATTGGAGTCATCCTTTTTCTTTCTTTGGTGAGTTATATTCAAAGGCCTTTGGTGAGTCATATCCAAAGATCCTCTGTGTGAGTTATATCACGAGAGAACCTTGCATCCCGTCCTTATCCAAGGAGGTGAGAAGTGGTGCATTCATCCACATTACGTGCGCGCATCAAGAGAGACATAACATATTGCATAAACTTTTTTCCTTACTAAGCCTTTGGGCTTACGGTTTACTTGTGGTGTAGGTGTAGGTACTTGTACGTGAAATGAATGCACAGACTTAGGAGTAAGGGCGAAAACTATGCATAGATCAAAAAGCATGGATGAAGGATTTGCACGCACAGAGCTCATGACTGGCTAGGCTAGAGAGAGTAAAAGAGATAACAGTTGTAAATAAATTATATTTAATTGTTTAGTTTTCATTTCTCAAAACGCAGTATTTAATTGTTTTTATGGACGAAGATCGGTGGCTCTGTTTGGCGGTTTTCTTCTACTCTTCGTCAAAGGGGCTAGTGCAGGGCGCTCTGTTTTCTATTGGTAGTTGGGAATGAAAACTATGTCGAAAAGTCGCTTGGTCGTTGGCTTCTGAACAATTGAAAAGTGGAGGAGGGTTGGCGTGTTACAAGTGAACACTACCTCGTCGCATGATATTGTCCGTTTTGGGCCTCCATTAGCCATCACATGTTTGTTCTCAGGCCAGGGCCCCATAAGCGCTGACCCAAACCGTGTCATACAGGCAACGATGGGTACCCACTTATAAACCAGCCCCACAACCCTCTTATATCCTATGTGGGAATGTCATGGTCTGTCAAGGTCATGGGCACGCGAGATCCTATCCTAACCTACCATGTCTGACCACCCTCCCTTGAGGGCACAACCACCGGGCCGAAAATCCACATTTGAACATGGGCTAACTCTGGTACCATTGTTACAAGTGGCCACTTCCTCATCGCATGATATTATCCGCTTTGGGCCCCCATTAGACCTCACGGGTTTGTTCTTAGATAAGGACCCTGTAACCCCGACCCAAAACACGTCATACAGGCAATGATGGGTACCCACTTATAAACTAGCCCCACAACCCTCCCATATCCGATATAAGAATGTCATGGTCTGTCAAGGTCGTGGGCACACATGGTCCTATCCTGACCTACCATGACACGACAACATATCCTTCCTTGATTGACAACATCAACATGGCTCTTCTCCTTGGTGATGGTGATGGTCAGACGATGGCGATGGAGGCTAAGATTTCCTCCTTTTAGCAAATGAGGAAGACACGGCCAATTGGGAAAATTTTCATTTTTTTAAATTTTTTTTTCAGAAATTTGCAATTATCACCAAATTTGCAAATCTCAAAATTTGTTCAATCTGAGTATATAAACTCTCCCCATTTCTCTTATACCAATTATTGCGAATTGAAAGCTTAATAGGAAAAAGAAAATATGGGAAAAATTGGAACATCGAGATTTACGTAGAAAATCCTTTCAGAGAAAAATCACGGGCATAGGATAAATTCACTAATAGAAAATCAAAGTTGACTCAAGTGTCAATATATAAAGTACATTGAAAACCTTAATATTGGATACAATCCTAACATGAACTAACTAAAATTCGAGTCACATTAAATTCTAATATGATCATTTTAATAGTAATATTAGCAGTTATATTAATTGAAAAATCAAAATAATTGATTTTCATTACATTGAAATTAATGAAAACTAATCTAATTAGACAAACAACGTAACAGATTAGATTGTTTGGATTTATTTATAAATGACTTTAGATTTAATTATGTTGATAATAAAAGTAATATCCTTTAATGTCATTTTGACGCATGATTTGTTTTTTCTTTTTGTTAGAAATTGAGTAATACACTTAAAAAGATAAATATGAAATTTGGAACACTAAAAAAAAATCACTAGCTAAAAAATGAATTACAACCAAGTTTTGATATTCAAGTAATTATAAGTATAATAATTCAATAAATTTAATATAGTCAATTAAAATATAACCAACAATTTGTTGTTTTAATTATTTAATAGTACATGAACAAGGAAAACGATGTAGGATTTACTAATAGATTAAAGTGTTTAATTAGAGAAATTAATAGAAAGGAATTATGCTTTTCTAATCTCTTCTTGGGTTTTGTTGACAAAGGGGAAAGTAAATGTAAAAGGAAGTCTCTTTATTTAGACAATTATTAAAAGTGGTAACAATTTTTAAGTTTTTCTTCATTTGCAGCTTTATTTGACAATTTACCTGCCTAACTCTCCTTTTATCGAATAAATTCTTGCAATAACAATTAATTTTGCAAATTAATAATTAAAAAAAAAAGCCCTTTTTTCAATATGCTTTTCGTGGGTATAAAAATGCCTATTGACCCAAAAAAAGGATACATTCTTTGAAAATGAAACTGTATTTACAGACAATGCTGAGGGGATGCTAGTAATTAATTAATAAATAAAAAGACTTAATTATTTTTGAATATTCACACAAGCCAAGGCTAGTTAAGCGAGGGAATTAAGATTAGAGATAGTGTTTGAAAAACCAGACAATTTAGGGTCCACGTGAAGGGTAGCACTCATCCTCGTGCAATTAGAGCCCACTTTTTCTAGAGCGTGCATCAGACAAATATTCTTTAATTAGCTGTTAATTAACTATTTATATTTTCATTTTAATTTTAATATAATATAATATTTTTATCAATGATAAATGGGAAAATGACAAATCAACCATCGTGGTTTGCGATCAATGACAAGTCAACCACTGTGGTATGTTTTCTAACAAGTTAACCACCAACGTATGTGAAAATGACAAATGCACCATCGCTGTCCCTAAAAAAAAGCTGATGGCCCCACCATGTATGCCTGGACGTCGTGGCGTCCAGGCAATTTTGGCCTGCACGCCGCGGCGTCCAGGCAATTTGCCTCCAGGCCATTTGCGTCCCTCTGTTAAGTCAGGTGAATTAATTCAGCAGAATACATAATCCGAGTGGTCTGCGATATTCGCATGTATTCTATCGTTTTCCCTTATTAGCTAACCCTAGAAAAGTCTGAGCTGCGCTGAAGCGAGTAGAGAAAGGGATTTTGGAAAAGTTGAAGAATTTGTTGGAAAAAATGGCATCTTGGAGTGTTACAGAAGGTGGTATTAACCATGAAGCTGAAGTGGGCCCTTCAGAGACATTATTGGCCAATGAGGAGGTACGTGGCTTTGGAAACGAAGTTGCTATTATTTTGCATTCTGTCTCAGCAAATTTAAACGAAGAGGACGATGAGGAACTCCGATCAGCATGCCAATCCACTAGTGATGAAGAGATGGACATGGCAGAGAGTAGATTGAGACGCCAACCAGAAGCAGAGTGCACATTTGTTGGTATGGGGCTAGGCAAAAAATATAGTTCCTTGAATAAAATTAGAGAAGAAATTGTTGATTATGCAATGGATAATGGGTACGGGATAAAATTCACCCACAGTGATGCGCATCGATTGAGAGCTGCTTGTCAAGAAGGGTGCATGTGGTGGCTGCACGCCTCACAAATAAAAAATGAAATGACGTTTCAAATAAAGATGTACAACGACGTTCACACATGCTCCAGACAAATGGAAAGCCGCCATGCCACAGCCAAATGGGTGGCAACGCATTACTTGGACAGATTTTAAAGTTGTGTTTTTCTGATATAAAAAGAAGTTTTGCAAATTCAAAGTTTTGGGTTACTAAGTTAATGTTTTTTTTTTTCAATTCCAGGGGCGTTACAACTAATCAATTGACCTGACTTCATAATTTTTTAAAAATTTTGACATAATATGCCTTGTTTCTTTACTCCCCAAAGCTACTCTCGTACATCCTGCACAAAAAATAATCCCAAACAGTTCCAGTATCATCCAAATCATCCACTAAATGTAAATTATACATAACATCTTTTTAACAACATATCATTGACCTACACTACGCCTTCTTCTTCCTGGTCGGTTTCGGGCGCAAATCCGTGATCAGGAACGACAAGTGCGGGTCAAGAAATACTCTATCTGCTCCGGCGAACAACGGCCCCTCATACTCAAAGGTTGGAGGTTCGTGCAGGTGGAATTGTTCCTTAATTTTGCATTTTCCTATCACCTCCATCCCCGCAGGGGTACACCGGAAGACGCCGAACGGCCTGTAATGCAAAGGGAACAATTACGTGGAAAGCAATATTAAGAATGTACACAAGGGAAACTTCTTACCGCTGTTTGTCGGTGGGAGCTACGATAATGGATATGGATTCCGGCAGTAATTTCTGGTACGCGTATTGCTGGTGCAGGTCAACGGACGACATAAAACAATCATGTTTCGGGTGTGTCTGCAATGTAAACAACGCATTATATGATATCAATGTAAACTGGAGACGCGAGCTGAATACTTACGTGAATCCACCCTACGGTGAGTAGACCGTGTTCATGTTGATGTCTGAACACATGTACGTCTGCGCCGTCGACCGCATAGCACTGCATATAAGTTTGGATGAGTACTTAGATAAAAGCTTATAAACTAGCACACAACGAAGGCCTCTCACAGTATCTGCCGTGCCCTTCTGCTCCGGGAAGATGATGTAGCTGACGACGTACTCATTGTCGGTCAGCTTTCCCCCAAGAATTGCGCATGTCTCAATGTTCCTTCGAAGATTACCCTGACAATAATCCTTGAACTTACTCATCAAATCATGAGCCTGCAACCAAAATGTCAAAAAAGGGTGAGCGTAAACATTAATGAACACACATATATACGGAAATGAAAGAAATACCACGCGCACAGTTCTCAGGGGCGGCGGCTCCAGAGGCACCGCTGGAGGAATATGTTGGCTGCTTCCAACAGGGTTGCTGCCAATTAAAAACATGTCATTACATGAAACAAAATAAAGTAACAAAGTGGAATTAGCGTTCAACGGAATTAACTTACAATCGGAATGTCGTATCAGGTGCGTCTGAGGAGGATGACGCGGATGCAAAATGGGGTGATCGCCTGTCACCTGGGTTCAGGGCTGCCACCATGTCACGATGCCAGTCGGCAGATTGCATATGCCATTGTTGTGCTATGGCCCACCTATCTTCTGCGAGCTTGGCCGCTTCTTGTATTTGGACCTGTTGCATTTGCAGCTGCTCTTGCATTTTTTGCATGTGGGTCATGGACATATGGTGGAGCTCCTCCATCCTGCTCATCCAAGCGAACGTCTCATCAGGCATCGAACTAAAATGAGATGCCTGAGGAGGAGGAGGTTGTTCAGGAAACGGGACTGAATGCCTTGGCTCTGACCGGGGTGGATGTCTTGCTTCCTTCTTTGACTTGCGCATCCATTCCCCTCCAGTTTGGGTGATCCCCATTCGGTCCACTAATGAATTGTTGTAAATGTCATTGACCGACTCTTCAATTCTAGGTTCCGTCTCCGGGATGGGGACCCCTAACTGCTCAACGATACTCTGGATGAGCCAGTTGTACGGCAGTGACTTCGCTGAGTTGTTGAGCACCTCTTGCATGTGGCTCAGGATGATATATCCGATGTCCACCTTTTGTCCCGTGAACACCTTCTCTAGCATGTAGAGATCCATGCTGGTAACAAGGTCTCGATGCCCATTCCGGGGCAAAATTGTGTACGTCATTATCAGGTGGATCAATCGGGCTAAGGCATTCAACTCCTTGCCCTTTGGCTTGCTGTACTCGGCAACCTCGGGATCCTGATGCAACAATCTAATCACCTCTAACCCACGTCCTTGTTTGACGAATGGTGGCGCCCGAGACATCTGATAATATTCATCGCTTGGCTCCTCCAACACACATCCAAGCATAATGTTCACATCATTGGCCGTGAACCTGACCTCATGTCCAAAAATATATGTGTGCACCTCTAAGGGTTGGGTGGAGATGCTCAGATTTGCATAGAACAATCGTATAACTCGCTCGCAATAACTGCCCCTCATCCGGCACAACCCGGCTAACCCAGCAGCCTCAAGCATACGATCAATTCCCATCTCTGCGAATGAGTCCAAATCTACTATCTTGGACACAATAATGGTACGGCGTTGGATATCTTCTACGAACCGTGCTTTGCAATTCCGGTTCCAATATAGTTTCGACCTTGAACCCACTTGAACGGGTTGGATCGGGTCGTTGGAGCAGCCGGCTTCTCCTTCTTCAGGCTCAGCGGTTTCTTCCACCGCCGCCACTACATCGGCTTCGAACGCCGCAGTTTGAACAGGTTCAACTGCCTCCATCGTTGCCTTCCCACGCTTGGAGGTCAATTTCTTAATCCGGGATTGCATTCTGATAGTTGAGAGTAATTCACCAACCTGCAATATAATAACCCACACAACATGTCTCAGTTAGTTTTCCAATTTTTTTTTTTTTTGGCGTCCAGGCCAAAAATTGCCTGCACGCCGCGGAAATGTGACCGGCGCCGAAGAGACTTCGAAGAAACTTCGAAGAAACGCAGCAAATCTACCTCAAATCAACATATACACACAAATCTACCTCAAATCATCAACATATACACACAAATCTACCTCAAATCGTCGTCGGACGTATCTCCTCTCCTCTCTTCGTCGCACGCAGATCCTCTCCTAGTCGCACGCAGCTCCTCTCCTCGTCGCACTCCTCGTCGCAAGTCTGTCGAGAGTTGCAGATTAGGGCTTGAAATTTGGGCGAAATTGGTTTAAGTATAAATTTTTTTTTTTTTTTTTATTTCAAAATCATTTTGGCCTGGACGCCGCGGCGTGCAGGCCAAAATTGCCTGGACGCCGCGGCGTCCAGGCATACATGGTGGGGCCATCAGCTTTTTTTTACGGACAGCGATGGTGCATTTGTCATTTTCACATACGTTGGTGGTTAACTTGTTAGAAAACATACCACAGTGATTGACTTGTCATTGATCACAAGCCACGATGGTTGATTTGTCATTTTCCCATGATAAATTATACTTAATAATATTATGAAAGACTACAATCCTAACTAATGTAGTGTAAAATAAAATAAATAAAGTATTTAAATTATCTATCTTTTGGACACCAAACACGTGTAAAATAAATATTATAAATTTTAAATAAATAACTGAAACAGGGAAAAGCATAAATCTTCCGTATGCTTTGGGAACCGTTGGCTTCTGTCTAAGCTGAAATTTTTATTTGCTTATTTCCACTTCCCCAAGCTCCATCTACAAACACATGCTCTCGCCTTCTCCAAACCACTTTCTTCTTCTTCTTCCTCCTCCATCTCCTCTGGTTTCCTGAACATTTCTTTACCTGGGTAATCTTTTGATCAACCAAAAATGATAACTTTGTTAGACTTCTACCATGTGATGACTGCCGTTGTTCCTCTTTACGTCGCCATGATCTTAGCTTATGGCTCTGTGAAATGGTGGAAAATCTTCACGCCTGACCAGTGCTCTGGAATCAACCGATTCGTCGCTCTTTTCGCTGTTCCACTTCTCTCTTTCCACTTCATCGCCTCTAACAACCCCTACAAGATGAACCTCAAGTTCATCGCCGCCGATACTCTGCAAAAACTCATCGTTTTAGCAGTTTTAGCTGTTTGGACGAAGGTGAGCAAAAGGGGGTGTTTGGAATGGACTATTACTCTGTTTTCTCTCTCGACCTTACCGAACACTCTCGTCATGGGGATTCCTCTGCTGAAAGGGATGTACGGAGAATTTTCTGGAAGTTTGATGGTCCAAATTGTTGTTCTTCAGTGTATTATTTGGTACACGTTGATGCTGTTTTTGTTCGAATACAGGGGAGCGAAAATGCTGATTTCTGAGCAGTTTCCAGACACTGCTGGCTCGATTGTGTCTATTCATGTCGATTCTGATGTTATGTCGTTAGATGGAAGACAACCGATAGAAACTGCTGCGGAAATTAAAGAAGATGGGAAGCTTCATGTTACTGTGAGAAGATCGAACGCCTCTAGATCGGATATTTTTTCGAGAAGGTCGTTAGGGCTGTCTTCTGCAACTCCCCGGCCGTCTAATTTAACGAATGCTGAGATTTATTCTCTGCAATCATCGAGAAATCCTACTCCGAGAGGGTCGAGTTTCAATCACACGGATTTTTATTCAATGATGGCGGGTGGAAGAAGTTCGAACTTTAACTCTTCTGACGTTTATGGGCTCTCTGCTTCGAGAGGGCCAACGCCGAGGCCGTCAAACTACGAAGAAGACGGCGGAAAGCCACGGTTGCACTATCCTAATCCGACGGGAAATGCTGGTCATTATCCAGCGCCAAACCCAGGGATATTTTCGCCGAATAATTCAAAAAGTGTGGCAGTAAACGGCGGTGGCAATACTGGAATGAACGTGAAGAGGGTTAATGGGCAAGCTCAGATGAAACAAGAAGATGGGTCTAGAGATCTCCATATGTTCGTTTGGAGTTCTAGTGCTTCCCCAGTGTCGGATGTGTTTGGCAACCAAGAGAATGCTGCCCATGACCAGAAGGAACATAGGGTGGCTGTTTCTCCCGGAAAAGGTGATTTTCTTATCATTTTTTCTTGGCTGCTTCTTTGTCATTTTTATGTTTTGAGCAATGGGTTTTCCTTCGTTGTTTCTCAGCCGAAGGTTACAAAGAAAACAGAGAAGATTACGTTCAGAGAGACGATTTCAGCTTCGGAAACAGAGGATTTGCGAGAGAAATTAACGAAAATGGAGGTGAAAAGGTCGGAGATGGTAAATCAAAAGCCCTGCCTCCGGCGAGTGTAATGACGAGGCTTATTCTGATTATGGTGTGGAGAAAACTGATTAGAAATCCAAACACTTACTCCAGCTTAGTCGGTCTCACTTGGTCGCTTGTTTCCTTCAGGTAGACAATTTTCTCGAGAAAATCTTAGATTTTGATTATATCCAGGCCGTTTCCTTTCGCATATTCCAATTTTCCTGTCTGTCTTTTACTTGGTTTTTGATTATTTCTTGTTTTTCCACCAGGTGGGATGTTCAAATGCCTGCCATTATTGCACAGTCTATTTCCATACTGTCAGATGCAGGGCTTGGCATGGCTATGTTCAGTCTCGGTCAGTATCAAACCCTCATTTTCCCCTTCTCTACAACTTTTTCAGAGTAAAAAAAGAAAATTATATTGAAAAAATTAAGCAAAAGTCGGTCACGTCTGAGCCTTGAAATCTGAAAATGTTCTTGCTCTGTTTTTGCTTTTCGCTTTTATGGATTGGTCGTCGTTGTGCGTGATTGGGTTGGGTGGTAGTGTAGTGGTGATGATGATGATCATAACGAAGGAAGAGAGATGTAGCAGAGAAAAAGGAAAAAGTAGAGAGAGAGTATTGCTGATGGGTTTTGAATGATGCAATGGCAGGTCTGTTTATGGCTTTGCAACCAAGGATAATAGCATGTGGAAACTCCATAGCAGCTTTTGCCATGGCTGTGAGATTCCTTACTGGCCCTGCTGTCATGGCTGCTGCTTCTATTGCTGTTGGCCTTCGAGGTGTTCTTTTACATGTTGCCATCGTTCAGGTCTCTCTCTCTCTCTCTCCTGACACAACAAATCTTTTCTCCTTCAACTTACCTTCATACTCTCTCTCTCCTCCTCAGGAGTACACTCTAAAACCAGACTTTCAAATTGATATAACTATTTTTCTGCAAGAGTGATGTCATTTTCATCGAAGAATGCTTCCTCCTAAACTTCCTTACACTCTAAAGATGAAACCTACCTCTCTCTCTCTCTCTCAAACTACAAACTACTCTAGAATTTCCATTTTCCATGTGGGTTTAAGCTATAAATAAGTGGGTAACACAAGCAAAATTAAACTTTACGATGGCAATAACTCAGTCTACTAATTTGATCCAAAACAGGCAGCTCTTCCCCAAGGAATAGTCCCCTTCGTCTTCGCCAAGGAATATAACGTACACCCAGATATTCTCAGCACAGGGTAAGTGTAACCTAGATTATGAAATATTACTGGAATATAGTAGTTATAAACTAAGCCTGGATCATAAAATTGCAGGGTCATATTTGGGATGTTGATCGCACTGCCCATAACACTCGTCTACTACATCTTGCTGGGCGTGTAAAGTTGCAGATGGAAGAGAGAAGACCACCATCATTGCTGTAACCATGGCAGCAGATGGAAGCTATGATGAAAAGTGTGAAAAAAGTGAGGAGGAAAATCGATGGAAACTGGGAAAAGTTGCAGAGTTGAAAAATCAAAAGAAAAAATGCGAAAAAGTAGAAAGAATTATTTAATGAGAGGAAGGAAACGTTTATTTTTGGATTTGCCTTTTGCTAGTAGTAATTAAAGTTGTAAAATCTTGCTTGTAGTTAATTTTTATATTTAATGAAATTTATTTTTGTTGCCCACAACCATGTTTGTTAGGGGTGTTCACGGTTCGGTTCGATTCGATTTTGATGTGAAATCAAATCAAACTAGTTGATTTCAGTTTTAAAATTACAAAACCGGAATCGGTTTTAGAAAAATCAGAATTGAGTCGGTTTCGATTTTTCCTTTATTAATTTTTTTTCAAATATTATAATAAAAATTATAAAAACATAATTAATAACAATAAAATTATTCTTCCTCTTCTCTTTTCAAAACAAAGTTTTGTCCAAAAAATAGTTATTAGGTCTTTTGGAGCTAAAATCACTTCAGTGGCTGAGGCACGAATGACCGAATATGAAACTTCAAAAACAAAAAACACTATAAACGTATTTATGCGGTTCGGTTTCGGTTTTTCGGTTTTGAAAAACTAAAACCGGTAACCGAACCAAAACACTCGGTTCTTACAAAAGAGAACCTTATTCGGTTTTTTTAATAGGAAAAACCTTATTCAGTTTTGGTTTTTTGATCGGTTTTGGTTCGGTTCATCGGTTCAGTTCGGTTTTGAACACCCCTAATGTTTGTCTTATAAAATTATACGTCCATTTTTATTTTATATTTGACATGTCTATAAAAAATATTTTTTCATACCAAAATATAAGATTGATTTTAAATCTATGTATTATATTGGGCTCAATAGTTATGAAATTTAAATGGAAAATTAACAAAACAACCATTGAACTATGAAATCAATAACAATCTAACTACTAAATAATTTTCGCTAACAAATAAAATACTCAACTATAAGAAATGAATATCGTCGTTCACTAGTTGAAAGAAACGTTAAAAACGAGAAAACTTTTCAAAATAGAAGATTTTTAGTTAACATGTTCGAAATCGATTTTGGTATCAAAATAAAAAATTTCTAATTAACTGTTTATTAAAAAATCAATGTATTACAAACTAAACATATTTCCGATTTACTAAGAAAACTAACCGGAAAACAAATTTTGGTATCAAAATAGAAGATTTTTCGTTAACTATTTATTGAAAAATCAATGCACTCCAAGTTAGACATGTTTCCGGTCCACTGAGAAAACTCATCGAAAAATTCGTTGTTTGCTACACTGAGAATGACAAAGAATTTAGCAAATGAAGCGCAGTGTATTTTCCACGTTAAAATATTACTTTCTCCTACAGAAAATTTACTTTCCGCAGCAAAAAGTCTCGTTTTTCATTCCTATTTACACATTATTTGAAGATTTGTGTTTTAAATGATGGACTGTAATTTTACATTAATGTTTTTTATTCATGGTTTTCAAATCTATTAATGTTTTTCATTCATAGTTTGTAGTCTCATAATTTGTTTTTCTGTGAGAGTCAATCATCTCTCTCTTTGTGAATGGAAAGAGAAAAATCATTAATTGTACACTAAATTTGATGATTTATTGGTTTTTTCATTTGGAAAGAGACATGAAGATAGAAGAGAGGATTTTTAATCTGCAAAAAAAGAACCTAGTAAAATTAAACTCTCATATTCCTTTGATTTCAACTAGGGTGTGCACAGTATCGGTTTGGTCTGGTTTCGAGGTGGTACGGTATCGGATCGGTCGGTACCAGTCTTCAAAAATCAATATTGGTACCGGTCCCAAACCGGTTATTTCGGTACGGGTATCGAACCGGTTGGTTCGGTACCGGTACCGTCTGGGTACCAAATTTTTTTTTTGAAATTTTAATAAAAATCAACAGATAACAGACCATGTTATCAAAATCAACAAAATGAACATCACTAACAGATAACACATTAACACTAACAGTCTAACAGATAACAGATTAACACCAGATCGGATTAACACTAACCGATTCAACAGTCACAAATTAATGATTCAACAAGAAACTACCAAATTAACACTAACAGATAACATATTGAACAAAATCGAGTAATCAATCAAATATCAACAATTTGCATTGCTCAACAAATAATGGATTCAACCATTTGCATTCACAGGAGACAACACAACACTACCGATTAAGGAGAATCAGAAAATGGAAATATCAAATAGGAATAATTACCACTGAGTTACTGACCAAAGTTTGCAAACAGAAGCCGACGGGTTGGGAGGGCCGGAGTGGAGGCTCGGACAGACGAACACACAGAGCATTGAGCAGCATATAGGTGATTCGGGGGTGCAGCCGTGCAGGAGCTGAACTCGGGGTGGCGGGGTGCAGGATCGGCCGATCAGGGATTCGGGTTGTAGGAGCTGGCAGCGTAGTGCGACTGCGATCACCGTTCGAACTTCGACGGTCAGGACTCGGGGTGCAGCCGTGCAGGAGCTGAAGACTAAGGGTGCAGTGCAGGTGCAGCTGTGCAGGAGCTGAAGACTCGTCACTGACTCACTCGAGGAACGGGGTGGCGGGGTGCAGCCAGGATCGGGGTCCGGGGATTCGATCGGGACTTGGGGTCGGGGTGCAGGAGCTGACTCTGAGCGGAGACTTGAGAGAGAGAGACCGAGACAGAAAGAAAAATGCCCTAATTTAATTAGGGCATCGGTTCTTCGGGTGGTCCGGTTCTTTGGTATTGAGTACCGAGAACCGGACCGACAAAGCCGATGCTGAGCTCCTCAGCACCGACTCGATCCGGTTCTTCGGTACCGGTCCGGTTCTGCACACCCCTAATTTCAACTAAGTAGAGGAGAGATTACTTTCTACAGTGGAAAGTCAACGTTCTGCTACGAAAATAAAATGTTTTTTAACGAAAAACAAGACAACAATATTTGTTATGTTTATTTTTTATAGTTGAGTGTTTTATTTGTTAACAAAAATTATTTAGTGATTGACTTGTCATTAATCTCATATTTAGTGATTATTTTGTTAAATTCCCAATTTAAATCTAAATTAAATTGATATTTAATCCATTAAATTTGAAATTACCATTTGAATCGTACTAAGTTTATTACTGACATTTTTTTTGTTTTTTTTAAGAATAACATTAAATTTACATTCTAATTCTATATTTAATCTTAAATTATGAATGCTGGCACTCATTAATTAATATAATAATTTAAATAAATTATAAATAGTTAAAATAATATATTAATTATATCAATTAATAAATAACACATAAATCTAATGCCATGAGTATGATTAAAGTATAAAATTAACTGATAAACTTACCATTAATTTTTGTTAAATCTTTTTTCTCGTAATAAAATGTTATATTCTAAATTTTTTGTAAAAAATTTAAAACATTAACCATTACTGATTTTAAGAGGTTTTAATTTTTTTATTAATAACTTTATATTTATTAATATTTTAGTCATGTAGAAGGGGCAGACAAAAGCCAAAACAACAAAGTTACCAAAATCTTTTCCTTTTTCTTACTACTTTTTTTTATTTTTAAATAATTTAATTATTGGTATATTTATTTTATTCTCATTTCTTCAACTCTCTTTTTCCAGTTTACACTGCACAGCTGTAGAGAGAGAATATGAAACATGCAAAGCCAACACAAAAGATAAAATGATTTCAAATAATCCTATGATTTGTACGAAAGTTGAAGATTGTTGGGTGGACTGTCTATAAAAGAGAAGATTTGCATAAATTAATTGGAATTAATAAATTGTTTGGCTAAACTTTTATTATTGTCTTCATTATTTTATCAGTTGTTTTAGTCTATGGCAGCTTGGGACTAGCTTAAATATGATTAGAAAAGTTGATCAAGTTTTCTAATCTCCAATTTGGAAAACACTAAGTATTTCTAATCATCTCCTTAATCATCCTCCTCTTTAATTTGTTTCAATCATAGCTTCAACTTTTTCTTTTAATATAGATATCAAGATTTGAATTCGCTACCCTTAATACTTGAATATAAAACAAGGATCAAGCTAATTATATTATCTTTCGTATTCGAGAGTTTTTACAATGCATTTGAAATGGACAAAACTATGATTTCTATACAAGAACTTAATCGATTTAAATCCAATCAATAGCATATTGAAAGTAATCGTGTTTTGTGGTTTGAGTACACCAGGGAGGACTTATGCATTCGAAGTATTTTTACTCGTGTTTAAAACTCTAAAATAAACGTAAGTTGAAATGTTATAAATTTGAAGCAAATGTCAAACAATAATTGAGAAGATTCATGTGAGATTCCAATAAAAAAAAATGTAGTGGAGAGTGGGGAGATTATATGAAAGTGAAAAGAAAGGGTTCCATAAAAGCGAAAGAACAATCTTCCATTGATGAGAATGAATGACTTGTGTGGCAAATTAAGTGGGATTTTGACACTACAACTTGTCACTCTCCATTATGTGTTCTTCCCAGAATATCTTCATAGAAATCAAATAATCAAACTAAGGTCAAGATTCCTCTCCATTGCCTTCAAGAATTACTTTCTTTTTCTTTTTCTTTTTTTTTGTTGAAGAAATTTATTTTATTTTGAAGTTGGGTAGGTGCTGATCTGCATGGATTCCATCCATGGCAGGGCCAGACATGTTGTTTAAGAGCTTTGAAAATTGTGAGAAAATGGATGTGGTCAAGATGGTAGATACCCACCAGCCACCACCTTTGTTTTTTGTGTGTATATGTTTATATATATATATTTTATGGGTATTTATTTGGATGTATAGAAAATGTAGAAAAATAAGCAACTTACAAACCCCGAGAAGAATACATAAGAAAATACAAACGGAGCACGCACTTGTATGGGAGAACCCAATTGCTTTCGAACTGGGTGGTGAGAGAGAGAGAGAGAGAGATGATATTATAAACATAATGATACAAAAACAAACGACTGAATCGTAACTTTGCAGAAGAATGCCAAACAACATTACTCTTGTCTGCGTCAAATAACTATACAAAAATCCTCTCTCTCTCTCTCTCTCTCTCTTAGAAAGAGAATCCCCCTTTTTATATTGTCTCCCACCAACCTTTGCTGGGTCGGCCATTTCTACTACAATGCTTTCTTGGGTTGTCATGTCTGATCTATGGCTCTCTCTCTCTTTCCCCCCTTTCTCTCACTCTCCCCTTTTTTTTCTATCTGTAAATCATCTGGTTTGATATCTTGTGGAAGTAAAATAATGAAGGCATTGATTTTAGAGAGACGAGCGTGCAGATTTGCTTGTTTCCTTCCCACTCTCTGATGATTCCCCTCCCACCTCTCCTAATTTTCTCCTCTCTTTTGAACTTCTCTTCTTCTTTAATTTTTTTTCACTGCACGTGAAAAGTTCTATGCAATAAAAAATAAAAATAAAACTTGAATTTCATGTCTTCAATATTCACTAATTCAAACACTTAATTGTGAGTTAATCCATCGCCTGATCAAAAACTAATCTCTTTTGCTTCACAAAATTAATTTTTTCCAGTAGAAATTATTTGAAATTTAATGGATTAATATAATTTTAGGAAAATAAATAGTAATTAATCATGTGAGTAGATAATTTTTAAAGGGCGGGGACGGATGGGGACACCCACTAATCATTAATCAAAATTAAGCACGCAGAAACAATTTAATTAATGAGAAGAGAACAAGCAAATGCAAATGTACTTAATTCAATAATTTTCCCCCCATTTTGACCCTCCATTTAGCAAGCATATGGAGTCGATGACATCATCACGTGTCATAACGCCATTGGCGAATAATTATTAATTAAATGTAAGTTTCAATGATTGATAACCATGTTTAGTCACTTACTAGAATTCTCAAATTTGACTCATGTTTGTGTCATAGTGACATATATACATATCGTAAAGTTGAATCAGTTTTAATTGGCTTCAAGGGAGTAATTGTTGATGTTAATTACTCATTTTGTTATAGTAGTTAGGATTGGCGCAAGCTTATAAAAGAGAGGGAATGAGAGGGGAGTGAATTAGGTATACTAATTTTTTCGTGCGATATTAATTTTGTGGAGATGACTCAACTTTACACTTGATGAGATTGTTGGCGGTTATTAACTCAGGCTGGTGTTGACGTGTAGACAGTTGTTAGTCTGCATGGTGTATATAAAGCCATGCAATGGCTGAGAAGTCAGGTTAGGGTTAAACAAGATCACTTACTCTGTTTGGGTGAAATAGAACAGAGGCGTACAGAGCAACACTGTTCAACAGAGACGAAGAAGAATGCAGCGATGGTTCTTTCTCGTTGTTTCGTCTGTAAGACTGTTTCTTTGTTCATTTTGCTGGTTTTAGCCTGTCTTCTGTAATTGTAACCTTGAGGAGATAATACAAAGGCGCTCGACGTGTTCATCCGTGGACGTAGGACAATTTGGTTTGAACCACGTAAAATCTTCGTGTTATTATTTTTCTGTGATCTGCGTTGATTTCGTTTATGTTTTCTTACTTAATCTGTGATACAATCTGGTTGTTTAAAACACATCAATTGGTGCGGTGAGCGTGGACTCAACGTTCTGTGATTAAAGATTCAATCTTTATCCGATGGCGAAGTTCGAAGTGGACAAATTCACTGGGAATAACGACTTCAGTCCCTGGAGGATTAAGATGAAGGCACTATTAGTCCATCAAGGTTTGGCTCAAGCCATTAACGAGGACGACATGAAAATCCTTAAGGAAACTGATAAAAATAAAGCTGAAGATATTGAATCAAAAGCACACAATGCGATTCTCTTAAGCATCGGTGATGAAGTGTTAAGAGAGGTTACGGAAAAACAATTGGCTTTATCAGTCTGGAAGAAATTGGAGTCCCTATATATGAAGCGATCTTTGGCTAACCGGTTGTATCTTAAAAAGAAGCTGTATACCCTGACAATGGAGTACTCGAAGGAGATGAGAAAGCATCTTGATGACTTCAATAAAATCCTCTTTGACCTTAGCAGCATTGGAGTGAAAATAGAAGAAGAAGATCAAGCCATTATCTTGCTCAGTTCCTTGCCTAAAATCTATGAACATTTCGTAGATACTATGTTGTATGGCAAGCAAACATTAACCATGGGAGAAGTTAAGGTTGCCCTAAACTCAAAAGAGTTACATAAGCGAACTAAAGCAAGAGACAACTCTGATGGTGAAGGATTGTCTGTCCGAGGGCAATCTCAAAAAGGAAGGAGATGTTTATTCTGTAACAAGGAAGGCCACCTCAAGAAGGATTGTTATGCCAGAAAAAGGAAGCTGAATAAAAGCAATATTGAAAGAAGAGATGTTTCAATAGCATCTGGTGGTTACGAGTCCTCTGATGTGTTGGTGGCTTCAGTGACAGGTTCAAGTGATCACTGGGTCCTGGATTCAAGATGTTCTTTTAATATGACACACAAAAGGGAGTGGCTACAAGGATTCTGTAAAACTGCAGGAGGAAAGCTTTTGCTAGGTAATAACCAATCTTTCCAAATAGAAGGTGAGGGCCATCTACAGATCCTAATGCATGATGGGTATATAAGAATAATTGATAACGTCGGGTTTGTTCCTAGTCTGAAAAGGAATTTGCTGTCAATTAGTTTGCTGGACAAATCAGGTTACATTGTTCGGGTAAACAATGGAACAATAAATATTTTGAAGGGAACACTTACTGTGATGAAAGGCAGTTTGTAAAGTGGGTTATATATTCTGCAAGGAAAGACAATTACAAATAAGATAGTCACAGGTGAATCTCCATGTATGAATCAAGCCCAAGGGACAGATCATCAGCTGTGGAACTTACAGTTGGAACGTGTAATTGAGAAGGGTCATAATTCTTCATCTGGTGTTCAAGTTGAGGTGGAGTCAACTGAGGTGGAAGGTGTAGATGAAGTGGACAAGCTGGTGAATTACCAAATCACCAGGGACAAATTGGAGAGAGTCATCAAACCGGTTCAGAGGTTTGAATATGCTGGGAAAAGTGCATATGTTCTTAAGTTATCTGTTGTCTTGTGTAATTCAAGAGCTATGGAAAGCAGTGACATAATATTGTGGAAGAAAACTCCACGGTACTGGAACAACTGGTTAAATGGGTTTGTTTCAAGGAAATGTATATCTTCAGCAATTTCAAAATTGAAGGCTAAGGATTTTGAAAGGGAAGATATGGGTCAAGTACGGAGAATGTTTGGGATTGATTTTTTGAGGAGTAGGAGACAAGGGAATATTGTCTTATCTCAAAAGGGTAATCTGCTGGAGGTGGAGTTCAAGGAAAATACAACATATAGGTTAATGAAGATTTTGACGTTAGCTAAGTTCAAGCATTGCTTGAATTTAGTGAATATTCTGGATAAGTGAAGTTATCTGATATCACAATGATATAAACGTTTGAGTGATATGTTTAGTAAATCTGTGTCAAGGTGGAGAATTGTGGAGATGACTCAGCTTTACACTTGATGAGATTGTTAAGTGGCGGTTATTAACTCAAGCTGGTGTTGACGTGTAGACGGTTGTTAGTCTGCATGGTGTATATAAAGCCATGCAATGGCTGAGAAGTCAGGTTAGGGTTAAACAAGATCACTTACTCTTTTTGGGTGAAATAGAACAGAGGCGTACAGAGCAACACTGTTCAATAGAGACGAAGAAGAATGCAGCGATGGTTCTTTCTCATTGTTTCGTCTGTAAGACTGTTTCTTTGTTCATTTTGCTGGTTTTAGTCTGTCTTCTGTAATTGTAACCTTGAGGAGATAATACAAGAATGCTCGACGTGTTCATCTGTGGACGTAGGACAATTTGGTCCGAACCATGTGAAATCTTCGTGTTATTATTTTTCTGTGATCTGCGTTGATTTCGTTTATGTTTTCTTACTTAATCTGTGATACAATTTGGTTGTTTAAAACACATCAAATTTTTCTAACCCTAAATGATTTATCACAATTATAAAATAAAAACAATAACAAATATAAAGAGTAGGGAAAGAAAGATGACACTGGTTGGTTCAATCGGTTCAGCAATTCAACCTACATCCGCACTCCAAGTTTTCGACTTGGAGATCCTTAATCACCTAACCTTCCCGATTGGTGATGATTGACTTCACGGGTGTCAATCAAACATTTACAATAACTATTCACAAGGCCTCATCCTCCGCTTGACTATTCACAAGGCGTCACCCTAGTTTTGAGTACAAAGAGAATAAAATGAAAATTACAAACTTAGAACCTAAGCTCTCCAAATATGAATCACAAGTTTAGGATTGGAAGAGGTAGACCTATGCACTCATTTGAATATGGAGAAGTCGTATATGAATTTTTTCAGAGCTTCAGTACACTTCTCCCGTCGTTAAATTGAGCTTCAAAGTGCCTTCTATATATAGACCCTACTTGAGCAGTCGACCACCTATAATTTGGTTAACCACATCCGACCATTGAAATGTTACCGTTATGCTTTTAGTCATCCATTTTTCGCTCAAGTCTGTCAAATCGGTCGACCACTTTCTCATAGGTCAACCGCTTTCTCATATCTCTAGACTTTCAACTGATCAAAAATTCGGTTACTTGACCGCCTGTTCGATCGCTTCCTCAATCGCATAAATACTAAGCAATCTCTCTTATGTTGCGGTTGATCATTTCTTCATTGGTCGATCACTTCTTCAGCAAGTTTAGAACTCGAGCAATCTGTCATTTTAACCGGTCAACCATTTCCATTTTGGTTGACTACCTGAGTTCTCTAGAAATTTGGTCGACCTCCTTGCACTTCTAGTCAACCTTTTCATCTATTTTTGCGTTTCTTGAATTCACTAAGTCTCAAAGGTCAACATATAAACTACATAAACTTAGGCAAATATATTAGTAAACATTAATACCCATATTAAGGGTATTTACAATGAATTTAAATAACTTATTCACAAACATCAACAAATACAAATTAAATAACTTAATTATACAAATAATATCATCATCATCAAAACAAATCACCTAATGTCAATTATGTTATCCTAAGGGTTGTTAGGCTTATTTGTTTTGACGATATTTGTATTGATTAGAATTATAAGTTGTTTATTGATAATTATGTTTAATTATTTAATCATTATATTTATAGAGATATTTATTGGAAATACCCTTAATAAGGGTATTAAAATTTGTTAATATGTTTTATCTAAGTCTATGTAGCCTATAAGATATTTATTGGGACTTAGAAGATTGTATTTAGGTAAAAAAGAGACAAGATGTCGACTAAAACAGGCAAAATGGTTGACCAAAACAGTTTGCACAAAGATCTAGTCGACTAGTTGATTGACTGAAAGCCAAAACAAAAGGTCTCCAGGGTTTTCGGTCAAGGAAGCGGTCAAGCAAGAAGAAAATGGTCGACCGCACAATATTACAGATTGCTCCCTAGTTTTCTGTCCAGCAAGGAAAAAATGGTCGACCGAAAAATGACACAGAAGCTCGGTATCGAAATTGTGAAGGGAGTGGTTGACCGCCAGGAAGGTCCGGTTGATCGCTACCGAATATGTGGTGCTCCCTGTGCAGCATATGTCACACTGGTCGACCGGACCAAGGAGACCGGTCGACTACTACTGTTGATTTTCGCCCCAAGTCTTCAATGGTCAAATTCCAACGGCTAGAAAGTGGTCAACCGAAAGAGAAGTGGTCGACCGCTAGAGTAGTTTTCTATAAATAAACGTACTCACAATTGCAAAGAACAAGAATCCAATAGAGAGAGAAACGCTCCAAATTGTTCCTCGACACTCCTACTCCATTTCTCTCTATATTTGAGTGCATAACTTTAATTCTCTCAATCCTCAACTTGGGATTTCATAGAGTTAAGTTCTAACTTGTATTTTCTATTTCCGCTATTTGTAAAGGCTACATTAAGGGTGACCCCTGCAAATAGTCAAGAGAAGGGTGACGCACTGAGAATTAGTCATTGTAAAGGTTTGTTTGACACTCGTGAAGTCAAACATAGTCAACCAAGGAGGTTGGGCGATTAAGGATCTCCATGCTAAAAATTTGGAGCGCGGACATAAGCAAGATTTGCCAACAATTTTTATTTTTAATGTACTTTGTAATCCTATATAAAAACAAAGGTTAAACAGAGTATGGAGATATAGGAAAAAGTTAGTTAAAACGTATTGAAGGAGAGTAGTTTTCTCTGTAAATCTTCTTGGAGGTTGTTTTTGTTGTATTTTGTTATTATGTTGTCATTCTATAATCTTGGAGCTAATAAAAGAGATTGGTGATTATCTCCATGGATGTAGGACTGGTTTGTCCAAACCATGTAAAACTATTGTTCTTTCTTTCTTTCTTATTTTGTTACTGCGTTTTTAATCGTATTAGATCCACAACAATTGGTGCGGTGAGTGTGGATAGAAGATACAATTGTTGTTTCTACAAGCATAATTGTTACCGAAAACTATTTTTTCAAATGGCCAAGTTTGAGGTAGAGAAATTTACCAGAAACAATGATTTCAGCCTCTCGCATATTAAAATGAAAGCACTATTGGTTCATCAAGGTATAGCTCAGACAATTGATAAGAAAGCCATGATTAAGCTGCAACACCCCGATATTTTTAAAATGGATAGTTATCAGGATATTACCAATGACATCTTAGGGGGTTAAGTTACAGGTGATTTCACTAACGTTTCCCTCGTATACGCGATATAATTAAAGTGTTGGAATTATGAGAACATTACATGGCGTATTTATACGTGTCATCCTATGACATGTATTTATGGGGGAAAAGTTATGGGATAGGAGTTAAGTGGGAAAATAGTGAGTGAAGGCTATCTAGGGCATTTTCGGACGTTGCGGACGCAGTATGTTATCCGCAAATGCATTTCATTGCGTCCCCGACGTTTGGGACGAGTTTGGGACGCGATTTCTCATCCCAACTTCACTGTGCTGTGAATTTGCGTACGATGGTTCGGACGATGCGGACGAGAAGAACGGCGTCTGCATCGAATCTGTTCTAAACCTGGACAGTTTCGGACGATGGGTGCGGACGAGAAGAACGGCGTCCGCATCAAATCTGTTTCCTTCTAGGGACTTTCGGACGAGTCTGGACTATTGCGGACGAGATGGGACTGCGTCCGCTTTGCCTCTGTCCAAATCCTGGACACTTTCGAACGACACTGCAGACGCTTCGGACGAGGGGAACCATCATCTGTATCGACTCTGTCCAAATTATGGGCACTTTCAGACGAGGCGAACGATGTTGCGGACGCCACACCGCGTCGGAAACACAATTTCAGACGGTACGGACGAGAATGGGGACACCATTTCTCGTCTGAGACCTCAGATTCAGACTGCAAAATTTGCTCTTGCGGACGCAATCGGACGCCATTAAGTCTTCCACACCAGTCCGAAAAATAGCAGATCTGCGAAAATTAAGGAATAAAAATCAGACAACTTGTCACGTAACGAGTTAATACTCGCACTTTCGGTAAGAAAAAGTCGTCTTTCCCCATGCCTAGATCACGCGAAGCTGCCCTATGCCTAAGGATTGTCTCTCGCTTATAAATTTCTTCTTCTGCATCTTTTTCCTTGTCCAGTTCCTGCAAGAAAAGTCCCTCTCCTACATTTTTATTTTCTTCATCCAGTTCCTGCGAGCAGTGTGGTGCAAGGAGTAGAAGCAGCTGTCCATGAGTCGGTTCAACACTTTGGTAAGGAAGTGGTAGTCTTGGCCGTCAAAGCCCTACCCACAAGTAAAAACGTGTGTGTGTGTTTAGTGTTTTACTTGGTTGTAATCTATTGATATTTTCTGCAATATTTCTCAATATCTTTACTTGTTACTTTATAATTGCTTAAACTGTCATTTCTTTTATGTACGTTGCTGTAGAGTAAAGAAAACCATGACTGAAACATGAAGAAGAATGAACAGAATGAATGATTCATGTTACATTCTTGTTTTACTGCTCAATTAAGATGTGAAGGAGTAACGAATGACTTTATTTTTAGTATGTTATCGGTTTAACTATTCAGTTACTTTGTGCAATTACTTTCAATGTATGTTACTGCCTTATTACTTGGGTTCATACTATTCTACACTTACTTCTATTCTAAGCTTAATTATTCTCTGTTTTTTTATTTTTCCTACAAGAACATGTCCACCTTTTTCCTACATAAAGTATGTTCATTCTCTGTTGTTATGCTTATGGTTCCAAAGCATGTTAACTCCTTCGCTGCAGTTATAGATATAGGCCATGCAAACTATCTAACTATTAACTGTAAATTTCCAAGCATGTAAATCATTATTAATCATCAAGTTAGTTGTTAAACTGTTAGTTTTATGTAACCTTTCAGTACTTTGACTCTGTATTCTGCTATCATGATCAAGCATGTGGAGTAGTAGTGTATTCGCGGTTATGTTCGATACTATTGCTGCAGATTTTGTTATTAAACAGCATGATTCAATGCTCTGTTCGGATATTAGTCAGTAATAAGTATGTCTCTCACTGATCCATTTATATGTTGTTCGCAAGTAATTATATTCAATAAACAAGCATGTTAATGAAAGGAAAGAATGATTCATGCTATAGTCTTGTTTTACTGCTCAATTATTTTGTGCAGAAGTTATATTATCTGTTAGCTACTCAGTTACTTTATGCAATTACTTCCAATGTATGATACTGTTTTCTTACTTGGGTTCATCTGCACTTATATTCTATTCTGAGTTTAACGATTTTCTATTTTGTCTAATTTCCTACAGAGAGCATGTTCATATCTCCTATATATTGCATATTCATTTCAATGTATGTTCTATGTTGAGGGTTCTAAAGTATGTTGATTTCTTTGCTAGTTTCTATGGAAATAAAATAAGTCATGTAAACTATCTAAATAATTTGTTGTGTTAACTAACGTGAAATCTCCAAACATGAAATCTGTTAGAAATCATAAAGCTAGTTCTTAACTATTTAGCATGATTAGTTTTGTTCTATTATGATCAAGCATGAATAAATATTTATTTCTGTTGTTAAATTAATTGTTTAAAAGCACGCTTAGATGTTCGTTTCTGTAGTAATATTGATTGTCATGTAAAAATATGTCGTTGTTCCGTTTCTATATTGTTCGTTACTATTTCTCGTCGTTAATAAGCATGTTTATTACTACTCGTTTCGGATACTGTCATTGCTGATTATAGTTAATTAAAAAACATGTTCACTATTTCATTTTGATTCATAAACATGTTATCGTAATGCACGTATGATAATCCCTTCTGTTTAAATTTGTTTAAGAAGCACGTTTAGTCATTTCGATTCATATGATTATCCGCTGTTGTTTAGCATGTTTCGTTGTTTCCAATTGATTAATACTCATTGCTGTTTTAGTCAATAATAAGCATGTTCTTCGCTGTTCCGTTTATATATCGTTTGCTAGTATTTATATTCAATAAACAAGCATGTCACGTCATTTATTGCTACTGCTCATAGTCGTTTAAAATAGAGCATGTATTCTTGTTTTCAATTCACTGTTATTAGCCGTCAAATTAATAAGCACGTATGTTCATGTTTCTCCGCTGTTGTATATTGTTAATTAAGTCGGTTTAAAACATGATAAAACATTCCAATCGCTGTATAATTTACTGCTATTTCGTAATTGATTTTCTGTAAATTTTAGAGTATATTGGCATGCTTAATTGTCGTAGATTCATTGTGGTTTCATGGCTGTTCGGTGTTTATTTTCCGTCAATGTCAAAGCATGATAGCATGTTTTTAATTGTTGTATTCACTGTTGATTTCGCTACTATTTTGTAAATGATTTTGTGAATCTTCAAATATGTTAGAAGCATGTTAAAATAATCAATTCTTGTACTGCCATGTTCTGTAAATTCAAGTTGTATTTCTTGTTTGAATTTCTTGTCTTACTAGTTATTTATTCTCATTCAATTTCCGTAATTCCATATTAATTATTATTCCTTATGGTTGTTCTTTCTATTCTTATGAACTGTTGTGATTCTTTACTTATGGTATTGTTACGTTTATAATAATAGAAACAAATAGGGAGTATTACCTAGATACAAATAGGGAGTATCACCTACGGGGTGAGTACTCACAAACACTACGTGAGGAAAACGAATGAACGAAATGAAAGAACGATGATCAAACAATGATGAAATGATGATGAAATGGGAATTAAAGAACGGAAGGGCAGTGCAGGTTTAATCAGGTAGCTGGCTAGGTCTCCTCCCTATTCGGGTATGAGACCAGCTACCCTAGGTAGTTAATATCTGGTAGGCTACTCCCTATCCCCAAGGTTTCTTTAATTCAACTCGATGTACGAGTAACGAACGAAAGAACGAACGAACGCAACAGAACGTAAAGAAAGATTTGGTTTGGACCAACATCCATTTCAAGAAAACTAAAGAGCGGTGTACATATATATATGTTTGTTTAACCTCATTTCCTTACTAAGCCTCTAGGCTTACAGTTACTTATGGTGTAGGTGTAGATACAGTACGAGAAAAGAAATGCACAGACTTAGGAGTAAATGCAAAAGATGACGAATAAATAATAAAGCAAAGATGAATGATTTGCACGCACGAGATTCGGGGCTAGTCAGGCAAGGAAAAAGATGAATAAACGGGTGTAATCAAATGATGTTTAATTGTCAGTTGTATTTGTTTAAACATAGTGTTTAAATTGTTTAGTAGTTTCTTCTTTAAAAGATTCATTTACGCTTCCGCCATGTTTTACAATGATTTAAAATAGATGATTTCATAACGCTTCTGCATTTTATTCACTGAGTTTTTATAATGAGTTTTACGAATGGTTAGTAGCGATCCGATTTAGGCACACTCTGATACGTTTTTTTTTAAAAGGAAAGAAAAATTTAAAATTTCTCGCATTTTCAAGGAATTACGAAAATCCGGGTCGTTACATTAGCTATAAGAAATTGATGCAACGAAAGCTGAAGATATTGAAACAAAGACTCATAGTACAATACTTTTGAGCCTTCGTGATGAAGTGCTGTGGAAAGTTATCGAGGAGATTTGCATTATCGGTATGGACAAAGCTTGAAGCACTTTATATTAAAAGATCACTAGCAAACTGCCTATATCTCAAGAAAAAATTATACACGTTGATGAAGGAGGAAATGAAGGAAATGCGTAAACATCTTGATGGTTTTAATAAGATAATTCTTGATTTGAACAACTTCGGGGTCAAAATTGATGAGGAAGATCAAACTATTATTTTGTTAAGTTCTTTACCGAAAATCTATGAGCATTTTGTAGATACAATATTATATGGAAAAGAAACGTTAACCATGTCTGAAGTCAAAGCTGCATTAAACTAAAAGAAGCTACAAAAAAGCATTGATGCAAAGGAAAGCTCTAATGGTGAAGGTTTATCAGTAGGGGGAAGATCTCAAACCAATGATCAAAAGAATTCTAAAAACATAACACGATCCAAATCTATAGCTAGGAGAAGATGCTTCTTCTGTAACAAAGAAGACCATTATAAGAAGGACTGTTATGAAAGAAAAAGAAAAATGAATGAAAAGAAAACTGACAAAGGAGATGCCTCAGTAGCTATTGATGGGTATGAATCATCCGATGTACTAGTGGCATCAGTTGCGGATTCAAGAGATATGCGAGTCCTTGATTTTGGGTGTTCTTTTCACATGAAACCCTGGAAAAAGTGGCTACATAACTTTTGTGGAGGTTCAAGCCGACAAGTATTACTTGAAAATAATCAATTCTGTAAAATAGAAGGTGAAGGTAACATTCAGATTATGATGTTTGATAGTTGTATATGGACAATTCAAAATGTCAGGTACGTTCCTAAACTAAAAAGAAATTTACTTTCGATTGGGATGCTGGATAAGTCTGGATGTTTGATAAAAGTGGATAAAGGAATATTGAAAGTCTCAAAAAGGAATTCTTACTGTAATGAGAGGAAATCTGAAGAATGGTCTATACATTCTACAAGGAAAAACTATTACAAGTGAGTCATCAAATGTGATTGAAGATCATGGAAGTGAAATTTGAGTTGTGGCATTTAAGATTGGGGCATATTGTTAGGATCCGTGCATGCCTATAGAGGGGAGGGGATGAATTAGATGTGCTAAACTTTTTCATACGATTTAATTATTATATCCCTAAGTTATTTAATGCAAATCAAACATATAATCAAAAGCAATAATAAAGAGATAAGGGATAGAAAGTTGACACCCGTTTGTTCACACGATTCAGAACCCCGGCCTAAGTCCGCCCTCCAAGCTTCCCACTTGGAGATCATTAATCGCCCAATCACCCCGGTTGGCGATGTTTGACTTCACAAGTATCAAACAAACTTTTACAATGACTAATTCTCAGGGCGTCACCCTTTTCGTTCGCTTACAAGAATTGCAGAAATGAAAATTACACTTTAGAACCTAACTCTCAAAGAGTAAATCTCAAGTTAAGGATGGAGAGAGTTAGACATATGCACTCTTTTGATTAGTGAGAAAATGAGTACAAAATTCGGCAGTGTTTCGGTAGGTTCTCACTTCTTGATTTCATCTTCGGAGTGTCTTCTATTTATAGACTCTTCTGGAATCAGTCGACTAATTCCTTTTTGGTCGACCACATCCAATCGTTGAAAACGAGCCATTGCATTGTCCAACATTTTTAGTGGACCACTTGCTCGACTGCTATCTTGATCGCAGAAGTGATGGGCAATCTGTAATATGTTGCGGTCGACCATTTTCTTCTTGCTCAACCACTTCATCGACCGCAAAACTAAGATGCAATTTGTAATATAATTCAGTCGACAATTTTGCTGCTGCTCGACCGCTTCCTTGACCACAAAACCTAGGAGCCTTCTGTTTTGAATTGCGGTGTATCACCTGGTCGACTAGAGCTTCGTGCAGACTATTTTGGTCGACCGTTCTGCCTATTTTAGAAGACCTCTTGCTTCCTTTTTGTATTTTTTGAAATCTCTAAGTTCCAATATTTATACTATAAATTGCAAGGGCTTAGGTAAACACATTAGTAATATTAATACTTGTATTGAGGGTATTTCCAATTAATAATATAACATATTTATGCAATTTCAACAAACACACATTAAACAACTTAATTAGATAATTAAGACTGTTATCATCAAAACAACTAGCCTAATGACACTTAGGCTAACACATATCAGTGAATGGGGCTTGATTGAATTGCATAAACAGAATCTGTTAAGTGGTAAGAATATATCAAGTCTCAAATTTTGTGAAAATTGTGTTCTCGGCAAAAGTACCAAAGTAAAGTTCAACATAAGTATGCAAAGATCACAATGAATTCTTGATTATGTACACCCAAATGTTTGATTAAGACAACTTGCTATCTTATAAACTTGTGTCCATCATAAGCGTTGAATTTTAAAACTCTATTTGAGGTGTGATATAACTTTTCACCTAAGTATAAACATTTGAAGATATTTGGTTGCACTACATATGCCCATTCTAAGCAGGATAAGGTGCAACCCCAAGCTAAAAAATGTATGTTCCTTGGATATCAAGAAGGTGTTAAAGGCTATAGGTTGTGGTCTTTAGACTCTGGACAACAAAAAATCATAATCAATAGAGATGTAGTGTTCAATGAAAGAGAATTTCCATTGAAGAGTGTTGCTGATGTTTCTCTCAGGTTGAAACAACCTCTAACTCCAAGTATTCAGGTTGAGGTGGAGACTAATGCTATAAAAAACTGTACAAACAATTCCTGACCACTATACAGAAGATGACAGCTATCAGTCAATTGAGATAGAAGTTGTTGATGATGATGATCAACAAATTGATTATCAGCTCACAAGGGACAGAACAAAAAGAGTAATTAAACTTGTTCAGAGATTACGATATACCGACATAATCGCATATGCACTTTAGGTAAAGGCAGATTTAAATAATTCTAAACCTTAAATTACTCTAAAGTTGTGGCTCGCAATGCTAGTGAACTATGGTTAAAAGCAATGTAAGAAGAGATGAATTCACTTATTAAAAATAAAACTTGGACTCTAGTTGATAAACCTACATAAAAAAAGATTATTGGATGCAAATGGATATACAAACTTAACGAAGACACTAAAAAATTTGCAAAGCCAAAATACAAAGCAAGACTTGTGGCAAAAAGTTTTGCTCAAAAGAAGGGGGTAAACTTTAATGAAATCTTCTCTCCTCTTGTAAAGCAAACGTCTATAAGAATGCTACTATCTTTGGTTGCTATCAGGAATCTGGAGCTAGAACAGATGGACGACAAAATAGCTTTTTTACATGGCAATATAGAAGAGACGATCTATATAACTCAACTTGAAGGTTTTGAATATTCTGATCCCAAGAAGGTGTGTTTAATGCATAAATCATTGTATGGATTGAACAGCCACCTCAGTAGTGGAACAAACGATATGATGAGTTTGTTACTGGTATTGGTTTTGGTAGAAGCAAATTTGATCACTATGTTTATGTAAGAGGAGAAGAGAATACAGAAAATCCAATCTACATTGTACTCTATGTAGAGGATATCTGATGTGAACCTAGGGTATTAACGAACCCTAGACCCAACAACAACGGGGAACGTTGAAAACGATCGTCTTACGAATCAAGAAATGAGAGTAACTTGACTCAAACCAAACTCGTTGGTTGAACCAAAGTTATCAAGAAGAGTAGCTTGACTCTAACCAAATGGGTTGGTTGAACCAAAGCTATCAAAGCTTGATCTTCAAGATGGATGCTTGAAAATGCCAAGTTCTTCCAAAGAAGATAAAGAAATGAGAACCTCACGAAGAGAAACTCACAAGTTGTATTCTTCAACAAATCAAGTACCCTATAAATGAAGTCTCTAAGCCCTTTTATAGGCAATTCCCCACTAATAAAATATATTAAAATATTCTAACCTACCATTCTCAACTAAGTAAATATATTAAAATATTCTAACCACCATTCTCCACTAACATTCTAACCCACCATTATTCACTAAGAAAATATATTAAAATACTTTAAAAGGTAACACTAGTGGGTTTTGGTGGAGTTGGCGGATGACGAGGCGCGCTGATAGGGCATGATGACTTGGCGTACTGACATGGCGCGTTGACGTGGTGTGCTAATTGGGCGGGTGCTGAGCTGGATCAGGCTCGGGAGCGGACGGGGAACGTTGACCCGCGAAGAATGCTCGGTGCGCAAGGATAGATGGAGACGCGATTGCTCAGCGTATTTATGGAATAGGTCTGAAGATGGGTCTTGCTGTTGGGTTAGCGCGCGGGAGTGTAGTCGAAATGGTCTCCGCAGGTACTCGATTGCGCGTTGGGCTGCTGACTGGATGCTCGTGTCACGAGTGGGCCTTCGAGCCTTTTGGAAAAGTAGCCTCATTTTGCTTCTTAATGCATTTCGGGGTTTGTATGTTTTCTGGATCACATCAATATCTTAATTGCAAGAAATAACATATCTACAATATCCAACTTGAAGACTCAATTGGGAAATAAGTTTGATATGAAAGATATGGGACATGCCAAGAAAATTCTTGGGATTGAAATTTGTAGAGACAGATTACAAGAGATTATAACTTTATTGCAAAAGAATTATCTACAGAAGGTGTTATGCAGGTTTAATCTCACTAATATTAAACCGGTCTCAACTCCCTTAGGAGCTCATTTTAAATTGAGCCATGATCAAATTCCCAAGCTTGAAACTGAGAAATGATGGATGGATAAAATTCCATATTTTAACATTTTGGGAAGTATAATGTATGCAATGATCTGTACTAGACCAGATCTTGCTTATGTTGTGAGTGTAACAAGTCATTTTATGGCAAATCTAGGAAGGGTACATTGACATGCACTTAAATGGATCACAAGATACATTTCTAGTTCACTTGATGTCAGGTTAATCCTGGGTAAAACAGAAACAGAAAAAAAATGCAATAGTGGAATATGTTGATGCTGATATTGTTGGGTGTAAAGATTCATCAAAATCCATATTTGGTTATATTTTTGCTGTGTATGGAGGTGCAATATGTTAGAAAGCTTGTCTACAGAAAGTTGTGGCTTTATCAACAATCGAATCGGAATACCTATCAGCTTATGAAGATGTTAGAGAAACAATATGGCTTAAGGGTCTAGCAAAAGATTTTGGCATTAACAATTTAGAGTTGATCATTTTTTGTGATAATCAAAGTGCTCTTCATCCCATGAAAAATCCAACTTTCCATGACCGGACGAAACATATTGATATAAAGTATCATTTTATTAGAGACTTTGTAAGTCAAGGGACAATTATTGTTCAGAAAGTTGGGACTGAAAATACTTTGGCAGATATGTTAATGAAGGTATTGACAGTAGCTAAATTTAGACACTGCTTAAGCTTAGTTAATGTCAAGCAAGAGTAACTATTATAGTGGAGTTTTACAATCATCTGGTCTTATTCTAAAAGTTGATTCAAGGTGGGAAGGGTAAAGTTGAATCAGTTTTAGATGGTTTTGTTGGCTTTAAGGGAGTAAAGTTAATGTTAGTTACCCAATTTGTAATAAAAGTTTTTTCTTTTTAATGTATTTTGTAATCCTATATAAAAACAGAGGTTAATAGAGTATGGAGATATAGAAAAGAATTAGTGAAAACGTATTTAAGAAGGAGAGTGATTTTCTTTGTAAATCTTCTTAGAGGTTGTTTTTGTTGTTATGTTGTCATTCTGTAATCTTGGAGCTAATAAAAGAGATCAACGATTATCTCTATGGATGTATGACTGATTTGTCCGAACCACGTAAAACTGTTGTTCTTTCTTTTTTGCTTATTTTGTTATTGTGTTTTTAAACATATTGGATTCCCAACACATACAATATGGTATTGCATCACGAGGAAAAAGTTTTGAATAAATGAAATTCAGGGAAGTAGAGTTCAGGAACTGCAACACATTGAACTGAGTAAATAAAACACATTATAAGAAAGAAAAAGGATGAAGATGGAGGGATGCAAATCATTAGCAACAAACATGGAAATCCAATTAATTTGATGAACGGTTGAGAATAACTCGATCTTAAAAAGAATATCATAATTTTGATATTAAAATCTGAAACATTGATTTTTTGTTGACAAATAATTATTAAAAATTATAATTAAATAAATAATTAAGAGAAAATAAAGTTATTCATCCTTGAAAATCTATAATGACAATTAATGCAACTATTAATCTTTATATTTTGGGGATAGAAGTTAAAACCATTTTACGGATGAAAATAATTTGATTTTAAGAATAAAATTAAAATTTTGATAGTAAAATATGGAAAGTTTAATTTTTTTGTAAATGTAAGATTGCTAGAACTCAAAATTAAATGAATAATTAATAGAAAATAAGATTATTCATTTTTTATATGTAGCTACAGATGTAATGAAAATCTTTAATAACAATTAATGGTAATTAATAATCTCTTATGCTTTGGGAATGGACTTCAGTACTTCACAAGCCATTTTTATTGGTTTTGATTAACAACTGAAAATAATTTGATTTTAAAAAAATTAAAATTTGAAAAATTATTGATAAATAATTGTTAAAAGTCATAATTAAATAAAAAAAAATCTAAAATAAAAAATCATTCATCATTTAAAATGAGTCCTATTAAAATTCTTATCTAATCCAATAAAAAAAGTTCTTCAATTATTGAAAAAAAGTCATAAACTTATTTTTATTTTTATATTTGAGGAAAAAAATTTCAATATATAATAAAATTAAAAATATTTAAATGTGTTAAAACACTATGGAAAAGAACTACATGGAAGATGAATAAGAGATTTATCTGTAACAGAGACCTTCTGAATTAAATATATATAATATGCGTCATTAAAAATTGTATTAACTCCATCTATATATATTGATATTATAATCTTAACGTAGAGAGATGACAAACTCAGAGAAATTCGGCCCATAAAAGTATAGTTGTTCGGTCCATGCAAAGTGAACCGGCCCAATAACTAGTTTAGGATTGAAAAACCCAAGTTAGTGCAAATGGGTAGATACTCTACATTCGTCTTCGATCTGAGCTGTCACGAAAGAGTGATGTTAGCTTTATTTTTTAATTTTGTACTTTATTTTTGTCTAGTAATGCATTGATCATAATTGATGTAATTAATTTTTTATTTTAACTATTTATAATTATTTTAATTATTACCTTAATAAATAAGTGGTAAATTTTGAGATTATGGGTCAAGAAATTATTGAAGGCCCATGGACTGGGTTCTAAGCCCAATACTTTGGTTAATTATATTTAAGTAAATGATTTCAAATCTGACATTTTAAACCAAATCAACGTGTAATCTCTATAAACTTGTTCGCCTAAACTTAGAGTACGTGGGATTCGGATGTACCAACGTGTAACTGAAAAATAATAAAAATTAGAAGCCAATTGAATACACGTGGTGCCGATAGAAGGAGGGGTTTTGATCCTTTTTTTTTTATTATTATTAAAGAATTATGACTAAAATGTGTCAAGTGATCAACGAATCAATCAATTAAATCGATATAAAAAAAATAGAAAAAATGAAGATGAGGACAAGTACGCGCCCTGTTGGCTCACTTTCATTAACTTATGATTCCATCGGACGGTTAAAGAGTTATGATTACTAAAGTATAATCATATTATATGTGGGACAACATAATTTAGTATTTTATTTCACTAAAAAGTCCCTTGCAATTTAAAGGTATCTTGATCTCAAGATCTACATTCTGAATTAGTTATTATTAAAGTAATTATAATAATTGATGATTAATAGTAAGAGAAGAGTAAATACCGAAATTCAAATGTGAGTTTTTTTTTTGAGAAATTAACACCACAGATCTTATAGTTTATAATCAATAACAAATTAAATCCTAAAGAAATTTTGCTAACAATTGAAACTCTGAACTATGAAAAATTCTCTCCGATGATCTCGCAATCACGTTTCTCGTCCTAATCTGTCTTCTTTAATGCCTCAGTTTCGTTGACGCCAAGAACTGTTGCATGGAGACGAAGGACGTCAATTATCGGGGTCGAGGGACGTCCCTTCTGCATGTTGGAAGGCAGACGGTCATTGGAATGATTATCGGGCAATGACGGACGTCCCTCAATTAGGGCAATGGTTATGTGCAAGGCTCACACGTTTTGAAAACGCGCGAATTCCCTCAATTAAGACGGATGTCCCTCGCTCAAAACGAACGTCACTTGACCTATTTTGGACGTCTCTCTCCCATAACAGACGTCTCTCGCCCCAAGACTACGTCGTTCTTCCCACAATGGACGTCTCTCATCTTAAGACGTCGTCGTTCATGCCATAACGGACGTCCTTATTAATACGAGGGACGTCTGTTTTTGCCCGAATGTCCTTCTCTGAACGCTAAATGACAACGTTTCTCCTCTTGATTGACATCTCTCGTCCCGATTGACTATACTATATAATTGCGAAGGATGTCCCTGCGAGAGCAAGCAACCCTAAATCCTTGAACACAATCGAATGAACAACGAAGTTTTTGAGTGTTGCACATCACATGGAGTCGAGGAGTGTTGCACCATCTATTGTTGAAGAATCCATTGGCTGCGGAATGGAGGTGGATCCTATTTCGACAATCGAGACCGATGAGCATCGTTTGTCCTATAACGAACCTGGTATAGAGGTGCATTCAATCTCGGCATCTCTGGACTCGGAGATTTGTTCAATACGCGACTAAGATGATAATGATTGGGCAAAGAGTATGCATCCTCAACTAGAATGTTCGTCCTCGGAGCTCTGTCTAGGGAAGAAATATAGTTTGTTGAACGAAATTAGAGAACAAGTGGTTGATTATGCTTTGAATAATGGGCACAGGATAAAGTTTGTCAAAAGCAAACATCATCGTTTGACTGCTGTGTGCAAGAATGGATGCAGTTGGCGACTTCACACTTCAAAAATGATAGGTAAACTTACCTTTCAAATTAAGAGCTATAATGAGGCGCACACATGTGTACAACAAATGGAAAGCCGACACATTTCTTACAAATGGGTGGCAAATCAATATTTTGATAGGTTCAAAAGTTAGCTCACGTGGGACGTTCCTTCCATTATTAAGACTGTCAGGAAGGACTTTAATGTCAACATTACCTCGAGTCTTGCAGAAGGGCTATGAATTTATCCTTGAACCTGAACGAAGGGGATGGTGACGAACAATACAAGATAATGTAGTCGTACGCAGAAGAGATTCGAAGATCCAATCCTGGCAGCACATTGGTGGTGGTGGTAGATATGTCTGAGCTTACGCCCAATCCAAGTCCAATATTTAAAAGGATGTACATTTGTTTGGATGCATGCAAGAGAGGTCTGAGGGAGTTTTGTAAACCTATCATTTGCCTGGATGACTGTCACCTGAAGGGGTTGTGTCCAGGCCAGTTGCTCACAGCCGTCAGCATTTATGCCAATGATAGAATTATCCAATTGATGTGACACTTGTTGAATCATAATGCAGAGACTCTTGGACCTGATTTTTGTGTTGTTTGCTTTTGGACTTAGACAGTGATATAGGCAGGGGATGGACATTTATTTTTGACTGACAGAAGGCGTTGGTGCTTGCTATCGAACAATATGCACCAGCAGCTGAGCATTGTTTCTGTGTCAGACACTTGTATGTCAATTTCAAAAAACAATTTCCAGACAATTTGTACAAAGATCATGTGGTAGGTAGCTAGGCCCACAACATCATCTAAATTTCAGAAAAAGATGAATAAACTACTTGCGCTTGACTAGACATCACACACATATCTGTAGAAACTTAACCCGAGGTGTTGGTCAAAATATGCTTTTAGTTCCGTCTCAAAGTGCGACATGGACCTCAATAATTTGAGCGAGTGCTACAACGCCTGTCTGTTGCCAGCCTGGGACAAACCAATCCTCACTATGTTCGAGATGATTAGAACGAGCATCATGTGTAGGATCATTAAGAAACATGACAAGATGGCCAAGTCGACGGGTCTATTATGTCCTAAAACCACAAAGAACCTTGTCAATATACAACATGCAGCACGGGATTGGTGTCCAACACTTGTAAGAGCTAATCAGTTTCAGGCCAGTGACGGTAATGACGATACATAGTCGATTTGGATACGTGCACCTGTAATTGTTACAGGTGGGAGCTTACTGGAATCTCTTGCGTGCATGCCATCCTGTTTATCAATTTTATGAGGACTCCAGTTGAGGATTATGTGCATGTATGACATCATCGGGACACATTTATGAAGATGTACTCCCACTTTTCCCGACCTGTTAGTGGCCACCACATGTGGCCTGAAATAAACCAGGATTCAATTCTGCCACCGCCAATTAAGAGATTCCCAGGTCGACCTCCAAAACAAAGAGTGCGAGAGGTGAACAAGCCCCGTAGCCGCACAGTACTTAGCAGGAGACATATCCCCATGACATGCAATCGTTGTCATGGTGTGGGCCACAATGTCCGCTCTTGTCAATGTGGAGGCTCAAACGCTGGCATGGCAAGTGGCAGTGGCAGAGCAAAACGCTCACAAGACACCTTCTTGGGTTTTATAATTGTTGCCGATACACAAGTGCGTAGATTGTTATGCTTTCATATGTTGTTCTAACTATGTGCACTTTGTATGACGTAGTATTGCTTTTGTGTTTTGCGGGAGTCTGTCGCCCCACACCCGCATCCTTAACCATGAGGCTTCTATGAGTGTTATTCTATTTGTTTATGTATTTGTCAGTATCCTAATTGTACAAATGTAATACCCTGAATTTTATCATCATGAGTATAAGATTAAGATTTTATCCTTTCAATGCTTAGTGAGTTGAATGTGTTGGAATTGTGATATGTGGTGTAAATTCTGAATATTATTGTGATATATTGATAAACTTCTTTACAGATTCAAACTAAGGAAAAACAGCAGTCAATCGGTGAACAACCGTCATAACAGACGTCCCTCATAACATAACGGACGTCCCTCATAACATACGTTTTAACAAATGCTTCATTACAAGTTCTCTCAAACATATTTTCTAATTCATAGAGGTTCTTTCCATTCTTCTTGAAGGGGTTCTTTCTTCTTTCACCAAAGAAGGCGTGTTCCAAATGTCAGATTCAAAGCTTATAAAACGAGAGAGTTATTAGCTTCCAAAAACAAACCGAGACAACGAACGATGGAATTCGTAGAAAGGACGTCCCTCTTATTTCGGATGTTTGAATCTGTCTTATTTTCCTTAAGCGATTAATGAGCCCCCAATATAAGGGACGTCCCTTGCCGAAAAATGGACGGCTCTCATCCTATAGGGGACGTCCCTTGTAAAAAAGAAAAAACAGCATTCAAATTGCAACAAACAAAACAAAAAAATAAAGATACAACAACCTAAACCAAAACCAACAACCAACAAACAGAGATACAACATCCAAAACCAAAACCAAAACCAATAAACATAGATAAAAAATCTCAATTGAGCCTTAAAGTTTTTCAGTTCTTACAGTTCTCGTAGTTTTTCAGTTCTTACAGTTTTTGCATTTGTTGCATCTTTTGCAGTTGTTGCATCTTTTGCAGTTGTTTCCTGGTTGCCCCGAATATCGATGACCTTGAAATACAAATCGATGTTCATCTCGACATGAGTGGTTTGCTCGTAAAGGTCCTCTGGTAAGTGCGGGTTGTGAAGGTGGAAGTCTTGATGCAGACACTATGCAATCACCAACACCACTAAAGGACGAGAGACTTGAAATATGTCATGTGGGTTGCAATTGGAAGGCAAAATTAGTTTGTCACATCTTTCAAAGCGTAGGGTGAGAAAATATACCAGATTTTATCTGTCGGTGCCATGACAATTGTAATTGCCTTCGGCAACATCACTTGGTACTAATATTGTATGTGCACGTCAATCAATGACATGAAACATGTCTGCTTCTGGTGTGACTGAAATAAAATCCATATATTATACGAGGAAAAAATATTGCATGAATGAATACAAGTCTCTTACATGGATCCAACCAAGAGTCAGTAGTCCCTCCTTCATTTGAACCTCAAATATCTCCTCCTCATTCAATGTCATGCACTGCATGTTAAGAACGCAATATATTTATTTATTTTCAATCACAACGTCTTGTACATTGGTTAACCATTCTTACCCAGTCTGAAGCTCCTGATTGCTTTGGAACGAGGAGGGTTGTTATTGAACAAGTTTCTTTACTCTGAAAAATGACAACATGCTACACAATGTCTTTAGCAAACAATCAAAACTGAGAATAACTTTCAAATCATATTGTTTCTTACTTTGTAGCCACAAAGTATAGCACATATCTCCTTGTCGTTCTTGGTATTTTCCTGTGTCAGTCTCATGAACTCATCCATCAATTTCACATGCTACAATAAAAAATCAGTGTAAGTGTAAATTCAACACATTGTACAAAAACCAAATTGAAGACTCCACTTACACTTTTAGCAGTGCATTAGGCCTTGGAACTGCTTTCGTCGATGGAGAACTCGTTGCCAATATCTTTTGAACTTTGGCAAGGGTTGGAGGAGGGGACGGTTGCCTGATGATAGGAGACATGCACAATTGTATAATATTGTTAATCAACAATACTAATGCATATATGGAAAATGCATTTAAGCTAAAAGACATATTTTGATCCGTCCAGACCATCATCAGACAATGCAGGAGAAGCTGATGGAGGAGCTGCCTGGGCTGCTGGAGAAGCTTATTGGCTTCTTTCATTTGAAGTACAGTGGCTTGAATCTCGTCCACTTGCCTCTCCTATCTCTCCAACTCGGCGACAAGCCATTGCTACCTCTCCTCACTTATCAACACGTAGGACGAGGACGGAGGAGGGGGAGGTGCATTGTCCGCTGTAGGATGAACAAAATCGTCCTCCACCTCCACGTGATCTAATGGTTGTGCATCCGACGTCCGCAAAATTAGTGTAGTGACGTCGAAGGAGGAGGTGCAGCTAATGTTGAAGGAAATTGCGCAATTGACTTTGGTGGAGGTGGTGCAGCAGACATGGAAGGAGGATGTGCAGGCTAAGTGGAGGGAGTGTCTGATCCTTTGAATACCCACTCCCCACCTACTTTGTGGAGCCCCATCCCAGCCAATGACACTTGATTGTACATGTCAAATGCCTTTTCATTGGTTTGTCGCTCCTTGGGAGGGACAACCAACCCACTGCTATCGACGATATGTTGAATGAGCCAATTATTGGGGAGATTCTTTGTTGGACTCTTCAGAATTGTCTTCATTTGATTAAAAATGACATAGGCAACGTTGAATCTCTTCCCATTGTAGAGCTTCTCCATCACATAAAGATCTATGCAACAGACATGATCTCTATGTCCATCACGAGGTAAAACTGTGTGGGTGATCATGTGATGGATAACTCTTGCTTTAACATTTAGGTCATTTGATTTGGGTCGGGAGAAAGATTCAACGGCTTTAGAATGATGAGTCAATTGCTTCAGCAATGCCAGACCTTCTCCTTATTTTACAAATTCTGGGTCCTTCGATACATTGAAATACTCCTCCGTCGGCTCCTCCATGAAGCATCCAATAAACTCATCTAACTCCTTAAGAGTTAGCCTAATCTGTTTCCCATATACAAACGTCCTGAGCTCAGTAGGGTTGTCCAACTCTAAATTTGCTTAAAATAATTTCACAACCCTCTCATAATAATGGCCCCCCATTATGCACAATGCATAGAGACCAATGCTTTCAAACATTTTCTTTAATCCAAATTCAGCAAACACATTGAAATCTCCCCTCTTAGATATAATTACGATACGAGATATAATGTCATTATCATATCGTTGTTTGGAGGAGGCTGAGCTGAACACCACAGGTTGTGCCTCTGCAGACATGTGTGCTCGTCTTTTGGGCTTGGAGGGAGCCACTTTACACTTCTTCGACACTTGCACCGCCTTCGTCGCTATTTTTTGCTTCAACAAACGTGAGGATAGATATTGGAAGTTCGAGTTGGTCGGGGGAAGACAAAATTTCTCTTAGCAATAGCTAGGGCAAGGGACGCCCTTCACGATTATGTAGGCAGATTTGAGTCAATCAATAGGAGAAACACTGTCGTTTAGGGTTCCGAAAAAGACATTCGGTCTAAAATGGACATCCCTCGTATTAAGAAGGATGTCTGTTATGGCCTGAATGACGCCATCTTAAGACGAGAGACGTCCATTGTGGGAAAAACGATGTAGTCTTGGTCGAGGGACGTCCGTTTCTGGATGAGAGATGTCCGATATATGAAGAGGGAAGTCCGTCTTAGAAGAGGGACATCCGTCTTATTTTGAGGGAATTCACGCCTTTTAAAAACGTGTGTCTTGCATGTGACCCTTCAACCGAAAAATAATTTGAAGTCCATTCCGATCCAGGGACGTCCCTCGCTCTATCAAACGGTTATAGAATGTCGTTCGCCATCACCTTTGGAAAATGACAGATTCAATCCTAGCCTTTAATCCCTACTAGAGATGTCCCTTGCTCGATCCAATGACTATGAGCGATCGTCTGTCATCGCCTTTGGAAAATAGCAGATTCAATCCTGGCTGCCAATCCCTATAAGAGGCGTCCCTCCCTCGATTCAACGGCCTGGACGATCGTCTGCCATCGTCTTTGAAAATTGACAGATTCAATTCTAGCTGCCAATTTCGAGCGAGGGACGTCCTTCCTCGATCCATCAACGAATGAAGATCGTCTGCCATTACCCGATAATCGTTCCAACGACTGTCAGTCTTCCAACGGGCAGGAGGGACGTCCTTCATCAGCCGATAATTTACATATTTCATCTCCGTTTGACGGTCCTTGGTATCAACGAAACAAAGACGTTAACATCGACAAATTTGAACTGAAAATGTGACTACGAGGTCGAAGGCAAGAATTTTCTATAATTCAAAGTTTTATTTGTTAGTAAATTTTTTTAAATATTTGACTTATCATTAATCTTAAACTATGGAGTCTCTGTGTTCTTTTATTTTTATTTTTATTTTTATTTTTATTTTTTAACCAGTGCTACTTTTGTAAGTGTGAGATTTTGAAAAGGCGACTGTTTGATGATCAGGCCATGCAATTGAATGAACCTCGTGGAGCTATAAATACGCATGGAATTCACCACCAATTCCTTCAGACTTGCTAGTGTTTCGGGCGTTGACGGTGTGGAATGCGGCCGAGAGGCAAAGTGCACAACCGCAGATCCAGGAGCTTTTCCAGATCCCGCTTGGCCATTGAGGGTTCTTAGTCCCTCCGTCTCCACTCCTCTGGATTTTCTCTTCTCATTATCATCTTCCCCTCCCTCCTCTCTCGTTCTCATCTCGCATTTTCCCTTTTCACCATGGCTGCCGCTGCTGATGGTACTGTTTCTTCCGTTTTGTTGTTCTTGTATTTGGATTTTATTTGCTTAATTGATTTGAACGTGGGTCGATCTGTTTTTTGTTTCTTTTTTGTTTTGGGTTTGAAGAGCGTGTGGTGCAGAAGAATTATTGGATTGAGCATTCTGTGGATTTGACTGTGGAAGCTATGATGCTCGACTCTAAAGCGTCTGATCTTGACAAGGAAGAGCGTCCTGAAGTAATACGTCTTTCTCTCCCCCTCCTCACTTTTCCTTTGATCTAAATCAAGGTTTTCTAAAACCAAAAAGCGAGGCATTCGACCACATTTTGCACTCCCAATATACAAGCTTTACTCATTAACTGGATTCATACAGGTTCTTTCTCTGCTTCCCCCTTATGACGGTGAATCTGTATTGGAACTTGGAGCTGGAATCGGTCGTTTTACTGGTGAATTAGCTCAGAAGGCTGGCGAAGTTATTGCTCTGGATTTCATTGAAAGTGCAATAAGAAAGGTAACGAGAAACAGCTACAACTCTGCCAAAAATATTTTCAACATGGAAGTATATGTTCTGTATAAATGTATTATTTGCATCTTCTAATAAAAAAAGATTTGCATCTTATCTCTTCCGTATACCATGTTCAGAATGAAAGAATCAATGGGCACCATAAGAATGCCAAATTTATGTGTGCTGACGTGACATCTCCAGACCTTAATATTCCTGAAGAATCATTGGATTTGATCTTCTCCAATTGGTTGCTTATGTATTTATCTGATAAAGAGGTAAAGGATTGCAGTAGACTGTATTTCTATTTGATTTGAATCATGAGAGGGAGTTGATTCTGTAACGTCCACCTTATATATTTCTCTGTGAAACTTAATTGGCTTCTTTAATTCTCTTTCCATACGTTACAGGTAGAAGCTTTGGCAGAAAGGATGCTAAAATGGCTGAAGGTCGGTGGCTACATTTTCTTTAGAGAATCTTGCTTCCACCAATCTGGAGATTCTAAGCGAAAAAAGAACCCAACCCATTATAGGGAACCTAGATTCTATACCAAGGTTTGTCTTTAATATGCTACTTCATTCTGCATGTGAATCTCAGCATTTAAATATTACTGATCGTGAGGCAATTGCATGTTATTCAGTAAAGTGATTATGATTCGACAGTAAATCATTTTGGTTTAGAAATCGTGATTCATGCTGCATCTCTTGGTTTTCCGGTCAGAACAAGGAATTAATACACCAAATTATATCTGATGAGTTAAAAGTAGCACTGACCGAATCTGGCTATTCTGGTTGGAGTCAATTGAATTTGTATTATTCTAAATAGAAGTCAAGTTATTCATTTTCTCTAGCCGCAAGTTGAATGTCACTCTGCGTGATTTTTAACTCTCATTCAGTGGTATCTATTGATTGAGATGTTTTCATAATTTCTAAGTTTGTGATTTAATGGAATATTGTAATGGTGGACTGGGAATTTTTTTAATGTCACTGAATATGAATTAATATTCAGGTGTTCAAGGAATGTCAGACGCTTGATATTTCTAGAAATTCATACGAACTATCTCTTATCGGGTGCAAATGTATCAGAGCTTATGTGCGAAACAAGAAAAACCAAAATCAGGTTCATGGATTTGCATATTTGATTTCACTATTCCATAATTTTTCTTAGTACCCCAAGGTTAAAAGTCGCCAACGTGATATTAAACTTACAGATTTGCTGGCTGTGGCAAAAAGTCAGTTCGGAAGATGATAGGGGGTTCCAAAGATTCTTGGATAATGTCCAATACAAAAGCAGCAGCATACTGCGATATGAGCGTGTGTTTGGACAAGGATTTGTGAGTACAGGAGGAATAGGTAACGTTTTGCTTTTTGTCCTATTTTTTTATTTCTAGCAATCCTTTCGTCCTGTCTGATTAGAATATGAAATCGTCAAGTCTTTCATTATCTGTTGTTTATTCATATTTTCACTGTGGAAATTCATAACTTCATAATATGATCATTCCACGTGCAAATTTGTGTGTTTGTTTTCTTGAGTGAATTGTAATCTTTGAGCAGATACGACTAAAGAATTTGTTGCAAAGTTAGAGCTTAAGCCTGGGCAGAAGGTTCTGGATGTTGGGTGTGGTATTGGGGGAGGTGACTTTTATATGGCAGAAAACTTCGAAGTGGATGTTGTCGGCATTGATCTCTCCATCAATATGATCTCTTTTGCTCTTGAACGAGCCATTGGACTCAAATGCTCCGTCGAATTTGAAGTAGCGGATTGCACCAAGAAGACATTTCCAGATAACTCGTTTGATGTGATATACAGCCGTGACACCATTTTACACATTCAAGTAAGGCCTCTCCATCTTTAATGGAGATTTTTTATAGGATCAACTTTGAGCCTCTTTGTTAATTTTAGAGTAATAAGAAAAGAAATTTAATGAAAAGGATGCAAAACAATTGTCTTTTATAAAATTTGCAGTGTTTTTTGTGTGTTTAGAATTGGCTTTAACTTTTGAGCTATTGCAGGACAAACCTGCATTATTTAGATCCTTCTACAAATGGTTGAAGCCAGGAGGTAAGGTTCTCATCAGTGATTATTGCAAAAGTGCTGGAACTCCCTCGCCTGATTTTGCTGAGTATATAAAGCAGAGAGGGTACGATTTGCATGATGTAAAGGCATTTGGTCAGGTGGGTTTACCTGATAATTTCCTTGAAATTTTCTTAATATTTTGACAAACCAGTTGATAATATATTACCTTCAGATGCTTAGAGATTCAGGGTTTGATGAGGTGATAGCTGAGGATCGCACAGATCAGGTGGGTCATCTTTCTTGTTTTATACTCAAACAAGACTAAGATTACCTTCTAAGTTTTATCTTCTAAATTTAGATTGTAATAAACAGAGGGTATAGTAAGATTTACTCCTTCTGAACTGTCTCAAACTAGTCACTCATCTCACTCCAATTTACCTTCTTCCCTTCAGTTCTTACAAGTTCTCAACCGTGAGTTAGAGGCTGTGGAGAAGGAGAAAGATGCATTCATCGCGGATTTTTCTGAAGTGAGCGTTGATTGAACTTGTATTTATCAAATTATCTTCCAACCTCCTTCCCTTTTTTACTTACTCATATGGCGGGTCGTTAATTTATATGCAGGAAGACTACAACGATATCGTAGGTGGATGGAAGGCCAAGCTGGTCAGAAGTACTTCCCGGGAGCAGCGATGGGGCCTTTTCATCGCCCGGAAAAACTGATCCCCCAGGTCCTACCCACGCCTTTTCGTTTCGTCCTTAATTTGGATTTGAATGGATGAACATTTTGCTGCCTTTGTTTGGTTTGTTTAATCCAGTGATAAACTGTGGCCGTTTAGATAATGTCGTTGTTCTTCGTTTTTGAGTGTACGAAGTTGAATAATAATTGTCTTATGTTCTCCTTCCTGTTGGATCCATCACACATGACTCTTCCCAAAACTTTGATCCGATTTGATTCCCACATTACCCTCCCTGAATGCGAAGAATCTCCCTCATTTTGCCTCCCCTGAAGGCCCACCCAAAGGGTAATGTGGTGCTGATTTATGTATGTATACTCAGTGTGAAACATACAGTTTGTGTAATTATAATAAAGCTGACAGATTGCCTGCTCTAAATTCTCACAACTGCTTCTCAATAAACACGGTCCAAAAGCTATCTTCTTCCATGCCCACGTTACAAAATTCCCCCAGTCCCCCAAAGCTAAACCTCATCCAGCGTAGAACCAACAACTGTGAAGCTGTTTTAGACCTTGCCTAGTTCTTCAATGGAAGAAATTCAAAGAGCTGGTGCTGCCTTACTCTGTCGTTTTCGTCCCCGCTGCAGAGAGGAAATAGTTGAAGGGTTTCTGATTGATCTGAATTTTCATGGGAACGTCCTTCGTTGCTCATTGAGTTCGTTTGTTGCAGACCTTTTTCCCTGCATGGTGGTGCCACCAAGATATTAAAATCATCAGTTTTAATGAAATCTTGGTCCACTTTTCTCGCTGTTGCAAAGCTCGTCCTCCTGCTAGTGTTTATGAGTTGGCTGGGGAGAGATACTGGACGAGAAGAAGAAGAGAGAGTGCCAGACCTCTGCCAGTGCACTGCAGATTTAGAGTGTTGCCCGTTCTTTTTATGTTCATCTTCTTCATACGCTGTCCTACTTTCATCTTTAGACAAAATCATTACGACTTTACACTTATCTCCAAAAAATTAAAATGAAAAAAAGATTAAATAACCTTGTAATTAAACTGCGAATCTAGTTATGATTGTGCATGAAACATAAGAGATCAAGCTTTTCAACAATCTAGTCATAGTGGGTGGCAAAACCAAAAACAAAAACAAAAAACAAAACTGTTTTTTCTCTCTCTTGAATATTGGGTTTACCGGTATATTTTCTTTGGAGAATTTGAACATCTGGAGGATGATAATGGAGGGATGATTTGTTGAGAAAAACCACCTAAAATAAATATGCGGAATATGGTTTTTCCAAGCTTTCGTACCTAATTCGAATCACAAACAAATATCGCAGACGCAATAATAGTCGAGATAATAAACCAACAAAATCAACACACCAATTTTAGCGTGGAAAACCCCAAATCGGGTAAAAACCACTGGACCGATTCGGCCGCTTAAAACTTCCACTATCAACGATAATAATGGGTACAACTAAGTCTAAGTCTCAATACAGCATAATCATCACCTATCAAGATGGAATCAAGAGAGGACCAAAAACGAACAAGAAAATCCAATTTTTCTTATTCGTGTATAACCTGGAAGACAGACTTACAGAGCACGAAACGAGATCTCACCGTTCAGAATGTTGCCCAGGACGTCGCGAACCCGCTGTCAAATTTTCAGGTTGATCCAACGGTTGGAACGCCGGCAAACGGAGAATTTCCGAGACCTCCCCTGTAAAATTCGAAACTGTCTTCTCCCGCTCCCGCTGCTGCCTTTTTTTTTCTCTCTCTCCTATTTGCTGTCTTGTTCTTTTTTTTTTATTTTCCTGGCCGCTTTAGGGTTATTAAAAAACCCTGTGGGCCCCTTGCCAGCTCACAAGAGCCGACACCCAACAAACTCCCCCTTCGGCTCAAAAAGTGGGCTCCAACAAACCCGCTCTCTGCCTGCAAGTTTTAAACTTCTCTTGAGGCAAAGTTTTCATTATCATGTGAGATCCATTCTCATCATAGTCAATACCTTTCGTCTGACTGAATCTTTCCACAACTTTTCTTGCCTTATACATTGGCTGTAAGCTGTTTCCATTTGACTTCAATCTGAACATCTGCTTGTTTTTCAAACCTCTCTTACCCTTTGGTAGTTTCACCAAGTCATAAGTGTTGTTCTCATGCAAGGACTTTAACTCATCTTGCATTGTATACAACCACTCGTTTTTCTTCTCATCTGAAAGAACCTCTTCATAAGTCTCTGGTTCTCCCCGTTTAGTGAGTAACACACAATCACTGGTAGAATATCTTCTGGAAGATTCTCTGTCTCTGTTGGACCTTCTCAACTGAGGCTCAACCGGTGGCTCTATTGTGTTTTCTTCAACTGATTCATTATCAACTGGAAGAGGATCATCTATCTGTGTATCTCTGTTGTCAGGCACTATAGGTAGACGAACCATACCTGCATCAACTTGCTCTTCACTGCTAGACTCTGGCTTCTTCGTCTCATCAAAGTCTGCAATGGTTTGGTCTTCCAAAAAGACTGCATCTCTACTTTTGATAACTTTCTTGTTGATCGGATCACAAAATCTGTACCCAGACTCCTCATGACTGTACCCAATGAAAATACATTGCCTCGTTTCACTGTCAAGTTTAGATCCCTCATCTCTAGGGATGTGCACAAATGCCTTGTAGCCAAAAACTTTCAAGTGCCCATACGAAACATCTTTCCCTGACCACACCCTTTGAGGTATATCATGATTCAAAGGAACTGAAGGCGAAAGATTTATCAAGTCAACCGCTAAACTCATTGCCTCCCCCCAATAAGGTTTTGGCAGCTTTGCATGAGAGAGCATACAACGGATCCTG
>CM039471.1:9287788-9331744 GCA_022433065.1 Begonia loranthoides
CCCCCCCCCCCCCCCCAATAAGATTTTGGCAGCTTTGCATGAGAGAGCATACAACGGATCCTGTCATTAATCATGCGGTTCATCCTCTCTGCAACTCCATTGTGCTGAGGCGTTTTTGGCTCTGTTTTTCTAAACTTAATCCCATGAGTTCTACAGTACTCCTCAAATGGTCCTCTGTATTCACCACCATTATCTGAGTGAACACATTTCAATTTCTTGTCAGTTTCCCTCTCAACTGACGCTTGAAAAAGTTTGAAGAAACTTAAAGCTTGATCTTTAGTCTTCAAAGTATAAGCTCATACCTTTCTGGAATAATCATCAATAAAGGTAATATAATAACGAGCACCACCAAGACTCATAGTATCCATTGAACAAATATCAGTATGTACCAAATCTAACACATTTAGTCTTCTCGACGGAGGCAAGCTTTTAAAAGATACCTTGTGTTGTTTACTAGCTAAACAATGAGTGCATACCTCTGGCTTTGTAAACTTCAAACCAGGAACTATATTTTTCTGAGAAAGCTTTTGCATATCATTCTCACACATGTGTCCAAGCCTCATATGCCATAGTTGAGTACACGAGTCCTTAACTGTATTCACTTCTCCCCTATAAGAAGTAGCCTGCACCAAATAAAGAGAATTCTGTTTCTTTCCTCTGGCAACCACCAATGACCCCTTAGTGAGCTTCCATTTACTTTCACCAAAGTGGTTATGGTATCCCTCATCATCAAGTATACCAGTGGAGATCAAATTGAGATGGATATCAGGAACATGTCTCACATTCTTCAGATGCAATCGGCATCCGGCATCAGTATCCATGTAGACATCACCCATGCCTACTATCCTGCACTCTGCGTTGTTCCCCATCTTCACCTGACCAAACTCACCAACACTGTAGGTAGAAAATACATTACGCTGAGAAGTAACATGGTATGAAGCACCCGAATCTACTACCCAATGAGAATCCTGACAAGCGATATTTACGGCTTCCTCATCATGGACAATTAAGAACTCATCGGTGGCTGTGGCTACCTTTTCATCTATATCACCCTCACCGGTCTTCTTTTCATTGCCCTTAACATTCGGATTTTCTCGAATGAACTTTCGACAAAATCTCTTTATGTGGCCCTTCTTGCCACAGTAATGACACTCAAAATTTGCATGTCTGCCGCTCTTGCTTTTGCTTCTGCTTTTATCTTTTGGATCTCTACTTTGACTCCTCCCCCTGTTTTCAGTGACTAGAAGATCTGACTGTGAAGAAGAACCTGTCGACTTTCTTCTCATCTCCTCATTCAACACACTGCTCTTGACTACATCCATAGCCAATATACCATATGGTGCTGAGTTGGACAACGACATTCTGAATGTCTCCCACAAGTCTGGTAAAGTACCAAGAAGTAGCAAACCCTGAATCTCATCATCAAACTTGATTTTCATTCCATCTAATTGATTTATAATCCCTTGAAATGTATTCAAGTAGTCTGTCATTGGTTTCCCATTTTGATACTTCAACACTAATAATTGCTTGATCAAATACAACTTGTTGTTACCCATCTTTCGAGCATACAACTCCTCAAGCTTGTTCCACATACTCTGTGCATTCTTTTCCTCAATAACATGGTTGAGGAGGTTATCATCTACCCATTGCCGAATGTAGCCGCACACCTGACGATGACATAATTCCCATTCTGCATCTATTTTATTGGTCGACTTCTCCTTGGCAAATACTGGCAAATAATAGTCTTTCACATAAAGGAGATCTTCCATCTTTCCTTTCCAAACATTATAATTGGAGACATTTAAAGTAATCATCCTACTTGTATTACTTTCCATTATTCGAATAAGCACAAGAACGACAACCTTGCTCTGATACCACTTTGTTGAGAAAAACCACCTAAAACAAATATGCGGAATATGGTTTTTCCAAGCTTTCGTACCTAATTCGAATCACAAACAAATATCGCAGACGCAATAATAGTCGAGATAATAAACCAACAAAATCAACACACCAATTTTAGCGTGGAAAACCCCAAATCGGGTAAAAACCACGGGACCGATTCGGTCGCTTAAAACTTCCACTATCAACGATAATAATGGGTACAACTAAGTCTCAATACAGTATAATCATCACCTATCAAGATGGAATCAAGAGAGGACCAAAAACGAACAAGAAAATCTGATTTTTCTTATTCGTGTATAACCTGGAAGACGGACTTACAGAGCACGAAACGAGATCTCACCGTTCAGAATGTTGCCCAGAACGTCGCGAACCCGCTGTCAAATTTTCAGGTTGATCCAACGGTTGGAACGCCGGCAAACGGAGAATTTCCGAGACCTCCCCTGTAAAATTCGAAACTGTCTTCTCCCGCTCCCGCTGCTGCCTTTTTTTTTCTCTCTCTCCTATTTGCTGTCTTGTTCTTTTTTTTAATTTTCCTGGCCGCTTTATGGTTATTAAAAAACCCTATGGGCCCCTTGCCAGCTCACAAGAGCCGACACCCAACATGATTCCATTTGACGGCTGCGTTTTTTACGCTCTCTAGCCTGGTGATTTTGAAACCAGTAGAAGACGTTTTTACCTTCAATCTTCCCATATCGACGGAGCTGTAACGTTATTTTTTGAATTTGCTCAGCTGATGGAGTTCGAGTCTCTCGCCTGTACAGCTCTTCCAGTGATCTCAGCTGCTCCGGCGTAGGGTTCCACCGCGAGCTCACGCCCACTTGTGGACTATTATATACTTCTCCCTCTCTGTCTCCTCGTTCACATGTGCTGCAACGTAATATATAATATAAGAATTAAACTTTCATGATTTAGAGAGGGAGAGAGTCCAACTAGAAATTCGTTGGTCGGGCTGAGTATGAGAGGGTCCAACTAGAAATGGAGTATGAGTTTCCTTCAAAAAAACTTCTGAATTAGAACAATATCCCAAACAAAATTCAACCTCATAGATCTGTAAAAAATCCCACTTGCCGTGACTAAGTTTCAATGCTACAGGGTCGTCTTTTCCTGGTTCAAATCGAGAGAGAGCGAGTAACAAGAATAGACTCTCTCTCTAAATCATGAAAGTTTAATTCTTATATTATATATAAGGGGGGCCACGTCTGAGATCGAGCAATTCGTTGCTCGGGCTGTCATCCAAGCTGTGGACCGCTGCTTGGAAGAACTGTTGGCCAAACAAATTCCTTTGTTGGATTGCGGTTTGGGTCTGCTATGTTGCAGACTCAAATGAGTTGGGCTGCAGTCCAAGCTTATTTAGGCTGCGCTCCATAACATTATATGAGTATTATTTTTGGGCTTTTTGTTTCTGTTTTGGAGGGATTCAATTCAAAGATTTTTATTTGACCTTGTTTGATGGAAATTTTAAGATTTTAAAGTAGAAAAGTTTAACCTAAAAATTTACCTCTTACTTTTGGACAGGTAATCATTATTAAATTAAAATATGTGGACTTTAGATTTGGACTATTTGGACATTGACCTTTTGGTCATTGTAAGCCAACATCGAGGTAAGGATTATTTATGCACTGCATTTGCATACTTTTTATAAAATAATTATTTTGAGACTAGTCTCATACTAAAACGACTCGTCCATTTTTATGACCGTCAGATTTTTATATTATATTTTATTTTCACTGTTCTCATTTCATTTAAGCATGCCTATAAATATTTGTTGATCAACTTGGTCGTGCAAATCAGGTTTGATTGACTCGATTTGGGGTCTATTTTGTTTTCACACATTCTACTATGCAGAATGTGTTTGTTTGTTATTGAATTGGATAATAGGAGATTTTTCAAATGTTCTTAGGTTCGAATCCCTAAGGTGCAAATAGGTAATAAGACAGTTGTATATGTCGTGTCCTTGGATTGCGAATCCCTAAACCTGATCAGAGTATTATTTGGCTTTTGCGATCGCTGAGCATCACTTTTATTCTGTTATATGCCTATGGCATGGTGTGCCCAGAGTCCATGAGTGACTCCATTTTCACTGTGATTTTTAATTTGTACAACAATAGCTTATTTTAATTATTAGTGAGTGATTTCATACATATGCTCTTTTGTACATTTTTTTCTGAAAGGAATTTTATAAAACGTGAGATTTAAATTAATGCATGCTTAAGAATCCTTTTAATTAAATTTTCTTTAAAAACATAATCCCTATTGAGTTTAGTCAACTCACCCTAATGACACATTTCATGATTTTATCACTTGAATTTTATCACTTGGATTTCCAGTTATCAAGTTAAGTTTAGATCCGGTGAAGTTTTGTTTTTATTGTAATATTCTCCCTTGAGAGATTTTTGTGAGATATATTCCATCTGGATGACTGTAATCTCTATTATTAATTTTTACACAATTATTTCATTTTAGATTATATTGCTTTACTATCCGATATCATTTGTTGGACTTGTTAAGTCCATGTTCGTCGGGCTCTGCTATTAGCTAATAGTTTAAGTCTTCTGCTGTTAATTAATAAAATTTAAGAGAAAAAGGGTTGAGCGATTTGGTCCTTCGGGCCAGGTCATTCCCCATTCTGTCTTGGGTCCTTTTTGGGTCGTGACAGAATTTTTGGTATCAGAGTCAGGTTCTATCTTGAATAATGATATCAATAAAATAGATAGTATAATAATATACAAGGATTTACAAATACTGTACATAAGGACAAAGTACAAAAATTAATTGGCATTAAGGTGCTATTAAAAAGACATCTTAAGGTTGTCCATTGGTGGATAAAGACATTTCACTAATCAGACACAGATAATTTGCATTAGTTTGGATTTAGTTAGAAGTGATGTTGAGTACACTTTGTAAAAGATTAGACATAACTTTACTGAACCTATGAGTCTGCGAACTCTTCTGGGTTATGTGTGTAGACCTGTGAAGTTTAAATTTGAGAAACCTATAATAGAAAGAAATTCAAAGCTTCAGTTTCTTTCCAAAATCCAACGCTCTCTCTTTCATATTTGGAATCTGTTAGTCTAAGTTCGAATCTTGCGTTTGAAGACTCTGATTTGAATACTGTTGGTAGAGATTTCTAATTAGGCTTTGAATTGTACAATTCGACACTAGTGTAAGTTATTGCATAGGCAGTTGAAAATATTTGGACGAAAGATTGGGGTTGTTCAAATAGATCAATGAATTCAATAGAGAGTTCTCTGATAGTAACTTATATTGAAATCTCTTAGGATGAAATTATAAAACATTTAAAGTCTAGTGTCGGAGCTTACCCAATGAGTGTTGAAAATTGGTTAACGATGATGCAAACTAATGTGACCGCTATTAAAGTTCCAATAGAGTATTGAGTTGTGTTTATAACATTTTATTTTGAGAAAATGGTTGTGGCAAAAGTCTCTTAAATTGGATTAACCATTAGATTTGATGACATAGACTCAGTTTGAGGCAATTTTTAGAAACAACTATTAAAACGCTGGTAATCGCCAGCATGTGATAAGTGTTCATCATGATTTGGATCATGAGAGTGTGACTATAAAGAAGCTAAAAAATTTCCTAATTTTGAGTTTTTCCATAAATAAGATATATGAAATGTGTCTCCTTTGTTCAATCTGTTGCCTTATTGTTGACGGGTGTAAATATTGGTTGATCTAACAGATATATCTATAGATCAGTTCAATGTAATCCTAGGTATGGATTGGTTGAACTTATATAAGTTAAATACCGACTGTTATCAAAAAAATTAATACCCTTATATTTAAACTTATACAAATCCTCCATCGACTACTCCTATCCTTTTTATCGTGCATACCTACATCATAAAACTTAAATTATGAGGCTAAGACTCAGTCAAAGATAGAAAATATACAATGCACATGTTATGCAACTTTATAAAACGTATGTAGTTTTTGTTTTCATTTTCCTTTACCTCTACTTTTAACTTTAGTTTCACTTAACCATCCAGACATTGGAAATGTCATCATATAAGGTAGAGTGGAACTGTATAGCCCACATAACTGTATAGCCCACATGGGACAGCCGACTCAAGAACCCACACCTCACAACATCTATTTACATTTATTTCTATTTTCATTTAGTTCCACTTACCCATCCAAGAGTCAAAGGTATCATCATACAAGGTAGAGTGACGCCGTATGGCCCACATGGGGCAGCCAACTCAAGAACTCATACCTCATCACACCTATTTACGTTTATTTTCATATAATGTCAATTTATTTTCAAAACATATGTATAAAAACATTTATATACATTTTCAAAACCATGATGCATGTCTATGAAATGAATGCATACAATTCTATCATCATATCACATTATAATAATACAACATGTTCTATTTCTTCCTTTAGTGTTTCTTATCAATCATCAAACAACCAACTTTTAATATTTTTTTTAACAATCAATACTATCCTTGTATCAATGACAACGCGAAAGCATACAAACAATTCAAATCATATCATATTACTATCCTTATACAAGTCCTAACTTCTTGTGATATAAGCTAAAGGGCCACAAACATACAATATCACTTACCTCAATTTATTAGCTTAAAGTCTTGCAAGTGCCTTCAACTACCCCTTTTGATCTTTAATACCTTGAACATACGAATCTAAATTAGTATGAATAAAGACTAGACATAATTAATCTATTATCTCAACTACACCCTTACAACCATGAAGAAACTCAACCTACCTTGATAAGAAGAACCATAGCCTTTTCCCCTCCAAAGTTTACTTCTCTACAAGCTAAATATTCCTCCTTCACCCTTACAACTTCCCTCTCTTTCTCTCACGGTTCCCTCTTCTTCTTTCTCATTTTCACGGTTCCCCAACCTCAAGCTTTCTTCCTTCTTATAAGAAGCCAATTCTTTCTTCAACCATCCTAAGCAGGAAGTGGCATCTCCACAGCAAGGAATTGATGACTAATCAACCCTTGTATCCAATAAAAACATAACACATTGGCACATTTCTGGCGACCTTTCAACTTACAATTCGATCAACCTCTTCAAATGACCAACCACAAAATAGCCTAAAACAAAACTCTGTGTTTTCTTCAATATACCGGTCGATCAACTTCTTTACATGTTGATTAAAAATCCAATGTTTTACAATATGTAATGACCATGATCGACTGCTAAACCCTTATGATCGACCACTAAACTCAATTCTGCATTACTGTCAGCTGTTCACCAATCAACCGCTAAATTCCCTTATTTTGACTCTATACTGAAGTCAAACAACCACTCATCCATTTGATCAACCACTAACTAACAAAAAGCTCTTATTTCATCAAACTATAAAATTTGTGGTCAATCATCTCACCTACTGATCGACCACTACTCTACCACTTAACCAAAAATTCACATTCTCCTAAAACCATATTTCACAATTAATTATACTCACTAAAAATCATCTTCACTTAATCTTATGCTTACTACCATGAAAATTCAGGGTATTACAATTGGACTGGATACTTAGGATATTTCACCAGCCTTTTTCATTTTCAGGTTCAAGGTGGGTAACACATCGTTGAGCTCATCTTCCTGAAGCAAGAAGCGACATCAGAGATGGTGAGAATTATATTCTATTACAATAAGTAATTTAGAATATTTTATTTTAGTACTCATCTTTGCATTGCGTCCTTTGTATGCAGTGTTATGCGTTGAATGAAGAAGAATACTTCAACGTTCAATTTCAAAAATCGCTAATGACAATAGGTTGGATTCACGTAAGTAAACTTCTTGCTTTTTCGGTTTGTCTTTCATGTTTGAACAGTTCTAATGCATGGTTTACATTTCAATCACACAAAGCAACTGTGTTTTTTTTCGTCTGTTGACCTACATACTCACTACATGTAATACCCTGACTTTTTTTTAAGTGGATAATTATTTAATTATCGGGGTATTACGAAGGATGAATTTGGAAGAATTTCCATTTATTGAGATTAAATGGAATTTACTGTAATTAAAATAAATATTTATTTAACGAATTTAAATTATAATATTTGGGATTTATTATAATTGTTGTACATTAAGGATTTAATTAGGGATTTAAAATGATGAAAAGGGTATTTTAAAGTTAATGAATAAATTGGATTTAATTTAATAAATTAAATTAAGGTGTTAGTGTAAAGGTTGAACCGATTCAGTTGGTGTGGCTTGGCTGGTTCTGTTTAGATTGTATTGGTTTAATCCGGTTCAAGCTAAAAGAAAATTAGAGAGGGGAAGGGGGAAATCGAGTATGCTGAAGAGAAGAATCAGAGAGAAAGAGAGAGATGCAGAGGGCGACGACCAAAAGGTGAACGATGAACGGCGGGTTCGCAGTTAGAGCTCGAGCTCTGGCGTTTGAGGCGGTGGCCAGCTCCTGGCGTGCAAGTGGTCCGACGAACGACGAGCAACGGTCACGGGTGTCTAAGGCTCGGGATCCATTTTGGCCGGCGACGAATCCTGGCTGTGGGGTTTCTGCGAGCGGTCTTTTCCGGTTTCGGGCGAGGTGGTTGAGGTAAGCGGTATTACAGGAAATATTGTCACGTGATTATAGTTTTAGTGTTTTGTAATAAATAGAATTGCTTTGTACTGGGCAGCGAGTTGCGATTTTTGATTTCAAAACTTTTCTTCCCCAAATCCCTAGCTTTAACATGGTATCAGAGCATCTCTCCTCCGTCTGCACACTCTCTCCGATGACTCGAAACAGGGCTTCGTTCAGATCTGTGGTTGTCGGCTCTTCCTCAGTCGACGTTCCTCCCGCGGCTCCTCCTTCAGTCGCTATTCCTCCCGCGCCTGGTTCACTGTCCGCGGCTCCTCCTTTAGTCGACGTTCCTCCCGCGCCTGGTTCACTGCCTGCCGTGCCCTCTTCGTCGTCGAGTTCATCGTCTGAGAATCTGCTCACTACTATTGAACGTTCATCTAGAGCAAGCATGGAGGATTCTAACAGTGCCTATTTTCTACATAACTCAGATCATCCAGGTTTAATTCTCGTTGCACATCCTCTTCACGGTCCAAATTTTCTCACTGGAGACGAGCTATGATTATGGCCCTAGTTGCGAAAAACAAATTTGCTTTTGTAGATGGCTCGATTACTCAGCCTTTACCTTCCGATGTTAGATTTAACAATTGGCAGCAATGTAATAGCATGGTTATCTCATGGATTTTGAACTCAGTGAACAAAGATATTGCTGATAGCCTGATTTATTTTGATTCTGCTTCAGCAGTTTGGAGCGATTTGTCTGACAGATTTAAGCAAAGTAACGGACCAAGAACTTACCAATTACGCAAGACACTGTCATCTTTCTCTCAAGGAAACATGGACGTCAGCTCTTATTATACACAGATTAAAATTCTCTGGGATGAACTACAGGATTTCAGACCCATTCCAAATTGCTCCTGTGGAGGTATGCAATCGTTAGTTTCTTATCATCAACAGGAATATGTGATGCAATTCTTAATGGGTTTAAATGATTCATTCTCGAATATTCGTGCCCAAATTCTAATGATGGACCCCTTGCCTAATATTGGAAAAGTTTTCTCCTTGATTATTCAAGATGAAAGGCAAAGGTCAGTGATTGAGACACGTTCTTCTTCCGAGCAATCTAATCCTATGGCTTTTCAATTTGTTTCTCGTGCTCATAGTCAATCTGGATCCTTTTTTAAGCAGAAGAAAGATAGGCCTTTTTGCACAAATTGTAAATTGCAGGGACATACCATTGAGAAGTGTTATAAGTTGCATGGATACCCCCCTGGTTATAAAACAAAAGCAGGCCATAAGGTTGCGGTGAATCAAACCAGTTCAAACAAAATAGGTTTTACATCTTCTGTCAATGTTGCAAGTGGCCTTTCACCAGATCAGTGCCAACAATTAATTGCCCTTTTGAGCTCCCAACTTCAGCAGCCTTCTACTTCCATCAGTGATAACTCGGATTGTTCTACTTCCACACCTTCCGCTTCCAATTTCACTGGTAACTCTCTATATCTATATTCAAATTCTATTTTTTCAAATGCTGCTATTCATTCTTCGGATCAGTGGGTTATTGATACTGGAGCCACACACCACGTTTGTTCTAACCTCTCACATTTCTCCCATTCTCACCCTGTTGCACATCAGTATATCACTCTTCCAAACAATTCTAGAGTTCAAATTAAATGCATTGGCACTGTCATTGTCACTTCAACAATTTGTCTTTCAAATGTTTTGTATGTTCCAGATTTTCGCTTTAATTTACTGTCTGTTAGTGCCTTAACATCCTCTCTCCTATGTTCCATCATTTTTCAATCCACCAAATGTTATATCCAGGACCTCATCTCGGACCAAAGGATTGGGACGGGTGAAAGGAAAGGCAATCTCTATGTTCTGCAACAAAATCCTTCTCCAGTCTCCTCGTCTACTTCTATGGTATCTCCTTTTGCTGATAGATTTACATCAAATGAATCAAATCCTGTTCATTGTAATTCTTGTAGTTCTGACTTTTCTCTATGGCATTATAGACTCGGTCACCCTTCTCCTCATATTGTTCAGAACATTAAGGACAAATTGTCGATTTCTTTTCCTTCAACTGATTCTCATAAGACTTGTGTGATATGTCCTATGACTAAACAAAGGAAAACATTTCACATAACACATTGTCGAATTCTTTATTTTCTCTTATTCATTGTGATGTATGGGGACCGTTTGCAACTCCTACTTATGATGGCTTCAAGTTTTTCCTCACTATCGTAGATGATTGTTCACGGGCTACATGGGTCTATCTCATGAAGTCAAAATCTGAGGTTCGTACCATTCTGCCTCAATTTTTTAAACTGGTTGAAACTCAATTTCATGTATCTATTCAAAGTATTCGTTTTGATAATGCTCCCGAATTTGCATTCGTCGATTTTTTCAACGAAAAATGTGTCCTACACTTCAAGTCTTGTGTTGAGACACCTCAACAGAACTCGGTTGTCGAACGAAAGCATCAACACATTTTAAATGTTGCTCGAGCTCTTCTCTTTCAATCTCATCTCCCCCTTTCTTATTGGGGAGATTGCATTCTTACAGCCGTGTATTTGATTAACAGACTTCCTTCTCCTATTCTTCTCAACAAATCTCCTTTTGAGAAACTTTACAACAAAATTCCTACTTATACTCATCTTCGCACCTTTGGTTGTCTTTGCTTTGTTTCTACCTTAACCAGTGGTCGTGACAAATTTTCTCCCCGTGCTCGTGCCTCTGTTTTACTCGGATATCCCACTGGCTATAAAGGTTTCAAGACTTTAGATATTGAGACAAATAATATTGTCATATCTCGAAATGTTACTTTTCATGAATTTATTTTTCCTTTTACTTCTAAACCTCTTTCTTCAGACACTATTTCCTCCATTCTTCCTACTTCTACCGAATCCATTTTCCATCATGATCTTGTTATCCCTATTCCTTCACCTATTCATTCTGAGTCCTCCTCTATTTCTCCTACATCTCCACACTCTGACCTTCATGATTCATCTTCTTCTCATAACAATTCTTCTTCTATTATGTCTTCAATTCCTCCAAGACCTCCCAGACATATTCAGCCTCCTTCTTATTTGCAAGACTACCATTATTATCTTTCAGCTGCTCCTAATTTTATTCTTCCTTTATCTTCCTCTAAATATCCCATCTCTAATTTTCTATCTTACCATCGGTTCTCTCCTTCCTTCAAAGCGCTCAGTCTTGCTATTTCTTCTCATTCTGAACCTACCACTTATAACCAAGCCGAGCGATTTACTGAATGGAAGGATGCCATGACTGCTGAGTTGTTGGCTCTTGAGCGTAATTCTACTTGGTCTATTGTTCCTCTTCCACCTAACAAGTCTGTAGTTGGATGCAAATGGGTTTACAAGATCAAATACAATGCTAATGGTACAATTGAACGCTACAAAGCTCGTCTAGTTGCAAAGGGGTTTACGCAAACCGAAGGTATAGATTACTTTGATACTTTTTCCCCTATTGCTAAACTTGTTACTGTCAAATTGCTGTTAGCCTTAGCCTCAATTCATGGTTGGCAATTACATCAATTGGATGTTAACAACGCCTTTCTTCACGGGGACCTAAATGAAGAAGTTTTTATGGAGATAGCCCCCGGCTATCAGGTGCCCAATTCTGTCTCTCAATCTCATACTTCTGGACCATTAGTTTGCAAGCTACATAAATCGTTGTATGGTTTGAAACAGGCTTCTCGACAATAGTTTGCCAAATTTTCAACCGAATTATTATCTCATGGTTTCAAACAGTCTGAATCGGATTCTTCTTTGTTTATTCGATTCAAATCTGATTCTTTCCTTGCTGTTCTTGTATATGTGGATGATATAATACTGACAGGAAGTTCCACCGATGACATGACCTTGTTCATGGACATTTTACATCACCGGTTTCAGTTAAAAGATATGGGGAATCTCCACTATTTTTTAGGTCTTGAGATTGCAAGAACTGCTAAAGGCATCTCTCTTAATCAGCGGCATTATGCTCTTCAACTTTTAGCGGATTCTGGTTTTCTTGGCAGCAAACCTGTCCCTACTCCTATGGATTCCAATTGCAAGTTATCTCTTGACAGTGGTTCTCTTTTGGATGATCCCACTGTTTTTCAACGCCTTATAGGTAAACTTTTGTATTTGACTATAACCCGTCCTGATATTTGCTTTGCTGTCAACAAATTAAGCCAATTTTTGGCTCATCCACGGTCCTCTCACTTACAAGGGGCTCATCGTATCTTGCGTTATATTAACGGCTCTCCAGGACTTGGTTTATTCTATCCTGCTAGTTCTTCTATTCAGCTGAAGGTTTTTACTGACTCTGATTGGGGTTCTTGTCCCGAATCTCGGCTTTCTATTACGGGTTTTTGTGTGTTTCTTGGTAATTCCTTAATCTCTTGGAAGTCCAAGAAGCAACACACCGTTTCTAAGTCTTCAGCAGAGGCAGAGTATAGAGCTAAATCATTTGGTTAAACGCTCTTCTTGTTGATTTTCGGGTGTCACCCCCTTCTCTTACACTTTTATTTTGTGATAGTCAATCTGCTTTACATATTGCTGCTAACCATGTTTTTCATGAACGAACCAAGCACATCGAGATTGATTGTCATTTGGTTCGTCAACAAGTTCAATAGAATCTTATCAAAACAATGCATGTTTCATCTCGCCATCAGCTCGCCGACATTCTCACTAAGCCTCTTCATCCCAGTCTCTTTCGTGAACTTCTTTGCAAGATGGAACTGCTTAATTTGCATTGTCCATCTTGAGGGGGGCTATTACAGGAAATATTGTCACATGTGACACGTGATTATAGTTTTAGTGTTTTGTAATAAATAGAATTGCTTTGTACTGGGCAGCGAGTTGCGATTTTTGATTTCAAAACTTTTCTTCCCCAAATCCCTAGCTTTAACAAGCGGTAAGCCCAGTCGATTTCCTCATTCTCCTTTGTTCTCTCATGATCGGCGATGGCTGGGAAAACTTGGACAGGGCTTCGGTTCGCGATGGCCAGCTTCGATGGTCCAGGTTACTCGCGGTTCGGTTCATTTGGTCTGTTCCAATGATTCTTATCATGCGGTCTAGAAGGTAGCTGAAAGGCAGTGCATGGAGAGCCCGATCTGAAATATCAGCTTCTGATGTTGATATCGTGGGATAGGTTTGTTTTACATTTTCAAATTTCAATTGTGTTTATATTCAGCGTGTGATTGAGATAGCAGAGAAGGTTGATGACTTGAGTTTCTGTCGTCTAGAATTTGAGAGGCTGTGTGTGCCAGAGTTGAGGGAGATGAAGTGTGTGGACATTCTGTTGATTTTCTTGCGCGTATTGGTGGTTGGTCCTTTATTGTTTCTCTGCTGCCGTGTCCTGGAGCTGATGTCGTCTATGTGTTGGATACCGGAGAGCTGTCTGTGTATAGTTTTCTTCAAATTGTAAGAATTGGGTGTGTCTGGCCGTCTAAGCCCTACCTACAAGTATGTGTGCTTGAGTAGTGTCGGTTTTTCTTGAGTGCAGTATTGTTGCATTTCCTTTGTCGGCTCCTTGGCTGTAGATATCGCTTGTATTAATGATAGTGTAGAGTTTGTTAATGTTCTGTAGGGTGTTGTAACTCTGTGATAATCTCCTAGCAGGTTTTGTGGTTGAAATGTCTTGTTTATTGATGCTCTGTATATTGAGTGTATTGCTATTGCTATTTCCCTTGTTGAATTTCTTACTGTTAGGCCTTTCCTTGATTGATTGCATAGGTTTCTTTGCTGATAATTTATGCTATTCAGTAACCTGCTCCTGCTATTTAGTATTCTGTTGTGTTTCTTGCAATTCCTTCTGATGAATGCTTAGAGTGGTGATAAACGGCTTGGACGTATGAGTTAAGCGTGTAGTACAGAACAAAGAGTTAATGAACTAAAAGCTATGTCATGAATGATGATTTTGCTCTTTATTGTTCAGTGAATATTTCTGTGTTAACCATATTTTTTTTGGTTTAATGGCTATGAGTATTGTCTAGAGTAGACTTCTTTCCTTGCTGAAGAAATTAACTAGAGCAATGATCGTAACAATAGTCTTATTTTGTTGAGCATGTTTAGATTAACCTAATTAATAAGTATGTTCACAGCGTAGCTTAACTAACAGCTTAACTAATTTACTAGAGAATGATTAAGTTGTTAATTTCTTTAAAAGCTATTAATTGATTGAATGCATCAACCTAATCAATTTAGTTAACCTAACCAACTAATTACTACAAGCATGATAATAAGTTAGGTTATAAACTTCTCAATTTATTGCTTAGAATTATATGTCATAACCTTTTCGTTGTACATATTTATGTTCGTTTTGATTGTCATATGAACACTCTTGTATGTGTCCTTAGTTAATTCTTGTATGTGCTTTTAGGATAGTTTCATGACGATAGAAACAATTAGGAACACCACCACGGGGTGGCCACACGTCTTGAGTGAGGAAAAGAATTAATCATTCTCTTATCGGGATCACAAGACTAATTAACGTAATAATTAGAAATCATAGAATTTCCCAAACTCCACTGTAACGACCCAGATTTTCGTAAATTCCTTGAAAATGCGTAAAAATTTGAAATTTCTTTCTTTTTAAAACTAATCATATCAGAGTGCGTCTAAATCGGATCGCTACTAACCATTCGTAAAACTCATTATAAAGACTCAGTGAATAAAATGCAGAAGCGTTATGAAATCGTCTATTTCAAATCATTGCAGAAGCGTAAATAATTTAAAGAAGAGACTAAACAATTGAATACAATACAATAAAGCTTAACGTATTTACAATCGTTCCTCATTTTACTCTTAGCTTAGCCAGCTCCGAATCTCGTTCGTGCAAATTCCTTCACCTCTGCTTTATTATTTGTTCGTCGTTCTCGTATATAAGTCTCTTATTATCTATTCGTCGTTTGTACCTACACCACAAGTAATACGAGAGCCTAATGGCTCAGTAAGGAAAAAGGTTAATGCAATTATGCTTATGACCCTCTTTAGTTCATTTGGAATGGGGGCCACCCAAACCAATCATTTCATTAGTCATATACTATTTTATTACTTTAGTTTAAGTCATTCGTTCGCTACTCATAATTCGAGTTGGAGATTGGAGAATCCGTGGCGGTAAGGTAGATCTTTATCGGCTTCAACCACCTAGGGTAGACAGTCTCGCAGTCCTGACAAGGGAAATGTAACGTTCTCTTTTAATCCTGTCTAACTGGCTGATCTATACTTACCCTACCATCCCCCAACTCCCTTATTTTTTTCTTTGTGTCTGTGCCGAACTAAGCTATCGGACCACAAAGGCCTTTATTATCTTATCGTTTTACTCATTTTCATCATTTATCCTCACTCATGCATGTGTGTGTACCACCCCGTGGCACTCCCTATTAGTTTCTATTAACATGATGCATGACCATACATTCTCAACCTAACATAATGCATGATGCTCAATAACGTAACTTTAACAGAAATTGAAGTGCGCATTTAAAGTAATTGAAAGCACATACAAGGAAAGCAAACATATAATAGAAGGAAATAACTGCACACCACAGAGAACAAATACAATGAATTGAAACAAGAAAAACATGCTCGAATTAATAGAACAATATCATTCGGAAAATAATCGAAACATACTATCAATTAACATGTAAATTATCCTAGTCTAATTATATGTTTCCTATACTTATTATTTTAAGTGATTTAAATATGCTTTTGTTCTAGTTTATTGGTTAAGCATACTAATTGAACATATTAATCACAAGCTTATTACATGGCATATCTAAATTAGTTGTCGTGCGAATATTAATCTAATTTAATTACACGCTCGACTAATTCGTTATCATGCTCAAATTAACTAATTTAGTTAAGCTAATTAATATGATTATACAATACTAATTAATATTTAAACATGCATATTAATTTACATACTTAGCTAATTGATTTGCTTAAATAATAACTAACATGCTTGAAGGAAGATTACAATTTATTAATCTAATAATTATTAGTCGATTTACATGCTCAGTCGATTTACATGCTCGATTCCTAGTTCTAATTCAGTCACTTACTATGATCAGGTTATCATGCTCAAGTTGTCTAATTTAGTTAAGCTAATTAACATGCCCATCAATACTAATTAACAATTAAACATGCTGGAATTTGAGAAGTCGAACAATTGATTGATTTACATGTTCGAAAGATTACAAATATCGATTTAGTAGTTTACATGCTTTGATTAAATGCCTTGATTAACATGCTCAGGGATTATTAGCGATTAAACATACAAAGACATACATAACAGAATAATATTCATGCGTGAAAGGAGGAACTGTACGCAAAGTGTTAAACTAATTTCTGCAGGATATTATAATAATCAAACTGTGAACTATGAAAAATAGGATCATGCTCAAAGGTCTAGTTCTCAACATCATTCGTTCATACTTTTCAGGTCATTAACTCCTTTAATCATTCATCATGAGTTTATCAAGTGAAACATGTATAACAAAACTAAACAAGACTAACAACAAGAAGAAGCTATCACAGAAGTAATATCTACTGGGCATCAAACAATCTACACTACCAACAGGGAAATAACATAGTGAGGAAGTCAACAAGTAATGATAGTAAATCATTCAAGAGATTAGTAGCCACTAAAAACAACGTCACTTTTATCAACTTATCTACTAGCAATCGCAATATAGCATAAGGAACTTATAGAAAACTAAACGCATAACCCACGCACTCTACTTGCGGTGTAGGGCCTCCAAATGGCCAATGCACACCCAAATCCTTACCTCAAATCTTTAATGTGCATTAGTATTTCGTCGTTATTCTTCTTCCCTGTATTCATCATCAAGTAAACGTTCAATAACTAAATCTAATCTCCAGTATACATTGATCCGATTATTGAAGTGAATCTAAAACCAGCCGTCAACTATATACATTCACCTTCAATTACCCTATTCATGAATTAATCAAGCATACATGAATAATTCAACAACCAACATGACATAATAATTTATATTTTCATCCAAGTTAGAATGGCAGCAGTAAAAGGAGCATTTGCCCATCAACAGAGAACTACAACGCCAACAATATAGCAGAGAATCAACTCCCATACATTTCCAGAACAGATAACCAAATCAAATTCTTGATAGTTAATCATTCAACTAGTTCCAACAATTCTATATATCCCAACCAATATTCAGAATTAGAATTGTACTTAAAAACTACAGATTACTTCAACAAGTCATTAGTTTTGAAATCCTTAACGACATCACCAGAAGACAGAAACCAAATAACCAAAATAACAGAAAATGAAGCTCACCTTCAAGAAGCTCTCGGCCAACCTACCTCCAACTTTATCCTTTTCTCTGCATAGCATAATGAACCAGAGGCTCTTGGGTTCCAGCTTTATCAGCCACCGACAGCCACTGCCTAGTTCGTACTATGTTTTCCCCACGCCGATTCCATGCTGGAAAGGTTGTCTGCATAGTAGACAACACTTCATTCCAACTGGTTTAGTCAAACCCGGTCAGAGCTCGGCCCGTCGCCCACCAGAAATCTGACTAGATGCTGAAACTACCACTCCCAACCACAAATCAATACCGCAACGCCTCCACCGGCTACTAAATCAGAAGAAATGTGAAGGAGGAGGGAAACCATACCTCTATTTGTCATCGGAAACGAAACCCGTGGAGGTCCTGATTCCGAGCTCTATACTGCGAGCATTCCACCGAATGAAACAGTGTCGTTCTTCGCCGCCGGACAACACCTCCTCACTCGCCATCGTCATCTCCTCGCCGTGGACCTTGTCGTCACTTGCTCGTTTCCGATCACCTCACGCCCTCTTGCCTCTCTCTCATTCTCTGGTTCGTCGCCCGCGAAGAAATGGCCAGAAGCCATTTTCTTTTGTTCTCTTGTTTTGGCTTGAACCAGTTCATGCCTCCTCCACTTACTCCAATTAATCAACAATTTAACTATTTATTTCCCCATTTATTTTATATTAAATTTAATCATTTCATAAGTTAATCCCAACATTATAATTTAATCCATTACATTGATATTATTTTAGTTACATTAATTTTCATAAATTATAATCTAATGGATACGTTCTTGATAATACCCCGATGATTATTCAATTAATTCAAATGCCCCAAATTACTTTCAAATTATTTTTAATAAATCCTGATATAAAGATTCGGGGTATTACATCCACGCTCCATATACGAGCTATTCTTAAAACATGTAACTATTCCTAATATATGTAATTAAAAGATTGGTTTGGGGCGGACTCATTCCGAAGAATTAAAGAGCGGCATTTCATATGCATAAACTCATTTTCTTACTAGGCATTTAGGCTCACGTCTTACTTGCGGTGTAGGTATACGTATGCGCGGAGTTTCTCGAGCAAGGAAGAAGCAGTTGATGAGGGATTTGCATGCACGAGCTTGTGGTTGGCCAGACTATGTAAAGCGAGAAACGGTTAAATTGTAATTAATTTGTAATTAAATTTAGTTTTCTCTTTCATAAATTGTAATTTAAATGCTTAGTTATTTCCTTTAAATTATTTACACTTCCGCAAATATTTTATTTCTGAAATGATTTATTTCCGCAACATTTTAAAGTGTTCCTAACGGCCCGGCGTGCACTTTGATAAATTTTCTTAAAATTTAACGCATTTTAAATGCATAAAAAAATCTGGGTCGTTACACTATCCTTACTAGGTGTTGCTGCCAAAAGCAATTGCAATCGTCGTAACGCCAACAGATAAAGAGAGCTATATCTTTTCCCTTGTGTAGATTCATATTGCTTTATGCTTATGTGCTGATTTTTTTCCTTTACATTTCAGCCCACAAAACATCTTTCAGTGTACCAGTGGGGGGTTAGGGCTACTCTGAAATTGCAAGGAGATTGGCTTCCACCCTCGCGAAGATCTACCTAATAATAGTCTCTTGTACACCAAAGGGTTCAACGTATACCTAGACCCGTAGTTAGATTTGCGGAAGAAATCTCGCAAGAAGGCGACCCCGACTTAGTTTACTTGATGTGTAAGGATGCAGATTGAGATATTGATTTTGTTATACTGAATATCTATTCATTGTCTCCTTGCGTAGTTAATTGTTTTAACTTGGATAATATATGTTTATGTTTATGTTTATGTTTAGATAATATCTGGTTGGATAATATGTGTTTGATAATGCCACAGGGAAGAGAGACTAAAAGAAATTAAACTCTGGCAAAATTTTCAATTTTTTAAAGAGAAAGAAAACAACTTTGACTCAAACCAAATTAATATGTTCATTGCAACAATTTAAGGTAGAGGAATCGTTGAGGAAATCACTTTGAGTGTAGTATGAATTTATATAAGGTAGAATGATGTATGACTTTCCACGGCAGAAACTATGACGTTCCGCCGCAGAATAACAACTTTTCGCAACGGAAAGTATTACATTCTGCTGGGGAATGATAGACAAAGTATGACTTTATTCATAATGACATTCCACCACGAAAAGTATGATGTTCTACAGATGAACAATAAACAAGCAGCTTCATACTTACCACTTGCGTTCTGTAAAGGAATGTATATGGTTCTGCCGTAAGATGAAATTTAATTATTTAACGGCAAACATGACAACGATGTTCACAATGTCTATTTTTTATAGTTCAGTGATTAAATTATTAGCAAAAATTATTCAATAATTAACCTGACATTAAACAAAAAGTATCATGGTTAATTTGTTAATTTTTCTATAGAATTTGTTGCCTAGGAGTAGTACCAGAGTAAGAGATCAACCCAATTACTAGTAAGGACAATAATTAATAATTTATTTTAATTAAATATTATAATAGTGGCATAAATGCAAATCACTTTAAAATAAAATTGATTATCATTCCTAGCTAAAATTCTATGGATTTCAACAAATATTTTTGTAAAGAGTTTGAGTAGTAAATCAATTTGTAATTATATGTTGTGAATAGTCAACAGATTAATAAGAGTTTTAGATTTTTTGGACTTATATTTGTTTGAGCTTTGGTTTTAGTAGGTCTGGTTTGAGATAGAGATTTATTTTATGTCTAATATTATATTATTTTCTTAAAAATTATTTTAAAACGTATTCTCATATAAAATTTACGTGATCATTTTGTTGGCTCATCTGTTTTAATAATATTATTATATTTTTACAAAACATGTTTAAAATTGAGTATACATATTTATTTTCTTGATCAGATTAATTATATGAATCAAGTTTGATCAACTCATGTAGGGATCATATTTTCCTTTATGCATATTTGATCGTTAGAGGATATATTGTTTGTTATTGTTAGTTAGAATAATAAAAAAAGCTATATATTTCATGTTTCTGAGTGCAAAACCTTAAATCTAATCAGAGTCGTTTGTTGTTGCGATCTCCGAGTATCGCATTTATTGGTATGTCGATAACATGATATGTTCAGAATCTGTAAATGATTTCATTTTTACTAAAATTACAGTAGTGAGTTATTTTATGTTACGTAGAACATTACAAGGAGTTGTTTGAAAATGTACCCTACTGTATTTTGTTCTTATTGTATAACTTATTTTAACTCAGCATACTCATATACGTTTTCTTTATTATATTGTTGAAGATAAGATTTATCCTTACTAAGTTAGTTTGTTCACTCTAACAATATTTTTCCCTCGGAATGCAGTTCAAAGGATCCTTAGTCGTGGTTGCAAGACAAACTCAATATTTATTTTTAGTTATTTTTAATGTGAACTTTTCATATAAGATTTGACTCTTTATAATTATGGTTGAAATTAAATTATATATTTTTATTTATTTTATGACCCACTTCCTTTATTAATATTCTATCTCATGTCATTATTAAACTTTTAAATTATCCAAATTAATTAAGTTTTTACCATTTAAACTTCATTTGAGACTTAGTTGTCTATTCCATTTAAAAGTGAAAGGTAAGGCTAGTCAAGTTCCCGTAATTATCTCCCTCCTGTCTCGGTCTTGCAAGCTATACTTTTAAAATTATGTGTAGCTGGTGTTGGACAGAGAACCTGCTTAAGTTATTGTATTCTGAAACCTTCCTTCTGTCTTTAGTTATATTTCTGTCGACCCAATGCCAAAATCCTCGAAGGAACGTAATAAATGCATACATACTACCATACTAATTGAAAAAATGAAATAAAAAAGAAGAAATATTGAAAGAAATCATCTGCTCCTAAGTTCTGCCCCATAAGAATGTCTCAGCCTACTGTCTAGCTTGGATTCGCAGTTTGCTAAAGCCCCTTTTATCGTGGATTAATTTGTAATAATAAAGGCAAATGTCCTTATCATTCTATAATTAATGCATGTGAAATATTACTACAACTATTTCAATTATTTTTCATACGGTTAAAAGGCATTAGCTTTAATATCATTGATGGATCTCTCTTCTTTTGCACTTTCCCAACTTTGACTTTGGTCACCCATATTCCCTCCTATTTTCCTTCGAATTAACTAACTCTCACCAACTTTAATTAGACTTTAAATCTCTCTGAATTTAGATCCAAACAAAAGTAATTGTCCTAGAGTAAACAACTTCCTCCTAACAAGCTTCACTAACTACGTTGGTTGTGCGATGATTCTTAATACTTTCAATATAGTATTGTCTGATTCGAGCAAAAAATTATACGATTTTATTTTTGAGATTATCTCAAAATACGTTATACTAGTTAGTGCGAAAAATCTTACCTATAAATTATGCATTTTCTATTTTCTCAAGCGATGTAAAATTGTACGATCCTATTGATATAGATCGGGTTCACACCTGAACATTTTCTGTCTTCACAGGACAGATAGCAACATGTTGAGTCTAATTAAACAACTTAAGACAGACTTAACATTTAGGCTAGACCCAACACTTAGGCAACTTGTTTGTATAACTTACTAATAATTTTTACATGGGAAAATGACAAATTAAGCACCTTTGCGGTCAATTACAAGTCAATCGCTATCCTTTATTTTCTAACAAATTAACCACTGATGTATGGAAAAATGACAAAGCAAATATCGTTGTCACGCTTGCTGTTAACAAACTGATCTGGAGCCGCAACGGTCCGTGGAAAGAAAACCAAATTTGGCCTGGACGCCGCCACGTCTCAGACGCCGCTAAGACGCTGCAATTTCTCGGAACACCGTGGAGACGTCCTGCGGTTTGTTACTGGAAAAAATTTTGATAGCAAAATTGAGGGATTAAACGCGTGATTTTGGGGGCCGATAAAGGGGGTCATGGGATAAACTATGTGAAAAATGATAGATCTCTGAGAGATCTTCGATTTGATACCTTTTGTAGCCGATTCTGACACATGTAGCCAATTCTGACACATGTAGCCAAAGTTATGGTCTTTTGAAGTTGAAGAGATAAAAAATCTAATAAAAACATTGGATTCGTAAAACATACACATAAGGACTTTGAAGTAGCCATGAAACTCTCTGTTTTTCATGCATGGCTATTTCACAATCCGCAGTAGTTCTCAGTTTTTAGTCCCTATGTATATATTTTACGAATCTAATGTTCAAAAGAACATAACTTTGGCTACAGGTGTCAGAATCGGCTGCAGAATGTATTAAGTCGAAGCTCTCTCAGAGATCTATCGTTGTTAGGTTTACCCCATGACCCTTTTTTCGGCCCCAAAATCACGTGTTTAAGTCCTCAAATTTGCGATAAAAAAATTTTCTTGTAACAAATTGCAGGACGTCGTTGCAGCATCCGGGACGTTGTCGCGGTGTACCAGGAAATTGTAGCGTCTCTGCAGCGTCTGAGATGTCGCGACGTCCAAGTTAAATTTGACATTTTTTTCACAGGTTCTTGCGGAACAGTAAATATGACGGTAATATTTACTTTATTATTTTTTCTTACTTAAACTATTAATTTGTTAGACAAATAAAAGATAGTGATGTTGAGTTGCATTTATAGCCCTTCACGATACTTAATTTGTCATTTTCCCCTCTTACATTTTGCATTTAAATTGTTTTCAGGCTCATTTTTTTATTATATACTGTAAGGCCTGGAATGGGTTAATGGAGTAAAGTGAATGAGACAAGATGGAGGAAAAGAGGAGTGAGGGTAGAGAGTAGAGAGACGGCCTGTCAGACAGCTACAGAGGGGAAGCAGGTGGAATCCCTTACATGTGAATAACCACTTCCTTTTTTACTTTTTCTGACATCGTCTTGAGACCTGAACTCTTCTCTCTTCTCCCTCTTCTCTCTTTCTCCTAGAAAAGATTCTAGAGGGAGTCCCTTGTAGGGAAAATCAGGCCCACATTTCTACTTTCTCCTTCGTTTTTAATTATGAAATACTAAATCAGTGACTTCACTATCTTTCTCACTTCTTCTGCTTCTCTCAAGCCTCAGCAATGGCGGTATTATCGCTGAGATCTCTCTTTGCTGTGTCTCTCCTCATCACCTTTTTCTTGTCTCATTGTCCAGGTATAAACTCTCTTTATCTCTCTCACTCTTCAAAGACTGTTGCTATCAGTGTTGAATGATTTTTCTGGTTTTTTTCTTTGCAGGATGGGTCTCTGCTACGATTGTCACCTTCGACAACAAATGCAGTCACCCAGTTTGGCCGGGTATCCAGCCAAGCGCCGGTCAACCCATCGTAGCGCGAGGTGGTTTCTCTCTCCCACCAAACAAGGTCTACTCCCTCCGCCTCCCCACCCTCTGGTCCGGCCGCTTCTGGGGCCGCCACGGCTGCTCCTTCGACTCCAACGGTAAAGGAAAATGCGCCACTGGAGACTGCGGCGGTTCCCTGTTTTGCAACGGCCTCGGTGGAGCTCCCCCAGCAACCCTAGCGGAAATGACCCTGGGCAACAACCAGGACTTCTACGACGTAAGCCTCGTCGACGGCTACAACCTGGCCATCTCCATTACGCCAGTGAAAGGCACCGGCAAATGCAGCTACGCCGGCTGCGTGAGCGACCTGAATATGATGTGTCCGGTAGGTCTGCAAGTCAGATCTCAAGATAACGAGCAAGTGGTGGCCTGTAAAAGCGCGTGTTTCGCTTTTAACTCGCCGAGATATTGCTGTACAGGACGTTTCGGCAGTCCTCAGTCTTGTAGACCGACGGCGTACTCGAGGATTTTCAAGGCGGCTTGTCCCAAGGCTTATTCCTACGCCTATGATGATCCTACTAGCATCGCAACCTGCACTGGGGGAAACTATCTGGTCACTTTTTGCCCTCACCACAACTAGCTCTCTCTCTCTCTCTCTCTCTAAGAATGTGATCCATCCTTCTTGTTTGAAAGTTGATCCTCCACGGCGGTTTAGAGTCAAGATTGTTGTTTTCCTGGTGCAATGTTTAAACCAGCTAATGGGTAATTTATCTATCATAATCATGTATCCTGATTAGCGAAGCTTAACAGTTTGGCTTGTTCTGGTATGAGACACTCATAAAAAACAAAAAAAGCATATGAGATGAATATAAAATATGAAAAAAAGAAAGAAAAATAATAATTTGAACTAATCGTAATTAACAATGTCTAATCCATAATTAATAGTGTTTAATCCATGCAATCATATGGTGAGAACAACGCTGATTGATTCCAACAGAGCATTTAGCAAATCATCATAAAACAATGGACCGCGTATGAAAGTAACCAGGGAGCCTGTGCTGCAGCTAGGCATCGGCTTCAAATCCAGTTTTTAAGAAAATCCAACCACCAAAAACTCAAGCGCTACTCTGTCTTTGATGTTCCGCCGTCCGTTCTACGCCTTACATGTTCCGTTACACCAATTAATACGCCAACAAAGACGACCAAAGTTTTCTATTCGTATTGAAACATATAGATTCATGCGCAATCATCATTTTGTTTTCTTGGTCATGTTTTTTTACCAATTCTCGGGGATTTTATACTCTACTTGCAGGCGATAAACAAGAGTGTAAGATTGCAGGAGCATAGATGAAGTGCAGATTTGATGATCATAAAAAAAGGAAGGATTTTTATGTGGGAATAGATTGGCCTCACCATGCTGGCTGTTGTTGAGGCAGATCACGACTGTAGAAGGGAAATTCAAAAAGAAAAGTTGCCTTGAACCACCGGGGCAAGTTTCCATACAGTGCAGCCGGAAGAGGAATTAGAGGGCTGAAACAGAGAAAAACAACATCCATTATTTGCTCCTCTGACTCATATGCTCGCTCAAACTGTAAAACCAAATAAAACCAACAACAATTATCGAATTCAACCTAGTTGTTCTTTTATATAGTTTATACGCATCCATGCTTCCAAACTTCTTATCAGACGATTGCTGTGAACAATAATGCAGAACGATCAAATCGTGCAGTCGGGAAATATTCTCGAACACAAACCTCAAGAAGAAAAAGGAAAGCAAACCTCAAGAAGCGGTATCCCACTAAGAAAAAGAAGTAACAAAGTAAGAAATGCAGGGCCAAGAATTACGAGCCACTCGGCACCTTTCAGCACGGGTGTGGCAGCAACTAAAATTCCCCACCAAAGTAAGATCTGGGACAATTAACCAATAATCCATTCATTTTGACAAGAAATTATGGAAGAAAAGCAGTATCACCATCATAAAAGATGAAGGGCCAAGTCTAGATTCGTATAACTTCACACGATTGAAAATACAATTATCGAAATGAGCATAGATTCATCCCGAGATAGTAGTACTTTAGGAATAAGTTTTGACCGAGAATGGGTACTAACCTCGCCAAAATAGTTTGGATGACGAGAGTATTTCCACAATCCAATATTGCACCACTTGCCCCTGTTTTCTGAAGCATTTTTAAAACCCAACTTTTGTTGATCAGCTATAGCTTCAACTGAAAACCCCACAGACCACATAACCCAGCCAATAACGTCCCGAGTCTGGAGAGATGGATTTCTGCTGCTCGCATTTACAATTGTGACAGGTAAACTTACAGTCCAGACCCAGACAGCCTGTAGTAATGGAAATTCCGATTACAAATATATAAATCATGCGGTAGTTAAAAATAGAGCTCATAAAAAAGAGAGATTCCTTGAGGGACCTGAAATATCCAGAAAATGGCCAATTTTCCCAAATTACTGCGCATTTCATCAAAACGCCGATCTTCTCCCCACTTCAGAATCCTGAGGAGGAAGAGCAGAAGAAGCAATGATATAGATTTATAATTACATTAACAAAGTCAATATCTCTTTTAATGTTATTCATGTGTAAATGAAGCATATCGGATGAAAAAAGACCAAAATCACTTCCATATATAAGTTTCTGCTATTGCAGTGGATGAATCAAAACATGCGTTCAAATTGTATATTGCAACTTTTTCCCAGCAAAGCCAATTGAGCATGAGAAAGTAGCTTGACGACAAGATTATCTCGTACCTTAACAACAAGAACAAAGCCAGACGAAGACCCCATACTACGACAAGCAAAGTCAAAACCACCTGTAATACAGAAATGAAAATTAGACTTGTTTGATGCATAAGCACCTCATTTGCATTCGGTTTTTCTCCAACACCTCAATATCTATCGATCATCCCCAGCCGAAATTCTTGGAATGAATTCTCGACAAAGGTCACTTTGGAACACGGCTAAGTAATGACAATTCTCAGTTATTAGAAATTAGAAATCACGAGCTGTGAGTACTCTAGAATGAATGTGGCCAATTGGACAGTGGTTTTCCCAAATAATCCCATATGAGACAAACAAGCTCACTATCAGTACCTGCCTAAAATGCCAAGTAGCCTTCAGAAGCAGAGTCAATACAGCGATTATTACGAAATTTGTGCTTCCTGAGAAAGCAAAAGACAATTATCATCTGATAAAACCAAGCAAATTGGCGCTTGAAAAGACAAGAAATATTTCAGTAATATTATTTAATCATTTTACCATCAGAAACAATCATCTACTTCATCAACATAACCATTTTTCTCAGAAACTTCCAGGGGCTCCTCAATTTTTTCGGAATGAAAAGGGCATAGTTGGTTAGTCACGCCCGACAAAGTTATCAACTACAACCAAACCTACAAATCCTCCAAAAAAATGAGCACAGAGAGGAGCCAAATCATACCCGCGAAGTCAGTGACTTTGTCGAACTTGAGTAGAGCTGTGACGATGAAGAAGAAAAACTGGTACCCAACCTGCAATGCCAAACGTAGACATTAGAGGGAAAGAAAGCAAGAGAGAACAGTAAAGCATGGTAGGGAGAGAAGACCCACGGTGACTATGGCGGTGAGGGCCAGGAAATGGGAGTCGATTACGGTACCCATGGAGAAGACGATGAAGCTTTCTGCGTCGGACGGTGAATGAATGCAAGTGGATACATTCCAAGGAAGAAGATTGTGCGTGGTTGTGATTTGAACACGTACCAATTTTTTGAAAAACCAATTACATATATTTGATTTTCGGCCTCTCCAGCTATTGGACTCGGTTGGCCTCTCTCTGTCTCTGAATCCGTCGTCTTGCCTTTCTCCCTCGTCGCATTCAGGGTTAGACGATACTACTCCCTAGGATCTACAGCAGGAAATCTGTTCTTGAACTTTTTAAAGTAACTGAAAATTCCTCTTCACGTAATTGTTTTCATACTTTTGTAATCAAATTTAATTCATTAGCCAATACACACTTCATATATTCTTAAAACTTACAAAGTACAGATTTTTTCTTAGTTTTAGAACAGAACCAAAATTTTCTTTTTGTTTCTGTGTAAGAACAGCAGAAGAATCACTCAAAACCAGTAAAATAAATTCACATATTTGCATAAATCTCATATAATATACCTGTAGTTTCTCATATTTGACAAATCCACAAGGGAGGAGAAGAAGAAGAAGAAGAATTAAGTAGGTGCAATGGAAACCTTCTCAATCTCAACAATGTACTCCAAAGTAGAAAATGGAGGAATTTGAACACCAGTACCTAAATCTGCACCTTTCTCTCCAAACCCTAAAGCAGGGGGAATTATGACTTTCCTTTTACCCCCTGCTTTCATGGATTTCAATGCACATTCCATTCCTTCACACATACCTTTACTATACGGCCTCGAACCCATCACCAGAGCCAACGGCTTCTTCTCTTCGCCAAACGTATCGACAAATGCTTGCTCACTTCCCTCCACTTTTCCCTTCAGATCGATCACGACCAAGTCTCCTGTTCTTGGCGAAGCACCTCCGCCGACTCTCAGCTCGTAGTATCTGGTTATCGCAAAATTCATCGGTTTAGATACTCATTTTTGGACGGCTTGCAGAAACATCTGAGGATGTTTCATTAAACATTTTATTTTATTTAGAAAACTGCCAATATCTACCTTATTCCATTAGGCAAAACCACTTCCTGTTCCTCCTCAACATTTCTGCAGATCATTTTGGAAATACATCAACATTAACCTTGTCGAGTGGCAACCACAGAAATGGATTAAGCGTAAAAAATCATACTTTTTGAGGGTAAACTCTGTTAGACTACTGCATTTCAATATAATAGCACAGACAATGAATCAAATTAGCTGAAAATGAGTGGGTATTAACAGTTGAGAAATACAAAAGTCAATTCCGATTTTACAGCTCACCTCAAGGTTAAATATTCGAATTCCAACTCAAAAACCAAAGATGCATTACGTTCCCTGCTATATCATCATTATCTACGATCATGTGCGGTAAAACTCGACCATTAAACTCAACTGCATAGTTTTAGCTAGTCGACGCAGACAATTAGTTCCTTACACATTAGCAGAATCATCCATAAATCTAAACATCCACAGATAAATGGGCGAGAAAAAATGGGAATTTGATAACAAGATATTGAGAAGAAGATTACGAACCTCGTGTTGGATTCTTGTTGGGAAACTTCAAACCTGGTCTTAACCTGCTCGGAAATCACACCAGCAGCAAGAAAACCGACCCAAGCGAGCCCAGCGCCAAGCCCAAACCGCCTCGTCAATGAGGAAGCAATCCAGTCGGTTGATTCGACGGTGGAGGCCGAAGAAGACGGCTTTGCCGCCTGCTTCTGTGGTTGGAATTTAGTGGACATCGGTGCCGGCTGTTCCGCTGAAGACGCGATGAGAGACTGATATTGTGACTGGGAAGGAGGAACGGGGGGAGGAGGAGAAGATGGGGGAGGAGGTGGAGGCGTTTGTGAAGAAGAAATGTGGTGGTTTCTGGCGGGGTGGTGGGAGAAAACTGCGGGTGAGGTGAAGAAAGTGGCCATTTTTGGAGGAGAGAAAGGATTGGATTTTTCAGATAAGAGCGGGGAAGACCGAAGAAGAAAGCCAACCAGTTTGTCATGAACAGAGCCAGAGGTGTTTAAGTGGGTCCACAACTTATCCTTTGTATTGACGAGGAGGAAAAGGAGAGATTTTTAAAAGAAACACCTTTTAGAAACTGTTTTTCAAAAACGAAAATTTAAAAAGAGTTTATATATACATCCTATAATGTCATGATACACAAATATACAAATTGGTTTCAATTGCTGGAATCTAGATTTCCAGGAGGGGAGAAAGAGGCAGAGGGTGATACATCAGATGTTTGCATTTTGGCAGCTGTTTTCAGAAGCTGTTGGAAGGCAAAACATTTTATCTCAACCCCACTTTTTATCCTTACTATCATCTTCTTCCTCTATCTCTGTACACAAATTCATCACAAACAAATCTTACACAGCAAATACTCAACAATGGCTGCTTCTCTCACAACACAACAAAATGGTGCAATTCTGGGTGGAGAAAAAAAAATTAGAAGCCCCCCTTCTTGTTTGGGGTCTTCATCTTCAACCAACATCTTTTCCAACACAATCAACAAGTCACCGCCAATTTTTGTTCGGCAGCTTAACTCGCCCAGGTTCAACCAACTTCCATACTTGTTTTGTCTAGCCGGCTGAGGTTTCTGCAACACGTGCTGCTCTGCGAGCTTGAGGGCTGTTCAAAGGCTTCTGCAGTGGCTTCAGTGCAGCCATGATCTCAGCAAACGTGGGTCTCAGTTTTGGATCTCTATCATCTCAAATACACAAAAAAAATGTCAGATTTATTCCTCATCACATCAAATATGCAAGAAAAGATGGCAGAATATCTGTTGGATTTTGAGAAACAAAAGAAGATAGAAGCTACTCACGTTTGCCAACATTTGATTATAATATCTGCAATGGCAGGATCCACATTGTCCGGGATGTCAAGGCGACGATGCTGAAATCCGACCGCACCCACAACTTGCATTGGGTTCATTCCACCCCACGGTTGTCGCAAAGTAGATAGCTCCCACAATATCACCCCATAGCTGAAAACATCGCATCTGCACATCGAGCAATGAAGAAATTAATATAACTCAATTGCTATAACATGAGATTGATTGATCAAAAAACAAATTCGAAAGTAGAGGCTATCAGTGGCTTACTTCTCGTCTGATGGTTCATTTCTTAGCACCTCCGGAGCCATCCACTCAGCCTGAAAGATGGGATTGCGACAAAAAGAGCTTGTTATGATGCAGAAGTAAGTTCACTTTCATGAGCATACTAGTAAGCCACAGAAGATGAACATTATGAACAAATTGAATCATCAGCCATATCAGAAGGAAAGATTGGAAATGGTTAATTACTTACTGTTCCTGCAGTTGACCTCGAAGAGAGATATGTATTGTGCTTCATTCGTGATAAGCCAAAATCGCATACCTAAATAAAAAGTAAATTTTCAACGGCCCAAAATATAAATCCAGTTAGTTTAAGTCAAAATCAAAAATCCTAAAGAGGTAAAAATGTCACCTTCACCACCCAATTTCTATCAACAAGAAGATTTGGCGATTTCAAATCACGGTGTACAATGACTGGACTGGAGTTGTGCAAATAATTCATTCCTCGAGCCTGAAAGTTTAGTTATCTCAAAGAAGCCTCACTTTTAGGTCTGAATTGGAAATAAAAATAGAAAAAAGGGAATCATACCGCATCAAGGGCCATTTTTAAACGCTTGCGTTCATCTAGTTGGTTGTTAGGTCTATGAATCAATCTGTACAAACTACCTCTGCCACGGGGAAAAGAACTCTTTGAGAATAAATTGCACATAAAAAAGTACTTTATCTCAAAGATTAAACTTCCTATAGTTCTCCAGAGAAAATCCTACTTTCTATGCACTCATTAGAAGCAGTCCGAGAAGGACCTCCACGGCTTCTCTCTTTACGGGAATCGATCTTTTCAATAATGCGGTAGAGTGTATATATGATTATATGGGTTTTGCTCCTCTTCCATTAATTGCAAATGAAACTGAAACAAGATTAGAAAGAAGTGCAAAACTGTCCACATACCTAGGAAGAAACTCTGTAATGATTGAAAGATTGGGAGCTCTTGTTACAGCTCCCATGAAGAGAACAACATTGGGATGCCTAACTCTTTTCATAATCCTCACCTTTGAATTAAACAAGAAAGGGAAGTTATCTCGATGTACCTTTCATAAATTCAAATAAAGCATTCATTCTGTGAAACCATGTTTCGATAAGTTGCATTCATCAGCAGACTGTTTTTCGTTCGAAAAACGAAGAACCTATTTTTAAAACAGTAGGCCATAACAAGTTTCACTCAACTGCTCTCCAGACGCATCAAATAAAACGACATCTTTAAACTGGAAAAAGAACAGAGAGAGGTTCGGAGCTTGCACCTCACTTTTGAATTCTTCAAGCATTTCACCTGAAATATCTTGGTCGAGAAACCTCTTCACTGCAACCTCCTGTAAAACCAAAATAGTATTTAGGTAGAAAGATTCAAGAACCATCCACAATGGACACTGAAATAATAGCCATTGCGAATGAATTTATGGACGATTAATCTCTGATTCTGTCTGAAGAAATGATAAGCCACCTTTTGAGGTGGACTTATTCCAGAAAGAAGAAAACTGCACGAGCCAGCTTAGAAAGGGAGGAGAATTCCAAATTCAGTTCTGTTTTAGGATATTTTACATTTATCTTCAGTTGAGTTTCATATTTTTCTAGAAATGAGGAGTTAGTTGGGAGGGCCTGGGAAGATGAGGATTATGGAAGAATTCTTGTGGCTGGTTTGAGTGAATAAAAAGTTCCATTTTTTCCTGAATGCACCCATCAAATTTTAAAGCCTTCCAATACGTCCACAATGTTCAATAACACTACGACACAACAACACATGAAAAAAATCAAATTGTAAATGGAAGTATCCGACATTTTTCCTGAACATCGTTGCTTCGTCCATTGGATGAGCTTAAAAGCCTTGAATACATACTTAATGCAGAACCAAAAACACAGAAACTTTCTATTTTAGTCCATTTGCGTGCATCAGATAAGCATCAAGCATAAAATCTGAGTTTAAGTCCTCAATAGCACAATTTGCTATTAGTTATTAAGTGTTAAGCTTTTTTATAATCTAATTGCAATTAGTTATTAAAATCTTCAGAAAAATATTAGAAGGATAATAAGGAACTTTTCAGAGATTGGCATAAACAAGGAATCAACTTGGTGAGAGACTGATAGAAGAACTCTATTCCCTCTTATCAGTTTTAAGTATCAGACCCACAAGCCACAAGGGATCTTCTTTTAAGCACGAAAATTCTAACCCACCATAAACTCCCTAGGTCATGAAGAAACATACAAAATTACAGGCATTGTAGCTAGAAAATTCTAGTTTTTCTAGCAAACAGGTTCTAGAGAGCTTGAATGGCCAAGGAAAGGTAGTCAAGTTCCAGCCATAATTAGTTTTCAATGAGCTCTCTTCAATGAAGAGTTAAAAGCATTCTTGATTTGTAAGAAGAATGTGGAAACCTCCATCATTCATTCCTGTAGTGTGATTTTGACAGAGACATTCGAGTTTGGTACTTTAAGGAATTCGACACTTTTTGACATGCTTTAATGGAATTCACTGTTTATGCCCAATCATGTCATTGACTCCGACAAAGAATGCAAATTTTGCAGAGAAACAAGATTATTGCCTCTTTTTGGGTGCGATAGATTGAGTTTAATTCCAGGCTTTTGATCTTATTACACATCATTTCATCTTATTGCCGCTTTTAATTCTAGAATATATCTAGCAGCAAGTTCCTTTTCATTCTTCTCTTTTTTTTATCAAAGCTTAAAAACCAGCAGATATCTGGGGAAACAAATTTGCATATTAAGATTATCACCAGATTCTTTGATGGATTAGCACCTCAATATAACAAAAGACCATGGCATAGCAAAAAAGGCTCGTCTTCAAATCAAAAAAGAGAAAACTTACAGTTCCAAGCCAATCACCGTGATATACCTCCCCATATGATCCTACAGCACAAGAAGGCACCAAGTATAAGTACTTGCACATCTAGAATATTTTTTCATATATGAATAGAGCTCTTAAACTTAACAGTACAATCCAAAGATCAGTACCAAGTCCGATACGCTCACCCAAGGTGATTTCCTCCCATGCAATCTCACACTCTGCAACATCATCAAGTGTGGCATCAGATTTTGAGCTGTCATTGCCAGCTGATCTATCTGATATTCTCTCCCCTTCTGAAATGGCTCCCAACCCTTCATTCTCCCTCTCTCCAATTCCCAGTGGTTCATAAAAAGCACCATCCACATCCCCCTGCTCATACTGCTTACTTACAGCAGCAGTTGTAGCTACCACAGCAGCAGCAGTAGCAGTGGCAGCTGCAGCCACTGGAAGTTCAAGACTTGGGTCAGGACTTGACTTTGCTGCAGCTACCACCATGGAAGATGCAACGACAGCTGCTGCAGCAGCGGCAGCAGCGGCAACTGGAACCTTTCGCCCATACTTTCCAGGAGCCATCTCTGACTGTATCAGTGTAGGTTGTCCAATTGCCTCCATTGTTTCAAGAGGACATTTGACCCCTGATGAATCCACAGGTTTGACATGTTGTGGCTGGCCACTAGGACTTGCTCTAGAGTTACCTCTATTCTGCGGCAAAGGAGGCAAACCCAGACTATAATCACTATGGCCTGAATTTCCTTTGGGGCTGATTCGTCTTTTTGTATCATCCTTATATTCACTAGGAGACTTGGTTTCAGCACTCGACATATCTAATTGATCATGATATATTTCAGTAAACAAGTTGGCAGGAGCAACAACACCACTTTCAAGCAACACATCGTGAAGCTTCTGAGCCAACTGTGGATTCTCTATGGCAGCATCAATCATGTATTGTGAGACATCTTTCACTTTATTTCTTCGGACAGCAGGTGAGGTAACACCTTCCGTCCATGAAGGCGATCTTGCATGCATGTAAGGATAACTAGGCCTGCCAGGAAAATCTTGCACTTGCAGCTTCTCTGCATTGAAAGAACTTTTATAATTGTCTGAAGTTTTCTCCAATCCTTCCTCACTTTTGCTGGGGCCACTTACATTTGCAAAAGAAGTGGATTCTACCTTATCATCGTGTTCATTTCCTGAAGAACCAAAATTTCTGGAGGCTGATTTTTTATCCAATATCCTACAATCTGCATTTTCCTCAAATGAACTCCCAATCCCACTGCTTGAAGAAGCAACATGAGAGGAATCAACTTCTCTAAATAATGGCCTGGCAGGAAAGATAGATGCATCATATGCTATATGTGGTAAAGCAGCATCCGCTGGAATAAGCGTACCAGGATCCGCCATGAGATCAACAATGTACTCCCTGTAATTAAGGAACAAAAGTTGTAGAGAATTAAAGGAATGCTAGCCGTCATGTTAACGAAGCTTGTTTCTTAGAAAGAAAGCTCATTGCTTTCATCACACAAATTTAGTAGAACTTCTATGATAAATGAATGAATTATTTGGAGCAACAATTGATCCATAATTGACTAGAACTTCTATGATAAATGAACAAAATAATTGGAGCAACAATTGATCCATAATACAATTTTCATTTTGGCGAGAATATCGGGTAAGATAAGAGCAATGGTTTGCTTTCTAAGACAAATGCACATTAGCATCATAGACATCAAAAGTTAAAACATTCACAATCAAAGATCGAATGAAGTATCACCATACACACAAAAGCACCAAGGAAATGGAACTAACAGATAACCAAAGAAATCAACTTTGCTATATTAATCACCTTCCATCATCAATCTTCAAGAAGTTCATAGCCACGTCGTCAAAACCAGTGTATTGATGTCCCTTCACCAATCGGCATGGAAGACCCACACCATCTGCCAAAAGCTACATCTCCGCAAAATAATAAAAGTTAGCAACCATAGATCATTCAAACAAATTTAAAACCACTAAAGCTACAAAAAATATTCAAATATAGTACGTAAGCTGATGATTAAAATTAAAAGGGGCATAGAAACAAACAAAGGTTCTTCATCAAGGAGTTTCTCAATCTCAATGAAGTGATTATTCACTTGTATATGCAATGCTATCAATGTTAACAAAAATGACATAGTATGATCCACTTTCATCATCTCCTTAAATCATCCAACGACTCTTTGAAATCAGTGATGAAAGTTTGACCTAAGCAAATGTAAAGTGCCAGTAAAGAGAAAATTAACATTGCAGAACATAGATTAGATGTTTTAATCCCAGGAATGAGCTACAAAAGAGAACATAGAAATCATTTGTGAAGACAAAAATGTATAAATGACCCTAAACTTAGATACGTTTGAAGAGCTCGACCATCTATTATGTACAACATATTTTTGTTATTTGTATTTAGTCATTTCGAATCTTCAAATCATGGCTCCCACTAGCCTTAATAGAGATAATAACATTCAGAATAAGTGTAAAACTTCAAATGCATATGAAAAAAATGACCTTGAATAACAATGCACGATGACGAGCCAAACCAACTGTCAACGAACCAAGAGGCAAAACCAAGCTGCCATGAGTTGCTTTCAAGGTGTAACTAAGATTTTTCCATTTTCTAGTCATCTTTTCAGGATCCCCAACTGGTCCCCCCATCTGTTTAGCAACTAAATCAGCAAGCCTTTGAACCAAATTTCTATCTGCAAAAACTAGAGGATTTGACTGATTCTTGATGCCAATCTCCAAGGCCATCTGTTCAAGTTTCAGTAAGTTCGCATCAGCAGCTCTATTGACCAGGATTGCTTCCCAAGTGACACTGTCTGACAAAGGAGTTCCTTGCAGATCAACTAAAGAAGGCATTCTTTCTGAGGTGGACTCTGATAAGGCTCCATAAAGATCATAGAAGCCATCCATGATCTTATCATCATAGCTAAGACAATTGTAATTCTGTGAAGCACGCATAAATCTACGATATGAGATGGGTTAGAAAGGAATAAACATATGAAAGTAAAGCCACAAAAAAGTACGTTCGAATACTTAAGAATCATCTCTATTTCAAATGTATATATGAAACACAGTAGAGAATGTGCGTTGTTTGTTGAAGGTAGTAATCATGAGTAGCATAGATATTAGACATGAATTTTGTGTAAGAAAAAACTACACCTCTTCTGATGATTCCTTAGGGGCTTCTAATAGCAGACAGAAAACGATGTACTGATTAAGTAAACAATGCAAATGCTATGTCGTAGGAGCTCCGGATTGAAGCAAATGAATTTAAAAGCTCATGCTCCTCAATCATACAACGAAATAAATCTCATTTTAATTATGCACAGATTGGAAGAAAAATTGAAGATATTGTTCTATTTATATTCATGTTTCTTCACATCAATCACATACTACAAGCATAAAAATATAGCTAATGAAGAAGACAAACTTACCCAGTATCTGTAGGCAATAACTTCAGCCGGAGTGTTTTCAGGGTCGCAAGAGCCCAAACTAATCTGCTTTACAGCCTCAATCTGCACAGCTTCCGGATCTTCTCTAGCACTCAACTCCAAGGCCAGCTGAATCTGATATTCTTCCTCAATATCAGGATCTCTAGAGTTACTTGATTCCGAATCGTGTTTTGGTGTGTCCACAACGACCTCTAAGCCGCTTGTATAGACTGAATCAGAAGGTTCCATTCTCTCTCCTCTATTGACATAAGGGGGGCTATGGCTGTGTCTGTTAGTAACAGAGTTTAGCCAGTTGGATAGTCCAGAAAACGGCTTGTGCTCTGAATTATGATGGGACCTAGAGACCACTCTATCAGGTGATGAACTATCATCAAATTTGTTGCCTCTTGATGATGTTGACCCTTCTGCATCGTCTGATTGAGTGGTGGACACTATATGCAGCTTTTTGAGAAGGTTCTTCATAATATTTCACCAGAGGAAGCTACCTGAATGCTAAAGAAACGAAAATCTGGCAACGCGTCTTTCCATTTCCTTGAACCAAACATCAAATTTGACCCGAAACATCACTAGCAAAAGAACCTTAGGCCAATCAAAAGAAACCCCTTTTTTCTCGCTTGGTTTTGCTCTCCATAAATGAGTCCTCAGCATCTCACCAAATTCGCAAGCCATAACACCTCTGAAGCATTATCGAGTTCAGTTCTTCCAATAAAACAAGACACAGATGCTTGAATTGAAAAATTAACTTTATTTCCAGAAAGCAATACTGCCACTCGCTCCTGAAGAAAAATGAACAGATAACTAAAGAAACTTGCAAATAAATCTACAACAATAATCAAAATATTCAACTTGAATTACCTCCAACAATCGAAATGATAGGAAGGAAAAAAAAAGTTCAGATTGGGAATACGGATCTTAGTTAGATAGAGAAGACCAAAGAAAGAGAAAGAACGAAAGAAAGAAAGGAAAAGGATCGGGGAAGAGAGCTTGAATAAAGGGGCTGGTAACACCGGCTGAGCCAGAAAAGATCAGCAAGTGGGAAAGTAGGACCTCAAGGAATGACCCACTTGAGATTGAAAGGAAGAAGGATTTCACGGTCCCAGAAAAAGGCTAAACTGGTGGGAAACTCAGCTATCTCTCTCTCTCTCTCTCTCTCTCTCTCTAAAAATTTCCTCCGCCCGGGAGAAAAATTAAAAACTCTTTCTAGTTTCTGCCTCCAACTCCAATACTAATTTTTCACTCCACTCCCAATCTCAAATCCCAAGAATGATGACAAGAAGTGAATTAGAAAATCACGGCGAAGTTTACAGAAATGGAATATAGAATGAACAACTTGAATAGGAAAACCATCATTCAAAGTTTGTAACTTTTTCCTACTTTGACAAAAGGGTTATCGTCCCGGGCTATCAAAAATATATAAAAATTCAATTTTTCTTGCGAGAAGACCAAAACTGTTCTCACTGAAAGTGGGGTTTTTTTTTTTGCTTCAAACTGAAAACCACTAACGGCAGCCGGCTCTAATCCACTCATTATTTTCGACGCAAATTAATCTTCAAAGTTGCCACTTTTACAGTTCACTGGTTTTTCTTATCCACAACGGCCATATCCATTTCATTTGTTTATTCATTAAACTAAAAAAGTATTCTAAATTCCTGAATTATTTCCTCCTAAACTTTCATGTCATGTAGCATCATTAGTAAGCCTTTGATATAATTCTTTTATTTAATCAACCACTTCGCTTGCATCAACTATGCTATAATTGGTACAACCCATACAACACTAAACCTTTTTTAAAGTTCTTCATGGAGAAAGACGACTTAAATTTCTTCTCATATCATTGAGAATTTCCCTCCCGTGCATAAAAGTTTATTTCGACCGGGATACAAGTCTAATACATCAACCATGTTACAGTGAACTTTACTATCTTTTACTTTAGTATAATTAAAAAAAATCTCATCTTTGGACTAAAAATAAATTTGGTAAGAGATGTAACAAAAGATCCAAATAATTATACAACTTTTTGGAGTTGCAGTTGACCCTTGATTTTATGGCTGTAACGTATAAGCAGCGTACCTTAAACAAAACAGCAATGACTTTTTCCCTCTGGGGAAAGACAACGAACAATTATTGTAAATTATATTATTATTTTTAGTTTTTAAATGTCCTAAAACATCAAAAAATTGATTTTTTTCCCCCGAAAATTGAATTTTTTTTACATACATACTCATAAAAACAAAGGATTTGCATCATTCTTCTTTGAAATTCCTATTATTATTTTATGGAATTTTAAATGTATTCAAATTATGATGATAAGAAAAGTAGCTGTTGAGGATAACTCCACCCAATATAATATATGCCTTTTTTTTGTCTATTTGTCTTACTAGGATTGCCTAATCATCAGCCATGCCCACCTCCTATTATGGTGTTTATTTCAACCTTAATTGAAAGTGATTGTGCAAAAATTATGTACCAAATAATTTCATTTGCTTCTCCGAGAGACTAAGTCTGAGATTTAATTAATTATAAAGTCTATTCAAAGTCTAGAAGAAACATTGCTTTTAGTTCTACACTTAATCCATTTATGTTGGAATTAATTTTTACTTACTCGTTTTGGGTCAAATTCCCCAGTTAATTTATTTATATACCGTGTTTAATAATTTATTGTACTTACGTACTCATTTCGATGAAGTCACAACACGTGTCATAATATGTTACTTGTTGATAAAACTAAATAATAACATTTATAAACTATAGTTTTTATAACAAAAAATAATAGTTGAGAATATTATGCTCTAAGTCTATATGATAAGTTCTTACTTGAACTTGGCCGTATATAGTTAAATTTATTTTATCTTTTTTTTTTTTACTATTGAGAATGATAAAAGTAAATATATATATATATAATTCAAATTATGGTACTTTTCTAAAATTTTGTCAATAAGTTTTTAAGGGTAATTGTCAAAATATCCTTGAAGTATAGGATGATTTTAATTGATAAATTGAATTTTTATTTTTATTATCTAACACCTCAATATATGAAGAATTAGCAATAGACATCTTCATCAATAAGAGATTCATTAAGTGAAGATTGCATGTACAAGCGTTCCACATGACCAAAAAAAAAAAAATTCAAATATCTGCTTTCGAGAAGGACTTAAACCCCAGATGTTCATACATCTGCTTGTGGAAAGTTACGCGCCCGCTGCGAATATCTGCCCCACTCTAAATATTATGCAGACACAACTTATGCGTGATTATGTGTCATTTCGAAATCAAGTATCTGTTGACAATCATACTTCCACGGACACAAACTCATCTACGCTCACCAATACTGTTATAGATATACCTCATACGCGGTCACTTATCCTTCTGAAACCAATTATCCTTGGACACCCACACTTTTGCAAACACAAAACACATACGTGATCACCGTCACTTCTGTAGATACACCTCATGCACTGTCACTTATTCTTCTGAAACCAAGTATATGTGGACACAAACACATTCGTAATCACTAACACTCCCGTGAATACACCAAACTTTTCTAATCCAAAAACATGCATGATAGCAATTATTTCTGTAACGACCCGGATTTTCATACATTTAAAAATGCGTTAAATTTTGAGAAAAACATATCATAGTGCAAGCTGGGCCATTAGGAACACTTAAATCATTTCGGAAATAAAACATTTGCAGAAATAAAAACATTTGCGGAAACGTAAATAATTTAAAGGAAATAAACTAAACATTTAATTACAATTTAGAAAGAGAAAACTGAATTTAATTACAAATCAACTGTCTCTCACTTTACATAGGTTGGTCAACCACAAGCTCACGCATTCAAATCCCACATCAACTGTTTTTTCACTTGCTCGAGGACTCCGCGCATACGTGTACCTACACCGCAAGTAAGACGTAAGTCTAAAGGCCCAGTAAGAAAATGGGTTTATGCGGGATGAAATGTCTCTCTTTAATTCTTTTGAATGGGTCCGCCTCAAGCCAATCTTTTAGTTACGTATTTTAGGAATAGCTCCTACATAGAGCGTGAAGTTTGAGGAATCCTATGATTTCTAATTAATTACGTTAATTAGTTTTGTGATCCCGACAAGGGAAAGATTTATTCTTTTTCTCACTCAAGGCATGTGGCCACTCCGTGATGGTGTTCCTAATTGTTTCTATCGTTATGGTGCCTAAACTACCCTAAAAGTACATATAACATACAAGAAAATTACTTAAGGGCGCATACAAGAGAATTCATATAGCAACCATAACGGACATAATATTGCACGACAATAATATACATTTCAAACAAGTAATTTAATCAAAGCAATACAACGTGCTTGAGAAGTTTATAACCTAATTGATTAATATGCTTATATTAATTAACTCGTTTGGGTTAACTAAATCAATTAGGTTAATATACTCAACCAATTAACAGTTTGATTAGCATACTCAAAAGATCGATTATTTACACGCGCTACAATTACTTTAATTAATTGGCATGCTCAAGGGAATTATGCACAACAGGTAATCCAAGGAATGGAACCATTAACAGAGAAAAGAAATGGACCCATTAACAGAGAAATTACAACAACACTAAAGCACAAAGCATCCAGGCATGGAAACCATACAAGTTAACACTATCACAGAGCAACATAATTATAGGAAGATAACATGGACATAGGAATATTACAGATAACAAAATACAAAGCATTCAAGCATAGAAACCTACAGAGCAACATGATGATCTACTAAGTACCACCAATTCTACACTATCAATACCGAAGACAAATTTTCAGGGAACTAATACACAATCATCTAAATAGAGGAACACATGAAGCATATAACACATACAGACTCTACTATTATCACAGAGCATTATGGAAATTAACACTAACAGAACATTCTAGGAAACAAAGCAGCCAATGACAGAGATCAACAACCATAGCTTAACTCACGCACACACTTGCGGTGTAGGGTCTCCACCTGGCCAAGACACACTCAAGTCTTATCGAATGAAGAACACACAAGCAGGGACAGCCACTCCACTCTCCGCCCCACAGCTCCATCACACTCGGCAGAACAGCAGCTCCAAGCACCTTCACACCAATTCAGCATGCAAGGGAACTCTCGGTTCCAGTTCTCTTGATCTCCATCACTCGCTGAATATAAACACAAATGAAATTTGAAATGTAAAACAATCTATCCCACGATTCCAGCCACATCACCTAATTTTTCAGCCACAATCTTGTCGCTCAATCCTTACAGCTGAAACATACTTTGTCGTCCTTGAACCAGAGGATGAACTGGTTCGATCTTACAAGCAGAATCGCAAACCTCTAGCTGGACTGCCATCCCCTCCAACCGAACCATCAACCCACCTGCATCCCACGCAAAACGCCGGATTACCCCCTGCAACCAGCCTCCAGCCAACAATCCAATAGTAGAAAGCAAAGTAGGGGTGTGCAAAACCGAACCGGTACCAAGAACCGCCGGTTTCGGTACCGGTTCGGTGCTTATTGCACAAAACTGGACCGAATTTCGGTGCTATGGTTCATAGCACCGAAATTTTGGTCTGGTTCTTGGTACTAAAATTTTAGTACCGAGAAACCGATACCGAAAGTTTAGTACCGAAGAAATTTAGGGTTCTTTGACTCAGTCTCACTCTCGACACTCTCAGTCTCAACTCGCTGTCTCTCTCATTCTCTCTTCGTTTTCTCTCTCATTTCTCTTAGACTCTCACTGCAATCAACGACTTGGCACTGGGCAATCGGCGACACACACTCACACAGCGACCAAATCAATCGCAGAGCCAGAGCATCCGTCGATCTCACCGGAGAAAAGGCCCGCACGCAGTTTCGTAGAGCATCTGAGTCATCGATTCCTGCTTGCTTCCTGATGTCCTCTGCAAAGTTTGTATTCCTCTTTAATAATTGCTCGAATCCCCCTAGAGAATCCCGAATCGACACTCGACAGAGACCAAATCGGCAGCGACTCCCAGGTTCGGTACCGATACCGACTGAACAGGTTCGGTACCTGTCCGATACCGATTTCCCACGGGACCGATACCGGTATTGGCATCCCAAAACCGGTACCAACAGGTTCGATAGTGTTCCACTGTGGAACCGGACCAAACCGGTCCCATGAACACCCCTAAAGCAAAGGAGGAGAAAACCCAGCGAAACGCACCCTGAATCAACGTCGGAGATCGCCACCTGATGGAACACGAACACGAGCCCTAGCCGCGAACCGTCGCGACTCACAGCTTCGCCACGCCTGGACATCGCGCACGCCAGACCCACCTCGTCGTCGTTGTCATTCGTCATTCTCCCTTCGTCGTTCGCTGGCACACAGTCCCCGTCGCCCTCTTTCTCCATTCTCTCGTTCGCGATCGACGCACGCAAAATAGCCTTTCCATTCTATGTTTTATTTGCTGGACCAGTTCGGTTCTTGCTGAACCGGTTCAGCATAAACATCCACTCATTAAATTTAATTCATTAAATTTAATCCAATTTATCCAATTAACTTTAAAATACCTTTTCACTATTTTAAATCCCTAATAGTTTAACCTCTCTCTTATTTTTATTTAATAAATCATTAATTTAAAATGATTATAAGTAATTCCAAACATTATAATTTAATTCACTAAATTAATATATTTATTTTAACTATGGTAAATTCTATTTAATCTTAATAAATGGAATTTTTACGAATACGTCCTTCGTAATCCCCCAATAATTAAATAATTGTCCATTTAAAAAAAGTCAGGATATTACAATTTCCTTCAACACCAAATCACTCAAAATTTAACACTAATTAAGCAACACAAAATATATATATATATATATATATATATATATATATATATATATATATATAT
>CM039471.1:9331750-9469234 GCA_022433065.1 Begonia loranthoides
ATATATATATATATATATATATATATATATATATATATATATATATATCCAATATATGATGATAGAAATTATAACATGATATACAAAGTTTTATGGGTGTATAGTTGGTTTGTTAACTATGTACTTTTATGCACTTCTAGTTCAGTGTTTGTGAGGATTTTATAACAATTGTCATAGTTGATGAAATTTTTTCGCTAGTTTAATTTGATAATACATTTTTGTGTAATTAATTTGATAAAATATTTTTCTTTGGTTAATTTGACAATACATCATCCTTCGGTTAATTTGAGAATACATGTTCATTTTGATAATTTGACAATACTGTCTTTTATCGTTGCAACGGACACCTCAAACTATCAATGAACTCCTTAACAGTCATGGAACTCCTCTTGCTTGCAACCATCGATTTCATTGAGCATTTTAGGGCACTACTTCGTCATCGAAGTTCGTCTCCTAAGGAACTTGAAGTTCATTTCTCAAGTTTCAAACTCAAAGCTACTTTAGACATTCATCAATTATTTTTGATGTGCGTGCAAAACACGTGAGATATTTAACATACTCCTTAACGGTGAGAGTATTTGTTACCAACGCTTCAAACATTAAGATATTAAATAACAAAAATAAAAATTCAAAGTATCAATTGAAAGTCATCCATACTTTATAAACCATTTTGATAATTATCTTTTTATTTTATTTTATTAACTCATAAAAAAAAGGAAAAATGACAAACCAACCATTGTACTTTGTGATCAATAACTAGTCAACCACTAAACTATTTTTACTAACAATTTAACCACTGAACTTTGAGAAATCGCCGCCGCGAACATCGCTTTTAACTTTCTGAAAATTGCAGTGGAAAAGAACAAATACCCATGGAAAAAATGAAAAGAACTCGTGATTTTATAAGAGATTTTCAGTGGAAAAGAATTTATATCCATGAAGAATTGATTTAGAAGATTTTGGATTTTGTAAAAGAATGAATTTAGAAGATTTCAGGTTTTATAATTTAAAAGATTTTGTAAAAGAATGTTAATATTTTAGTTTTTGGATGATTTAGAATTGTTTTATAGTTCATGGAAAAAAAAATCACAATTTTTCTGTGTTGTCTAAGTTTTTCTTCGAAGAATAATAATTTTTTTTTTATTTGCAGACGGTCCTCCGTGGATTGACTATGATCAGAGGCAAAATTGATTGATGATTCTCCATGGATCAACGACATTCTTCAGTTATATTTCAAAGATTCACGATCCACTACGATCTGCTGCGGATTAACGACGATCCGTTGGGGATCGACGACATTCCTCTGCAGATCAACGACGTTCTTGAGTTATATTTCAAAAATTCACGATCCTGCAGATTGACGATGCTATTTAACGAAAAACATAACTGTGATATTTACTTCTTCAATTTTTCATAATTTAATAATTAAATTATTAGTAAAAATAATTTAGTAGTTGAATTGTCCTGATCATAAAGAACTATAGTTGGTTTATCTTTTTCTCAAAAAAAAAAAAAAAGAAACATGCAAAAAAAGGTTAACTTGATGGGTGGCTTTTCTTGTCAAATACTTTTATAAATCAAAAGTCAATTTTTTTGTTTTATTAGTTCGGCTTCTGAGTATATGTCAAGACACGCGCGCTTTGCTCATCCAATCAGCAATCGCTCAGTTTGTATAGTAACTTACTTTATTATCTTTGCGCGTGGGAGTTTTTTCACCTCTAACCGTCAAGATTGTCCCTTATCCAATCAAAAGGCGAATATCGAAACTCGCTGCTTCCAACTTAACGCGTTACTCCGTCATCTTTATATTTATCGATATTCTATAACAAATTCAATAAATTAATTAAATTGCAATAAAACAAACCCTAAACAAATTTTAATTCACTATCATATTTTTTGTTAAAACTTTACAATTTTCTTCGTAGCAAATTGGTAGTATTACTGTAACAAACTCGTATATAAAGTAGTTATAGTTAATAAGTTGCTTTCTGTAGCGAAAATGATAATTTTGCAACAGATACTTATCTTTCATACTGTAATCTTAATTTCCTAAGTTAAACAGTTTGTTCTTGTAGATGTATTTTCTATTAAAAAATTAGTTAGACTAATATTGCATGTGCATGAGAGTGTGGTGATGTTATCAATGCACAAACATTGCCTCTTCTCGACACCATTGGTGAGCAACAATTAAAAATGCTTCAAATTCACCTATATGCGGTGCACTTCAGATTTAGAAATGATTTAAAGTTCGCTAAAATAAGTTTCAATAGTGTTAGGTTGTATACAAGATTAAAGAATTTTTCGCTGCGAAAACTATCTTTCCACTAAGGAAAATAATTCCTATTTCAAAAAGTTACTTTCTGCAGTGGAAGACAAATATTTGCCGTGAAACATATTTCTTTCGTTGCAGAAACTAGCATTCCACCAAAAAGTAAGTCTTATTCCAATTACTTACTTTCCGTAGCAGAAGACATATTTACACTGTAGAAAATATCATTTTCACAACAAATAATTTTCTTCTATTACGGAAAATAAGTTTTTGACTACAACTACTTTAGATTCGCTGTGGAAAAACAATCTATTCGCTAAGAAAAAAAAATTTAATTTTTAACAAAAAACATGACAACAACATTTACCTCATTCATTTTCTATAGTTTGATATTTTATTTGTTAGCAAAAATTATTTAATTTTTATCTCGTCACTAACTTCATAGTTTAGTGATTTTTTTTATTAATTACCTTAAAAAATTTCATTTATTAATATGACAATATTTTATTGAAAATTAACAAATCAATCATTGTACTTTGAAATCAATGACAAGTCAACCATTAAATAATTTTCGCTAACAACTTAAACATTGAACTATGAAAAATGAACGAAATAAACACCGTGGTTACGTTTTCCGTTAAATAGCGTTGTCATTTCTTTGCGGAATGTTGTCTTTCCTCTACGAAATGTTAGCTTTCCGTATCGAAACATTGTCTTTCTTTTGTGGAAAGTGAGTCATTGAAATAAATTTTAGGAAGTCGTATTTCTACAAAGGAAAGACGATTGTTGCGAAAAGACAATGTTTCGCAGAGGAAAGTTGTCTTTTCGCAGAGGAAGGTCTACAAATAAAAAAAAAATCATTATTTTCTTCGTAAAAAAACACAGATAACACAGAAAAGTTGTGATTCTTTCATGGACAGTAAAACAATTCTAAATCATCTGAAATCTAAAACATTAACATTCTTTTACAAAATATTCTAAATTACAAAACTAAAAAAAATTAAAATCAACTTATATAATATTTTATCCAAACCATTTTCCATGAATATGAACTCTTTTCCACTGCGAGTTCTAAGAAAGTTAACGGCGATGTTCACAACAACTATTTTTCATAGTTTAGTGGTTAAGTTGTTAGCAAAAATACGTTAATGGTTAGGGGTGGGCAAAAACATACCAGAACCTAGAACTGAACCGGAACCGACGATCAGTTCTGGTTCGGTTCCCGTTCATGGTTCCCAAAAAGCTATTTGCTTTGATTCTGGGTATTACTTTAATTTGTAGTCCGGGTCGTGGGTCTTGGTGATGAGAACCGACCAGAACCGAGTGTGCTTCTGTGTATTAAGCGAGGGCTTCTCGCTTCTACTCCTAATTCTGCTTCTAGTTCTGCTTCAGTGCTTCTAATCCGATTAGCCTCTCGGTTCTTCCTCAAGTCACGAAGCCCTCGTTCTTGTTCTGTTTTCGCCTCAGATGCCAGTCGCCTCGCCTCGCCTCGCCAGACACCAGTCGCCTCGCCAAATGCCAGTCCCTTCTCTGTTCTTGACTTCTTGCTCTTCCCCTTCGTTTGTTTTTGTTGAGTCAAAGCTTGTTGGTGATAGGAAATTTGATTTTCCTAATATTTATTGTCATTGATTTTCCTAATAGTTGAGTCGAAGCTTGTCATTGATTTTCCAGGCTATATCAATGGAAATTTGATTGTTCTAATATTTATTCTATGTTGAATTCTTGTTGATTCAGTTTATTCTAATTAATTCCCTCTCTAATTAGAAATCATTGGCTGAATTAGCTTATTTGGTTTATTAGACAATAGTATATTTCGTCGGATCATTATGATAGGGGTGGATTGCAGATAGCTCTTACTGGGCAGTGGCTTCTTGAACCATTTAAATAGTTCTAAGGAGGATGGTCCAAATGATTAAATTAAAAATAGATTTCTCTCTTGTTTATCAAACATACCGAGACGGCTCATGGATTTTCATTTATGTTTTTTGGGCTGAAAATGATTTTTTAAGGTTTCATCAACTTGCTATTTTTTAAGATTTCATTTAATCATCATTAAAACTTCATGATTCAATTCATTCTTATTAATTCCCTCTCTAATTGGTTTTGTAATTTGTTATGGCTCTATGATCAACTTGTTGTTATTGGCTTTGTGATTAACTTATATGTATTGCATTTTTGAATATATTGCATTTTTTATTTGAGAGTTCAATATTAATACCATTTAGCACAATAGCATGTAAAACCATGTTCAGCACAAGAAAAAGCAGAACCACATGAGGGAAACTAGAGACTGCTCTGTATTGGCCAACCAAATCAATACCATTTTTCTGTAAGTTAGATTACTTGTTACATGTAATCTACAGAGTGGATCATGATTTAGAAACAGCACCGGGAGTAAAATTTGGTGACATGTCTATAATTTATATCTATGAGTTGCCTAAGATTAAGATTAAATTTGATCCATCAAAAGCAGCTGCTTTAGGTCATAAATTCAAGTGCAAGAACTGCAGCCCGGCTAAATTACTTGTGCCCCCGGTTCTTTCCAGCTCCTGGTTTTTGGTGTCTTCAGGATTTTAATGATGCGGCTCCCGACTCTGTGTGCTTCAAGTGAGGTTTGTTTTGTCACAATGTTTTAGGACGACAGCAAATGTCTTGATGGAAGCCAAATTAGTTTTAATCTGGCTTTTCTTCACAGGTCTATTAATCGAACTCTAATGAGAGTATTTTGGCTGAAAATCTTTGAAAGGTATGATTTATTTGGCAAAGCTTGAAACATCATAATTTTAGCTATTTTACATGCTAGGTACATTCTCTTTACCTCTAACATTTGACCAGCAGATATGGAGTCATCGGAGCCAATGATGCTGTTAGAGGACTAAGTTGTATATGTATTTCTCACATTCATGCCAATCATCATACGGGTTTGGCTCGAATTCTTCCTTTGCGATGGGATTTACTGAAGGGATCTCCTCACAAGCCAATACTAGTTAAGCAAGATTGCATAGTTATAGATTGCACAGGAGATTCGGTTGAAAATGAGATTGCACAGTTACAAGTTGAAAAACAAGATTGCACAGTTTGAAAACAATACTTTGAAAACTTTGAAAACAAGATTGCACAGTTACAGGTTGAAAAATACAGAGGAGTATTAGTTTTTGGAACCGTTCAGAACCGAAACCAAACCAGAACCGAGATTCGAGTCCGGTTCTAGGACTGGTTCCTTGCAGTTCTGGTTCCGGTTCTTCACGCTTGGAACTGAGAACCGAATGGTCAGTTCCAAGATGTCCGGAACCGGAACCGGAACCGAGAACCGGTTTGCCCACCCCTATTAGTGGTTAACTTGTCTTTGATTACAAAGTACAATGGTTGATTTGTTAATTTCCCTATTTTATTTTAAATAAATGACAGAATAAAAAAATATATTAATGCCTTGTTAATGACTTGTTTACCGGCCTATACGAATGGTTGGTCATGCCTTTCGGGTTAAAAAATGCACCCGCTATTTTTCAACGCAAAATAGATAATTGTTTTGCAGGTACTAAAAGCTTCATCGCTGTATACATCGATGATATATTAGTTTTCTCTCAGACTGAAGAAGAACACTCCCGTCATCTTATGGAATTCGTCAACCGAGTCAGAAAACATGGACTCGTGATATCACCCACAAAGATGAAAATAGCCGTCCCAGAAATAGATTTCCTTGGCACTATTCTAGGAAATCGAAAGATAAAGCTTCAGCCTCACATTATTAAAAAAATCATTGACTTTGACCTCGAGGCTTTGAAAGAAAAGAAAGGCCTGCGAACTTGGCTCGGTATTCTTAACTATGCACGCCCTTATATTCCCAGATTGGGCATTTTACTCGGCCCACTTTACTCCAAGACCAGCCCACATGGTGATAAACACTTAAAACCTTCTGATATCAACCTTATCCAGCAGATTAAGGCCACTGTTAATGCGCCCCCTCCCCCCCAATGCATATATTATCTTGGAAACTGATAGCATGCATATATTATCTTGGAAACTGATAGCTGTATGGAAGGATGAAGCGGTATATGCAAGTGAAAAACCCACAAGCATGACCCAAAAAGCACAGAACGCATTTGTGCCTATGCTAGTGGCAAATTCTCTCAGATCAAGTCAACAATCGATGCCGAAATATACGCCTGTATGGAAACATTGTCTGCATTAAAAATCTTTTATTTGGACAAACAAGAAATCACCCTCCGTACTGACTGCCAAGCCATTATCAGTTTTTACAACAGGTCCAGTCAAAATAAACCATCACGGGTTTGCTGGCTCAGTTTTACTGACTTTATAACAAGAACTGGGATTAACATTTCTTTTGAACATATCAAGGGTTCTGATAATGTTTCGTCTGATTCTTTATCCCGACTAATCTGTTTTCTTGTCCAGACAACAGATTCTTTTCCGGAGGTTGAGATTATTGCAACAGCACTCCAGGACGCAAAACACAATCCCTCATGGCAAGCGGAAGTCAGCACCCCAGTAAACAAGTCCCTCCAACTCATGAGTATCTCGAACTCCAGCAAAGCCGGCTTAGCACAAAACCCAAGCCCAGAAGCCAACGACCCCCGGAACAAGATATCCTCTCCCGAGAATATCGCGACCTCCTTGACTATTCCATCGGCCCAATGCCACTTGATGAAAGCATATGGATCCAGAACATAATGGCCCAGCTTCGACAACGTGCCTGCCAAAAGGCTGTCCATGCCTTGCAAGAGCTCAAGACCATACTCACCCTGCGGACCACTTACTTCGACATCAACTCATCCAAAGACAACTGGCATGGGCTCCTTAAACCTGGCATCCAACAAGAAGAACAGGAATTTGGACGCATCATCTTTGCCTTTATGGAGCAGGCCTCCAAACCATCAGGCCCAGTCTAAAGGCCCATCCTAAAGCCGTTTAACCTAGTGTCTATTATTAGGCAAATATATTCGCCTTCGTTCGTCATGTGTCAACTTTACTATATCTTTACAGGCGAATATATTCGTCTTGTCTGTAATTATTAGTTTGCTTTGGCAGGCGAATATCTTGTTTGTAATTATTAGTTGGCTTTGGCAGGCGAATATATTCGCCTGCCTATCTTAAGTTAAAGAGAGTAGCAAGCAGGACGATGGGGCCCATTATGTGTACTCGCTGCTTAATTCTTCCCGCTCCTCGCTCTATAAATGTAATACTTTGCAGTGGTGCTCTGCACGTAGAAACACTACAAGCAGAACTCACTCTCTTAATCTAAAGATCTGTTTTCTTATCTCTTGCTCATCTCTTCGGCTTCTCTCTTCTGTATCCTTTCTCCTACTCTTCTCTAGTTAAACGATCACGTTTAAATACCTTTCTTGATCATTTTCTTTCCCTGGAACACCTGATTCACCCTGGTATCAGAGCTTGAACAAGGTATTATGTCTGGCTAACTCTTCTATCTAGTCAAGGTATACTGGAAATCCCACAGAAGCTTCATTTCACTAGATATCTGCCTCTTTTGTTAATTGAGTTTCTTGAATTAATTGCCAAAAGACTGCAAGAAGTACCCAAGGAAGGGGAAGAAGTCAGATAAGGTTTTTAATTCTTGACAACTTTGTTAAACCGAATTGGCAGATCCTAGTCTCTCATTGTGGTATCCTTATACCTGACTAGAGTATTTAAATTCGATATAAATCTTTGCTTTAAATGTCCTGGAAAAATACAGAACAATCCTCTGTATATCAATCTGCATTAGCCGCTGTTTCCAAATTAGAAGCACCCTCTATTGGCTTCCATAACCCTTGTGACGTCAGTTCAAAAACAGTTGCTCAGAACTTAGCAACTCTGATTAAACAAAATAACACTCAAATTCAACTTCTCTACTCTATCAAGTCTGACACGGAGCAAATATTACGGTGCCTGAAATCTAAGGAGCCATTGGTTGAAAACGAATTCAGTCAACAAATTCATCAACTTACTTCGAAGCTATCCTCCTTATAGTTAGGTTCTACTGCGAACCCCTCAAGCTCTCATAAGAAGACAACAGCCAATCAAAGGCTATATTGTTTTATTAATCCTCAAAAGATATTTGAAGAAGAAAAGGCTAAATCCGACAAATGAGGACTACTTCTGAAACAACGACGGAAACAAGCACTTCCGTTTATGATGATCAGATCCGTGGCTATCGACACATGCAACGTTTGTTGCACAATACTTCTCGATTCCTCCGACGAAATCGTACAGCCCGTACTCTGGAGTCTTTATTGGATCCCCAACAACAAGTTCAACTCTCTCAACAACAAAGGGCCAGCTTGGTCCCCGCTGAGATATTGTATGGATCCCAACACAATGACACACTTCACCGTATTTATCAGCACTATTCAGAGCGACGCATTCGCATAGTGCGTGATAATCAACAGCTAGATCTACCCTTCATAGAAGCTGAAAGCCATGACCGTCTCATACGAGAAAGACTAGACCATATACATATTGGTCTTGTTATGATCCGAGTCCAGATCCTGCATCGCCATGCAACAGGAGTTCGTTGCCTAATAGTCCTTCACGACACAAGATGGTCTGATGACCGAGCTATTATTGGAACAATGGAAATGGATCTAACCAACGGAACTCAGCTGGTATATTTAGTTCCCAACTTATTCATAAGCGTTCAGGATTTTGCAAATTACTTTCAACTGGCTATTCAAACACATGGCTATGACACGTGGACAGGCGGAGAAAGTAATTTATTACTTACACGCTCCCTAATTGGCAGACTCACTAATACTGGGTATGCTAATTTCCAGTTAAATGTCTCACACGTAATAGAATACTTATCCAGTCGAGGACTTCAAGCCCTCCCTGGCGTTGCCTACACTTCTGAATCTTCTCAGGGACTCTTATGGAACTTATGACCATCTATTCAACATCCTCTCACGACCCCTTCTCAGCTTATAACACGCACCCGATCATGCGGAACCATCTCTCTTCGATTCCAGGATTATGCTGACCAACCCGCAAGGACATCTGCACAGATCCCTCAGACGGATGCAGAAATAGCCTGCGAAGATGCTCTCTTACGCCACGAGTTTGCTGGCGTCCTGATTATGCACAATCCCTTTGATCTCGACTCCTATGATGATGACAACTGGCTAGATCAATTCGACTCATATGAATTACCTGCCTCACCATCTCCCCCTTGGGATTTATTAGGCCAACCAAGTGGCAAATATGATTTCCAGGTTAAATATACTGCCAAGTCAGGAAGAATGTACATTTCTACTGAACTATCTGAGAAGTTCACTAAAAAGATGCCCCCTCTAGTCGAACAGACCATTGAACAGGCCTTCATCACCAAATTCGCCGGAGTAACTATCAGAGTAATTCCGAGGATACATTTCGCCCACCAATATCTAGCTGAACTATGCAAACAAGCGGTGTTCCACCGAAGTTTGAAGGACCTTGATTTCTGCCAAGGCATTCCTATCCCCGGCTATTACGATAATAATCAGAAGCGACTTAGCCTTCGCAAGTCCAAAACCTATAAAGGCAAACCACATGATTCTTATGTTCGTGTTTTCAAAAAGAAACAGCAAGACCGAGTCAGAAAATGTAAGTGTTTCATTTGTGGGGAACCAGGACATTTTGCTCGCGATTGCCGCAGTAAAAAGGGGGATATTCAACGGGCTGCAATATTAGAAAATATTGACCTGCCCGAAGATTGGGATCTCGTATCCCTAGACATGAATGAGGAGATGAGTGACGCCATCTGCAGTTTCAGTGAAGGCGAAGATACTCACAAAGCATCTACACTCTTCTGCAGTGAATTGCCTTATGAAACATCCTTGGTGTTGGCCACGCCTTATGGCTGGCGTAAACAGGTTAACCTTGGTGAAAAAGAGCATTGCGAGCACCAATGGATTCAACACGCTGACCTAACTGAAGAACTGAGCAAATGCACTACTTGCCAGATGGAAACGAAAAGGCAAATGCACATCCATTGTCCTATCTGCCAGGTCACCTCTTGCCCTCTGTGCTCAGTATACTATTTTAATACAGCATGCCTACGTGAACCACAGGAGTTCAAAGCCTACCAAACTTCCGATAGTTTAATCCAAGAACTTCTCGGGTACATAATATATCTGACAAATGAAAATCAGAGGCTCACTCATGGTTTAGAAGACAGGTTAGCAAAAGATTACAAGGAGTTACTTCCTCTTTATGACCCTGAGCCAGCCCAGTCCCCTGAATTAACCGAAGAAGTAGCCCAGGTCCTCGTTGATCATTCATGACAAAGTAGTATTGCCACCAGAGCTGTTACTAATCGGCTCTACAACATGATCATCACATTCAAAATACCTGGGGTTGCCCCTTTTTCTCTTAGGGCTATTCTTGATACCGGAGCCACAGTATGCTGCCTTGATAATAATTCTGTTCCACCAGAAGCAATGGAACTCAGCCAATATGCAGTACGCTTTGACGGGATTAATTCCACTCAAGAAGCTACTCATAAACTAAAAGCAGGAACCATGACCATTGAAGAAAACACCTTCAGGATCCCTTTTACATATTGTTTTCCCATGAAGATTTTATCGGATACAAATGCTCCTTGGGTGTAACTTCATCAAATCAATGCAGGGCGGCCTCCGTATTGAAGGACCAATCATCACATTTTACAAAAATGTGACTACAATTAAGACTAACCAAGAAATTGAAAAAGCCGGCTTAGCACAAAACCCAAGCCCAGAAGCCAACGACCCCCGAAACAAGATATCCTCTCCCGAGAATATCGCGACCTCCTTGACTATTCCATCGGCCCAATGCCATTTGATGAAAGCATATGGATCCAGAACAGAATGGCCCAGCTTCGATAACGTGCCTCCCAAAAGGCTGTCCATGCCTTGCAAGAGCTCGAGACCATCCTCACCCTGCAGACCATTTACTTCGACATCAACTCATCCAAAGACAACTGGCATGGGCTCCTTAAACCTGGCATCCAACAAGAAGAACAGGAATTTGGACGCATCATCTTTGCCTTTATGGAGCAGGCCTCCAAACCATCAGGCCCAGTCTAAAGGCCCATCCTAAAGCCGTTTAACCTAGTGTCTATTATTAGGCGAATATATTTGCCTTCGTTCGTCGTGTGTCAGCTTTACTTTATCTTTACAGGCGAATATATTCGTCTTGTCTGTAATTATTAGTTTGCTTTGGCAGGCGAATATATTCGCCTGCCTATCTTTAGTTAAAGAGAGCAGCAAGCAGGACGATAAAGCAGGATGATGGGGCCCATTATGTGTACCTGCTGATTAATTCTTCCCGCTCCTCGCTCTATAAATGTAATACTTTGCAGTGGTGCTCTACATGTAGAAACACTACAAGCAGAACTCACTCTCTTAATCTAAAGATCTGTTTGCTTATCTCTTGCTCATCTCTTCCGCTTCTCTCTTCTGTATCCTTTCTCCTACTCTTCTCTAGTTAAACGATCACGTTTAAATACCTTTCTTGATCGTTTTCTTTCCCTGGAACACCTGATTCACCCTGGTATCATCTACAGACGTCCCTTAATGCTAAACAACGTTGTAAGTAGAGGGACGTCCATTATAGGACGAAGGACGTTTGTCTTACGTCGAAAGTCTTCCAACTATTTCATCTTAGTCGTTCATCTCTCACGCCAGACGTTCATCTTCTGTATCAGACGTCTCTTAATCTAATTCAACGATCATCTTTTTTTTCTTTACCATTTTCCATCCGATCGTTTGTTATTCCTCATTGTTTGTCGACCACCCTATTTCAGTCCAACCTCCCTTTACGCCAATTCTCTTCTCCCTTAATCCATATTTTCTAAGTGTTCAACTTATTGCTAATTCTGTTGCTCATAATTTAGAATCAAAGCTATTCTAATTCGCATCATTTAGTATCAAAACTAATCTGGTTCTCATAAGACGTTTGTCTCCTCGTGGATCAACATTGGACATCCCTCATCGTTGAAAGATGTCCAAGGTTGATCATTGAATATCCGTTGGAGGCTTAGGTGACGTCCTTGGCGTTTTCTAAGCAAAAAACATAACTCTAGCGTTTGCCTCAGTATTTTTTGACAAAAAAAATGTAATTGCGAAGTTTACCTTCTTTATTTTTCATTGTTCGAAGTTTTAATTGTTTGCGAAATTTCTTTAAGATTTGACTTGTCGTTGATCCCAAACTATAAGATTTGTTTTGTTAAATTTCCCAACAAAATATAAACTCTCTCTATAATGTCCAGCCCTCCACAAATAATTGAAATAATACTTTAACTTTGAATCTAACGTTAAGGAATAGAAAAATAAAATATTAATTATAGCTGGGCAAGGGTCCACACATTACATACGGCCAGCCCTAAAAATTTAAGGCTACAACCTTTACCAAATACCACCCACACTGCAGAAGGTGTCCCAATATTGAGTACTTTACTTTATTATTAAATTAATAATAAATAAATATTTGAGTATTTATTAGGAAATTACCTAGGTACCATATCATTCTCTTTCAAAGTTGCATGCCATACAGATGTAATTTGACACATTAAAAAGTCAATATCTTACTGTTGTGGAGGGTCAAACAAGGAGTACGTGATTAAACTTAGCCCATAAGTTTTAAATAATTAATTTAAATTAATAGATATGCTCTATAAAGTATAAAAGACAAAGACTTGACCTGTTCCTGTTGTGTCTTCAAAGCAGTCAAATAAACCTAAAAGAGCAAGCTTGCTATTGTATTAGCAAACCCAGACATAAAAAAAGGAGCATGGTTGAATCTAGAGTCATAATAAAGCATGTAATCTAGCAAGAACTAAAGCAAAGAAGAGGGTATGGAGGGCCAATGTCACTACAAAAGGTGTATCCATTTCTCCAAGGCCAAAACTCTATGTTTGAAGCAAAAAGGAGCACACTATTTTGATTGTGCTGCTCAAACTTGATCAGATTTGCACTACATAACACTGAAAAAATGGTTAAATGATGCAAGTTATTGTCACCCCCTAGAAACACTAAATCAGCAGAGAAGGGCGTTCCCGACCCATTAACACCAATATATTAGCCTAAATTTCATAAACAGCAAACTAATCACACCATCTAATTCCTTCAACTATCAACACCAGTTATTTCAGCTACCTTGTGTCTTGTGAGTTTCATCTTTTAAAGGCGCACTTACATCCATCGAAGCCAGGCCGTCCAGTTCTTGGATGGCCGTGAACACGGAAAGAGCAGTTGCACTGCTTATGTAAGGCTTGATCACACCAACGGCTGCCTTCACTTTTGCTTGCTGCAAATCACGTAATTCACCCGATTAAAACCCAACCAAAACTGCATGAAATCCGTTAATGTTTTTGTTTAATTATATGTAGTTGAAGGCTGTAGTGATAGAACGTATTTCAGCTTACAAAGAAATCAAACTTCCTCTTGAGTTCGCCATAAGCAACTGTGTTCAAGTCCTGCAACTGCACTCCATCTCCAGCAGCTGGAGCGTTCTGGAATATAAGAGAAGGTCAATGACTATCGATCATCGGCAAACATTAACTGGGAAACTTCATAATCATTGCTTGCGTTGATATCTTCAAAAAATTACCTTGAAGTATCAATATGCATTCAGACAATTTTAGACAAGCAGCATAAACATTTAATTACTCTGCTCTCTAGTCTTTCCATTGATGAACAACGAGAAATGCCATAAAATATATTTGCATGCATAGATATACCACTCCACCAATCCAAATATATACCTTCCTAGGCCGACCAACCGCCTTCTTAACTCCGCCGGGATTTACTGTATCACTGCCTTCATTTACAGCCGAGGGTGGAGCTGCAGCTGCAGTTGCCACTTTCTTTGGTCGTCCTCTCCGCTTAGGCACACTCTCAGCTCCTACCGTAGTCGGCGGAATTGTATCACTAGCGTATGGAATTACAACAAGGTGAGTCTGACCTTTAGGCGGACGTCCAGGACCCTTCTTCACCCCTTTCGGACTCACCTTCCTATTTTTCGACCCCGGCGGCCTACCTCTCCCCCTCTTCCCCAGCACAGTCCCGCCCTGTTCCGGTTGAGTCCCACTTTTTAATGGGCGGCCTGGTCCTTTCTTCTCGGAACTCAACGACGGAGCTTCGTCGACTAAACCGAGAGAAACTAGAACCGGCTGAGTGCTCGGAATGGGTTTAAGCTTCGGCGGGCTACCTCGGCGACTAGGTTGAGAAGCCGGATGCGAAGCCGCATGGGCGGTGTCAGATCCAGGAAGTTTGTAAGACTTCTTCACCATAACGATTTGACCGCTGTCCTTTAAACGCCTGAGATGATGAGCCAAAATGGTCGCGTTAGTAGGTGGTAGGTACGAGTAGACTCGCTCTATGTACTTAGCTATGGCTTTCTTGCTCGACCCATTTCCCTCCTTCAAAGCCGTGAGAGCTGTATATATCATCTGCCACGGAGAAAACACACACAACAGCAAACAAATTAGGATTCTGCCTCAGAAGTGAGACACAGTAGAAAAAAAGAGAGAAGGTTTTTTTTTCATTTCAGGGTACCTCATCATAAGAAGGGTGGCCAAGACCAGCGGCGACGAAGCTCTGGTCGGTAAAGGTAGCTTGGGCTATGTGGTTTTGAGCTTCTAGAACAGAGGTGGTGGTCGAAATTGCGGGCAGGTTGGCCGGAAAGAAATGGCCGGGGTCCATAGAGATAAGAGATATAGACCGAGAGACAGAGAGAGACAGAGAGAGAGAGGGTGAGAGAGAGTGTGGAGTGCTTGCAGGTAGAGAGAGAAAAAAGGGGTGGGATTTGCAGGCGCTGTGGATGGATGATGTTGATGATGATTTGGGGAAAATAAAAGGAAAGAAGGCGATTCAAGAGATAAGGCTGAAGTAGTAAATTTTCATTAATTCTATTATTTTATTATTCGCTATTCATTACTTTATTTCTTTTAATATTAGAAAAATATATATTTTTGTTTTTGGATTAAAATAAAAATTAAAAATAAATAAAAATCTTAATTATTAAATTATTTTTGTTAATAAATTAATTAATTATCTATAAAAAAAAATACTACCGTAAATATCATTGTGACATTTATTATTAAATATATTAATATTATTTCGTAGCAGAATGAGGATGATATGTGATGAATCATCGTACATCGTTCTACGTTTATGTGTCCTACAATATAAGAATTGACTGTACGCTCCAGTGAGTATCGTAAATTACGAAATCCTCAGCAAACTATATTACAATAGATAAAGTTTCTGAAATTAACTAAGGTTATTGAAGATTGCTGAAGCTAGTTGCCACGATGGAGAAACAGTTGAAGCAGTTTTTTTTTTCATTTATAGTTTTTCTGTTTTCTAGTGTTGAATAATAAAGGAGCTTTGTGTATATGAAGAGTTGCCTTGAGTTTGTAAAGTTTTAGTTTTATAGTTTAATAAAATCTTCTTCTTCTTCAAACTCTAATAAACTAAGTTCAAGAATTATAGGGACGTCCGTTTTATGTTCGAGGGATGTCCTTCACGTTATATAGGCAAATTTAAAGTTCAAAGAAGTCCCTCGAACATAAAACAGACATCCCTCGACCAAAGATGGATGTCTGTTTCAGCTTGAACGACGTAGTCTTAAGTCGAGGGACATCCGTTATGAGACTAGGGACATTCGTTATGGGCAGAATGACGTAGTCTCAAGTCGAGGGACGTCCGTTATGGGAAAAGGGACGTCCATGTTTGACCGAGGGACGTCTGTCTTAATTGAGATAGTCTGCCTTTTAAAAAAACGGATGACTTGCACGTGACCCTTCAACGTTAAAATCTTTGGAGTTCATCTTGGCCGTCAATTCCGATCAAGGGACGTCTGTCCTCGATCCAATGGCCATGAACCATCGTCCGTCATCACCTTTGGGAAATGACAAACTTCATCCTCGCCGTCCATTCCGATCGAGCAACATCCATCCTCGATTCAACGGCCATCAACCATCATCTGCCATCGCCTTTGGAAAATGACAAACTCCATCCTCGCCATCCATTCCGATCGAGGGATGGACATCCCTCGATCCAACAGGCAGGACAGACGTCCCCCGATAATTGAGATTCTTCGTCACCTTGTTGTTAGCCTTTTTGTTAGGCTAAGTTTTATTTTGATGATGATTAAAATAGTGATTAGTTTAATAAATCCAATAAGTTATATTTTGTATTTTTCAGATATTATTCTTATCATTTTATAATTATATTTATATTTGTGTTTATTGAAAATACCCTCAAAATTGGTATTATTAATGTTCTGATATGTTTATTTGAGTTCATGTAATGTTTGATATCTTTTAGGAACTCTGTATAGTTCAGGGATTAAAATGGAGAATCTCGTCCCAATCTGTGTTGTGTGCATTCGGACGAGGCACGGACTGGTGCAGACGTAACAGAGTCATCTAGAATACTCCAGTGCTGCGAGGCAAGGACGAAATCCAGTGTCCCAGTCTGAAGGATGTTATTGCGGAGGAGGTGCGAATGGATGCGGACGAACTTGAACACACCGCTTTGAATCTGTCCATTTTGCACTATAATTCGGATGTCAATCTGTAGACATGCGGAAGAGAATCTGCGTCTGAATGTGAGATTCAGATGAAGCACAGACAAGGTTGGACGAATGAGGACGAAGAAGAAAACAATCTGGAGAAAGTATTTTGTTCATGCGGACGAGTGCAGATGAAGGACCCGCGTCCGAAAGTGCATGACGGCTATATTTTCAATGGACGGATTTCAACAGATATTTTCCAGCGGCTACATGCGGACGTCCAAATCTTCATGTTCCGCATTTGAAAATCCACTGCCTATAAATATAGGATCACTCCAACCTCTCTACAACGAACGGAGAATCTAGGCGAAGCCCTGCCGAATTCAATACTCGATTCTAATCACTGTGAGCTATTAATATTGTAAATCCAATTCTCCCCAACACATAAACTTGCGAGTTATATTTGGAAAAATTCAGATTAACTAGATTGAGCTTTATATTTCCGATTCTATTATTTGCACTAAATTGTAAGTGGTGATTCCTTATGAATTCATCACACTTTGGTGACTCCCCGCAACAGTCAAATTAAGGGTGACGCCCCGCAATAGTTATAGGCTCGATTGAACGCCCGTAAGTTCAATCAACGGGCGACGCCCCGTAATAGTCAAAGGTTGACGACCTTAGAATTAGTTAAGGGTGGCTCCCCGTTTAATAGTCAACTTGTAAACAGTTTTATTGGCACCCGTAAGTCAATTGTTTAGTGTATCTCCAAGTTCCACTTGGAACGCAGACGTAGGCAAGTTTGCCGAACCGCGTAAATCGTGTGCACTTTCTTACCCTTACTTTTTATATTATTGCATATATGTGATTGTTTTATTTAATTATATGCATTAAATCACCTAGGGTTATAAGAGATTAAATATCGCACGAAATAACTAGTACACTATATTCACCCCCCCTCTATAGGCGCATATTGATCCTACATATGTTGGATTAGCGTTGGACGTCCCTCGTCGTTGCGGGACATCTGTTGTTGCTACCTTGGATGTCTCCGCTCAATAGCCCTCAGCGTTAACGAAACTGTTGTGTTAAAGTTGACGGATTTTGAGTGCAAACGTAACAACGATATTTGCGTTGACATTTTTTCAGAGTTTGATGGTTAATTTGTTAGTAAAAATAGGTTAGTGGTTGTCTTGTCATTGATCGCAAAGTACAATGGTTGATTTGCCATTTTCTCAAATTTAAAACATCAATCTTGTTTGTATACAACAAAAACATACATACATGAATGTATGAGGTTTAATTAAATATATATGACACCATTGACAAACAATTTAATGAGTATAATTAACCGGCAAACAAATATTTATACACGCTACAAAAATAAATAGAAAATATTATACGGTCAATAGAAATGAACGGAGCAAACATCGCAGTTACGTTTTTCGTTAAAAAATGTGGTCATTTTGCTCGCAAAACGATTACTTTCCACTTCTACAAGTGAAAAGATTATTCTCTGCAATGAAAAGTGAGACATTGGTGATGAGTATTGAACGACGATGATGGACCAAGAAGAGAAAATAGACATTGGTGATGAGAACTGAATGACGACAATAGATTAGGAAGAGTCATACTAACATTTGACAACGTTTTCAGAAAATTGAAAATGTGGGAATTGTTTTCATCAACGAGAAGACTGTCAGAACTTCCCGGTATCGCTTCGTGATAAAATTGTTTTAATCATTGTGATTTTAGCGTAAAACTGAAGTAGAATTGAAATTGCAGAGAATATGTTTCGACATCGTCTTCGAGTACATGTTTCTTTCAATAGGTAGTTGTGATATTTGCATCGTCAATTTTGTTGGTTTTTAGGTTCCCTCGCACGGCGGAATTACCGATGTTCACAACAACGGTAACGTGCGTAACCTATGTATCATGAAAAAACAATTTTATCATGAACATAAAAATGGATCGTTGTTATAATATATTAATAATAATATGTATTTAGATCTAATCTAAAAATAAAGAATGTTACCTTTGTAACTCACTTCACACGGGTACTAAATCAACCGTCGATCTTCTCCGTCAATCCTCCTTACCTCAAATAAGCACGTGTGGGCATGATGAACGAAACAAGATAACACTCAATTTATGATAGATCGTATTCTCAACACATGAGACGATCTATTTGGATTTAGAAAACAATTTTCTAAAGCCAACACGGAAGACAAAAATTTTCTCTCAAAATGGATTTATTTTTCAAAGATTTCAAAAACTCAAAAACTCTTTTGCTAATGAAATTTGACCTCTATTTATAGTGGTATTTCTCCATAATGGCCATTATGGCATTTAGAGAAAAAACCCTATAAATTCCTCATTATATTTATAAAAATGTTATGAAAATCAAAATTCTTTTCACCATATTTCAACACTTGGCACATTTAAGTTATAACACATTTATAACAAAAATGTTATGGGAAATAAAAGATCATTACATTAAATCAAATTTGACATTAATTCAAATTTGACAAAATCTATTTTAAAAACTATTTTTAAAAGTTACTTTATATTTATTACTTTATTGAATAATCAATAATTCAATTTGTTTCACTTAATGAAACATAACAAATATATTAACTTTGACAACTTTTGTCATTTTGTCTTAATTAATTGAATAATCAATAATTCAATTATTTCATCTAATGAAAAAATAATAATAATAAACTTATTATTGAGTGTATTAAATAATTAATTCATAATTAATTATTTAATCTTATTTGTTCATTTTTCTATTATTCGAATAATGATAGAAGGTGACAAAGGGACCGATGGACCTATAGTTTTAAGCTCTAATAATATTTTGTTAACTAATATAAACTCTTTATATTAATTAACATAATTATTAACTCTAAAGTAATTCCACTAAATACTTAGAGTTGCACTCTCAAAACTATAGAGTATTTTTACTTAAAGTAATGTCCATTGATATAGTCATTACATATGCATTAACCCTCCATTTAGATTCGTAATAGAGCTAGGTTTATCATCCGTTAATCTCTCATATTACTTCTTTATCCTTGACTACTATTAATTCTTAATTGAATAATTAATTCATAACGATTATGAATTGCGCGCTAATTATTCAATCCTTGAACTAACAAACAAGGGAATCTATGGAATGGATTTCATTGTATCGATATTAACATTCTCAGCTATTCATTTTAATTTAGTCCCAATATACAAGGTATACGAATCGTAACTTGTACAAAACTTTACCGAGTAAATCAAAGAATAAATTAAAACAAAAATAGGAGTTTATTAAATACAACGAATTAAGATCATACATATATGACCATCATTATGATAAAATTAATTGTTCTATATCTAACGGAAATTATTAGAACAATGTAATTATATCTGATCCAGTCCTATATAATCATATTATATAAAACATATTTATCTTATGTCACTACATATTTAGTCGGGATATGAATATACATTCTTAATGAGATAAACTATGTTTATGACTATGAACTATTTGAAGATTCCATACTTCAAATATAAGTTATGGACATATTTTGGTTATTACTCTTTATATTTTATCCCATATATATACAATATATATGCTAATATAAAGTTAGCATAAATAACCAAAGAATTTTCTATGAATTTTATAAAACATAATATAAAATGTTAACATAATATCAATCAATATAAATTTATTCATATATTACAAAAGTGTTCTATTACATTTGCTTGTTGGGCATATTACTCCCAACAAATTTTTCATAACTCAGTCTTTAAGTTGTTAGCAAAAATTATTCAGCAGTTGTCTTGTCATTGATTCCATATAAGAGTGGTTGTTGTGTTAATTTCCCAAAAAAAATATAATATAAAGATTATTTGATGCCAAAAAAACAAATCACAAGACAACTTTAATTATGGAAATAACAAACATATTTAGAAGAATCAGAGTTTCAATTAACGAGATTAGAGTTTTTCAGAAACTTGAGATTTAGGACCACAAAAAATTACTTTTAAAAACGGTATTCAAGAGCTCGTAGATGAAGGCTTTAGAAATCTGCTTTTGTTTTCATTCGAAATTGATTTTTTCATTTTCATTTAAAACGTCTCAATTAATATTTTCTTTAATTTTATTTAGCAGCATTTTTAAAGTGTTTTTGACAATTAATGATGCATCAAAATGACTTTGAAATTATTTTCTCTACTTTCTCACTTTCAAACTAGAAAAAAGAGTTTTTAGAATTAATTTTCAGTTCAGATTCTTCTCCTTTTTATCGCACAGAAAGAAACTAAAAGCAAAATTGGATTACGAGGTAACGTTCTAGAAACAATAATTAAAGGAATGATTTTTCCTCAAAAAATCAATATGAAGCTCAAATTACAAGAGAATTCTCACCCAGGAACCACACCCCCCAAGCATTCTTCATCGTTGAACGAGGAAACAGATCTGCAGAAATGGCGCCTGTCAATGCCTTCCAGGGGAAGAACAACTATGAGAAAGTCAGGGACTTTGTGTTATTTTTTATTTGTTTTCTTATAGAAAGAGCTTTGTTAATCTCTCAGCCGATGCAGATGCTCGTTTATTCGTTGGTTCAAGAACGAGAGCGTGGCTAAAATCAACGAAATGAGAAATGGATCGAGAATTATGAAACTAAACTGCATCACTCAATTCTTTATATCACCAACCAAACCAAACTATTAGACTATATAGCAAATGTGGACTATACAGTGCTGATGTGGAGAGATAGTTATTTTACAGTTTATTAGAATCTTTGTATAAATACTCATTTAGTTACTTTTCAATGTAATCAGACTATTCATTTTCTGATTCAATCCAGTTTCTTCAACTCTGTAATATGGTATCAGAGCAGAAGTAACTCTGCCCTTTTTCCTTTGGACATTTTCTTTGTTCAGGAGCCTTTCCCTGTTTTGCTGCAGTTTCCAACGTAGAGGTTTTCTTCCTCTACACGATTCTTTCTTATCACTTGTCCTTTGTTCTGCCAATTTTCAAATGAGCAAAGGCAAAGGTGCGAGTTCGTCGGCAGTTCCTAACCCTAGCGCAAGTTTTTCTTCCGTTGCTGAGGATAGCAGTGATCCATTTTTTCTGCATAACAGCGATCATCTCGGTCTTGTCTTGGTTCCTCACTTGATGAATGGTACTAATTTTCAAACTTGGAAGCGTGTGATGGTCATGGCATTGAACGCAAAGAACAAAGTCTAGTTTGTCGATGGTACGATTCAACGTCCTCCTCCTTCTGATCCTCAGTTTAATAGATGGAATTGGTGCAACAGTATGGTAACTTCTTGGATCTTGAATTCTGTTAGTAAGGATATAGCCGATAGTTTGTTGTTTTTGACTTCTTCAGTAGCTGTTTGGAAAGATTTACATGATAGGTTTAATCAATGTAGTGCTCCACGGGTTTATCCAATTCGTAATCTGTTACTTATCGCAAGGAGCTTTGGATGTTAATGGATATTACACCAAATTTAAGACTCTGTGGGATGAATTGCAAGATTTTAGACCAATCCCTAACTGTACTTGTGGATGTGCTCGTTTACTTATTGAGCATCAACAACAAGAGTTCGTCATGCAATTTCTTATGGGTTTAAATGATTCTTTCTCTTAGACTAGAAATCAAATTTTAATGATAGATCCTTTGCCTTCAATGAGTAAGGTTTTCTCTTTAATCATTCAAAAGGAACGTTAACGGATGATTAATATTTCTTTGCCTAATTCTACTGATAAGTTGGCTTTCTTGTCTCATTCTAGTTCTCAGAATCATCAATCCTCTTCTAAGGGAAGGCTGGATAGATCACTTTGCTCTCATTGCAAAGTTCCAGGTCATACAGTGGATAAATGTTTCAAACTTCATGGCTACCCACCGGGTTACAAACTGAAAGACAGAAATTTTCGAAGGAATTCTGTCGATGTCAATTCTGTTGAAGCTCGGCCTTTGACTTCCACTGACTTACCTTCTGCTTAGAATCTCTCAGCTGATCAGTGTCATCAAATCATTGCACTCTTGAGTTCTCAGTTACAGCAATCTTCGCATCCAATCAATTCAGGAGATATCTCAGTTACTGAACCTTCTGTTTCAAACTTTACAGGTATTTTATCTGTTTCCGATCCTTCTTTGCAACCTGCTATTTCTAATTCTTCAAGTTGGATTTTGGATACTGGTGCCACACATCATATTTGTTTTAATCCTGCTTTTTTCTATACTTCTTATCCTGTTTTTCAACATTTTGTCACTTTACCGAATCATTCTAAAGTTGCAGTTGATAAAATAAGATTTGTTCGTCTTAATCAGACCATTATTCTTTCTAATGTGCTTTTTGTTCCCTCTTTTCGATTCAACTTGTTATCTATTAGTAAATTATCTTCTACCTTGAACTGTTCTTTCCTTTTTTGCTCTAATTCATGTGTCATTCAGGACCGACTGTCTGCCAAAATGATTGGGACAGCTAGTCGGGTTGGCAACCTATATGTTCTGCCTCAATCTTCTTCTGCTTCCACTATTTCTGTATGCACAATAAATGGCAAATTAACCTCGGCCGATAATTCACTGTGGCATTATCGGTTAGACCATCCTTCTTTTTCTAAAGTTCAAACTTTACAGGACATTTTACATTTGAATTCAATAAAGAATTGCATTTGTCCTATTTGTCCTCTTGCTAAACAACATTCTTTACCCTTTGTTTCTGCTAATAATATTTCTCAGCATTGTTTTGATTTGATTCATTGTGATGTTTGGGGTCCTTTCCGTATTGAAACTCATGATGGTTTTCAATATTTTTTAACCATTGTTGATGACATAGTAGGGCTGTTTGGTTGTACTTTTTGCATACAAAGTCTGAAGTTTTGAAATATATTCCTACTTTTATCAATATGATTGAAACTCAAATTCACATGAAAGTTAAAGGCATTCGATCAGACAATGCTCCTGAATTTTCACTTTGGAAATTTTACAATAAGAAAGATATTGTTCATTATCATTCTTGCGTTGAAACTCCTCAACAAAATTCTGTTGTTGAGAGGAAACATCAACACATCTTAAATGTTGCTCGTTCTCTTTTATTCCAATCTCATGTTCCTCTTAAATTCTGGGACAAATGTGTTTCAACTGCTGTTTATTTGATTAATCGGCTGCCTTCTGTTGTTCTATGCAATCAGTCCCCTTTTAAAAGATTGCACTCTAAATTTCTAGCTTATAATCATCTTAAAAGTGTTTGGATGTTTATGTTTTGTTTCCACTTTGAAAAGTTCTCGAGATAAATTTTCTCCTCGTGCTAAATCTGCTATTTTTCTTGGTTATCCATCTGGTTTTAAAGGATATAAAATCTTGGATCTTGGAACCAATAAAATTTTGATTTCAAGGAATGTTGTTTTTCATGAATCTGTTTTTCCTTTCAAGTCTCCTTCTTCTACATTTCAAGATCTTATTTTTTCTGATTCTGTGGTACCTATTTCCTCGTCTCCTTATTCTTCTCCTGATTTTTTAGCTCCTTTTGGTAGTTCAGATTTTGGAAGAGCTGATGTTCCTTTTTTTCAGAATCTGGAAAAGCTAATGTTCCTATTTTTAATTCTCCAGATCCTTCATCTAGACGGATCTCTAAACCTCCATCTTATTTGGCTGACTATCATTGTTTTTTGTCTAACAAATTGTCTTTTCCTTTTCTTTCCAATTGTTTTTATCCTCTTTCTAATCATATTTCTTACAATCGTTTATCTCATCCTTATAAATCCTATACCTTAGCTCTTTCTTCTATCATTGAACCAAAATTTTTTCATCAAGCTGTTAAAAATTTTGATTAGAAGGATGTGATGTTTGCTAAACTTAGTGCTCTTGAGGACAATAACACTTGGTCCATTGAACGTTACAAGGCAAGATTAGTTGCCAAGGGTTACACTCAGCAGGAAGGTATTGATTTTCTTGATACTTTTTCTCCAGTTGCAAAATCTATTACTGTTAAAGTTTTACTTGCCCTTACTGTTGTCCATGATTGGATTTTAGTTCAGTTGGATGTTAATAACGCGTTTCTTCATGGTGATTTAGCTGAAAAAGTTTACATGAGTTTACCTCCTGGATATTCTGAGTTGCGCTGTTCTGGACAAGGGGAGTCCAATATGGTTTGTAAACTTAACAAATCTTTGTATGGTTTACGGCAGGCTTCTCGTAATTGGTTTTCTAAATTTTCTATTACCATTATTGCACTTGGTTTCTCACAGTCTGATGTTGATAGTTCTTTGTTCATTAGTTCTACATCTGAACATTTTACAGCCATTCTGATATATGTGGATGATGTTATAATTGCTAGGAGTTTTGCTGCTTACATTGATATCATTAAATCTTTGCTGAATGACAAATTTAAATTGAAGGATTTAGGCGATCTTCGATTTTTTCTTGGTTTGCAAATTGCTAGAAATGATTTGTTGGTTTGCAAATTGCATTTGTTTTATGATTTGATAGGCAAGATGAGAATTATCAATATTCATTCTCCATCTTAAGGGGGAGTATTAGACTATATAGCTGATGTGGATTATACAGTGTTGATGTGGAGAGATAGTTATTTTACAGTTTATTAGAATCTTTGTATAAATACTTTTTTAGTTACTTTTCAATGTAATCAGACTATTCATTTTCTGATTCAATCCAGTTTCTTCAACTCTGTAATACAAACCAAACCAAAGTATATGGAAAAGAAAGGGCAATGTTCTTTTCTAATATCCACTTCAAAAAAAGAGCGAATTGTGCCACTTCCTATCAACAATATCGATTGACTTAGACGAATAATTATCCAAGGGGCATACAATACGTGTTCTTGCATGACACATCCTATGCACACACATTAAGGAAAAAAGAGAATATCCTTCATACATGAGTAGACTAGTTTAATTGAATGTTGAATAATACATTGGAACGAAAAAAGAGCAAGCAATATTACCTTTTCTTTGGCCATTTCAGCAGAGGCTGAAAACATTCCTCAAAGGCTTGGATTTGGCAGCAACTTCAACCTCATCTTGTAAGGGTGCATACAAGGTCTTTATACATTAAAAACATTTTAAAAATTAAAAAACAAAACATAGCTCCCCGTAGCAGAACAACAGTTCTTTGGGGAGAGGGAGGAAGAGAGAGGGACAGATTCACCTGACAAGTGACAACAACCTGAAACACTAGCAATACTCATTAGATAGACTTAGTGTCCGATTCTGAAACTCTTCTGACAGTAGCTCCTTTGAACCAAGTTTTGGAGGAGCATCTGCACTGCAGTAGTAGGAATGACAAGAACTCCATCATCCTTGGTAACAATCAAACAATAAACAAAGTCAATAATAGACGAGCAATAAAAAAAAAAGTAGGAAAGATGAACTAAAAACTACAGCCGCATGTACCGAGGATATTTACAATTATTGTGGAAAATTTTGTAAAACAGCAAAGTAAAAATGAAGTTTCAGCAATGAATTCAATTTAAACAAACATATAAACCTCTTAACACCACAAATGACCAGGAACAAAGCAGTGAGGCCAACAGCAACAGCAAGACCAACTACAATATTCATGATGCCATAATTATATGTCTCTAAGAAGCATAACAGTAAACCACAGTCACTTTAAAGATTATAACAGGCCGAAAGAAAATGCCTGAGTTTGGTAGCAGATCGCATTGCGTTTCTAACTGATTTCCACAACTCAATCTCTGCATCTTCTGCCTCAGGTGTCTCATATACTTGTGGCGAGATAGGAGGACTAAGTACAGGCTTCACTGAGTTAATCCATTCATGATGGTTTTCTTTGAACTCGTGTCTAAATTAAAGAAGAAAACAAGACGAGATAAATTAACACTTTCCCACCAGATTAAACATCAAACTCAAGACCGAAAAAATAAACCACCAAAGTCCCCAGCCATTATTATTTGTCTGCGACTGTGATGGACAGCCCAAGGAAGATGCAATAGCACATCGCCAACACGACGAAGAACACTAGGTTCCCTAGCAAACCATCCTAAAAAAGAGTTATAGGACCAAATATGAATAAATAGATTAATACACACTATTCTGAACTTTTCCAAACCAGCAATTAAACAACTAAGAAACTGCCAAAGACAGTCAATAGTCACAAACTTATATAGTTAATAAACCTCAAAGTAAGACTTCAAACACAAAGCTGGAACAAATCCAGGTTCAACAGCATTTTGGAGAAAATAGTTGCAGATGAACAGATTCATTGGCACGTATGAAGCAGTTGACTAAGAAAAGGGTGACAAGGCCTCATCATACTAAAAACAGTGATGACCAGAATAAAATAAATTGACATCTCAAAAATTCACAAATGTCCCCCATCTTTTGATCACAAATATACATTTCTAAAGGATGTGAGAGAAAAAAAGTGGATAAATAGACTGCATCTCCTAAAACCTTAATGTAAATATAGTTTTGACCATGCACAAAACACATCAGATCATATGAAGCATCAAATCAGGTGATTGGACTCAAGTTCGCACACAACTAGACAATCTGAGATTCCTTTAACCTATAATGTTCAATCCCACGAAAGTGACTGGAGGAACACATACCTACGGTGTGTCAAGGCTTGCCGAAACAGGTAAAATTTCCAAATGAGGAATAGATCCATGAGAAGGACGAAATCCTATAACGCCACAAAACCCCGCAGGTATTCTGACTCCACCAACAGTATCAACACCTGGCATATATTCTATGAAAATAAAAGCAAATAAGAAAATTCACCCAACGAGAAGCCAACAAGGTTAGCAGCTACAGCCACAGCAGCTCCACAAGAGGCATCACCAGGAGCTCTAGAAGGTGCTGCAGGATTTGTAGGGGTGCCATAATATTTATTTTCACCACTAATGCTGAAATAGGATAGATTAAGCATTTGGCATTACGTGCATATACTGAAACGAATTGAGAAATGACTAGTGAATGTAAATGTAGACGAATTGAATAATCACAGCTGCTTATAGAGGTAAAAGAATTCATTTTTCTACTTCTACAATAGTTCCCAATGTCTGCTAAAGTGACCAGTAACAAATCCACCAAAAAGTGTTCCCGGCTTCACGAAAGAAAAATATACCCAAGGACTTCAAACCATAACTTTCAGCTTGACCATTGAAGAATTTAGTACATGCATACCTTATGGACAATTCATCCACAACAGTTTTCCCAATGCAGGTAGCCCAACCTTCAACTAAAGCTGAAACGACTGGAGATGTCTGTGAAGATGTATCATGTGTTCTTGCCCAATCTGGATGACCACAACCAGTAGCATGTCCTTCAATTTCAAATCTGGTAAAGGTAAGGCATGATTTATTTACTCTAGGGCCCAGACTAAGGGTTAACTCACAGAAAAAGAATACATAAAATGCATAGCCAAAAAATTTAACCCTCAAAGAACCAAACATAACACCCAAAAACCCAAACAACATTTTTTCATTTTCTTGAAATTCAGTGACAAATAAAGAAGCAGCCAATTTTTTTCTTAAAGGCAACTACAATTCCTTCTGTTTTGAGATTTTTTTTTTGTGAACAAAAGCGTGATACCCTAGAAATATAACACAACAATCAAGATCTCATTGTACAAATATATAGCACTTTCTCTATTTTTAAAATATTGAAAAATTTATTCATTGTAATGGAGACATAAATGTAATTGAGCAACTAAAGTTGAACAGTCTTGCGTGCTGAAACACTAGGCAACACCAGGATACTAGTAAAAAATTCTCACTCAGATTACAGAAACCATAATAAACACTACATTGCACTTTAATTCTCCAGCTATTTCCCGCAACAAAATATTATACAAAAAAAAGATCATAAGCATGTAACCTCTCTCAACGTTAAAAAAAAAGGGAAAATGACAAACCAACCACCATCTTTTATTGTTTGTGACAAACCAACCATTATCATTTTTTTGCTAACAAATTAACCACTGAACTATAGAAAAATGTCAAATCCAACATCGCTGTCACGTTTTCCGTTAGAGATGATGATGTGGTGTCGCGGCAGTTCGTAGACAAACCACCTCGATTCTATAGTTTTTAAAAACTAAGCGAACAATTGTTATGAACCGCGGCGATTCATCTAGGAATCGCAACAGTGTGTCAATACACCGCGACGGCATCATACCAAACCGCCGCGGTGTATTGATAAACCGCTGTGGTGTCTTAGGAAACCGCCGAGGTATATTAACACGCCGCTGTGGTTTACATTCACACCGCTGCGGTTTACTTCGAATTGTATAAATATACTGAGAACTCCTCATGAGACATTTTGTCAGCGATTAGCGAACCCTAGAGAATTCTGAGAGCTGAAGTGAACGGCATTTTGGCGAAGTTGAAGAATTTGTTGAAAAGCAAATGGCGTCTTGGAGTGTTGAGAAATCTGTTATTAACTGTCAAGTTGAAACGGGGCCCATAACCACATTTTTGACCAATCAGATACGTGGAATTGGAGATAAATCTGCAATAGTGTTGCACTCCGTCTCAACAACTCTACACGAGGAGGATGAGGAGGACCTCCGTTTATTATGTCAATACAGTAGTGACGAAGACATGGACATGGCAATCATGCATTGAAGAATGGGTACAAGATAAAATTCACCCACATTGACGCACATTGCTTGAGGGCTGCCTGCCAGGAAGGATGTATGTGGCGGCTGCACCCCTAAAAAATGCAAGGTGAAATGACGTTTCAAGCAATATAAGCTTATATGCCGAGGAGATTCGGAGGTCTAATCCTGGAAGCTCGATGCGCGTTGACCTAGAGATGAGTGCATTTAAAATGATATACATGTGTTTGGCTGTATACAAGATGACCCTGTTGAATTGTGGTAGACCGATTATTTGTTTGGACGGTTGCCACTTGAAGGGAGGGACTCCAGGCCAGCTGCTCACTGCTGTCAACATTGACGGGAATGATAGAATGTATCCGATTGTTGTAGCAGTGGTTGAAGCAGAAAATAGGGGTTCTTGGAGCTGGTTTCTGGAATTGTTGCTCGACGATCTAAACACCCCGAGCGGCAATGGGTGGACAATTATTTCTGACCCACAAAAGGTGCTGTTGATTGCACTTGCCTTCTATGTTTATGTTATGTATTGTGTACTAATGTTTGACTAATGCTATGAATCTTTGTAGAGGCTAGTGTCAGCTGTCAGAGAGGTAGCAGGGTAAGGGAACCATCGATTTTGCATCCGATACCTATATGGCAATTTTTAAAAACAATTTAAAGACAAGTTGTTCAATGATGCAATGTGGGCCGCATGAAGAGCCACAACAGAGAGGCAGTTTGAGAGGGAGATGTTAAAGTTATTTTTGCTTGACCCGATGACCCACAACTATCTACGAGGAATAAATGTGAGATGCTAGGCCAAACATGTTTTTTGCTCCATCCCCAAATGCTACCTAAGCCTCAACAACCTCAGCGAGTATTTCAACACTTGCATCCTACTAGCCTGGGACAAACTTATTCTAAGTATGTTCGAGATCATACGAAAGGGCATTATGGGTAGGATCATGAAAAGAAATGAAAAGATAGCTCGCTCAACGGACTTTTTGTGTCCACAGATCAGCAACCAGCTCGCCAAACTACAACTTGCCGATCGAAATTGGAACCTCCAGTTCGAGGTCAGCAACGGTAATGAACAATACTTTGTTGATTTGGACAAGCGTACTTGTACCAGTTACCAGTGGGAGTTGACTGGCATCCCTTGTTTTCATACAGTCCCATGCATTCACTTCACGAGGGGATCTCCTGAGGAATTTGTGCATGCGTGCTATCACCGGGAAACATACATGGCAATGTACTCCCACTTTGTCTACCCCGTCAATGGACAAATTGAGTGCCCTTCTGTGATGCATCTTGTTTCAATTATCCCACCGCCATTTAAAAAACTTCCAGGAAGGCCGCAAAAACGTAGAATACGGGATGTGGACGAGGCCCCAAGCCGGACAGTGTTGCCCAGAAGACATATAAACATGACCTGTGGCCGGTGTGGGGGTGTGGGGTACAATTCCCACACTTACAAAGGTGGAGGCGAGTCCAGTGCATGTGATAGCAGAGGCGACAAAGGCAGAGGCGACAAAGGCAGAGGCAAAGCCAGAGGCGGCAGAGGAAGGTCGGATGACACATTTATGGGTTTCAAAGTCCCCGAGACAGCCCCAGAGACAATTCTTACCATAGTCCTCGAGACAGTCCCCGAGACAGTTCCTGACATAGTTCTTGAGACGCAGGTGAGCCCATTATCACGTTTACGTTTTCTAGTGTTATTTGAACTATGCTAATTTCATTTGCAATGTGTTTTGTAGGAGTATGATGCGCAAGGTCCACAAACACAAACATACAAAAATGTGGATCTTAACCTTCCTTGATATATTGGTTGGATAAAGTAGGTTTGATATATATATATATATATATGCGATTGTAATGGACGTTGTCGTTGTAACATTTGAATTGATAAATTTGAATTTGTTTGATAAATTTGAATTGATATATTAGTTCTATACATTTTGTTGTTGAGGATGAATGAAGATTGATTAATATGCTAATGTCGAGGTACCAACTTTTCATTTGAATCTATCTTTCAGCGCTATGACTAGCCGCTGCTTTTTTTTGAAGTGTCGTAGTGGCTTGCTAACAAACCGCGGTGGCCTCTCCACAAAGTCGCAGCGCTCTCTCCACAAAGCCGTAGTGCCGTGCTAACTAACCACTGCAACTTGTCCACAAAACTGTAATGGCTCGTCAGAAACCGCTGCGGTGTGTTCAAAAAGCCGCAACGATTTGTCATGATTAGTATGTCGTGTATGTTTCGGTGTTATGCATAGTTTATTGAAATTGTTGCAATGAATGTGATGACCATGCTTACTTGTTTGTTTATGATGAATGGAATCATTTGAGTCATTTTCACTCTAAAAAAATTATAAATTTTGCAAGAATTTTATTTGTTTTTAAGTCTATCCCCCTGCAACATTAACAACAGCAGATACGCATTTCCTAACCAGATATTATCCAAACTATAAACAGAAAATGTAAACATGTCAAGCGTCAATTAAGTTTTCTATCAAAACAGCAGATATGCATTTCCCAACAAGATATTATCCAAACTATAAACAGAAAACGTAAACATATCAAACGTCAATTAAGTTTTCTATCCAAACATCAACGTAAATGTAAACATATATGACAACAAAGTCAACTTAAACAGATATGCCTATGCTGCCTTATTCTTGCTCCGTTTTGGCCTCAAATTCGTGATTTGAAAAGACAACTACATGTTCAAGTATACACTGGATGCATTGGCATACAACAGACCCTCCACAGGTTGATCATCGTGCTTGTGGAATTGTATCTTATTATTACACATTCGGATCACCCTCATCCCCTCACTCATACACCGAAAGATGTCGTACGGGTTGCAATGCAAAGGAAACAATTGCTGGTAAAAAACCAGAAAGCAATATGAATTTATATAAGTGAAAATACATACCGCTCTTTGTCAGTATGCCCTATGATGATAGAGATTGCTTCAGGCATCAATTACTGGTAAGCGAATTAAGTGTGGAGGTTAATGGACAACATAAAACACTCCAGCTTTGGGTGTGTCTAAAATGGAAACAACGCATTAGAAACCATGCAACATTAATGACAACCCGGAAGAGTGAGATGATTACTTACGTGAATCCACCCTAATGTGAGTAGCGATTTTTGCTATTGAAGCGAAAGCATCTTCGTCGTTTACCACATAGCACTGCATATAAGTTCGGATGAGTATTAAGATAAAAGCCTATAAACTAAGATACAAAGAAGGCTTTTCACTGTGTGTGGCGTCCCGACTTGCTCTGGGAAGATAATATCAATGATGCTGTACTCATCCTCGATGAGCTTTCCAGCGAAAATTGCGCACGTCTTCAAATTCTTCCGAGTATTTCCCAAAACAAACTTCTTGAAGACATCCATCAATTCTCGAGACTGCAACAAAAATGACAAAAATTCGTTAGACTAATAAAGCATGAATAAGTGCGGACACATATATATAACCAAATCAAAGACGTACCACGCGCACAGTTTTAAGAGCTTGAGGCTGTGACTCACTTGTCTCATGCACCTCGGCAAGCACGGCTGGAGGAGCAGGTTGGCGTCTTACGGCAATGGTGCTACAGGTCAACGACATGTCATTACGTCAAATACAAATAAGGTAAAGATTGGACTTTGCGTATAAAGTAAATAACTTACAAGCGGTCTGTAGCTTCTGTTGCTTCAGAGGCCGATGAAGAGGCTGTTGTATGGGCTACTCACTGCTCGATTCTCTGAAGTGCTGCCAACAGCTCACGATGCCTCTCTTCTGCTTGCTCCTCCACTTTTTTTATTTGGACTTACGCCATTGAAGGTGCTCCTCCATCATTTATATTCTGGTAAGCGTCATATGATGGAGCTCCTCCATTATGCTCATCTAGCTGGACGTCTCATCAGGCATCGAAGGAAAATGAGATGTCTGAGGAGGGGGTGAATGCATCGGCTGCAAAGTTGATGCTGGAGGCTATTCCGCCGAGAGGGCTGAAGGCTGAGCCACTGAGGGAGGTGAAGGTGCTGGTGGCTGGGCCACTGAGGGGGGTGGAGGTGTTGGCTGTTTTATGGTCTTGCGTACCCATTCCCCTCCAACTTTGTTAACCCCCATTTGGTCCACTTTCACTTTGTACTACACGTCAGTGGCCGTCTCTTCAATTCTCGGCTCATCCTCCAAGATGGGTACCCCATACTGCTCAAAAATCTTTTGGATGAACTAGTTGAATGACAGATTCTTGGCCGGTTTGTTGAGCACCTCGTGCATGTGACTTAGGATGACATATCCGATGTCCACCTTTTTCCTGGTGAACACTTTCTCCAGCAAATAGAGATCCATGCAGCTAACGATGTCCATCCCGAGGCAAAATCGTGTATGTCGTGATGAGATGGATCACTCGAGCTATGACATTTAACTCCCTACCTTTTGGTTTATTGTACTCGGCAATCTTGGAAATTCGGTGCAACAATCTAAGCACCGCTAGCTCTTCTCCTCGGCTGATGAAAGGTGGATCTCGAGATACGTGATAATATTGATTGCTTGGCCCCTTCAGTACACATCGAAGCATTATATTCAGTTCGTTGGGAGAACCTCAACTCCCGCTCAAACATATACATTCGCACCTCTAATAGCTGGGTGGACAGTTCTAAATTTGCGTAAAAGAGTCTGACAATCCTCTCACAGTAACTATCCCCTATCCGGCACAAACCGCCTAATCCAGCATCCTCAACCAATTGTTGAATTCTCATTCTAGCCAAGGACTCCAACTCTACTATTTTAGAAACAATAATTGAACGGTGTTTTATATCATCTTCATATCATTCTTTGGCATACGCTGTCTTGAATAGTTGGGACTGGAACCCACTGTAACGGGTTGGAACCGGACCACTGAGCCTCCTGCTGGTCGTTGTTCAGGCTCGGGTTAGGGTTAAAATTGAGATTGTGCAACGGTTTATCCAGCCTCCGTGGTTTCTCCGTGTTGCATCGCCGCGGTTTGGACAACTTGCAACGTTGCGGTTTGGACAGAAAGGACCGCGGTGGCTGCTCTTTCTTGCACCGTTGTTGGACCAGCAGAGTTTGTGGTTTCTGCCTCTAGTATCGATTGTGACGGACCACTCTTTCCCTTGAGCACCATTTTCTTTGCTCGGGAATACATTGGTATCGAAGGTTTGAACTTGTTGTTCACCGCGCTGAGGTTTTCGTTGTTTGTTATCGGTGAAAATGCCGGAGCTCTCGATCGAGTCTTATGTATAATGACAGAGGATCTAAGACTGAAGTACGACAAACTGCTGCAGTTTAGGATGATGCAGCAGCGATGTGTCAAGACACCACTGCGGTTTAGGATGATGCCGCAGCGATGTGTCAATACACTGCATCGCTTTGGTATGAAGCCGCCACGGTGTATTGACAAACCGCTATGGTTCTTAGATGAACTGCCACAGTTCATCACAATTGTTCGTTTAGTTTTTAAAAACTATAGAGTCGCGTTTATGAACCGTCATAGTATTACATCATCATGTTTAACGATAAATGTGACAATAATGTTAAATTTGATATTTTTTTTAAATTAATGGTTAATTTATTAGAAAAAAAAAAGATTTATTGATTTGTCACAAATAGTATATAATGATGGTTGATTTGTTATTTTTCTTTTAAAAAAAAAAAAAAAACACAATAAAAGCACGACCTTTTCGCTCCAAATTCGATGTCTGGTCCTACACCTCGTGAAAAAATAAAAAAAGAAAATAAAATATCCAACAAGAGCATGAATAGAGCTTAGATTACACGTTCGAAACGGCAAAGGTGAGGCCTGAAAGTGGGTGTGGAGCTTTAGAAGGAGCGGGCGGAGGAGGAGGAAGCAACGTAAGTTTCGCGATAAAGGCGCCAAAGTCTTCTCTGATAGGCTTCCTAAGCTTCTTGGTCATAAGCAGAATCCCGGCCAAGCCAAGCCCGAACCACACCCAAAGATTAGTAGAATTAGACGCCATAAGCATCTGTTAAAGCTCAAAAATTTTCCTGTCGTTTTGGAGAAAAAAAAGCGGTAGGGCTTAACAGAGAGAGAAACGGAGAGTGGAGAAAGGGATAATGGTGCAGTGAACAGCGCGCGAACAAACCTAGAAGAAGAGGGGAAGATGGTAAAGTGAGGTTAGCTTGTTCGTTGTATTGGGAGTTTATGGTTTTAACTTGCAGAAACTTTCTTCAACTTGGTCGTAATTATTAATTACACTATATTATGGTTTTACTCTTGCAATTATGTAAAGGACATTATTGTAAAATGCTCAGAGGTTTCTATATAAACAGTGGCAATGCCATTTGACCAGTAAATTTTGGGGATGTTTGGTAAAGGAGCCCTAAAAACCCTAAGTCGAGGTTTTACAATTGAGAGTGAGAAGGCGAGAGAGATGGCTGCTGGAGACGACTATAAATTCCTTGACATCAAAGACGCCATTGCTTCCATCAACCAGAAGGTTGATCTCATAGGCGTTGTCATTGAGTTTGGTATCCCAAAGAAAAGCAGAGGCACTGGTATTCACCTCATTTTTTCCTCTTTTACTGCCTTGCATGTCCTTACTGAGCCGGACTTCCATTTCTACCTTTTGTTTTTCGTTTTTCTGTTATTCTTGTTCCGCTTGTGTTCCAAGGTTTAAAGTGATGCTTTAACTGTACCATCTGCGAATTCATGCCCAATCTTTTTTGACGGTTTACATGTGTCTGTACATTTGGCTGGCAATGACGACAAAAAGGCCGGTCTAACGGCTGCTACCACTTGTTCGGTAGTAGAATGATGTAAATGTTTACAGAAGGTGTTTTCCGAGCCAGTATTTACGCTATTCTTAGCATTTTAATTTATCGGTTTTATATGTAATTGTTAATTCCGTTGCTCTTTTTCTAGCATTTTAATGTATCAGTTTTATATGGAGTTGTTAATTCCGTTGCTCTTTTTCTGTATTGTTGGTGGCTTATGTTGTGTCGTGATTTTATTAGTTTTTACACTGTTTGTAGACCAAAAAGTTTGTTGAAAAAATTTTGATCTGTTTTGAAAATTAGTGATGGATACTGTAGTTGTTTGAGATGGAAGTGGCAAAATCCCCTGTTTTGTGTAGAGCATCATCTTCCATTGCCTCGAGGCTCAACTTGAGGTTATAAAACCCAAACTTTGTCCTAAGTCTCACGTAATGAATGAGGCTGATGTCTCAGTCACTTCCTATTAACATGTTTGGTATTACTTTTGAAGACAAAATTAATCATTTGAGAAACAAAAGTGAATTCAGGTGTTTGGTTAACCAACTTATTTCATTATCATCCCTTTCCAAAATTGCTTACATGAAGCAACTTTGATGGTGCTTTTCTAAACTGATTACGTTAGTTCATTAACTAACTACCAAATTTCTCCTTGTAATTTATTCTCTTATATGTTTATTATATTTATTCGTTTTTTACAAATATTTAAATGTTAATATGTTAATTTTGACGTAATTTGCAAATATCTTTTTTGAATAATTTCTAAATTAAATTAAAGACTATTCAAGTTTCAAAATATTGATTTTCTCATAAAAAAAGTACTAGTTGAAAAAAGGATGTCATAAAAATTAGTAATTCATAACCTTAGTAATTGAAAAAAATTATCAATGAATTCAGGTAGTAATAATAATGATAATATATTTAAGGTATTATTTCTATTCACTTAGGTTATATTGTTACAACTGCATTAATTTTTTTTTTCAGCAATTTTCTACCGTACAGATAATTTATTCTTACTTTTATCCAAATACTAAACTACTTTTTGTCATAGTTCATTCTTGTAACATGACAGGTAACAATGATTACAACACATAAAAGTTTTTTGCCCCCTGCACTATATTGATTCCCTAATAGTCAACGGGATGCCCACACTGCCCTAAAACTTAAGCTAGTGACTTTAAGATGTGCAAGAACAATGGACATGAATGAGAAGAATGATTTGTAATATTCTCGTCAACTTGACCCATCTGTTGAGTGTTGATGAAGCTTATTTGTATAAAAAAAATTAACTGGTGCTACTTTTGTTCGGTACTTCAACACATTGATGTTTTTTTTTTCAGAATTATTGCTACTTCCTTTAGCAGAAGTTGAATCGATGATTTGTTAATTCTAATCCTAGGTTTTTGTTTGGAAGTAGGCTTTGGAAAGGAGGAAGTTAATGAACTTTTATCTATTGCAAGCCTTTGGATGAATTGTTAATGTATAAATGAAAAAACAGGTTAAATCAAAAGAAATAATCCCTGTCACGATGCCTCTTTTGGTGTGTCTGTTTTTACTCGTTCATCATGGAAATATAAGTCTGATCAATCTTGTATTCATTTTAGTTGCATCTTGTTTTGAAATGGCCATTGAGGAATTAGGAAGATTGTCTTCCCCTTTGTGTTTCAGACATAATGTTAATCATGAACAAAATGAGCTGGTAAATTTTTAGAACCAGAAGGATAATTACATTTTTATTGGTGTTGTGATCTCGTTAATGTCATCGCCGAAACTTAGTCTATATTATATTATGACATAGCTTACATTTATCATTGTTTTGCAGATTGTTTTTGTAATCTTAAAATAGTTGACGAATCACATCACAAATCAGGAATTTCGGTTAATATTTTTGCTGAAAATTTGGAAAAGATTCCCCATGTTGCATCGGCTGGAGATATTATCCAACTTTCTCGCGTTGTGGTATTTGCTAACTGTAAATTCTTGCAAGAGTTTGATTCCATTGTTTTTTTTTTTCTGACAAAACCATTTTAATTATTTTCCTTCATCCATCTCTCTTTTACTCATTTTTCATGCACGCGTGTCTTACTTTTTTTGATCCTCGCAAGTGGCTTACTTTTTTTTATCCTTGCAAGTAGCTTTCATTTTGTAGTCTTTGCTTCTGAATTGATTACTTCATGTTTGCCCATTGTTATGAGAGAACAACTATCAGATGGATCAATCTTCTTGATTTAGATAGAGCTGAGGATTCCTAGATGAGAAATAAAAAAGAAAAAGATGGATATAGTAGAAGAGCGTGTATTTAACTAGTTGAAAAATATCTCGTTATCAATGAAGATATTCAAATTTCAATAAATGGAAGCACAGAATTCCCTTCTTCTGTAAGAAATGAGTTCTTATCTTCTCATTTTACTTATTTGCCTCTCAGGAAGTTCTACGATTAAGTAGATCTGGTTCCCTGATTTATAGATACGCAATATGGAAATGAGTGAATTTTTTGTAGTTTGTAAGAACTAGTGATAAGTTTAGAAAGTGAAGCCCTTGGGTGACTATGATATACGTAGAACTTTGCATAGAGTAAAAAATATAGAAGAGAAAGACATTTATTATGGAGAGTATTTGTCATTACATAATTTAGGATTTGTTAAATGATATCTGAAAGTACATATTCCTTCTCACATGCCTAGGTCCAATTCTATTTTGTTAATTATCTGCATCAACATTGCTTGATAGATTTAGTTGAAAGAACTGTTTGTGAGATGAGGGTTGTCTGGGCTGAAGTGAAACCTTTCTGGGTAGATGACCAAATTAGTTATTCCAAAATTGTCGCAACTGAAACTGTACTAAAGAGTTGTTAGATATAAATAATCTGGGAAGTATATGAATTTTATTCTTGGACTCTAATTGCATTTGTATTTGTTATTAGATCCGTGGTCACTGATTGTTCTTTGATTTGATGGAATTGGGTTGTTGTCAATAACAGATGAAAACTCATGCTGGGGAATCATTTGCTGTTTTCAACAAGAAGTTTTCTTCTTTTGCCTTATATGAGGGAACAGATGGAAAAGACTTTGTACCATATCAAATTTCTTCGTATTTTCGACCAAGAGACTTAGATAAGAAGTTCATAGCAAGATTGAGAGAATGGATGCTTGATTTTTATCCTGATGAAGGTATTTATGTGGTAAACATGTGTTTGATGGGAACTTGTTGAAATAAAAATCATTTTTGACTCGAGACATACTGCCTTAGAGAATGTTGGTGTTATCTAGCAGAGAAATCCGTTTCAATGCTCCCACATGATATAGACAACCCTCATCGCATGAAGTGGACACTTAATTTGCTGTTACTTTTTCACAATTGAAATAATTGCAACTTGCTATGCAATATGTGAAAAAAAAACTTCCTAAGTATTTCAATTTAGGATGAAAATACTTGAGCACTTTTTTGAGGCTATGCAATATAGGTGCGTTGTTGAGGCTGTTTCCATTTCGTTATGCTTATGCATGCAAAATAGGTCAGGATACCATTTCTTTACCGTAAAATAAATTAGGATAATGAATAATAAAGGGTGTTTATTGATTTTTATTTTGCATCAGCCTTTTATTCCAAATTTTATTATTTATAAAACATGCTGTTTATTAATTACACCATATATTACATTTTTTTAAAGCTATCATCATGTAAAGGCACTCACAGAGGTGTATGGCTTCTTGTTCATTGCCGAAATTGAATTGAAAAGAATTGATAGAATAAGTTACTCTCTTAAAATGTTTCCATAATACTTCCTATAAAATATTTCCTGTACCAGATTTCTCTTTTTTTCTTAAAAAAATATAATTTTAGTGTTCCATATGCTCTGGAAAGGGCAATGAAGGACCTCATTTCTATGTCTTCTTTGAATAAGTTCTGTAGCTCTAACTACATGTGATACGTTCATAGAAATTTAATTAAAGAACTGTTTTATAGGATCATCTAAATTTTCATTTGTGAAAGAAATAAAGGAGGGACAACGGATTGATTTGATTAGCAAGGTAGGCAACTCTTTTTGCGTGCCATTTCCATGAGTAATCACTTTGATAAGGCATTTCTTTTTAATTTTGAAAATATATTCTTTCGCAATAAAGTTTGTATTACAATAGGTTACTTATCTGTTCCCCAAACCTTTGTCTTTGAACTAAAAACGTCAATTGATAATCCTCATTTCTTACCATTTTTTTTTCTAATGTTTTTGCTCTTAAGATTGTTTATGCTTGTGAGGATGCTGCCGACAAATGGATGGGATTTATTTGGGATGGAACTGATGCTAAACCATCTAGCATTCGTCAAAAGTAGGTTTATATTGGGTGGATCTTTATTTATGTACTTGCCTTACTTCATGCATCACTGTTGTAGCTTGGAATTTGATTTATAGTTTTATCTACTCACTTTCATGTAGTACTATCTCGTTATGGACTGCTCATTTATATATTTAAGGTGGATAGTAGCATTTTTATACAACGAGTCACATTGTTGCATCTCTTCTCTCTTCGAATGTACACATCAATTGTAGATTTTTGCCGATATTGAACTTTCAGTTTGATTGTTAAAGCATATTGGAAGAGGTCGATTAGTGATTTCATTTTTTCATGGAATAGCCCAGGTTGCTTGCATTATTTGTGTATTTTGCTAAAATTCTTTTGTGGGAGGATTAAGTATTATTAACTACTTTCCAGGCTAGTTGATGACAAGGATAACATACTTCCCTTGGAAACTATGCCTTCAGCCAGAGACTTGTTATGTACTCTTCCTTCAGTTGGAACTATCTTGAGATTGATTATTGATCAAGGAATTGAGAAGAATTGTCTCAAAATGCTTAGGACTGGTAAATGGGTGAAGTTTGTCAATGTAGTAATCGAAGTGCAAGATGGTTTATATCATGTGGTGTTAACACCTTCCTCAAAGCTCCGATACACCCAAGATGGGGATCCTCTAGTTGTTGCTCGCACAAGGTTTTTTCTTGCTTCCGCATCTCAAATGTTTTTTCATTATTTAAGTTCCACATTTTATATGCTTTGATTAAAATATTTGTTACTTGGGACAGATTATATGAAGAGCGATTAACATCAAAACTGGGCCGGGTTCCTTTGTGGAGCTTCCCTTGGCCTTCACCCATTACAGGTTTGTCTTTTTTGATATCTTTGTTAGCGTGAGGATGATTCTTTTATTTGCATTCATCATATCATTGTTTCTCTCATTTTAAACTCTGGAGTTTCAGAATATTTGACGGTGATGAATTGCTATTAACGTGATTCTTGTCCCTTTACAGAAATTGACTATGAACATAAGCCATTCGTTACATTAAGGGAAATTCTAACTTTTCCTGAGGTAACTTCTGCTTCTAGTTTTTCATTTTAAGTTCTGTTTTGTTCTTGGTTTAACATGTAACACTTGGCTACATTGCCAATAGTTTTTGTGCTAATATTTTTCTTCTGATAAAACAAATTGTGGACGTCTTCTCTCCTTATATTCAATGAAGCGGCAATTTCATTCTATTTCATTCCCACTGTACAGGTAACAGCAAAATTCAAGTGTGTTGTTCGAGTTATTGCAATATTTCCATGTTTGGCCGAGGACTTTCGCTCTCCCATTGGTATTTATAGGGTTAGGCTAACTCTAGAAGATCCAACTGCCAGAATTCACGCGTTTGTATATGGAGACGATGGAGTAAGAAAGAATTTCCTTTTTTTATTTAGGAATATAGACACAATATGATTTACATTGTTTTATAATTCCTTGGTATACTTTTTTTGATGCTTCAACGCAGTAGAGCGTTCAGTAATTTGGGTTAATCTTATGAAGGAATATTTTTTTGATGGGCATCCTTCCATTGAAGTATTGAGGCAGAAGCGAAATAAATTACTTGGAGTTACAGCAAGCAGCGAGGATGAGGAAATTGACGGCGAAAGAGATCCGCCATGGGTAGCATGTTGCCTCAAATCTTATTACGGCTCCAAAAGCGACATTTGGGGAAGCCGACAGTATCGGATCTTTGGGACAAAAGTGGTTTGGTGATTATGAAGTTTCAAAGATTTGCTTTTTTTTCTTGTGTGGCTAAGGAAATCTAGTAAGTGTAACTACTGCTGTAGCGCACATTCGGGTCTGTAGAACTATTTAAAAATAGTTCGTCTTCTGGGTCCTCCCGAGTGGAAGAATGGGTGTGTATAGAGTTTCGTTTTTAGTTATAGGTCATTTTTGTAACACCCTGGTTACATCTTGCATTTTACCCAGCGGAAGTGGTTTTGTTTTTTGTCTTCTTCTTCTTCCGTACGGGTCATAACAGGTGCAAAAGAGTCGATGATGCAAATGAGTGTCATGATTAAATAGTTCGGAGATGCATGTGGGTGTGGTAACCAACATTCATCCACATATTTGTTGATAGAGTCCGTAGTTATGTCAATATATATATATATAAAACAGTGTATTTCTAGTTCCAAGATAGGAATACATTAGTCACAGTTCATCTCATTCGGAAATCCATATTTCAAGTTCTTTCCTGTTACATTAAGTACATTTAATAAACCATCCCCCTCCTGTTGTAACTGTCGTGGCCATGCGTTCAACCTTCCAAACGCTTTCTCAAAAATTATTTCAACCATGTCAATCCAAATGTAAGTTCTCATTCTTTTCTGTATCACAGGTTAGCTACGAGACTATTTACTCAATAAGTAATATAAAATGCTGTATAAAACTTATCAAACAAAATCATGCAATGTGTTAACTTTCGTTCCACTTGACCGTCTGATTATTGGACAGTCCAAGAATGAATTTGGCACAGTTCAGGCTACCTTTTGTAGGACAGCCAAATCCAATCCTACCTGCACTTAATCCTTTACATATGTTATTTTTTTCTTATCTTTTTTAATGATGCATGAATGCGTAACAATTTTCAACAAAAACAAAGTAATAACTTCGAACAGTAATAACAAGTAACAAACAAAGCAATAATACATTTTATGTATGCAAGCAATTACTCTAAAACCTGAGTGCAACACATTTTGATAACAATTTAAAATAGTATTTGGAAAACAGTTTACCTGTGACGTAGGCTATTAAGCAAAACGTAAACTTGTTACTTAATTGTCTCCTGCATGTTTCTATTTTTCTAGAGAAAAGAGAAGTGTCGTATAGTTTGTAATATAAAACTCAATTTTTCGGTGTTCCTTTACCTCCACAACGTTCCCTATATATAGCCCTATGAATTGGAGAGAGATTTTACCTGTGTTAAAATCTTTTTTGTTCATTAGGTTGGTGGTAATTCTCCTTATAACACCGCATTATGCCTATATCATAGAATTATAGTATTTAATCATGATTTTTAGTGAGGTCATAGGTGCTTTGTGTCTGCCGCTTCGATGATACCGAAAATCTGATCCAGACAGTTATGTTGCCAAAATGCATATTTTCCACAAATGACAATGTATCCCCCCGTGACAAAATGGCAATACGTTTCCATTCGCGGAAGACAGGTGTCAACACCAAAGTGGCATTGGCCCCCTCCCTGCGGATGTCTATGCCCTCGTGGCATTTCAACACAATGCATTGATAGTTCAAAAAGATGTCATCCATTCCTTATCGCGGACGCCTTTTTATCCGTAGATGCCTTTGTTTCGGCAAGTCCACTATACAGTGTGCATAATTAACAAAAATGGTGTTGTTTTTTCCTAATAAAATGATGCCGTGACAACATTTGGTGGTATTGTAGATATTTTATCGCTAAACGACAACGTTCTCCTCATGTTTGGTCATGTCCCTCCCGCAAAGGGAATATTTCTCTTAAGCAAAAGCATCTTCCCTTGAATCCTACCGTCCTCATTCAATCAATTTTTAGGATCCGGCAGACCTTATCTCTTCCCCACAGCATTTCTGCGAATCATCTCTTCTTGATGTCCTCCACCTTCTTAATCCAGTGGCCATGATTTCTTCTCCATATTTTTAATCCAACGCCGTCCTTCCTTCCAAACCTCTTTTGCACAACCATCCTTTTCCTGTTTGCTATGGTTCTTACCAAACGATAGCGTTATTTTGTAATATTTTCTTTGGCAGTTCATCTTTATTAAATCAATAAAATATTTATTTACTACTTATTTTAGACCAACCATCATTATTTATTAATTAATACATCACATGACATAGTAATTCTTCACATGTTACAATTAATGTCGTAAAGTTTGTCATTGAAGGCATCTTTCTAGTTTCAAGTTTGGCATGGGAAAGATTCTCTCTTTTTCTTTTTCTTTTTCCCTTAAATGAAGCTTATTTATTATTTAGTTGAATTTGTTGGTTAATAAAAAAGATAAATTTTGGTTTGTCTTTACTCTATTTGTTAAAGTATTTTAGTTTAAATTTTATTTTTAAATATTTGTTTTGTGAATTTTCATTAATGAATTCAAAGAAATGTCGTATTAGTTGGATTAAAATTATTTGACTTAATTTAATTTTTCTTAAATTAAAGAAATTGAAATTGTTAGCCTTCATTATGATTACTTTTTATAATTAAGAGAAATTGAAGGGCAACCCAAGAAATACGTCAGTTGGGAGGATCTTTTAGCAAAGTGCAAATCTATGTCTATGAATTAAATAACAGATAGTCTCTCCGGAGCGAACTGGAATTCATACTGACTGCTATCATCGTGGAAATGTCCGTAGAGATCAAGCTCTCCAGACTAAACAGGATCTATCGCCCTTCTGTAATTACTCTCTCTCTCTCTCTCTCTGCAGTTTTAGCTGAGTGATAGTGTATGCATTGAAATTTCAGGAACCACTTGAAGGAAAAATCGTCGTGAATTCTCCTTCTTCCATTACTCACTATGGAATTCGCCTCAGTATCAACGGATCCGTCGATTTGCAGGTTTCTTTTTCCTTTTTTTTTTTTTTTTTTAATTTTCCTTCTGTTCGGCGATTCAATTGATCTTTGTAATCGTTTCCAGCGGCCAGTCTAAACTCCAGATAATTGTAGATTGTAACTTATGATTGTGGTTTTTAAATATAATGATGCTATGTAATTTTTTTCTGTTTCGTCTTTATGTAGAATAGATCCGTGGTGGATCGGCTGGAGTTATCGAATCTTTTTACGGTGTTATCAAGCCAGTACCTATTGTGTTAGTTCCTTTACCATTTTTGGATATAATTTAATGTACGGATTGGCATAGGAATCCATGCCAGTACTTCAATACTTCTATTAGTTAGACATTTTTTTAACCACCCTCAATTTCGATAAATAAAATAATATTGCTTAAGAGAACAATAGGTACCCTCTTGACACTGTATTTTATGTAAATTTAGCTGTGGCCATTTGTTGTAGAGAATATATGTTACTTCCAATATACACATGCTAGCATGAATGCATATTCATCTGTATGTAAATCACATTATGGATATTATATGCTTACAATGAAAAGAATAATGTCGATATCTAATATGCATAATGCATAAAACTAGAGGCTGTTAGCAGTTTAATAGCACCAACTTTGAGATTGAGGACATTAGAATTTCGACCAAATGTATAGGATCAAAGACCCGCGGATGTAATTATTTATATTTTTATCTGTTGAAGAACAACTAGCTGACTGATTTGAAATATATGTATAAAAGGTAAAATTTTCCTTTCTCAAGAAAGTTGACATTCTCTTGTTCCTTTCAAAATCATTTTTTATAAAATTGCATAGGCATTCTTTCACTTCATTTTATGAATCTCCCCCTGCTTTTTGGTTGACTTTTATTTTGAACCTATTCCTCTCCCGTGAAAATGATTCTGATAGTCCCTCAATAAGACATGCATATGCAAGGAGGCCCAAACCAATTAGGGGGGACCAGTCAGTGGAGACGTAGGGAGGGGATGTGGCGGAGGAGGGGGATTCTGTTGGGGAGGGTTAGAGGTGAGTGTGGACAGAAGATATATAAGGGAGAGATAAAATAAAGAGAGGCAGGAAATTAGTAGTGAATTGGGTAGGGTGAACTTTTCTTTTTTTCGTCTGGATGAACGAGAATTGAAGCCTGTAACTCTGATTTTGGAATTTTGAAAGAATAAGGTTTAAGAATTGTTTCTGTTGGTGATTGTTTTCTTTTTTTGGGTGTTTGTTTCCTTGTTGTGTTGAAGTGCAGGCTCTTATCAGATTCTCTGTTTATATGCTTGGTTCATTTTACGCAGGAATAAGATTATTGAGGTTAAACCGTCAGGAAAGATTGCTTCAGGGTCCACAGAGGTAGATTTTTCATTGATTGCCTGAATAATGTGATTAAGACGACATTGCTTAAAGCGGCATAATGTCCACTTGGGGATTTCTATTAATTTGTGCATTATCTTTCATGAGATATATATTTCCTTTAAGATTAATCTCTTTTTCCATACAGAACTCAAAACTTCCAGTTGATATCTTATATTGTAGCCTAGTTTCAATTCTATTCTTAACGATCCACAGATACCATTTTCTGTAATTCTGAAACACTTGGGGGAAAATTTAGAGAGATTCTATGAGACCTTTCATGGAGCTAATATTCGTATACAGGTTAATATTGTGATTTCTGTTTTTCTCAGATATATGCGCACCTTGTTATAAGTAATTTTTATATTCTTTGTACCAATGTAGTTCAGATGTGATAGAAATTACTTTCTTTCTTTGTTCTCTCTTTTTTTAAAGAAAAATTTCTTCTTTGGCCAATCAATGGCTTTTTTGCTTTTTATTTTTTATTATCTTTCTCTAACATTTTTCTGATTATTTATGGTTATTGAATCTTTGGATAGTACTTGGTAACTGTAGATATAAACAGAGGGTATCTTAATAAATCCTTAGCTGCTACAATGGAATTTATTGTTCGAAACGATAAAGGTATCATGCATATCATTATGTCTTTTTTTCTTTCACTTGGTCGGAAGACTAAACTAAACTTTTTGCTTTTTATTCTTTTAGATGATCTTCTTGAGTTGCCGGCCTCTTTGGATATGGTTATGTTTTACATCACTCAAGACACTCAGAGGCATCCGTTACTTTCTGAGTTGAAATCAGGTTTGCTTCATCTTCAACCAATTCCATTCGTCTGTCTCCTCGATGAGTTAAAAATGAATATTATTTTCCTTTTGGCACAAAATGTATTGGGACTAGTGATCAATCGCTTCACCATTTCAATAGTCAAGATAAAATCTTTATCTGATACATCATGTTCCCTTTAGTACTTGCATGTTAAAAGCGAATGATCTTAAGAAAAATATAAAAATTTTAAATGCACGTCTTTTTAAAATTTTTTTTCATGTTTGCCACGTGGTGATTCTAGTGACATTCTATTTCCTGATATACTCTATAGGTGGTTTTAGGGTGATTGGAAAAATGTCCACCCAATGCTCTCTATCAGATCCCATTGTCGGTGAGCTAACTGTTGAAGCATCTGCAGTTCCTATTGCTTCTATTGACTTTCACTTATTTAGAGTTGAGTCAATTCTTCTGGGGGAAAAAATTATTACGGAAACATCTTTGATACAGACAACCCAGGTATGTAATATCTAACATCTTCTTTTATTAGGTTGCCTTTCTTTTGTTTAACATGCTAGTTTCTTTCTTTCAATCACTAGATTGCCGATGGAGATGTTTGTCGTAACATGACTATGCCCATTTATGTTATACTTCCCCGACTTTTGACTTGCCCGACAATCTTTGCTGGGTAAGTTACTCGTTCATTGTAGAATTCGACGTTATATGCCTGTTTTATATCAATTCTAAACATGGTCTCTGTTAAGTTCATTTCTTGATATTGACTAAGCTTGATAGAAAATGAGGGCTTTTTGCTGCTCCTTGTTGCAAATCCTTCTTTATTCTACTAACATTTCACTTCCTTACCAAGCTTAATGATGACAATGTTGCTTATCGATTACTAATATTTCATTCGTTGAGCTTTTGTTGCTGTAATAATTGTAATGCCTTGTTACAGGATTTCAATATGCAGAATATCATCTAATTATGTCCTTAATCAATGTACATCTCAGCTATATCTTTTGATATATTTATTCATACTTTACTATCTTGTCAAGCATCGTATTATTTTATCCGAACAATTTGGGTTATTTAACATTTCGCCTTGTATTGTTAGTGTGAGAAATCAGTAGAATGAGAGAGCTAAGATTCTTATCTGTGGAGAAACTTGCTTGTTGCTCCTTAATATATGTTGCTCTACGGTTGGTGACTATCATATATTATTGCTTACTCATGCAGTCCATTTTCTATCGAGTTCAAAGTTTACATAGTCATAAGGTTTCAATCGGAGCTATCCAAACTTCATTCGAAGTCAGATCCAACGACCCCTAGACTTTGGGTAAACATGGTTCTTTCCTAATATACTCGAACTAGCTACTTGTAACCCTGTTTTGAATCATATGCTTACTCTCCCTCAGCTAGCAATGGAGACCCTGCCTCTTGAACTCATCCGAACACAGTGAGAAATCGCCCACAGCATCACCGATGCGAGCTGCTCTCATATGTGCATCTTTTATGTGAGTAAATGCATACTAAGTTTGTGCTAGTTTTACTAGTTCACATCACTGTAAAACTACTTTTTATGAGAGAATCTCACAGATAATGTAAGCTAAACTTAGTGTTGATTGAACTTGTGTATTTTCCGGGTACCCTAGGGTTGCTTATGTTCTTCCGATTACGCATTTATAGTATTTTGTACATAAATTCCTCAAGAATTTTAAATTCTTAATTATAATGATAATATCTCCACCTCAAACTATGGATTGGGCTCTATACAATCAATATCCTAAGTTATTTTTTTTTAATTTTCAAGACCTTATGGTTAGAGGCCGTGGCAACGCAGCATGCTGGGTTAGTTAATTCACACAAGTGCACCGCCTGCGTAAAATGACGACGGATGCGTAGTCAGGCTTTGTCACACCCCCTTTCTCACAAGGCGTAAACGGGCGCAGCGCCCGAAAGGAGGCTTCCGGGAAGCCTCGCAACAGTGCGCTGGGCGCACTTGGCAGACAGGCCGCGCGGGGCGCGCGGCAGGCAGAATCAGTAGGCGCAGAGAGCAGCAGCGCGCGCGCCGCGCGCACAGAATATGACACGCCAGCAATTCGGACAAGGTTCCTAGAAACACGGGCCACGGTGGCAAGGACAGGGGAAGCGCACATTCCAGGAAGCTTGGAGCTGTCGGAAAGCCTCTCTGGGTTGGGCTGCAGCAGCCTATTGGGCCTAGTGGGCGCAGTGCATATGGGCCGGGCCCACTGCGCACCAACTGGGCCCAGCCCGCTCCCCAACTGAGCCCACCGCGCACCAACTGTGGGGCAGCGCACAGCAGATCGGAGCTACGGGTTAGGAATCCTAGTTTTAGTCGAATTGGTTCTCCTTTATGGCTATAAATAAGACCCTTGAGGCACCAACCAAGGCATTGATAATCATTGAGTGATTAGTCATCCTTGAGAGAGTTGTGGTGTTCCGAGTGGCGAGAATTGTTCCTAGTTTCTTTGGTTTGGAATCGAAAGAAAGGGTTGGGGGTCGGGCTCCCGTAAAGAGTTTGTGTTCAACAAGAGGAGGCGACATCTGAGAATATTCGGAGAGAGGCTGGTCGTAGTGGGACTACGGCGCCGCACACCTATTCGCCCTATTCCGCACGGCGAAAAATTAGGGGTGTGACAGTTGGTATCAGAGCAAGAGTTCAAGTAAAGGTTGCTCCTTTTTCTCTTCTACACCCAAGATCTACTACTCAAGAGGTTTTTCGATCAATTCACGAGGAGAATGGCGATGGTCGAGGTGCTTGCAAGGCTTTCTCGATTAGAGGAGTTCACGGGGGTTCGTGAAGCAGGCGATGAGGAGTCCCTACGACTCCAAATTATCTCCCTAAAGATGGAAATCGACGTCCTCAAAGCTTCGGTAAGCGAAGATCTAGCGGCGGCGGAACAACTCACACGAGAGGAGCTCGCACGGGTTGATAGGGAGGTAGCGCAGGTAAGCGCAACGGTAGCGGCAGCAGGTGGCGCGGCAAAGAGGCTTGGCGCAACGGCTACACAATTTAAAATTCCGGAACCGAAGCCCTACAATGGCAATCGGAACGCAAAGGAGTTGGAGAATTTTCTATTCGACATAGAACAATATTTCCAAGCGGCCGGGATCGAGGAAAGCAACAAAGTTATGATTTTTAGCATGTATCTTGCTGGAGACGCAAAGCTATGGTGGAGACAACGTCTTGACAAGGAGCCAAAGATCATTAGTTGCGAAGTTCTCAAGCGAGAACTAAAAGGGCGATTTTTACCGCTCAACGCTGAGTGGACGGCAAAGGAAGCACTAAGGAAGTTGCGACAGACAGGGTCGGTTCGTGACTATGTTCGAGAATACAGTTCCTTATTGCTTGATATCCGAGACATGCATCAGAGTGATAAATTATTCAACTTTATGGCTGGACTTCAACCATGGGCGCAAACAGAGCTGCGACGGCATGGTGTGAAGGATGTGTCATCGGCAATTGCGATTGCCGAGGGTTTGGTGGACTTCAGGGCTGCCCCTACTTCTGAGAAGAAAAAGGGAAGAGACGACAAGCGAGGAAAACAAGGTGGGCACGACAAAGGTAAAAGGACCGAGGGATCTAAAGGCAAGGGATCTGATCAACCCCAACGCAAGAAGAACCAGGGTTGCTTTATATCCAGTGGGCCACATTATGCTCGGGATTGTCCTACTAAGGCGGCAGCATCTACCTTAAGGGTCCAGGAAGAGAACTCCGAAGGAGAGGAGAAAGCTCAGATGAACCCCATTCAACTAGTGAATGCCCTGACAAGCAGTCAAAAAGCGACGACAAGCGGACAAGCAACAGCGGCGTTTGGCCAAACACCGCCAATGCAAAAGGGCCTAATGTTCGTCGAGGTGCAGGTCAACGGAAAGAAGGTGTGTGCGATGTTGGACACCGGCGCGACCAACAACTTTATCTCGCAGCGGAAGGCGGGAGAGCTCGGCTTGGAAGTGACCAAGAGCATGAGCTTGATTAAAGCAGTCAATTCAGACGCCCAGCCCATCAAGGGCACGACGACACCCCTGCTGAGAGTAGGCGAGTGGGAGCAATCATGCCCGATGATGATTGTGCCATTGGACGACTTTGATCTTATATTGGGCTTGGAGTTTTTCAGGCTAGCAAAGGCGACGGTACTGCCACATCTTAGAATGATTCTTATCCAAGACGAGACAACACCTTGCACGGTCAAGAGTGAGAACTGAGGCAAAAGCGTGATGCAATCATCCCTACAGTTGAAGACGGGAGTTCGGAAGGGGGAGACAACCTTCTTGGCGACACTACGCGAGGTCAAGCAGGACCAAGTGGGGGAGATATCATCAGAGGTACGCGTAGTGTTGGAGACAGTTCTGAAGAAGCTCAGGGAGCATTCTTTATTTGTGAAGCGGGAAAAGTGCGAGTTTGGGGCAACAGAAATCAACTTCTTAGGCCACTACATCCGAAAGGGAGAGATTTGCATGGATGGTGCTAAGGTACGGGGGATCGACGGATGGATCGCGCCAACAAAGGTAACCGAGCTAAGGTCTTTCCTTGGCTTAGCCAACTATTATTGGAGGTTTATTGCAGACTACTCGAGACTGGTGAATCCCTTGACCGATTTGTTGAGGAAAGATAAACCATGGGCATGGACGGACGCATGTCGAGAGGCATTTGAGCAGGTGAAGAGGGCGGTGACAACGGAGCCAGTGTTGAGGCTTCCAGATTTTACTTTGCCATTCGAGGTGCATACAGATGCGTCAGAGCGCGCAGTGGGCGGAGTCTTGGTTCAAGATGGACATCCGGTTGCTTATGAGAGCCGAAAACTAAAGGGAGCCGAGGAGCGCTATTCAGCACATGAGAAAGAGATGGTGGCGGTTATACATTGCTTGGTAACTTGGAGACACTATCTATTGGGCACACAGTTCACCGTGGTCACAGACAATGTGGCCAATACCTATTTCAAGACACAAAAGAATCTCTCACCAAAGCAGGCGCGATGGCAGGAGTTCTTGGCAGAGTTTGACTTCACTTGGCTACATAAACCAGGGGCCGAGAATAGAGTGGCAGATGCACTTAGCCGCAGGGAGCATGCGGAGCGCATAGCAGCGATAACGGAGGTTCGCTCGGATCTTCTAAAGAAGATCAAGGCGGCATCTACAGAAGATGTCGAGTACTTGCGACTTGTGAAGCAGGTACAGGATGGGTCGGTGAGGCGATATTGGCTAGAAGACGGCTTATTGAAAGCACGTGGTGACAGAGTTCTAGTGCCTAGTTGGGGCGGGGTCCGCCAACTTCTCCTGAAAGAGACACATGACACCCGCTGGGCGGGACACCCGGGTGTCGAGAGGATGCTCGCTTTATTATCACGAGACTACATCTGGCCGAAGATGGAAGAAGACATTGAGCTCTATGTGAAGACATGTCTAACTTGTCAGGTGGACAAGACGGAGAGGAAAAAAGAAGCAGGGCTACTTCAACCACTCCCAATTCCAAGCAAGCCATGGGAGTCGGTCTCGATGGATTTCATCACCAGGATGCCAACGGTGGAGGGGAAAGGATCTATCATGGTGGTGGTAGATCGCTTGACAAAGTACGCTGTGTTCATGGGCGTACCAAAGACATGCACCGCGCAAGAGGCGGCAGATTACTTCATGAGGTTCGTGGTTAAAACATTTGGGTTGCCGAAAGATATTGTGAGTGATCGAGACTCGAGGTTCACAGGGAAGTTCTGGACTATATTGTTCAACTTAATGGGCACCGAGCTAAAGTTCTCCACGGCAAACCATCCCCAGACAGACAGGCAAACAGAGCGGCTCAATGCATTATTGGAAGAGTATTTGAGGCACTTTGTATCAGCGAGCCAGAGAAATTGGGTGGATCTATTGGATGCAGCTCAATTTTCATACAACATTCATCGGACATCGACCACGGGAATGAGTCCCGCGGAGCTTACTTTGGGATTTCAGCTGGCGACTCCAGCCGAAATTGCACGCAGGAAGGAGCAGGGCCCCTGTCCAGCAGCCTACAGGTACGGACGAGACCGGACAGATCTGTTAGAACAAGCCAAAGAAAGTTTGGGCAAGGCCCAACGACGGATGAAAAAGTATGCAGATATGGGGAGAAGACCACTAGAGTTCAAGGAGGGGGACCGGGTCCTACTCAAACTCACGCCTCAGATATGGAAGAAGGTGACATCTCGGAGATATCACAAGGGACTTCTTCACAAGTATGATGGACCATTCACGGTTATAAAAAAAGTTGGGTCGGTGGTCTACCGATTACAACTTCCCGACAGACTCAAATTGTATCCTACATTCCATGTAAGTTTCTTAAAGCTCTATCACGAAGGAGATAGAGTTCAGAGATTGAGGGCTCCACCCGGGGTGCGAGTGGAATTTCAAAAGAAGATTTCCAAGATCCTTGATCATCGAAGCATGGGAGAAAGTTCAAAGAATAGGCGCAGACAATTCTTAGTTCTATGGGAGGATGAAGATGAGGCAACGTGGGAGAATGATAAAGACTTGTGGCAATTTGAAGACGAGGTGACGGCTTACTTAGATTGGGCGTCGATGAGGCCTTCGACTTCATCTAGTGGGGGAGGATTGTCACACCCCCTTTCTCACAAGGCGTAAACGGGCGCAGCGCCCGAAAGGAGGCTTCTGGGAAGCCTCACAACAGTGCGCTGGGCGCACTTGGCAGACAGGCCGCGCGGGGCGCGCGGCAGGCAGAATCAGTAGGCGCAGAGAGCAGCAGCGCGCGCGCCGCGCGCACAGAATATGACACGTCAGCAATTTGGACAAGGTTCCGAGAAACACGGGCCACGGTGGCAAGGACAGGGGAAGCGCACATTCCAGGAAGCTTGGAGCTGTCGGAAAGCCTCTCTGGGTTGGGCCGCAGCAGCCTATTGGGCCTAGTGGGCGCAGTGCATATGGGCCGGGCCCACTGCGCACCAACTGGGCCCAGCCCGCGCCCCAACTGAGCCCACCGCGCGCCAATTGTGGGGCAGCGCATAGCAGATTGGAGCTACGGGTTAGGAATCCTAGTTTTAGTCGAATTGGTTCTCCTTTATGTCTATAAATAAGACCCTTGAGGCACCAATCAAGGCATTGATAATCATTAGGTGATTAGTCATCCTTGAGAGAGTTGTGGTGTTCCGAGTGGCGAGAATTGTTCCTAGTTTCTTTGGTTTGGAATCGAAAGAATGGGTTGGGGGCCGGGCTCCCGTAAAGAGTTTGTGTTCAACAAGAGGAGGCGACATCCGAGAATATTCGGAGAGAGGCTGGTCGTAGTGGGACTACGGCGCCGCACACCTATTCGCCCTATTCCGCACGGCGAAAAATTAGGGGTGTGACAGGCTTCTTCCTTAGATTCCTCTCCTTCTTCTCTGCTTCCTGCTTCGCTATCACTGCGTGCTTTTCTCCTTCAACCACGTTTTACCAGCAAAGCCCAACCAAGTCACCCGTTCGACCAGAGCAGTATGCTTCTTCTCTTTGACCTCTCCCTCTCCCTCTCCCCCCTAATTCCCTTCTGAATCAACCCGTTTCTACCTTCCTCAGGTTCCACTCAGATGTTCTTCCCACTATATACGCACCAACCCATGTCCCCGACATCCAAATTATCCAGTTTTTCTCGACGTTTCAATTTTCTCATCATTTTCTTGATTTTTTCGAGAAAAATGCTAAACCCTGAACCTGTTACTTCGAACGAACAACCACGCTACGAGTACGACTCCAAGTTTAAGGGTGTGAAAGAACGTAAACGGGTTTTCGAAGTTAGTAAAGCAGAAGCAGAACTGAATAGAATATTGCAAGACATGGAGACGGAGAAAAATAACGTGACAACAGTGAAAGAGATTTCTTTTATAAAGACATCAAAGAACTGGATTTCAAAATGAATATCTCAATGAAAGTGGAAGCTGAACTGAATCCAAGATTGGAAGACATGGAAAGAGAAAGGGACGACTTGGTAAAGGAGAAGGAGAGTAATTGTACAAGTATGGAAGATGGTACAGAAGTGTAAGGCACTTTGGTACTCATATAAACTCCGTAAGATTTTAAATTTTAATTTTTTTTTAATATTTCGATTTTATTTAAATGTACTTGCTGTGTTGATAAGATATTTGTCATTAGTGTTTTTAAGAAGAAGGATTAGTATTTAAGAATTTTATTTAATATTTATAATATATTAATTTATATTATATTTATTAAATGAAGTAATAAAATTTTATTTTATTTTTCTTAAAAAAAATTATTCTCCTTTTCTTTCTCCTCATTGTGGCTGCAAGTGAGACACAATAAATCCGATCAGCATGCGAAGGGCTTCAGATGTCAAGATCGTGTTTGTGTTGATTCGATCTCCGACCTTTGTAAAAAAGTTTTGCGAGTAAATCAATTTCTCTCCTCATTTTTTCGTTCCAAATCTCCATTTCGTGTCAGTTTCAGATTTGAGCTTGCAAACTCAATTTTTTTTTTGTTTTCTATATTATTGAATTAGATTTAGAGTTTACACAGAACTATTCGCCGTTTGGAAGCAAAATGCGATGGAAACAACATGTTTCCATCGCAAAAATCGCATTGGAAGGTTGATCGCGCAGTCCGTATAAGCGAGGTACGTGTTGATTTGCGGAAGACTGCACCAGCTGGCCGATCGACCGCAAATTGACCAGTTTGGCCTTTGGAGGTCCCTGGTCGACAACAGGAGGTCTCTGGTTGATCACACAGTGTGATTTTTCATGTTTTTGAGTTATTTACACGTCGGTTGAGTTTCTAGTCTCAGTATAGTAGAGGTGACAAACGAGCCGAGCCGAGCCAAATCTAAAAAAAGTTTGGCTCACTGAGTCTAACAAGTTAAATGAGTTGAGTCTAATTAGCCTAGCAAGCTCAATGAGCCAAGCCTAACGAGTCTGTCCAAAAAAATTTTCAACTCAAGACAGCTCGCGAGTCACGAGTTAAACAAGCCAACTAAATAAGCTTAACGAGCCAAACCTAACTAGCCGAGTATACATAAATATTTCTCATTTATAGCAATATAATGTATATTTTTAAAATTTTAATTATTAAAATTATAATAATTATTTATTATTGTAATTTCAAAATATAATAGCTAATCATTTAATTAACAAAATTATTTTATTAATGTATAAAATGACATGTATTGAGGAAAAAAATTATTTGAGACGATTCAATAAAAAAGTAGATCACACGAATATATTATAAATATTTAATGTTATATATTATTGATGGAATACTACAAATTGAAAAGTTAGATATTAAGATATTGAAAGAATTTTTGGTGAAAAAAATGAAAGAGAAATGTGGTATTTATAGAAGAAAGAAAGAGAAGGAAGGAAGGAGGAAAAGAGAAAAGAAAGAGGTGGCAGAGGGATGAAGCAACTATATGGAAATGTTTTTCTCATTAGTACTTTGGTTGCATGAATCTTGTAACATTTCTTGATTTTCAATCAAACATAATACATTCAACAAACACACATGATGTAATTATAATTAGTGTTTCCATCTATGCTCAAGAAACTATTGACTAAAAAAGAGATGTTGCTATCCTATTTTGCTAAATTTATATTTAAATGACCAATTTCAAGTTAATTAGTCTAGTTAATAATGAGATTTATCTAAAATAACTTGGTAGAGAATAAAAAAGCTTATTTGGAATATTGGGTTAGGGGTGTGCAAATTGAACCAAAACCGAAGAATCGAACCGGAACCAATTGATTCGGTTCCATTTCGGTTCGGTTTGCACACCTAAAAATCGAAGTTCGGCTCCTTTGGGTAAGAACTGATTTGTTTCGGTTCAGTTTTTGGTTTTGGTTTCTCAAAACCAAAAAAAAACCGAAACCGAACCGTGTAATGTATCTAGGGTTGTAAGTTGTTCTTCTTCGTGTTCGCGATGGCCGCTTCTCTTCATTCTGCCATTCAGACTTCAGAGTCTTCTAGTCTCTAGAGTCCAAACTTCTAGTACTCATCCCGTGTCCCGCCCTTCATCGCTATTCGTTGTGCATTTTCGTACTTCTTTCTGGGGATTACTCTGGTGATAATGTTCAGTGTTAGTTGCTCGATCCAATCGCTGATTGGAACCTTGGTTGGCCAATTTGCGTTGTTCACGCATAGCGAATGTAAATCCCTAATCATGCTTTCTACCTCGGCGATTCAGACATGCTTCAACGAATCGAGCTGACGAGCAGAGAGGAGTTTGATTTTCGTTATTTTCCTCTGAGAACGCCAATATTTCCCGTATGGGATGAATCCAAACGCAATGTTTTTGAAACCTAGATACTTCCCTTGGCTGGAGGTTGGGTGAGACGCTAGGATTTGATCATTCATGCTCAAGCACTCTTTCATGGCTTCTTGGCTACTGATCACTAGCGCGCGGTGGATTTTGAGGCAGATTGTAAAGATCGGTCCATATTTATCGACCATGGCTGCTAATGCTCGAGCCAGAGGAACTTTGTCGCCTAACTGGTGGAGGTGACCTATAATCGGCAAAGCACCGAACGGTTTCGGAGGTAATTTGAGCGTGAGAGAAAAACTTCATGTGTAATACCCCGACTTTTTATATCAAAATTTAATAAGGATAAATCGAAAAGTAATTGGGGTATTCGGATTAGTCGGATATTTATCGGGGTATTACCAAAGGCATAACCGATAGATTATGATTTAAGAGAATTTATTGGAGGATAATTAGGATTGATTTGGGAGGAATATTATGTTGGGTAATTAAATTTATGATGAAAAATATGTTCTATAATCGTTAATTTTGGGTTTGATGCGGTATCAATGAGGGAAGAAATATTTTAAAAAATTATTAAAGTGAAGAATAGGTCGGATTTTTGTATTTTACACATTCGATTGAGTTGAGGTCATGTTATGCGACTGAAATTGCATTTCAAGACGTTCCCTAGCGTTTCGGTCGACTGGCGGTTGAAGTTGGGTTGAGTGTCTCGACCGAATTTCATTTCGGGCCGCTCCTCCCATTTTGGGTTGAGTTGAGGTTGAGTACGAATACAAAGAATTTGAATTTATAGAATTAATTAATCTTTTCGATCGAATTGCGGTCAACTAGAGGTTGAGCAGCGGACGAGAATGATTTGAATCTGTAAAATTAATTGATCTTTTTGGTCGAATTGCGGTCGACTAGCGGTTGAGCTGCGGACGAGAAGGATTTTAATATGTCGAATAAATTGGCTTTGCGGTCGCTCCGCGGTCGACTAGCGGTTGAGCTGTGGAATGGAAGGATTTGAATCTGTTATTTTAATTGACATTTCGGTCGACATGCGGTCGGGGCTCGGATGCCTTCCTCTATCAAAAAACCAATTTAAAACGAGAATCTCGCTTCTGTCAGACATAATCTCGCCCCTTATCTTCACTTTTCTCCAGACAAAATCTTCTCCTCTCCTAAGAGGACGGCGACCCTCACACGCGGCAATGGCTTGTTGGGTCTCCTCCTTTGGAATGAGTGATTGTCCCCTTCACCCACCTGTGTCCATCTCTCACTCCTCCACTCCCTCGCCTACAACTGATGGCATAGGTGACGCTTTTGGAACTCTGCATTTCCTATTGGGTGAGCTATGACTGAGTGAGGAGCTACATTTTCTTCTCTGTGTGGGGAGTGTTCCCATAAGCTGAGTGAGGGTTGTGAGTTGTTGTTTTGAGAGTTTTCTAGTGGGTGTTGCTACCTTGGTGCAATACTACGGCTGTGAAGGATTTGCTAGAGTAACATTCTACTAAGGTAAGAGTTTGGTTTTGGACTTTATTAATTGATTAATGAATCTCCAACTTACATCAAGTTTTGTGGGTTGATTACCCACTGATTCTGTTTCTGTTTAGGAAACGTTGGGAGATCGACAGGTTGTGATTTTGGTCTTGACTGCTGCAATCTTAAGGTAAGGATTGGGATGTATGTTGACCAGTGGAGGCCTTACATGGCGGGTTGTCTGTTGTTTGATAAAGATTGTTGCTTGAGAACTTATATTGTGGAAATTTCTCTGTCGATATTGGATGAGTGGTTGTTTTATTTTCTTTGGTTGTTGAAACTATGAATACTGCTTGATTTTCACCGGAAGTCTTTATCGTCATATTGATAAGAGGAAAATGATCCATGTTAGTGGGTTGATATAGTAGAATAGCCTGGGTTGATAGATGGTAGATTTCTGTCTTTGGGAAGATATAAATATTACTTGGATGGGTTTGATGAGTTGCTAATTGAAGGATAATCATTGCCTTGTTCTGTGAATTGTTGTACCAAGCATGAAGTAAACCTGTGAAACGTCAGAAAAAGTATAAATTAAACTTGCAATGTGTTGGAGAGAGTATAAGCAAATCCTTCGTTGCTCTTGAATTCCCTATGGACTCACATGTGGATCCCCTGTTAAAAATTGTAAAGACTTGATTGAATAATTTGTTTTTGTACTATGCCAAGTACACTTGAGTTACTCCCTGTGGGTTAGATTTTCTCACTACTAGTAAGGATCTAAGTTAATTGATGGTCTTTCTCTGACTTTTATATTGCTTCCATAAGATCATTGATAAATGATGTGTTTCCTTTTTATACATATATTTTGTGAACTATACGTGCATCATACTTAGAACTTATGAAATTGTGAGCATATTGTATAACATGTCCAATATATGTAAATAGGCATGTGGGGGTTCGGGAGAATTGGTGATGGTCCATCGGTGGTGACACCCCGAATGGATGTCGCTCCTCCTACGTAGGGAGCAGAGTAACGATTAAGCCACATAGACCCTAGGATGTATGCTCTTCTCTTGTATGGACATCCCCAATGTCTTTAACAAAAGAGTGCGGTGACGGCATGTGGTGACACCCCTAATGGATGTCTCTCCTCGTTGGAGTAACGGTTAAGTCACATGACCATAGAACGTATCCAACTCTTGATTTAGAAAAGATAAAGTTCTTTTCTATAATGCATCGCATGATCACGCATAGCATCTGCATTGCATTTCATTCTAATTCTTGCTGAGCGTTAGACTCATTGTTTTTCCCGTGATGTAGGTATATGTACGAGAAAATTGGAGCAATTGATGAAGGATTTGCACGCGTGAGTCTTGTGGCTGGAAGGGTTAAGAGAGGTTAAGTGGAAACAAATTGTAAAAGGTTTTGTCATATAATTAATTTATTCTTAAATGTTTTGTTTAAATAATAAGTTTTCCGTTGTATTTTCTAAAAGGTAATATTATCATTTTAATAATGCAAGGTATTTAATTACAAATGAAAAGAATTTTGTTACTTCTGCTGAAATTTGTAAAAAGGTTTTAAGTCAAGAATTTAACGATAAGGTTTTATAAAAGGAAAATCTTATGATGTTTTTATAAAAAGAATAGTTTTAAATTTTACGATATTCTTAAAGAAAATAAAAACTCGGGTCGTTACACCATGACCCCAGCCTGAGCAAGATCCCTCTATAAAGTCTCTATCGCCTGAGCAACAACTGAGTGGAGCAGTTTATTATTTTTATATTAAAAAAAATATACAAAACTGGAACCAAACCGGAATTGGAACTAGAACCAAAATTTCGGTTTGGTTCTAAATAACTGAAAAACCAATTTCGATTTTTGCATGCCAAAACCAAAACTAAACGGTTCGGTTTGGTTCTATATCAAAACCAAACCGAACCAAACCATGAACACCCTTATAATGGGTGTTAGTTGAGTAATTTACTTTCATAGATGAAACTTGCATCTCGACATTTTATACAAACAGCTGGAGTTCATTGAAGGTAGATGTGACAAATAAGCCAGTCAAGGCAAGCCTAAAAAATTTTGGCTCACCGAACCTAGCGAGTTAAACGAGTCGAGCCTAACGAGCTCGCCCAAAAATACTCAGCTCGAGCCAGTTTACAAGCCATGAGTTAAATGAACCGAGTTAGGCTCGACTCATTACAGTTCAACCTGCTCATTTAACATCTCTAGGCATAAGACCCTTATCATTTGTTGATGGAAATTCCTAAACTTTGGCATAGTTTTAAGCTCGGATGAGTTTGTAGATTTCGATCCGATTCTCGAAGAAGTTATGCTTAATGGACTCCAGCTAAGTCTCCTCAACTGCTGAGTCATTTGGGTCAGGAGTGTTGTATCTCGTCGACTGTAATTGTATCTTGTCGATCAGTAAGTCTTTCGAGATTATTTGTTGTTGAGCCTTGGCTGATCATTGATGGGTGTCGTCCACTACTGCTTGGTCTCGGTTGATCACGATTGGATCCCGTCGACCGTTGTTAAACCTTGGATGGCTGCTGAGGTGTCTTATCAACTGTTGTGAGGTTTTGGTTGACCATCATCGTGACTTATCGATACTAGGTAGTCTCGGTTGGCCGTCGTTGAGTTTTGGTGACTGTTGGGTGGTCACAGTTGACCTTCCCCATGTCTTGTTGACACTGAGCGGTTCTAGTTGACTGTAGTCATGTTGGTGGACTCCAACGGTGTTTCCTCTACTGCTGAGTCGTTCGGCTAAAAATGTGGTATTTTGTTGATCGTAATCATGTTTTGTCGACTAGTGGGTCTTTCTGGTTATTGTTGAGGTGTCTCGACGACCATTGCTATGTCTTGGTCGACTACACTGTTTGTTTTGTGAAATTTGGGTTTAGTGAACTTCACTTGAATTCGTCAACCATATCTCATTTCCTGTCAGTGTGGGTTCTTGGTTCAATGTGTGGGTTCTTGTCATTCCTTGACTCGATCCAAGAAGTCTTGTGCTAATCCTACCGTTTGTCTCTAAATTTCTATCTAGGACTCCTGTTATATTCTGTCTTGATTCGGGGTTTTGTCGGTTGTTTGGTTTTAGTTTTTGACGATGTCCTCGATATTGGAGCCTATTTTTGATGGCGCATGCAGCTAATCGGCTGGACTCTTTTTTCGTCATCGAGGTAGAAATTTTATACTTAGTTGTTTTACATTGTATCATGGTTTTCAAACTATATTTTGTGGGTTGACACGTATAAAAATCTAACGGGAACTATTCGACAGCAGGTAAGTTTTTATACTATGTATATACGTCAGTTTTACACGTTTACTTTACATGCATGGTTTTTCATAGTATGTCATGATTCTGATACGGGAGGATGAATCCTCTTGATACTTTGGATGGTTTCAGTGTCAAAGTATCACAAGAATATCCTGATACATCTTCTACTGCGTGAAAATGTTTTGTTTGCTCGCTGTGTGAAAAATGGATAATAGGGCGGTGTTGACGCGTCTCATGGGTTTCGAATCCTTAAACCTAATCAGAGTGTGTATGATACACCACAAAGACCATGCACAAGGCCCCAAGCCAAGAGGCACTCTAACCTGTTTATTTCTTCTTATTTTTTAGGTAAAGACTTTTATGATAATTTGGAAGGAGAACCAACTACAAGAGACAAGAAGCAACCGAGACATTTACTCAAATGAGAGAGCAACATGAACACCCGAATCACTCTCACCACCAACACTCCATCAGCCACTTTTAGAGATACTTGAGTCATCAACATGAGGAAAGTCACTTCAAAGAACCTATAGGAATCTAAGAAGGTAGCATGGAGTATTGATAATAAATTATAGGAAAAATAACACTGCAGACCCTATAGTTCACAATCAATGTCAAGTCAAACCCTGGAGATTATTTTTTAACAACTAAAACCCTAAACTATAGAAAAATCTCGCCGGTGACCTCGCAGTCACGATTTCCGCCCAGGACCGTCAAGGTTAACGCCTCGGTTTCTACTCTGTCAAGCGACATCGAACGGCAGACGAAGGATGTCAAGCTCCGTCCTTCCCTGCGGTTCGAATAAGATGGACAATGGCAGGAGAGGGCGGAGACGAAGCTAGAATCGTCCAGAGGCGACAGATAGACGACATGAGGTGGCCGTTGGATTGATCGAGGGACGTCCATCTTTTGGATCGACGGCCATGATTGAATCTGGCGTCTTCTAGCAGCGAAGACGGACGTCCATCCTTGGCCGTAGGATCGAGAGACAGAAGTCCATCTTCTGGATCGACGGCCAGGATTGAATCTGGCGTCTTCCAGAGGCGAAGACGGACGACGATTCTTAGCCGTAGGATCGAGAGACGGAAGTCCTTCTTCTGGATCGACGACCAGGATTGACTCCAAATTAACTGGGTCACGTGCAGGACACACGCGATCTTAAAACGCCCAAATTCCCCAAATTAAGATAGACGTCCCTCGGCATGCGACGATGTCTGTCGTCCAATACTACGTCGTTCTACCCTAAATGTACGCCATTAGCCTTTAGATGGCGTCGTCTAGGCCATGTTGGACGTCTGTCTTACTACGATGGACGTCCGTCCAGCCCAGATTCCATTAAAATCTGTCGTTAGACGGCGTCGTTTAGGCCATCACGGACGTCCAGATGGACGTCCAACCATTTCAGTGTTTCATACCTTTGCCCAATATAATAAGTCTGTTTCTTCCTCCTTGTATCATAATCGAACACAATTTACACCAACAGTAGAAATGACAACCAACAGCAGAAATCACAACTATAAACTTTATAAAAAACTTTCTAAAGTTGTAAAACCAATATACAACAACAAACTTTACAAAAAAACTCAATTGAGCCACTTATTTTCACTTATTTACAAAAACCAATATACAACAAACTATAGGGTGTGCATCGCAGTAGCTTGCACTTCTTGCACCGCAGTAGTGTCCTCCTCAACAGCCCCTCATCCCTCAACCGATGCTTTGGGGAGTTGACCGCGAACCACAACGTCCTCGGCAAGGTGGAAGTGGAAGCAATGTTGGAGTAGAGCTCAACGATGATGTTCTGAGGGTTAGGGTTTTCGTCTTCCATATTTTGGGAGGGTAGGTTTCGGCCATTGTCGATGCAGTTACAGGACTCGGAGTGCTCTGAGGTGCGCCATTGTAAGCGACCGGCTCAGAGCACTCCGAGTCCTGCAACTGTATCGACAATGGCTGAAACATACCCTCCCAAAATATGGCAGACGAAAACCCTAACCCTCAGAATATCGCCGTTGAGCTCTACTCCAACATTGCTTCCACTTCCACCTCGCTGAGGCCGTCGTGGTTTGTGGTGAACTCGCCAGGCCTTACATGCTCTTATATACTAGGGTTCTGGGAACGCAGAACGAGGCACAATAAATCGCTGCAGTGTCATATGACACCGAGAGGGTCGGACATCCATCTTATTAAGATGGACGTCCATGATGGCCTAAACGACGCCATCTAAAGGCAGTTTTTAATGGAATTCGAGAGGGACGGACGTCCGTCGTACTAAGACGGATGTCCGTCATGACCTAGACGACGCCGTCTCAAGGCGAGCAGCGTCCATTGAGGGCAAAATGACGTAGTATTGTCCGATGGACGTCCGTGTCATGCGCGAGGGACGTCCGTTGTAATTGAGGGAATTTACGCGTTTTCAAATCATATGTGCCTAGCACGTACAGCGGCGGACGTCAAATTCAATCTCCGTGTCTTCGCCCTCACCTACCATTGTCCATCTTCTTCGAACCACAGGGAAGGATGGAGCTTTACGTTTCTACATCGCTTGACAGAGTAGAAACCGAGGCGTTAACCTCGACGGTCATGGACGGAAATCGTGACTGCGAGGTCGCTGGAGAGATTTTTCTATAGTTTAGGATTTTAGTTGTTAAAAAATAATTTTCAGGGTTTGACTTGTCATTGACCGTGAACTATAGGGTCTGCAGTGTTATTTTCCCTAAATTATTTGGATCAATTGGATGTAATGTTGTTTGATACATTTTATTGCTCTCGGCTAGTTAGTGGCCGAGAGCTAGAGTTTGCATTTTTGTGTTTTGAGATTTTTTGGTCATTTGTTTGTTAGGGTAGCCCTAATGTGAAGGGATATATAAACCCCCATTATGTATTGTCTGAGGAGATTGAATTTTCAGCTAAGAACATTGTTCATTTCAAAGGTTGGTCTTCCCACCTTTTCGGCCCTTGTCTTCTTAGTGGATTCCAAGTTAATTTATGGTGTAAAAAAAAAAACTTGTTTCAATTTTTCTTGAGAGTTTTGGGTGATTCCTTTTATTGCTGCTTCATTCTCCATCTTGTGGACATCCTAGCAAGGAGGTAGAAAGCTCGCTGAACCCCAAGTTGGAATGCCTTCACCATTGGAGGCCATTGAAGTCGATAAACACGGTTAGGTGTCTATTTGGACCAACTTGTACCTTTCCATGCACAGTTTCTATTTCAGGTGGTTTCTACTTTTGATTTTTGGAGGAGAACCTCTTCATTTATAGAGTAACTTGTGGTCCAAATTCCACATTATTTGGACTCTAATTGAAAGATTTACGATTTATACCATTTGAGCCCCGATTTAGCCCTTAAGCACCTATTCGTGTCATTAGCATCCTTCCACTGACAACTTTCAATTCCAAACGTTTCTTCCCTTGATTTTTGGAGGGTTCCTAGTTTACTTACAGAAAGGTACGTGGTCTAAATTTCACGCTATTTGGACATATATTGAGTGAGTTGTGCTTCTTATCATTTCTGGACCGATTTTGTCTTTGGTGCCTCTCCGGATCAGTTTGCAACTCTTCGGCATATTTTCTTCCACATAAAAAATTTACTTGTGATTTTTGGAGGGCGTCATATTCCCCCCTTTGATTATAACCTGGTCCAAATTTCAAGTCATTTGGACGCCAATTGAATGAAATGCACAATCTGTCTTTTGAGTGCTATTTTATTTCTATATTAACCGCTTGCATCAAGGGGTTTCCATCTTACCCTCTTCCGTGGTGCATCAGTGTACGTTTGGGTTATGTCGTCGTTGACTGGTTTGCTGGAAATCCCTATGAGAGGCTAGATCTTCAGATCGAACACACAGTTTTTTCCTCCAGGCTCATGAGTCGTTGCCATCTTCGGACTGCCGCCTTTTTGTGTGTTTGTATCAGAGGGGTCATTGTGTGACCCTCATTTTTCACGGATCCTCATTTTGACTTGTGAAAAATGATGGAGACATATTTATTATAGCTGGCTATGTATTGTAATACTTAGAATTTTCACAAATAGTTTAATTAAGTAATACAATAATTTAGAATTTAATATATTAATTATTGTTAATTGGAGAGTTTTAATTAAGGAATTAAAATAGTAAAATTTTTAGAATTAGGAAAAATTAAAGAAAGAATTTTATTTTATAGGTAATAAAATAAAATTGGAAATTATTAATGAATTAGGATAGATTGAGTAAATAATTTTATTTTATATGTAATAAAATAAAATAAGAATTTTTGAGAAATTAGAAAAATCAAATATAGTAGAATTAGTAAAGAAATAATGTAGGTAAGGAAAAGATTTAATTGATAGTTTAATTATGTTTAATTCTGGAATTAAGGAAAATAACGTGTAGGGAGATCAAATATAATAGGGACCGTCGGATGAGATTTAAGAACGGCTGAGATCATTTAGGATGGAGGAAGATGCTTCATGAAAGTGTTTGATGCGGGAGGATGTTAGACCATTGGATCGGTTTAGCGGAAAGAACATGGATTATTGAATTTAAGAAAATATGCTTCCGCGGGAGTGTTTAATGCGTTTGAGTGTGGGAGTGTTCTGAACCATAGGATTAGATTAGCGGGAGGAACAATGATCGTTAGATTTAAGACAAATTCTTCCACGGGAGCATTTGGTGTTGCTCGAGCATGGAAGAATGTTGGGTTGTTAGATCTAGTTTAGCGGAAGAAGTGTGAGCTGTTGGATTAGGAAAAGATTCTTTTGCGAAAAGGGAATACGTCTTTTGAGAGCGTTAAGTAAGATAGAAACGTTGTTGTTTTAAGTTAGAGTGTGTTTCTGCAGTTGCGTTCGTGTCTACGGCAATGTTTTATGGGTTTAGTGATAAATTAATATACATGTTAGGTGGTGAACCTTCGGATTAGGGTTTCCGCTGAAACGATAGCTTCCACAAAAGTGTTTGCGTTTGTGGTTGCTTTAGCAATCTCGAATATGAGTTTCAGGACTGACGTGTCTGTTGGCCATTGGTCGAGTGGGTTGTTGTGGATGTCCGCTACGGCTGGTCGCCCGTCTGCTATAGCTTGGGCAGGTTTAAATTAAGGCAATTTTTCTAGCAACCTGTAAGCTACGTTTTGTTCCTTAGAAAGCTTAGGAAATGATAGAATTTAGACGTGATTTTGTGGGATTTATCCCTCGAAGTTTTATGATTAGTGTTCTATAAACCACCAGAGGGTTAGCCTAAGAGATTTTAAGATTATTTGTTTTGATAATGAGTGATTTATTTATTGATAATTTTTTTATGAATTAAATGAGATTTATATATTTATCATTATGTTTAGATATGTTCTTTATTGGAAATACCCTTTAACAAAGGTATTAATCCTTACTAATATATTTGTCTAAATTCATGTAGCTAATAGGTTGATTATTGGAACTTAGAAGATTGAAAATGTGCAAAACAAGGAGTTGCTCGGTCAACCAAATTGCTACAAAGAGTAGAATAGCAGGAACCAGTTGACCAGAGAAGGAGACACGTTCGACTGAAAATATTACAAATTGCTCGACATACGCTGAAGTGCAGAAGAGCGGTCAACCAGAAATTGGAGAGTGTCGAGCCATTTCCTGCAATGCGTAGAAGCAGTCCACCAGAGACAAAGAAGGGGGCGACCAAACCAACAAAATTATAAAGGCTACATTTGCAATGGTCGGGAAGTGATTGACCGGAGGGGTTGGGTGGTCGACCGTTAGACAGTTTTTATAAATAGAAGCTGCTCCAAATTGAAGAGTCAAGGAAGTACCGAAGTGCTACCAAATTTACTTAAGATATTTTTCTTTACAATTGAGTGTCAAATCTAATTCTCATACTCCTAAACTTGAGAGTTTTCATTTGAGAGAGTTAGGTCTCAAAGTTGTATTATATATTTCCATTCATTGTAATTCTTCTGCTACATCTAAGGTGACGCCTTGTGAATAGTCAAGCAAAAGGGTGACACCCCATGAACAGTTGTGTAAAGACTTGATTGATGTTTGTGATGTTCAATCATCAATAACCGTGGAGGTTAGTTGTTTAAGAAATCTTCAAAGAGGGACCTTGAAGTGCAGACATAGGCGGATTTACTGAATCACATTAACAAACGTGTTTGCATTTCTCTATCCCTTACTCTTTATATGTGCTATTACTTGTATTACTTATTTGTGTTAAATCACTTAGGGAATAAAATTATAATATCACACGAAAAAGTTTACCTAGCCTAATTATGAAGTTGTTATTTGATGTCTATGGGTTGTTGTTCGAGGATGTGATGTTACCGATTGTTTACTGTTGATTTATTTACTGTTACTGTTCATGTTGTAATGTTGGAGGATATGATTTCTTTTGGTTGATGGTTGAGAACATGTTTTAGATGATGATAGGGTGTGATGCCTACGGGTTGATGATTGAGGATTTGATTATTGTTTGTTTAGTGTTATATTGAGACAATGATTGAAGATATGTTTATTGTTATCTTCATGCATATTAGATTGTTATCATGTATCATGTATATTCTATGCATCACGTTTTTCAAGAAAAGAAAAAAAATGGTTTTCATGCATATGTTTTTATGTAAGAAAGACAGAAACAGGATTTAAGATACATAAGAAAGAATACAAGAGGATGAGGAAAGGTTATCCCAAAGGTTGGTCCTATGGGCGATAAGCCCATTAGCTCGGTTATGCCGGGACTTGGCCGAAGTTCACCAAGTGGTTGTGCATTGAGTGCACAACATTAACGGAGATTCCGTTGAGGGGGACTGTTTCGCCGAAGTTCACGAGACTCAGTGGTGTGTTTCCCATAGTCGTGTTTACTCTTCCTGTAAGAATCTCGACAAAAGTTGCGAGATAGTTAAAAGAAAAGAAAGAAAGAAAGAAGAACAAAAAGACATGTTTTTACGAAAATTGCATTGCATTTTTTTATTATGTTATGCATCTCTTATTAAACGTTAGACTCATAGTTGAACTTTGTAATGTAGGTAATGATGAACTTATAGATAAATAGAATGATAGACACAATTGATAGCACAGATGAAGAGAATTTCTCATGGGCAAAGCTAGAGTGTTGTCAAAGTGAAGTTGACCCGTGTGTGAGGATTAAAGGAAATATGAATTTTTAATAAAGAGTCATAAAACTTTTCGTTTAAAGTTATGTTTATTGTAGAAACATCTTTATTAATGCTTTTATTGAATTAAATGATGGATTTTTCTATGTTTGAGTTAAATGAGTGAGATGACCCAGATTTTTATTTACTTTAAAAGTCGCGTTAAATTTAAAACTTTTATAAAACAACTGAATCCCTATTAAAACATTTCAATTGAAAACAACGTTCTTTTCTTAAAAACCTGATTGTTAAAACATCGTACTTAAAACTCGTTATTTAAATCTTTATTAACAGCGAAAGACTTCATTTATAAAATTTATTTTTCTTAATTAATAGCGAAAATATAAAACATTCTATAGAGGAAACATAAATCGTCCGTTTTAAAAAGACAATAAATAAATTATCACTTTACATTTATAAAACTCTTTTCTCTTTTACTTTCCTTAGCCTAGCTAGCCACAAGTCCCGCCCGTGCAAATCCTTCATCGACTGCTTATTCATCCGTTCTCTTGCGTGTACCTACACCATTAACAAACTGTGAGCCCAAGGCCCAGTAAGAAATGAGATATGTGGTATGATGTATGCCGCTAACTCATTAGGTCGGAATGGGTCTACAGCAAACCGTTCTTTTCTTTACGTTTCATTCTTTCATTCTTTACTCGTACGTCGAGCGGGAGATTGGAGGAACTTGGGTTGGAGGGAATAATCTTGATCGGCTTCTAACCACCTAGGGTACCTAGTCTCGTTCCTGACAAGGGAGGGGATTAGTCTAAACTACCTGATTAGATCCGAGCTACTCATTTGTCCCCCAACTCCCCATTTCCTTTCCTTTCCTTTCATTCATTTTATTCATCAGTTTTCCTTACATAATGCATATGAGTACCACCCTAGAGGTGATATTTCCTACTTGTTTCTATTATCATGATACATGTCAATGAGAAACATTATCATGATGTATGTAAATGAGAAGTAGTAATCACAACAATATAAAAGCATGAGACAGAAAACAGTAATTACAACAATATAAAAGTATGAAACATAAAGCAGTAATCACAACAATATAAAAGTATGAGATATGGAAAGTTCACTAACATACTATATTGGTATGCTCGATAATTTAAAGGAAGCAATAACAACATAGATATGGTTTGCAATCTAAGGAAAACAATAACGATATAGGCATGTTTGGTAATTTAAAGAAAGCAATAATAATATAGGCGTGCTTGGCTATTTCAATGAAACAATAACAATGTAGGCATGCTTGTCAATTTAAAGGAAATAATAACAGTATGGACATGTTTGGCAATTCAAAGGAAGCAATAACAATATGCTAACGTCAAAAACATGGTTAGTGCGAACAACATAGACATAATAAGTAAAGCAGCATAGTAGAAACGCAAACAAACAATTAAAGGAAAGACACTGCTAATGATGTAAGGCCTCTCAATTTCTTACCTCGAAACTTTATCGCATATTCGTACTTAATCTTTATCCTTCTTTTCCTTTTCAATACCTTCGTGATTAAAAACATTTTCCTATCCTTAATTATATAGAAATTCTAGGAACCCCTTCGACACCCCAAAACAGAACATACACTTAACAATTCTAACATTCTCAACTCAACAACTTCATCATTATTTATACTCTTAATCTTCATTAATCACTTTATAGCATTTCGTAATCCAAATTTAATATCCATTTTCTAACCAATTAACAATCGTGTACGTAAAGATGTAATACAACATTTATCCAACAGGACACACCAAGATTCATAATATGTTTATCCAATTAGTGACTCGAATCCAAACCAACAGAGCATATCGTCAAAGTTGTAACTACACAAGTTTATTTCCAAGCAACATAACACTTCCATGCTTATCAACGTACAACAACAGTTATAGGCCTCAACCATTTAACAGTTTCTAACAACTAACACAGAGAACAAATCCAACTTAGCATTACACACATATATAGAAGCACAATTGATAGAGAACAATTCACTTCCAACTTCAGGCAACAATTAATCAACAACTAACAGAATGTAACTTGTAGCAAGACTAATTCCAACATGTTCATGCTTTCGGAAATAACTAACGGAGGGCATATAATCACAATTCAAATCTCACAGAATATTAACCCAAGCAACAGAGCACATATTTGACTATTCTAGATAGAACCAACGACAGATTAACAATTTCATTCACAGAACCAAGAAAGCAGAACCCAACATAGGCATAATTCATGACCATAATATGCGCATATACAAGCCGAACACAAACAGAGAATCATTCCATCGATAGAGCATACTTCCATAACCCATAAAAACCATAGAAGAGGAGAAATCATTTTACTAGAAGACACCAGAGAGGACACACTCAGTCATCACCAGAGAGAGAGCTCCTCTCTCTTTCCTCTCAGAAGCTCTCGGTTCACAGCTTTCAGAGAGCATTTCTCCTCATAGCTTTTCAATTCCGTCTAGAGCCTCTTACCACACTCTATCTCCCTCAGTCTTTCTTCTCATTTTCTCTAGAAGCACTCAGCCCTTAGCTCTCCTCCATGGAGCTTCTCTCCTCCTAGAGCTCTCGGCTCAATCTCTCTAGAGGGCTTTCTCCCTGCCATCCCCTCTCCTCTGCATTTCTACCTCACCACAGAGGCACAACCATTCCCTACCTCTACCACAGACCATACCCTACCACTGCACCATTCCTTGAGCACGTCCGAGTTGTCGTCTTTCCCAAAGTAGGAACCAAAAATGGATGGACCGATTTGTTAGCCTAAGTGTGTTAGGCATATTTATATTTTGATGATGAACATTTTAACTAAAGTATAAAAGTTGTTTATTCATTGAATTTATAATTATCGTTTTTGATGTTTAAATTGGAAATACCCTTGATCAAGGGTAGGGGTGTTCACGGTTCGGTTCGGTTCGGTTTTGATGTGAAATCAAACCAAACTAGTCGGTTTCGGTTTTAAAATTACAAAACCCGAATCGGTTTTAGAAAAATCAGAACTGAGTCGGTTTTGGTTTTAAAATTTCGGTTCCGGTTTCGGTTCGGTTTCGGTTTTTTCTTTATTAATTTTTTTTCAAATATTAATAAAAATTGTATAAAAATTATAAAAACATAATTAATAACAACAAAATTATTCTTCCTCTTCTCTTTTCAAAACAAAATTTTGTCCAAAAAATAGTTATTAGGTCTTTTGGAGCTAAAATCACTTCAGAGGCTGAGGCACAAATGACCGAATATGGAACTTCAAAAACAAAAAAACACTATAAACGTATATATGCGGTTTCGGTTTCGGTTTTTCGATTTTGAAAAACTAAAACCGGTAACCGAACCAAAACACTCGGTTCTTACAAAAGAGAACCTTATTCGGTTTTTTTAATAGAAAAAACCTTATTCGGTTTTGATTTTTTGATCGGTTTCGGTTCGGTTTGTCAGTTCGGTTCGGTTTTGAACACCCCTAATCAAGGGTATTGGGATTGATTAACATGTTTCTCTAAGTCTATGTAGTGATATGGAAGACTTGTATGACTTAGAGGATGCGTCTCGTGGAAGATTGAAGTGGTATGTACACATGAGGACGCAGATTGATGAAGTGCGGATGACGTGGATGCATCCTCAAGGAGAAAATTCAGCGTCTCCAGTGTAAACTGTGTTGCAGCGGACTTCGCGGACGCCATTTCCAATCCTCCGTTTTGAATATGCCATTTTGGAGATTCACGCGGACGCGTCACAAGGACGAGGCGGATGCCATTCGGCGTCCGCGTCCCTTCAGCAAAGCGGACGGGAAAAGAAGCTGAGGACGCCACAGATGCCAATCTGTGTCGTCCCATTTGAATCTGTTTTCAGAGCTCACGCGGACGATTCATGCGGACGTTGCAGATGCCAAATTTTGCGTCCGCTTCACCTCTGTCCATTCAACGCGTACGATACATGAGGACGGAGAATGGCATCCGCAAAAAGGTAAATTTCTCCAACGGCTATTTTCCAACGTTCGACTGCGGACGATCCTAAAGGTGTTGAGGACATCCGCACTGTGAAAGTTTATAAAAAGAAGGACTTCGAAGAAAGTTGATACCGAAGTGATATTAAGCGTAGCTCTGCCAAATTTCTAACTCAATATTTGTGTACGAATTTGAGTGATAAAACATCCTCCAAAGTGCTTGTGTGATATCATTAAATTTTTGGAAGGATTGTTGTATTTGTGAGAGCTTAACATTTTTCCGAGAGAAAATTAAGTTATTGTAAAGGTTCGATTGACACCCGTGCAAGTTCAATCAATTGTAACCGGACGTAGTTAGTTGAATACATCTTCAAGGGAGGACCTTGAAGCGTGGACGTAGGCGTGCTTTGCCAAACCGCGTTAACAACTTGGTGTCAAGATTTCTAACTCTATCTCTTACATTATTTGTCTTATTGTGATTGCTTTGTGATTAATTTGACATTAGTTAGAAAAAATTATTATCGCACGAAATTTTTAAAATAACCTAATTCACCCCCCATTTAGGTTAATTTCGATCCTTCACGATTCAGACTGAACCGCAAGCCACTCCAGCCATCCCTCGCGAACCACAAGCTTCAACCCTTCCACCCGAGGTCGAAAATCACTGCATCATCGTTACCAACCCTTGCCTTTGCCATTCCATCGCCGCCAGCCACCAAAAATCGACAGGGCGTCAGAGCTCACCTTGACTCGACGTTAATCCGTCCTGACGACCCGAAGCTTCTCCCCGAACCATCCCGTGAAGCCGTACCGCCCGAGCCCGCAGTCGCTCTCCATTCGTCGGACGACGCCCACTGCGTCGTACTCCTCCTCGCGTCTCCCTCATCTCCCTAGTCTTCGTCGCTCTCTCGTTCTCTCTTCTCTCGATTCTCTCTGTCCTTCGTAAAAATGGCCACGGGCCAATTTCTCCCCCTTCTCCTCTTTTGTTTTCTAGCCAAAAACACTGCCCGTGAACTGGTTCAACTCTCCCCAACACCAATTAATCCCTTTTCTCTATTTATCCATTTTTTACTATAACCCCATTTAATCAATCACTAATTATTCCCTTAATTTCTAATTCTAACTAATCTTCCATTTCTTTTTCTTCTTTTAACTAAAAGATAACCAAACCACTTAATTTTCGGACCGAGCCGAATCAAACCGGTTCAATCCATTATTCTCCTTCAGAATTGCGATTTCGGACAAGGGAAGGCATCTACACCTCGTCCGCACTAGTATGAAAAGTCCGATAATTTGGATGGATTTGAACTCTCCTCGTCCGCCATTGACCGCATTCATTCACATTCGTCCAAAAACTCACATTACATATGGAGGAGCGATTTTGGAAGCAAGATATCATCCCCGCCTTGTCCCAAAACACGAGGGACGACATGAAATGCATTTTCGGAAGCAATCCCAAGTCCGCGTGTGTCCAAAAACCCCAAATACACATTTTCCCATCAAAACTTGATACTTTAATTGCTCCTTAATATTTTCTCATATTTATACGACATTAACCAACAACATATCGCCCCGCAACGTAATATATTAATTACTCCAAAATTAATTACGTTGCATACACGGGGAAATAATATCGGGGTATTACAATGAGTTTCATTGAGACTTTCACTGCAATGGTTTTAAAAGAATAAATGTTGAGTTTTATTAAACTTTGCTTTCAGAAGAGAATTATTTTAAAGACTTTTATATGGGTTTAAGGGTACAATTTTTACGCACAACATTTTGATGATTGCCTCAACAGTGGTGTTATAGGTATCTAGCGAGGTTTTGATGATTGCCTCATTGGTGGCTCGTGGAGTTTGTTTTGATGATAAATAATGTTTTGAAAATGATTTTTAAATCCATGCATGAGTACGGTAACAAGTACGGATGTAGCATTGTTTTGACCATGGTTTGACGAGAAAAGATAAAACTAGTTTTTTATGAGCATTGCATTTAATATAAGTTTCCTACTGAGTTAATCACCCCCACCCCCCCAATTCTAGGTTTAGTTTGTTGTGGTGTCCGAACCATGGGTACTTCCCATTCGATTTTCCCATTGGTGTTTCTGTGTCTCTGGTAAAGATTTATTTTCTTGTTTTTGTTTGTTGTTTGGTGTTGAATAATTTCATTTCCTACACAGTATTTTTTTTCTTTGTTGTTATTATGCTATATTTATCTCATATTGATACTCAGTGGACCCTGACCCATTTATGTTGAGTTTTGAGCTTAATTTTGTGTTAAGACTTCCACTGACTTCCTAGCCTAAAGTTAAACGATCAGGTTATTTCCGAGGATCGAGTCATCTCTGAGGATCTGATCATTCTACTCAACGTTTTTATTAGGCTTGTCTCTGAGTCATGACAAGTTACGTGTGGTAGTGTGGGTTGTCGAGCTAAGGTTGCCTTGTGACTCACCAATGCAAACCAATATTATACGCTAAGAGTGGTTTATGACGATCGTGATTAAGGTTCAATTGCATTTGTGAATTGATTGGCAAAATTTCTCTGGATGGTTGATCGATAAATCATCTTCTGTTCCTCTACCGAAGTCCTTGTGGCTACATAGAAACAATCCAACAATTGCCCTTGCCCTTTTCTTCAATGGATTTGATTATGCTTTCTCTGAAAAAATGAGCTATGAAAATGGAGGTGATCAACAACTTTCTTCCGTCTCCTCCACGACCCTGCTATTTTAGAGTTTTTGAGGAAGAGAGTGAAGGAGGAAGAAGACACGAGCAAGATATTTAACATCCAATTTAGTGCCCGGGTGAAAAAAGAGTTTATAGTATTGGTTTTATGAGCCCAGATTGATATCAATATTCACCTTTTTATTTATATTTTAATTATTTTAAAAAATTGATAAAAATATATATTTTTATCAATTTTGATTAACTTGGTGATCTAAAATAAATCTATATTTATTTTTTATTTTTATATTACTTATTTTAAATAGTTATAATATATTATATTAATTAAACCAATCCAATGAAGGTAAATGCATTTAACATAAATCAATGATATAGATTTCATACCTTAATTCAAACTATATTAAAATCTTTCCTTAATCACTGATCAATCCAAAATCTCACCATAATCCTCGGCTGATGCTATGTCAATAATATCATAAATGAAACGCAAATAAATTTAAAATTAAATTACAAAAATAAAAAGAAAAGAAATCCTAGGCCCACACGAAGAAAAACTTGTACGGACTACATAAGCCATATAAGAGACCAGACATTCTACGTTAGTTTCAAATAGTTATACTACGTTGTGTCAGTGGGTGGCCGAGGACCAAACTCCTTCACATCTGTAAAGGCCAGCGACGGTGAAGATATGATTCGGCAGCCCAATACGCTCCAGTTAACGGCTTTGTCTTCTACTGCGGCGCCTCGGAAAAAGACGCAAGAAGATAAGGCACTGGTCGAGCGTCTGGTAATTCCCGACTGTGTTATCAAAAGCCAGTTGACAGTTATGGGAGAAAGAGGGAAATTGCAGAAGATTCGCCGCCGGAGAGGAAGATCGTCGGTTGAAAGCAACTCCGACCAAGCGCAAGCAGTGGGAGAGGATGAACCAAACCTTATTTTTTCTGGGTCTCTGAAAGAATCGGTTGCCAAGACGTTGCTGCAAGGGAAGGAAAAAAAATCCATGGAAAGATTGATGAATTTTTACAAGATTTTTCTGTTCATATGATATTTTTCAGAGGATTTTCTGACTTTTGTTTTTCATAATTGTGGATTAGAACTACAATTGTGAATTCAAATCAAAATGCAATATTTTTAATGTTTACATCCTCAATTCTACAAAAAAAAAATTGATTTTTCATTGATGATGGATTATGGATTATCATAAACTCCGATATAACTAAGTTTCGATCACCTTAGTATTCTCATCCTCCAAATTTAATGTCTCGCCCGTAAAAAATCCAACATTTGGATGTACGATTAGGGAATAAAAATTGAAAATTTTGATTTATATTCAGAAAATTTCTTCACCCTGATTGAAGTGGTGGATATGCTGATCAGTACTTTCAAACAAAAAGTATTAAAAACAAGAAAAAAAAATAATTCTTTGCACAAGATGAATGAATAAATCAAGAGAAATTAACACAGTATATCTGATAGTTTGTAGCTAACAACAAGTCAAATTCTGAAAAAATTCACTAATAACTAAAATTATGAATTTTTGAAAATTCTTGCCGGCAACCTCGCAGTCACGTTTTCCGTCCAAATCCGTCGACATTAATGTCTCTGTTGCATTGAAGGCAATAACTATCAAACGGAGACAAATAACGTCAATTATCAGAAGTTCGAGTTGGTCGGAGGAAGTTGAAATTTCTCTCTACAATATCTAGGGCACATGACGTTCTTCGCGATCATATAGGCAGATTTGCGTCGTCCGTCGATAGGAAAAACGCTGTCGTTTAGCGTTCAGAAAATGACATTCGGTCACAAAATGGACATCCCTAGTATTAAGAAGGACATCCGTTTCATACTGAACAATGACGTCTTAAGACGAGAGACGTCTATTGCGGGCAGAACGATGTAGTCATAGTCGAGGGACATCTATTTCTTGACGAGTCTTGGAGCGAGGGACGTCCCTCGCTCGATCCAACAGCCAGGATTGAATCTGTCAATTTCCAAAGGCGATGGCGGACGATATTCCATGGCTGTTGGATTGAGCGAGGGACGTCCCTTATCGAGATTGACGACCAGGATTGAACCTGCAATATTCCAAAGGCGATGGTGGACGATATTCTATGGTCGTTGGATCGAGCGAGGGACTTCCTCATAGAGATTGACGGCCAAAATTGAATCTGACATTTTCCAAAGGCGATGTTGGACGACAATCCATTCCCGTTGGATCGAGCGAGGGACGTCCCTGGATCGGAATGGACGGTCAGGATGGACTCCAAAATTCTTTTCGGTTGAAGGGTCATGTGCAAGGCACAGTTGTTTTTAAAAAAGCGCGAATTCCCTCAATTACGACATACGTCCCCCTTCCATAATGGATGTTCCTCAACCTATTCCGGATGTCTCTCGTCGAGAAACGGACATTCCTCGACCAAGACTACGTCGTTCTACCGCAATGGACGTCTCTCGTCTTAAGACGTCGTCGTTCAGTATGCAACAGACGTTCGTCTTAATACGAGAGACGTTCGTTGTGCGACTGAATGCCATTCTCTAAACTCTAAACGACAGTATTTCTTCTATCGACGAACGATGCAAATCTGCCTATATAATTGCGAAGGATGTCCTGTGCCCTAGATATTGCAGAGAGAAATTTCGACTTCCTCCGACCAACTTGAACTTACGATATCTATCGTCCTCCATCGGTCAATAATCATTCCGACGTTTGATAATGGGCAGGAGAGACGTCCCTCGTTCGCCGATAATTGACATATTTTGTCTCCGTTCAACGATCCTTGGCGTCAATGAAAGGGAGACATTAATGTTGATGAATTTGGATGGAAAACATGACCGTGAGGTCTTTGACGAAAATTTTTTATAGTTCACAATTTTAGTTGTTAACAAAATTTTTGGAATTGTAGTTGACTCCAAATGAGAGGATCTGCGTTAATTTCCCATAAATCAAAGGAGTTAACTTCCCATAAATCAAAGAAGGAAGGGCTTTCTTTGGTAATACAAAGTAATCAACCAACGTTACCTTCTGTGTCATCAATGGCGTTCAAACGGTCAAAGGAAACGGAGAGTTTAAGAATACCCTCCATTTTGCGATCCCCTCTCTCCTCGCCTTAACGTCCCTCTCTTACTCTTGCAGCTCTATGGCCATGGCTATGCAAATTTCTTGCTCCATACCCTAGCTCGAAACCCTTTCTTCCTTCTCCCCGGTTATCTCCATCTTCTTGCTCCGCGCATCACTCCTCTTTTTGGCATTCACAAGAGGGCTTGGGGAAAGGATTCTGATTTCTTCCAATTTCGAGGTTCTTTTTTTCTGTAATTTTCTTTTGTTTTTCGACTCAATGAACTGAAGTCAGTATGGGTATTGAAGTTCACCTTAGAATGCTATTTGTTTTCGAGGTTTCACGGGAAACAAGCAGCGGCTGAATTTCTAGTTCAATGAATTGAGGATTGGATGTTAAGTTATGCATCTAGTTTTTTTGACGTTCTAACTTTATCTTCTAGTTTTTTAATTGATGGGGTGAAGTTTGAGCAAACAAATCCGACTTCGTTAGGATTATCTGCAAGTGGAAAATTGGGATTGATTGGCTTGACTCTAGAATATGATGTGTGGTCAATTCTATAAGAAACTCATTGATTGATAAGCAGGAAATGAATCCAACATAGGTTGGAGAAGAATCTCATTCTCCTCTTGGTAATTGGAATAATCTCTTTCTGTCTCTGTAAGAAGCTCTCTTCTCTCTATAGCTTTCCGGAGAGAGAAGGAGAAAATGAGAATGAGTGTAGCAGTTGTTCTAGGGAGAGAGGTTTGGATATTGAATTGTGACTGTTCGCAGAGTTCTGATGTTTCTGAGAATGAGGGGGAAAACTTTCACTTATATGTCATGCTCATCCATGGCATCTTTCGAAGAGATTCCTCTCTCCTAACAACTCAACTCATATTGTGCATTTCTTCTATCCTCTTTCAAATTGTAACTCCATTTTTTCATGGAAAGTTCTAATCGCGTTGTGCATTAAAATTATGGATACGATGATTTGCATATGCAAATTCTTAAGCTGATTTATCTACATTTGTGCAGACGCTAATTTTATGATGGAAAGTTCTGATGAAGACAAAGATTTAGCTTATGGGGCTTATATTCCTAGAGAACCAACTCATAGTCTTGCCTCAAATGGTGCAAAGTTTGTAGATGAAGTCCTTAATGGACAAAATGAACGTTGTTTGGAAAATTTTCGCATGGACAAACACATTTTCTACAAGCTGTGTGATATTTTGCAAGCTAGAGGTTTACTTCGTCACACGAATAGGATCAAGATTGAGGAGCAATTAGCAATATTCATGTTCATAATTGGCCACAACCTTCGAACTCGAGCTGTTCAAGAGTTATTCCGTTATTCTGGCGAAACAATAAGCCGCCATTTTAATAATGTTTTGAATGCAATTATGGCTATTTCCCTAGACTTCTTTCAGCCTCCAGTTTCTGATGTTCCTCCAGAAGTATCCGAAGATCCCAGATTCTATCCCTACTTTAAGGTTTAGCTTCTTATTCTAGTTTTTTTGAACACCCTTAGTTGGTTTGATTCATGTCTCATTTTTCACAATGTTTTGTTAGGATTGCGTCGGGGCAGTTGACTGCATACACATCCCTGTGATGGTCGGTGTGGACGAACAGGGACCTTTCCGCAATAAAAACGGCTTACTTTCACAAAATGTTTTAGCAGCTTGCTCATTTGACCTCAAGTTCCATTATGTGCTTGCGGGCTGGGAAGGCTCCACATCCGATCTGCAAGTTCTAAACTCAGCACTTACGAGGCGAAACAGACTGCACGTTGCTGAAGGTCTGTTACAAAGAAATAAAATATATTTTCATAGGATTGGACTATCATATAACTTGACTCACACAAAAATCTGTAGTTTGTCTATTGATTATCTTCAATACTGGCTATTGTAGTCCGTTCCAATTTTTTTTATTGGCAGGTAAATACTACCTTGTGGACAACAAGTATATGAACATGCCGGGCTTCTTGGCTCCATACCATGGGACTCCTTACTATCCGAAAGAATGCCCCAGTGGTTATCACCCGCAAGAGGCCAAAGAGTTGTTTAATCAGCGGCACTCATTGCTCTGGAATGCAACTGATCGTGCATTTGGAGCTCTAAAGGCACGCTTTCCGATATTAATGTCGGCCCCTCCATATCCATTGCAGACGCAGGTGAAGTTGGTCGTGGCAACTTGTGCATTGCACAATTACATCAAGAGGGAGAGACCAGATGATTGGCTTTTCAAAATGTATGAGCAGGACAGTTTACAGCGGTTGGAAGACGCGTTTCCTCCGCTGGAGGTGGAATTGCTGATGACCCGACCAGAAAGCCCTGTTGTGGACATTGCTTTTGAAACTGAAGAACTGGAAATTACTTCCCAGTTGCGGGATTCTATCTCATCTGAAATGTGGAATGACTACATTCATGATCTGTCAGCCATGTAGATTAAATGGGTTTGATGTATTTTAGGATTAGAGAACTTTTAGTAGCACCACACCACAGTCTAAGATTATGGGATGTTGCTTTTTGATTGTGTAGTGAAAGGAATGGCTGGATGGAAGTTATTCTGACAAATTCAAAGCAAAATTCCAAGGGTGCTTGAAAATATACAGGCTTAGAGACTGGTTTAATGGTGTATTGGGTAAAGTTCATATTATCCAACTCATGGGTGAGGAATAAGTAGGTATTTGTACAATTGTTTTGGTAAACAATCCTCAAAATTTATGGCCATTAACAATTAAGTTTTCATATAGGGTTGTCATCAAAGAAATTATTTTTTTGTCCCGTTATTTTCTTTATCATACCATTTGGGTGACGATACTGAGCTCTAGAAGATAATTTCTTAAATAACTTGTTTATTTTTTGAAATATCAGAAAATGTCACATGACTACAGGAATTTAAGTTCAGGAGGTTATTAGCCTAAAAAAAATATAAGGACCTATATGATATTTACCATTAAGTTTAAGAGTTAATATACACTTTACTCAAATATATTCTAACATCTTTGAAATGTTGGTCAAGTTTTGACAATACAATTGTCTTCTTGTAAGATTATTTTAATCATCTATTAAAGTGGTTCTTGTTAATTAAAGTGACATTGACTTAATATTAATGTGTTTAATGTGATGGTTGTTAAACTTTAAGGATATTAAGTTAATTGAGTTTTAATTTCCTCTTCTTAACCTTATTAAAGTGTATAAAGTATAGTTGAAGAGGTGTGAATGAAGAGATATGAAAGAAAAAGTATGTATAGAGAGATACCTTTTGTAAGGTTGTCTTCTTCATTAATGAGAAAAATGTTTTTTCACTCTCTCTCTCTCTCTCTCTCTCAATAAGAAAAAAAATTACAGTAAACTATACTTGGTTTCTACATAATCCAAGAGATAATGAAAGAGAAAGGAATTAAGGCGATAAAAGTTTGATATCATCAACAAATAATAAAAGCTTTTATCATGAATCAATGTTAGTATTCGAATGATTTTTTTATCCGCAACTAGTGCAAACAAAATGTTTAAATCAACAACGTTAAATATGAGATGAAATGATTATTAGAAAAATTCTATTAATTGGTATCAGAGCAAGATTTTAAAAATGTATTGATTTACCATGTATGTTGAAAAGTAGAGTTTCGTTTCAAATGAATAGTTTTGTGCATGACAAGAATTGATCGATTAATGTTCTGATTGTTTATTCGAAATTATAGAAGTTGTATGTTGATTATATTCCGGCTATCGGAGAGACCCATTATAGTTCTTGGGTGTTGTTATAAATTAAAGTTTACTCAATTAAATATTGTTATATAGAAACTTATTAGTCACCAAAGTGATCTAGTTTGAAAGGATCAAATATTCAATTGTGTACTTTTCATTCGTTTAGTAATTTTGTGATGTTATTGAAATGATTTATAATATACGTTTGAAATTATTAATTATAAAAATATGAGATCACCCAAAGGTGAACTAATGTTTATAATTAATAATATTAAAGTGACATAATTATATATTTGATTGATGTGGTTAAATATCCAAAAATATTGAGCATGTAAAATTGAATATGTTTATGAGTCTATTAAGATTTATGTTTAATAGCATCAATGATTGGTAAATATTATTTCTTTAAGAATTACCCAAAGATGAACTAAAAGAAGTAAAATTTTGTTTGTCTTAATCCTGTTATGTTATTCAAAACATTAATGTATGAGCATGTATGATATTTTCCAGCTTCTATTAATTTGTTTACTTCTGGCAATGCCTTACTTAAGTTCAATGGCTTGAATTGTGCTTATTGGTCCGAACAAATCTAGTTTCAATTGGGTGTAATGGATTTGGACCTAGAATTAGTTTGTGAAAGACCAGCAACTATTAATGAGACTAGTACGAAAGCTGACAAGTCATACAGTGAGTCCTGGGAGCGGTCTAACAGGCTGTGTTTGAGTTTGATGAGGATGACGATGGCTGAAAATGTTAAGCCATTGATGCCAAAGACGAATGATGTAAAGGACTGCATGTCGAGAATTAAATTATACTCCCAATTATAGATAAGTCTATTGTGGGAAGCTTGATAAGTGAGTTGACGATCCAAAAATTGATTAATTGCAACTCATTCATGATCATGTAACTTGCATTACAAATTTGGCAGCTAACATGAAATTGATGAGTATGGATGTAAGTGAATCATTATTGGTTCAATTTATCATCAACTCTCTTTTCTCTTAAATTTTGGTAATTACAGGTGAATTATAACACCATAAAGAAAAATGAAACTTTTAAGAAATAAAGACCATGTTAATTCAAAAAGATGGGAGGTTGAAGAAAATGAGAAACTATACCGTTTATCTAACATTTGTTGGATTTGACATTTTTTCATAGTTTAGTGGTTAATTTGTCATAAAAAAAAGATGATGATTGATTTGTTATTTTTTCTATAATTTTAGTAATTAAATTTTTTAAAAAAAAATATACATTACTATTATATGGATATAAATTTGAAATATGTTATGTATTGTTCATTGGACTCGACTTATTAAGAATGATTAGGCGCGTTTCATTTAAGTCGTACTTCAAGAGAGTCTGTTTTGGTAAATGTATATGAATCAAACTTTTCTTTTGTCATATGTAGATGAAGGCAAGTGATAAGAGTGACAGAGTGAGTAGTGCACGTGCTGAATGTTTTCTTCTTATTTTCCTTTCAAATATGCAGAATTGTGAAAGTAATGAATGTGTGTTTTTAGAGAGAGAGAGAGATGGTATTGAGTGGAGCGGGTCCGGGAGAAGGTGATTGATAGAATGCATTATTTGAAAGACAAGGTGGAATGGAATTGTGACGAAGAAAACAACATTTTAGTATTCCTCCGCGGAAGAAGACAGTGCAGTGCAGTGCAGTGCATGTGTTATTGGTTTTTAATCTCCCCCATTTTTGCTTTTACTTATAAAATGATATATGACTGAGTCGGTGACCCAATTCCAAATTCAACCTCTTCTTCTATCTATTTTCCAACGTTGTTTTTTTTAAGAATCTCTCGTATCCTTGTTCAAACACGTTTTAGTTTCCCCTTCAAATCAACCTCCCGCTTTTGCTTTTAGGTACCAAATTAGTTACCATATTTCTTTCTGGATCATCATTCCAATTGCAATTTATTTTTGAGACACCATAAACACAATTTGTTATATTACCAGCATCTCAAACTCATTTAATTTTCAAAATAATATCTATTATTTTTTTATTTCGCGATTCGTACTTAAAGCAAGTTGAAAACACCAGCTTATGCTTTCCCTCTTTCCCAACTCAATAACTCTACGCTACACTACACTACACTACACTACACTACACTGCTTCTTCCTCTTCCTTCACAAACCCAACCCCATCGCCATTAACACCCCACCCTCATGTTAAACCCTGCCAACGATCTGCTCCCTCCCCCTTCTTCTCCCACTAACTCTTCCATTTCTTCCTCCGATCTCGATACCCAGGTGCCTGTCCTTCCTTCTTTCTCTATAACCGCTTTTTTATTTCTTCTTTTCACGGTTCGTCTCTGATTTTACAGTCTACAGGTTCCTTCTTCCATGATCGGAGCACCAGTTTAGGATCTCTAATGGGAGTCAGCTTCCCGGCCATCGCCTTCAGAGTTCCCTCCCAGATTCGTGAGCCCCAGGCGACAACCGCCGTCCCCGGCGTTTCTCGAAGGCGCAAGAAGCCTAAGAGGAAAACCACCGCGACGCCAGCGATCGCCTCAGATCGGAAGCGAAGGTGGTGGAGTCTGTGCAGGGACGACGACGGCATGAAGTCGGCTTCTCTCGGTGAGTTTCTCGAGGTCGAACGCCGATTCGGCGACGGTGCGTTTTACGGTTCGGCGGAGGAGCTTGAAAGAGTGGTGGAGATGCAGCGGAACGGACGGCTACTCTTCGCCGACGGAAGAGTGCTGCCGCCGGTGGATCCTGACGATTCGGCAACGGCCGACGGTTCCCTCTGTAGATTTCCCGTTTCGCTCTACGGTATATGTAGCGGCGGTGTATAGCCAAAAATTCTTTCGCTTGAGTTAATTTTGCATTAATTAAAAGAACAATTAATCATTTTTGTGACTACTTCTCTGACAATATAATTTGAATGCTAATTTCAACTAACTCTACAATTGTTTGCTTCGAGACTTCCATGATTGAACCAGCTGTTGTGGGTGTGACAATAAATATTTCAACTTTAAAGTTTGCTTTAGTCAATCTACTACTATTATTGTTTATGTACCACTTTGAGGTTGCTAAGTAGAGTTGGATGTTTTAGTGGGTAAAAGTGAAGAACATAGTTCAATTAATCTGCTCACCACTGCCTATGCGTCTCTTCTCTTCCTCCACCTGCTCCAGCAATGCTTCCAGCTCTGCCTCAGTCAGGCCGTCCAGCCGCTTCTGCAAAACAAAAACGAGTTTGAATGAATTGTTTCCAACCGTTTTCGAACTGAGTATGACCCCTGACCTCCATGACTTTATACTCGTAGTCACGTAATTGTTTGGCGTAAGTCATTTCCTTGTTGGAAACTCTGAAGATATAGGTGAAAATCCATCCAATTGTCAGCCCCAAGACAAGTATCAGCTGAACAACATTGCCTGCTTGTAGACTATCAATTCCTGCAAACTGCATTCGTGGCTCGTCAAAGGTCCGGTGAAAGGTTCAGGGGTCAGTGATGGATTCAAGTAAGAAAAACCATGAAATTGTTTGATGCACAAAACACATTGTTTCCAGATTAAAAAAACACTTACGAACACAAAAGAAATATTCATTTTTGGTTAAATGATCGCCTCTTTTCTTAGTTGTATTACTTCCAAAACTATTACTTGTTTCGTTAGCCTCCACACAGGATCGATAAAACAATAAAGAGAACATCTTTTCAAGAGGTGATTAACGATGTGTACCTCGAGTCCACTTTTTAAACCAATACCAAGCACGGTAACTCCAAGCCCGATCAATAAAACATCCTTCCTCGTGTAACCGAAGGGCGTTTTCTGCAGATAAGCAAAACATCAATGGCAAGATCGGAAAATCCTTGATTGGGAATGGGTGTAATAATGCAATGCATGGTATTATTGGATATGGGGTTGGGGGAGAGAATAAGCCAAGAATGACTCGGCTAGTCACATCTTTTGCTTGGTTCTCGTTGGTTAATAGGATAAGAATAAGACTGCGCCTTCCGGGTGAATAGGTAGGATCTTCTCACGTCTACATCTTGAAGATGAAAGAAACTGATTCAACCCTTGAGATTGTTTCTCACAAGAGATGGCCAATAAGATCTAAATAACCGGTTTAAATATGGAAAAACAATCAGGGGAAAGAAAAAGCGACTTGTATCTCCAAAAAACTTAATATCACGCTAAGTTTGTACTCACCTGATCAGAGGAGTCGTCACTGCTTCCACTTGAATTTGAAGTACTGCCTCTAGGGACAGCGAAGATAGCTTTCCTTGAAAAAAGGCTGCTTAATCTTGGTCCAGAGAACTCAAACGTCACCGGCCTTGGATTCCCTGCATATTTTTCCACTTTTACTCACTGATGACTGTTCATTCTAAATGTTGCAGATACATAAAAATAAATAGGTATTTTCAACAATAAATCAGCATTTATGAGAATAACTACACCAAAGTGTAGATTTACCATAATTAAAGGTGTAACCCGAATTCCATTTTGTTATCGTCTTAAATCGTGCATGCCAAGATAGAAAAAGAAATATCTTTAACCACATAATAAAATGATAGTTGTATTTACTGTCTACAACGGCTTGGCAGATGTTATAGCATAGCTTAAGGAAGAAAAACAAATCTCCCCGTTTCTGAGATATAGATCTACAGACGACCAATGACTGCGGCAAAGACTTTCGGCTGTTTCAAACATTCATGTGATTTTAGCAGAAGATAAAACATGGAATCTAACGGAAAGGGGTTGTATAGGTTGCCGTATCTTTCATGTTCTCACCTTAGAGAGAAGATATAGTCAAAAGATCCAACACTAATACGCATAGAATTACCAAGCTGAATCAACTTTTGTCAAACAACTCTATAATATTCATCCACATGGTAAATCAGCAAGATAAGGAACAATATGGAGCCAATAAAACAGTGAATACAAGCAAGACTTAAGAGGAATATGTATTCGACTACTGTAATCTATGTTTCCAGCATGAACACAAACTTGTCAAGTGCTTCATTTTCAACTGCATGGACACCTGAAAGCCTTGAGTTCCAGCAGAGTAAACATATTCTTCAACTACCACAAAGAATTCCAAGTATCATCTAAAACTAATAATCGCACTCTATCACAGGAGAAAGTTATCAACTATCTGAATGTAGAGTTTACACTAGCAAAAGCACAAGTCAAATGCATCAGCCATAAAACAGGTCTTCTCGTTCTACCATAATGGATATTAGACTGCTTATCTTTTTCAGCAAATACACCAAAATTATATTGCCAAGGAAACAATTGTAAAAAGCTCATGCAAAACTTACAATTATAATAAAACAAGTTCAAAATATTTACGCGTATAACTCAAATTATTACAATGATATACAAATAAAACCCAACTCAATCAATCGAGTTATCAGTTGACTAACCTCTCATAAAACCACCGACAATTCTAGACCTTTGCCGCGACAATGGAATTAGTGAAGTACCCAAATAGGGAATAGTTCCCGTCTCCAGTAAAATGCTTGAATTTGGATGTCCATGAGCAAAAGCCGTCATCTCTGAAACAGATTTTCATAACACGCAAAGAAAAACTTCAGAAAACCAAAATCAAAGACAAAGGGGTAGATTCAGCAAGATAAAGCACAGAGGAGCTCCTCCATTTAAATTCCACAAAGAGTAACAAATTAGTGCAGTGGGCGGCCATCCTCTGTCTGTATCCGGAAGTGAAAACAAGCAGGCAGAAACGAAATTCCAGGGGAAGAAGAAGAAGATTTGGTACCTCTGGAGGAAGAGAGGGTGGCCGAAGCACGTTGCTTGAGATTGGATGACTGGTTTGAGGCTCAGCCTCGCTGAACACTGGACAGGCTAAAAAATATCCTGATTTTAATTTGTTTGATTATAATAAAAATAATTATTACTGAAAAGCTATAGTATTTAATTAAACTGAGGGAAAACGACAAATCAACTATTGTATAAAAAAGTCAACAAGAAAAATAATAAATTAACCATTGTTGTTTGTGATCAATATCAAGTAAATCACTGTGGTATATTTTTTAATAAGTTAACCACTAACGTATGGGTAAATGACAAATTCAACATTGCAGTCACGTTCGCCGTTAAAAAACTGACCGGGTGCCACAACGACGTCCTGGGACGCCGCCGTGGTTTCAAATGACGCCGCTGCTGTGTCCTTGTTTGCGAAGAAAAGTAGGCAAATGTTGGCCTAGAAGCCGCGGGGTCCTGGGACGTTGCAGTGGTGTTCCAAGGACGTTGCTGCGGTGTCCTTGGGGCGCCTCAGCGGTGTCCTTGGGGCGCCTCAGCGGTGTCCCAGGACACCGCCACAGCGTCCTAATTTTTAATCAGTATACATAATCGCAAACACTAGAGTTCGCCATTTTCACCTATTTTCAACGCGAACCAACACCGAAACCTCTCGGCGAACGATTTTCACCGCGATCAAACACTGAAAAACCACAGAAAACTCTCGCCCATTTTTTATCAAAATGTATTCCCGATCAAAGAAATTGGCGCTAAAGCGTGGGAAGGCAACAGTGGAATCTGTGCAAGCCGCGACAGTGCAACATGAAGACACCGCCGACGATCGAGAAACCGTGGCACAGTCGCAATGTCAAGCTGAACCCGAGCTTGAACACCAAGAACGAAAAGCTGGAGGCTCAATTGTCCGGTTTGAACCTGTGACAGCGGGGTTTAGGTCCAAATTATTCAGGACATCCAATTGCAAATCACGGTATGAAGATGATATTCAATACCGTGCAATTATTGTTTCTAAAATAGTAGATTTGGACTCATTAGCTAGAATGAGAATTAAACAACTGTTGGAAGATGCTGGATTAACCGGGTTGTGCCAGCTGAGGGGCATTTATTGCAAGAGAGTGATAAGATTGTTCTATGCAAATTTGAGAATGTCAACCAAACCATTAGAGCTGAGGACGTACGTTTTTGGACGGGAGTTGAGGTTTACTCCCCAAGACGTATATATAATGCTTGGATGTGTACTGGACGGGCCAAGCGAAGAATATTATCACGTGTCTCAGGATCTACCATTTGTTAATCGAGGAGAAGGGCTAATGGTGCTTAAATTGTTGAACCGGGATCCCAAGGTTGACGAGTACCACAAGCCAAAGGGCAAGGAGCTGAATGCCATAGCCAGATTGTTCCACCTCATAATGACGTACACGATTTTGCCTAGGGATGGGCATCGAAACCATGTTAGTTGCATGGATCTTTATATGCTAGAGAAGGTGTTCACCGGGAAAAAGGTGGACATTGGATATATCATCCTCAGCCACATGAGTGAGGTGCTCAACAACTCAACGAAGAACCTCCTGTACAACTGGCTCATCAAGAGCATCGTTGAGCACTATGGGATACCCATCTCGGAGAAAGAGCCGAGAATTGAAGAGTCTGTCATTAACGTCTACAACAAAGCAAAAGTCGACCGAATGAGGTTCACCCATGTTGGAGGGGAATGGCGCCGCCGATCCAAGAGGCAGGCAGCACTTCCACCCCCCTCAGAGCCTCAGCTTTCCGCCTCTCACATGAACAGCTGCTTCCTCCTCAGTCATCTCACTTTACTCCGATGCCTAAGGAGACGTCCGCCTAGATGAGCAGGATGGAGGAGCTCCAAAATACATCGATGACCAGAATTAAAATGATGGAGGAGCACCTGCAAGTGCAACAAATCCAGATACGAAGAGGGGAGGAGCTCGGCGAAGAGAGGCATCACATAGCCCAAGAGTGGCATATGCAAGCAGCGGCCCTCGCAGAAGAGAGGCATCACATTTCCCAAGAGCGGCATATGCAAGCAGCAGATTGGCAAGCGCAAGCAGAAGAGAGGCACCGTGAGGTGGTGGCAGCAATTCAGCGATGTGAGCGAAGATCAGCCCGTATGGCATCCGCGTCATCGTTCTCTAAAGCAACAACTGCCACATATCGCTCGTAAATGATTTACTTTGTATGCAAACTCCAGTATTTATTTTGTTTGTGTTTGACGTAATGACGTGTTGTTCATTTGCAGCACCGGTGTTGTCAGCTGTCAACCTGCTCCTCTAGTCGTGCCTGCCGAGGTCCAGGATGACTTAGAGCCTCGGCCGCTTAGAACTGTGCGCGTGGTACGTCTTTCATTTGGTTATATATGTGTGTTTGTTCATGTTCACGTTCATGCGTTGTTAGTCTGACGGTGCTTTGACATTTTTTTTGCAGGCTTGGGATTTGATGGAAACGTTCAAGTCTTATGTCAACTCAAATACTAGGAAGAACAAAGAGACGTGCGCAGTTCTGGGGGGAAAGCTGATGGGCGATGATTACGTCGTCACTGATCTCATATTCTAGGATCAAGTCGAGAAGCCAGATACGGTGAGAAGCCTTGTTTGTATGTTAGGTAATAAGATTTTATCTGAGTACTCATTCGAACTTATATGCAGTGCTATTCGGTGGACGACGCACCCGTACTAGCGTTTCATTAGGAAAAGAGTCTACTATCATTAGGGTGGTTTCATGTAAGTAACCATCTCGCTTCTTCGAGTTGTCGTTCATGTTTACTGATATAGCGTATTTGTTGTTTACCTTGCAGACTCACCCGAAACATAATTGTTTTAGATCCTCCGTCGACCTGCACACTCAATATGCTTACCAGCAATTGCTGCCGGAAGCAATCTCCATGATCGTAACACCCACTAACAAAAAGAGGTATGTTTTTTCCCTTATCTAAATTCTTAATATTGCTTTCCGCGTAATTCTTAATTGTTCTCTTTGCATTGCAGCCGAACGGCATCTTGCGGTGTACGAGTGCAGGGATGAGAGTGATGCGACAGTGTACAATTTCGGAGCAATTTCACCAGCACGACCCTGTAATTTTTGACTATGAGGGTCCGTTGTTCGAGAAAGCAAACAGAGTATTACTTGACCCGCAATTATCTTTTGAGATCACTGATTTGCGGCCTAAAATGACAAGAAAGAAGAAGGCGGTGTTGGACTTTCTGCTTATGTTCAATTAGTTTTCAGTGTTTTATAGTTACGTTGTTCTAATGTATGTTCACTTTAATTTGTTTACATTTGTGTTGTAATTTATGCGTAGTTTACATTGAATTTGCAAATGGTATGTTTGGATTGGATGATATGTGTAGTTAACATTTCATGCCTGTATAATATATGTTTAGATGTTTAGATGATACTAGAACTGCGTGGGATCTTGTGCAGGATATATGATAATAGCAATGGGAAAGCAAAGAAACAAGGGAGACTCTAGTAAAATTTTTATAAATTGGGGTGAGGATAAGTGAAAAGCAAATGTTGTATGAGTTGAATTTAGAACATAATCAAACAAATGTGCAACAATTCAAGCTGCTTGCATAAACAAACTGCCGTGTGTTGCTCAAGTCGCGGTGTCTTGCTTACATGTCGCAAAATCGCGACGTCTCACAACACCGCTACGGCGTGTGAGGAAGCTGTTGCAGCGTGTGAGGAAGCCGCCGCGGCATTTTGCACAACACCACAGTGGTGTTTGAGCAAGCCGCTGAGGCATTTTGCACAACGCCGCAGCAGTGTTTGAGCAAGCCGTCTGCAGGTGTCTTTCGGACGCGATCCCTCCTCGTCCGCTTCGTCCGCAAGTCGTCTGAATTGTCAAGAAATTATTACATATTCAAATTGGACGATAGCCTTCTTCGTTCGTGTTCGTCCGCTATTGTCCAAATGTTCCCAGAATTGTACAGATTCAATGCAGACGAGAGCCCTCTTCGGCCGCTTCGTCAGCAGTTCGTCCGAAACTCTGCAGTGCACATTTTCCTTAAGTTTTCCATACTTAAATTATTTTTCATTGTTAACCATATACTTTTCATGCACGAATTAACACTTACTGACGCATAATACAATGCACTATTATATTTTCCAGATTTATACATTATCAAAAAGGAGATATATTTTCGGGGTATTACATCCAACTCTCAAGAAGAATTGAAAAATATATTGTTTAGCAATGTCAGCAACAAATGAGACTTATAAAAATGTTCCCATGTCTAGTACAAACTGGGTGGACATTGTGGCATCTTTTCAAACCAACTATTTCATTACAGGAATTGCTCCATTTGGTGATTCTTTGGTTGTTCACACATTTTCCATTGCTAAGAAACTCTGTAAATTAATGATTCAAAATTCTAGAGAAACCAATTCATATTTATCAATTCAAAATTTACAAATTTAGCAAATGGAACAATCACATATATATCAATCCTAATCTAGCAAACGGTTGTACCACGGAAGGTTAAGGTCCACACTCGTGTACATTTGTGTTTGTGGACCTTGCGCATCCGACTCCTGCAAAAACCATTGCAAATGAAATTAGCATAGTTCAAATAACACTTGAAAACGTAAACGTGATAATGGGCTCACCTGTGTCCCAGGAACTCTGTCGGGAACTATTTCAGGGACTAGGGCAGGAATTATCTCGGGGGCTGTCTCGGGAACTCTGAACCCCATAAATGTGCCATTCGACCTTCCTCTACCGCCTTTGCCTCTAGCTCTGCCGCTCCCTTTGCAGGCCGCTGTACTTGACTCGCCTTCCCCATCGCAAGTGCGGGAATTGTGCCCCACACGCCCACACTAGCCACAAGTGACGTTCAGATGTCTTCTAATTAGAACTGTCCGGCTTGGGGCCTCGTCCACATCCTGTATTCTACATACGCGCGGCCTTCCTGGAAGCCTTTTAAATGGCGGTGGGCTAATTGGATCAAGATTTTTCATAGGAGGCCACTCGATTGGTCCATTGACGGGGCAGAGAAAATGGGAGTACATCGCCATGTATGTTTCTCGGTGATAGCACACATACACAAATTCCTCAGGAGATCTCCTCGTGAAGTGAATGCACGAGATTACATGGACACACGGGATGACGGTCAACTCCCACTGGTAACAGGTACAAGTACGCCTGTCCAAATCGACAGAGTACTGTTCATTACACTTGCTGACCTCAAACTGGGCAGCTCCTGCAAACTGGGGGCTCCAAATTTGACTGGCAAGTTCTACTTTGGCGAGCCAGTTGCTGATCATTGGACACAACAGTTTGGTCGAGCGAGCCATCTTTTCATTTTTTTTCACGATCCTACCCATGATGCCCTTTCAAATAATTTTGAACATACTTAGAATTGGTTTGTCCCGGGCTGGTAGGATGCAAGCGTTGAAGGACTCGCTCAGGTTGTTGAGGCTTATGTCGCACTTTAGGATGGAGCAGAAGGCATGTTTGGCCCAACATGTCACATCTATTCCTCATAGATAGTCGTGGGCCGCTGGGTCAAGCAAAGATAACTTGGTCATTTCTCTCACAAATTGCCTCATTGTTGTGCCTCTAGATGCAGCCCACATCGCATCTTTTAACAATCTGCCTTTAAATTGTTTTTGAAAAATGGCATACATGTGTTGGATACAAAACCAATGGTCTGCTTGCCATGCCACCTCTCTGACAGTTGGCACTAGTCCCTGCAAAGATTCATAATATGAGTAAGACATTGGTACAAAATGCATAACATAAACACATAAGGCAAGAGCAATCAACCGCACCTTTTGTCGATCAGAAATGATTGTCCATACATTGCTAGATGGGGTGTTTAGATCGTCGAGCAACAATTCTAGAAACCACCTCCATGAAGTCCTATTTTTTGCTTCAACGACTGCTACAACAATCGGATACATACCATCATTCCCGTCGATTGTGACAGCAATGAGCAGTTGGCCTGGAGCCGCTTCCTTCAAGTGGCAACCATCTAAACAAATAACAGGTCTACCACAGTTCAACACTGCCCCCTTGCATGCATCCAAGCACATGTACATCCTTTTAAATACACTCATATCAAGGTCAACAAGCAGTGAACTTCCAGGATTCGACCTCTGAATCTCCTCAGCATAGGACCATATGAGCTTGTATTGCTCATTGTCATCCCCTTCGTTAATTTTCGTGGCCGCATTTCTTGCCCTTCTAGCAAAGTTGAGTGTGATGTTGACATTGAAATCCTTCCTGAATGTCTCAATTATGGAAGATATGTCCCAATCGGCCTGACTTTTAAATCTGTTTAAGTAATGCGTTGCCACCCATTTGGCAGTTGCATGGCGGCTTTCCATCTTTCTGGAGCAAGTGTGAACGTCGTTGTAGAACTTTATTTGAAACGTCATTTCACCTTGCATTTTTGAGGCCTGCATCCGCCACGTGCATCCTTCTTGGTAGGCAGCCCTCAACCAATGAACATCACTGTAGGTGAATTTTATGTCGTACCCATTCTTCAATGTATGATCAACAATTTCCTCTCTAATTTTATTCAATGAACTGTACTTTTTGTCAAGGCTCATACCAGCGAAGCTGCATTGTGCTTTTGGTTGGCGTCTAGGCCTACTCTCCGCCATGTCAATGTCTTCATCGCTAGTGGATTGGCATGCTGATCGGAGATCCTCATTGTCCTCTTCATTTAGACTTGTTGAGATAGAATACAACACAATTGCAACTTCATTTACAATTCCACGTACCTCGTTCTCATTGGCCAATAATGTCTCTGTGGGGCCCATTTGAACTTGACGGTTAATAACATATTCTTCAACACTCTAAGACGCCATTTTCTTGTCAACAAATTCTTCAACTTGGACAAAATTCCTTTCTCTTTAGCTCTCGAACTTCTCTAGGGTTCACTAATCACTGCCAAAATGGCTCTGAATATTGAGAGCAATTAACTATCTGCTTATAAAATTCGTAGCCGGGTCCAGCAAACCATGACGATGTCCTAGGACGCCGCGTTGGTTTCTAAGGACGCCGTGGTGGCTCCCCAGGGACATCGCAGCGGCGTCCCTGGACACTGCGACTTCCAGGCCAACATTTGCTTACTTTACTTCGCAAACCAGGACCTCGCGGCGGCGTCCTAGGACGTGGCGGAGGCGCCCCGTCAGCTTTTTAACGGCGAACGTGACTGCGATGTTGGATTTGTCATTTACCCATACGTCAATGGTTAACTTGTTAGAAAATATACCATAGTGGTTGACTTGTCATTGACCGCAACCCATTATGGTTGATTTGTCATTTTCCCTAAGTCAACCATTAAAGTATTTTTACTAATAATTTAACCATTGAAATGAAAAATAAATGGAGCAATCATTAAAGTATGGGTAATGATAAGTCATGGGTTGCGGTCACAAAGTAAAAATACAATCACTAAACTATAAAAAATAGATGGAGTAAACACCGCAATTACGTTTTTCGTTAAAAAGCGTTGTCGTTCCGCTGCGAAACGTTGTATTTCTGTGGCAGAACGTTATCTTTCCGCTATTTGTTAAAAAGAGTTGTCTTTCCACGGCAAAAAGACAATATTCTACAGCAGAAAGACAATTTTCCGCAACAGAACGACAATTTTCTACTTGAGAAAAAATTACTATCCGCTGCGGAACGATCACTTTGGTGATAAGAACTAAACGGCAAAATCGAGAAGAGAGAATTATTTTCGACGATAAGAAGATATTTTGAAAACTGAAAAAGTGGAAATTATTTTTGACGATGGACTGAACCATGTCAGAGCTTCTCAACATCATCTTCTCTGTAATATTGATTCAATTATTACAATTTTAGCATAAAAATTAAAATTTGCATAGAGTAAACACATAATTTGGCTGCGTTTATTTTTTATAGTTCAGCGGTGTTTGCAGCATCTATTTTTTATAATTCAGTGGTTAAGTTGTAAGCAAAAATTATTAAGTGATTGATTTTTTGTTGATCACAAAATATGATGGTTGATTTGTCATTTTCCTTTAAATTTATTATTAACAATATTCTTATAATTACCCAACGTTAAAATGTCTCTTTTCATGTTATTAATATGAATCAGTATTTAGTTGGCTTCATTTATTTATTAAAATAAATAAAATTAACATTAAATTATTTAAAAACACAATACGTTATATATTATCTTATTTGATAATACTATATGCAATTTTTATATTTATTTTTTGATATGCTCAATCGTTAATTAGTATAGTTATTAAAATTAATAATAAATAATTAAAAGTAAATCAATACTTACAAGTAAAAGTATAATTTAAAATTAAAAAACTAAACTTAATATTAATTTTAAATATAATTTCTACAAAAGTGGAACCAACCAAAATCATTATTTCTGCATAACGTTGAAAACAAATAGTCTACTTATAACTAATATTTCTTCTCCATCCATCATGGAAGAACCTCAAATAGTGGAAAGAAGAAAGACACATCCAAGCACTGCAATATTTGCTGTTAGACTGCCTTTGGAGCTCCTAGGTGAACCTAACAAAGCCAAAGAAATAAGTCCAATTTAGGTGATGACATTTTTATTTGGACATTGACGTTAATTTATTAGTTAAATCCAATACTCTACGTTGGTTTCTAACATGATTTCAAACTCAGTCAAAACATATGATTAAATGAAAAATATGACATATATACGTTGGACTTAACGAATAAATTAACGTCTAGGTTCAAATTGTTTATAACTTAAATATGAACGATCAATTTAATATGTAACTTCATCAATGATGAGATTTAATTACACTTTTATCTTTACTTTAATGTTTCTGCTAATTTTCTAAGCTCAAACTTACTCTTAGAAGGAGGTGGAGAGCTGGCTGGTGGTGTTGCATATATTCCTATAAAAAAAAAACAGTAATAAAACAACATAGGAGTGGAAACAAAAGATAACCAAACTATGGATGTGATCGAATCGAGTCGAGCTCGTTCATATGGTTAATTGAATCAAGCCTAAACAAGTTATACGTAATAAAAAGTCTAACTTGCAAGCTAAACAATATGGCTCGATTACTAGTAGGAAGACTTTATGAAGAAATATATTAATGAGTAAATTATTCTCACGAGACAAATTGTTAGTAATTAGTTATAATGCTAGTGCCATAAGTCCTCCTAAGTTAGAATCTTGACAAAGGCAAAAATTAACCTCATTATAAAAACATACATGTAAAGACCAATAAAATTGACATGCATAAAAGGGTAATACAAAAATATATAAATGATTAAATTGTTTGACTCATTATTATATAGCTTGCTTGGGTTCTTCACCAGCGATGGCCAAGGATTTCTACTCTCATCTTGTTTTTAAGGTAAGGTGTGATGGTGCGAACAACCTGCCCAAAGTGAGCAGTCGTCTGAAAACATACCCAAGAGCATCGAGTTTTCAAAGACGTAAAGTGGTCGACCAAAGGTTGCATAAGGGGTTGTCTGGAAGCATACCTAAGAGCATGGAAGTTTCGAAGATTTGCTAAAGCGATCGATCACAACATAGGTCGACCAGTGAAGTAGATTGATCAGAATAGAGGTCGTCTAAAAAATCTCTTGAGAGCCTCCAATTTCTGAATCATGTAAAGCGATCAATGGGGATGGTAAACCAATGGATACATATTATAATGGTTTGAAAATTTGTATACGTAAAAAATAATATAAATATAAGGTAAAAATATTAAATTAGTAAAAAAGTAATAATTATGCGTAAAATGAATTTAAGCAAATTGTTTTCCCTAAGCAGATTGAATATTCTCATAATGTTGAATATGAAAATGTAAATGGAACTTTATGAAATTTTAAGGTGATAAAGTAAACATTCTAAAAAAGAGAATGACACTTAAATTGTGAAATTTGGAGTTTTGTTACCAAAGTTTTGTAATTTGGAAGTTAGACTAAGTGTATGGAATACTTATGTACACTTTTTTATAAATATTCAGTTCAGACAAATCCAATAAAAATTTAAGGATGATCCCTAAGAATAAAAGTTTCCTAAGACATACTTATGATGTCATGTTGTAAAATATGATCACCAATAGGGTGGTGCCACATGTTGTCATGTTGAAGCAAGCAACTCAAAGTGTAAAATATGAGAAGAAAAATGGTAAGTTGGTCGTTTGATCTCAATGATGGAAGCCAAACTTGTAAATCATCAAGGAGATCTCTAGAACTTTAATATATGGGATAAGAATGAAGGAAATCATGGCTGCTTGTTGTGAAGAAACAAAGAGAAATAGAGAAACACAGACAAGAGAAAGAAAAAGGCTTTTAGAGAGAGAGAAGTGGAAAATTGTAGGTGAAGAAGTGATATTTTGATATATAAACTCAAGAAAAAAATGTAAAAAATGCAAAAATGACTCTAAGAGTCCAAAAAAGTAAGGAAGAAAGAAAGTTTAAAAACTCAAATTCAAGGTTGGAAGTGTCAAACACTAAGTAAGTAATTATAATCCTTGAAGAATTAGAATTTCATGAAATTTTCATAATATAAAGGGAGAATTTAGCATAAGAGTTGTTGATTATGAACTATAAATAAATTTGGCTTATGAATGGACTATAGTTTGAAACATAAGTAGAGATCTAGTTAAATGTGTGACACCAAATCATACATCATTTGTGCTTGTTTAATAACAAGATTTGACTAATTCATGTATATGGATTACTAATACATATTTATATGCATTCAATGTATGCATAAAATAAATGATTAAATTAATCGTATAATTATGTATATGTACGAAAGGTAACCCAACTATGTATTGTGTGACATATGTAAAGTGAAAAATAAAAATGGAGTGACTATAGGTCCCCCTTGGGCTGCAAACTCCTAACTCTTCGAAGGTATATCTTGATACGTACGCACCTACTGGGAAAGATAGCTAGTACAATGTGGTTACATGATTGTGTACAACTTTACATACATTGAATTATGATTACACATTAACATTCACATAATATGGTAATATATTATTTGCTAATAATATCACCGTATAAATTAAATGAAACATTTGCATTGATGTAATTATCATTGCATTGATATAGAAAAGAAAATCTTTATGTGATATTCATATTGCATATTATTGTGACTTGAAATGGTAGCCTTAATGTCGATGTAGGTGGTGGGAGTTAGTCCTATATTTGTGAAGTGCATAAGATTGTGATTCTAGAGTACTAATCTTACTGAGTTTTGTTATCTCATTTCATCGTGGTTTCTATTTTTCAAATCTGGATAACAAAAAAGAAAAAAGTCAAAGCATTTTAAAGGTATAGAGGATCAACACTCAAGATAGATTGTTGGGCTCAAAACTTTTAAATTTGGTGTGGGTTTTGTATGTAAGGATGAAAATTAGTGGCTCTCAAGTATGGTAAATAACAATATAATAGTTTTAATGTGTGATTTTAAATAAAAATCATATGATTATGCAATAATTGAAAACAAAAAATTATTTGAATCTAATTATGGTAAATTTTTGTAAGGATTATATAGAGGTATATCATAATTTAGGATTCTTAGATAATATGATATAACAATATCATAATCTAACTCAATAAATTGTGTATTCGGGGAAGAGAATTCTCATCACTATCTTCCTTTTTTAGGAGATACAGACTTCTCCGTGTTATAATTTTTACAGTAATTCATTGATAGTGACTTTGCCGGGGTTACTCATCTTTTTTGTCGATCGAGCCGCAGCTTTCCCTCATTCCACTCGTCTGCCCTCTTCCCGAACTTGGAATATCGATGCCACAAAGATAGCCAACTCCATTATCAAAGAAATAAGGAAATGGGCGACGATATGGCACCAGATATCCGAAGCTGTGAAAAGTGGAAAAACAGACGGTTGTTCGTGAAGGTTTCCAATTACAGGTTCCTACCGATGGAATGAACGATATACGAACAGGGTCATTGATCTTAGGTTGTAACTTGATCATGAGCGAATTTGTTGATGCCAAAAATTGGCTCGACTTATTTGCAAACGAGTGATCGAGGGAGGTGGCTGGCCAAGTGGGAAAGTTGTGCGCAAGTTTTGATCGAAGGAGAGACAAATTTAACAGTTAATGAAACTTGTTTTTTCTCGTAACAGTTCTAAAAACATGGATTTTTGTGAGAAAAGTTGGAAAGCTGGTTTCTTAGTTGCTGTGTGTTTTCTTCACGGAAGATGAGGTTGAAATTGCAGATCCCCATTTTCGTTTCGTTATCTAATAAAAAAGGAAACTTCAAAAACAAATGGGAAGAAACTACCATTTTTGCAGAGGGAAATATCGACATTAGCACCGCAAGCCTTAGGAAGCTCAAGTGCTTCGTCTTGGGTTGTATTTAAAGACTTCAAGAGGACAAGATTATTGAAGACGTCGCAGAGGCATGCCGCATCGTCGGCTACCATCTGCTTCAGCGGCAAACAACACGTCGCCGGAGGAGAAACCGGCGACTTCAGATACGGCTGACAGGGGATGAGCTTCTGCATGCATTGCGGTAAAGCATCACCGTCTGATCCAAATCCTGGCAGCAGGCTATCATCTATTCTTATTGAAAACCCAACAAAAACTTGGTACCAAAGGACGATGAAAAATGGGAGAAGAGCTGGTTTGGAAGCCATGGAAATGTCAGAAAGTCAGACGGAAAATTATTGGTTTCTGGCAGATGTTTTCTTTATTTCTTATATAAATATTCAAATCATGGAGTTCTTCAGGCGAGGCCTTCGCGAAACAGTTTTCATCGTCTTCCTTATTTTCCTCGAGAAAATCGTCTTTTCAGGAATTGGAGAAACACCATGGTCTCGCATTAAAATTGCAGAAAACCACGGGAACACTTAATTCATTTCCATACACCAGTTTTCAACTCACAAAAAGTTATCTGAGAATCTTGTAAAACATACTAATTAGGAGGCCATAATTTTATTGATTAATCCTATATTTACTTTTCATTCATAAGTAATAATATGTCATTTTAATTAATAATAATTTAGTATAATTATCTCATTCTATCGTTACAAAAGTATATGAAAACAGTTGTAACAGAGGGCGGGTGGATCGATAGACATCGAACAGCTTCCTCAGGCAAGGAGGAGGAGCTGAGAGCATCTAAATTTCCAAGGAGGGGAGTTTGTCTGTCTTCTTCAATGACAAAAAACACAGAACACAGCTCGGAAAAACCAAGGCCAAGAATGACAAATCCAATGCGGAAGGACACTCTGGTTAAAGCTTTTCTATTTGTCCATTATCACTTGTAACCTTCCAACTCTATTGTTTCTTTCAATCATGTCCTCTTCTTTTGCCCCCATTTTACCTGCATATTCCTCTTCATATATACCAGTTCCTCTTTAGCTTTGAACCCTGTGGTGGGTTTGTAGGTAAGCCCACAAGAAAAGAAGTTTCTTTAGGAGGTTTCAGAAATGGCGAAACTAGGCCGGAGGGAGAGCAACAGAAGCCTAGAGACTCTCTTCCACTCAGACAAACCGGCAGCCGCACGAAATCCGACGCAGCAGTTGCCACCGAAGATGATTCCAGGCCTTGGCCTTGAGTACAATAATCTTTCATACAGCGTCATTAAAAAGCAGAAGAAGGGAGGGGTTTGGGTCAAGAAAGAAGCTTATCTTCTCAATGATATCTCCGGGCAGGCAATGAGAGGTGAAATCATGGCCATTATCGGACCAAGTGGTGCAGGAAAATCCACTTTTCTTGACGCCTTGGCCGGTCGCATTGCCCATGGGAGCCTGCAAGGGTCGGTTCGAATTGATGGGAAGCCGGTGACGTCTTTTTTTCTCTTTTTCTGCAGCTTTTTTCACCATAGCTGGGAAAAATCATTGATTGAGACTGTTTATGCAGGTGACTACAACCTACATGAAGATGATATCTTCGTATGTGATGCAAGATGATCAGCTCTTTCCCATGTTGACAGTGTTCGAGACATTTATGTTTTCAGCCGAGATTCGGCTCCCTCCTTCGGTTTCCAGAGCTGAGAAGAAGAAAAGAGTCCTTGAGCTTCTCGACCAACTCGGTTTACAAGTAATACATACTTCACTTTCTCTCTCTAGGAATTAAATCTCATCTTCATCAACAGAAAACAGCAAATATAATAGCAAAACAAATGGGATTAACGAGAAAGAACCCACCAAATTTACAGTGAAATTGACACACTTATACCTCCTGAAAAGCTTATAGTAACTCCATAATCATCAATGGTATTGTGGTTGAAACAGAGTGCGATTCACACTTACATAGGTGATGAGGGGAGGAGAGGAGTGTCGGGAGGAGAACGACGAAGAGTGTCGATAGGAATCGATATAATTCATAAGCCATCGCTTCTGTTTCTCGATGAGCCGACGTCGGGGTTGGACTCGACGAGCGCTTACAGCGTGGTGGAGAAGGTGAAGGACATTGCTCGAAATGGAAGCATCGTCCTCATGACCATTCACCAGCCAGCCTACCGCGTCCAGCAGCTCCTTGATCGGATTACCGTTCTTGCAAGGTTTGAAATCTCTGAGAATTTTTGTTCCTGATCTGGAACAAATTGTGTAAAGTTGAAATCTTGGAATTTTACTAGTTCATTGTTGTTGACAGAGGAAAACTCATATACATGGGAAGTCCGCCTGGCCTACAAGCCCACCTCGCCGGCTTTGGGAGATCGGTGCCGGAAAATGAGAACGGCATCGAGTATTTACTAGACGTGATCAAGGAGTACGACGAGTCCACCATCGGCTTAGACCCGCTCGTACAGTACCACCGCTACGGGACAAAGCCACAGCAAGAGGCCAAAACGCCGATCCCCAAACCGCCCAAGGCTTCCCGGACTCCGCTCACAGTCCAATCCACCCCAACCTCAAGATTCTTCGGCCTTCGCAGCTTTACAGCCTCTCCGCACCCAAACTCCTCCGCGAACTTCGGTTTCGAAGACGGCGAAGAGGAGGAAGACGACGATTTCGATAACTCTCTGGGACGGAGCAGGACAGTTCATTCCCCGTTGAGTTTTTCGAGCGGTAACTACAATAATACTCGTTTAGCTTCTCATTTTTACAAGGATTTCTCTGTTTGGGTCTACAATGGCGTCAAGGGTACTCCTCGTCGTCCACCTTCGTGGACCCCGGCGAGAACGCCAGGAATGACTCCAGCCCAAACCCCCTTTTTTGGGTCGAGAAGTTTTGTTTCGAGCCATTATCCGTATTCTCAACAGACCTCCAAAGTCCCTGGCGGTGAAGCTGTCAGTGTATCAATGGAGGACTCCTCGTATAATCCTACGGTAGAAGGCTATGATCCAGAGGAGAAAGAACTCGATGAGCATCCGAAATTTGCCAACTCATGGCTACGTGAGGTAAAAACAGAGAAATTTTATCAGAAAAACCTTTAAATCCATTGCAAGACATACCCAAATGGATTAGTTTGAGCTTCGTTGAACCTTAAAAAGAATCTACCACTCATCCATATAACAAACTAATCAAGTATCAGTCTAAGGGTTAACGTCTTTCTGTAACAGGTAATGGTGCTTTCATGGCGAACTGCGTTGAACGTAGTTCGAACGCCGGAGCTCTTTCTTTCTCGGGAGATAGTATTGACTGTAATGGCGCTGATTCTATCGACCCTCTTCAGAAATTTAAACCACCCGAGCTTCAAAGACGTCAATCGTCTTCTCAACTTCTACATTTTCGCCGTTTGCCTAGTCTTCTTCTCCTCCAACGACGCCGTTCCAACCTTCATCCAAGAACGCTTCATCTTCATCAGAGAAACCTCTCACAATGCCTACCGAGCTTCCTCCTACGTCATCGCCTCCCTAATCGTTTATCTCCCGTTTTTCGCTGTCCAAGGTTTCACTTTCGCCGTCATCACACAGTTCATGCTCCACCTCAAACGCAGCCTCGTTAATTTCTGGATAGTTCTCTTCGCCTCTCTCATCACCACCAACGCCTATGTCATGCTCGTAAGTGCCGTCGTCCCCAGCTACATCACCGGCTACGCCGTGGTCATAGCAACCACCGCCATTTTCTTCCTCACATGCGGCTTCTTCCTAAAAAGAACCCAAATACCCATTTACTGGAGGTGGCTGCATTACATTTCCGCCATAAAATACCCGTTCGAAGCTTTGCTAACGAACGAATTCAAAGGGTCGAGATGCTACAGCGGGAATCCATCTGATCTCTCGCCCGGCCCGTTGGGAGAGTTCAAGTTTAGCGGATTGCATAACACGTCAGGGAATTTGGGAGAAAATTGCTTGCTGATCGGAGAAGATGTGCTGTTCACGATGGATATTACGAAGGAAAACATATGGTACGACGTCGGAATCTTGCTTGCATGGGGAGTTCTTTATCGCCTCTTCTTCTACGTGGTTCTCAGATTTTACTCCAAGAATGTGAGGAAATAAGTTTTATTATGATTCCAATAAAAAACCATATGCTATATATATAATTAATCTGAAATTTGTCACGTCTCAATGCAAGTTGGGGGGGAGGAGGTAGCTGTCCAATGTATTATCATTAATTACGTAATTAATTATGGTTGGAGAGACTTAAGAGTGATCGACACACGCACGTGGAGAAGAGATATTTGCGAAGATGTTAATTGTATGTTTATTCGAGGGAGAGAAACAAAAGTATGGACTGAACTACTCAAATAAAGCCATCTAAAATATCGGAAACGGCTAACAACAACAATAATTGATCGAAATAATTAATCAATGTGACCGCTACAAAGTTGTTGTCTGGCCCATCCCAACGACCACCTACTGCCCATCTGAAAGCTGTTCTTTTTGATGGGTTAATTACTTGAGATGTTCATTATTGAGTAGAGCACAAGTGACAGACATTGAAGAACCTTATTTCTGCGTCCATGGAAATTGAAATCTCATCTTCAAAGCGTAGGAAAGTGCAGTTTCATGAAAGCAAAAGAAGCAAGACGGGACGGGTAGGGTAGGGGAAAATAAGTAATTACAACAACAACAACAACAATCACCATCACTATCAATTGATTACAGTAAACAAAACACAAGATCAACTGTTTAACCACCGCATTTGGCATTTGCCTCCGGAGATTTAAGCTTCGTCGACCGACGGCGGATCCCTGTTCGAATCTGGGTGCAGAGCGGATGGGGTGAGCTCTTCGATTCTTTTTGTCACTTCCGCCATTGATGGACGCTTGTCGGGATATTGAGCGGCGCAATCCACGGCCAGTTGCAGCATCTGAACCATGTCGCCTTCTGCAGTTTGGTATCGGAGAAGTTCAAGATCGAAAACCTCTGAAGTCCATTCCTCTCGGACCACCGACTGAACCCATCGGGGTAGATCGACTCCTTCCTCGTGTAATTGAGAGTGGGTCGGAGGCTTTCCCGTCAGAAGCTCTAAAAGCAATACGCCAAAGCTGTAAACGTCGGCTTTTTGGGACACTTTCCGAGGGTCTGTAACCTCAGGCGCTCTATACCCGGCAACTCTATTTGGCGCGGAGGGTACGACGAGGGGTGCTAAGCCAAAGTCGGAGACTCGACCGTCGTAGGAGTTCGTCAAGAGGATGTTGGAGGATTTTATGTTTCCATGGGAGACATCGGAGCCTTGGCTATGGAGATATTCTATTCCGCGAGCAGCTCCAAGAGCAATGTTTGACCTCATTTCCCAGTTCAATGGAGTTCTACTTGCTCCTGTGTTTCCTAGTAACGAAAAGAACCAAGTTATCGGACGAAGAGAAGCCAATCAACTCAATCGTGATGAATTATAAGGAGTAGATTGGCCAAAAAAGAAGAGAAATTGAAATGAAGAACTAACCATGCAAAAGAGCAGATAAGCTTCCCATGGGCATGTAATCACAGACAAGAAGCTTTTCTTCCTTGCAGAAATAATAAGCTCTGAGAGGGACTAAATTCTGATGATTCATTCTTCCAACAATTTCAATCTTCTCCTTGAATTCTCTCTCTGAAATCGTCACATCCTTCAATCTCTTCACCGCCGCCACCGCTCCGACGTCCATTGCAGCCTTGTAAGCTGTACCGAAGGTTCCTTTACCCAACACCTCAGCCGAAGCCCTCAGCAAATCCTCCAAAGCAAACAACTCAGCTGCATTTCCAAAGAACACAAGTTTTTTCCCCTTTCCTACTTCATTCGATTCGGTTTTTGAATTTCCCACCATTGATGCAGCAGGCACAGTCGATGCGGAGTACCCTTTGTTGAATCCGTCATTTTCGACTTCTTCGGCTGCTTTGCCGTCCGGAGTTTCCTGGTCCGGATGCTTCACTGCCGCCATATCAATAGAGCTCGTTTTCTTGTTGCTCCTCCTTCTGCATAGAAGCATTAACAGTAAGAGAATCAGAACGAATCCCAATACGGATCCAATTATAATTCCTGCAATGGCACCTCCTGACAAATTTTTCTTCTTCCCCATCCCGTCACCGTCACCGATCCCGATTTTTCCGGCGGCTCCGTCACAATCCTGAAGTGGAGTCCCGCAGAGGAAGTTACCCAGAAACGAATTCGATGCAAATTTGCGTAAGCTCGCAGGGATCGACCCATTGAGCAAATTGTTAGAAGCATTAAACTGCTCGACGCTTTCAAGGTTCAGTCCCGAAATCGAGCCGCTAAAATGGTTGTTCTCAATGTAAAGCGTTTTCAGCCTTTTGAGGCTGTTGAAATCCACTGAGATCTCGCCGGAGAAGTTGTTCGAAGCAAAGTTCAAACGAACCAGTTCGTGAAGCTCGAATATAAAACTGGGGATTTCGCCGGAAAATCCATTACCTTGCAAGTAAACGTTGCGAAGATTAGTACAGGCGACGAGATCTGACGGCAGCTGGCCTGTCAAAGCATTGAGTCTGAGACTGAGAGTGCGAAGTCCGGTCAAGTTTCCGAGAATGCCGCCGGGTATTTCGCCGGAGAGAGAAACTCCAGGTAATCGGAGGACGGAGACCCGGTTCCCCTCGCAGACGACTCCAGGCCAAGAGCAGGGGCTTCGGTCCGTTGCATTCCAGAGAAGAGTGGTTCGGCCACCCACAGCCGACCGAAGAGCGAGAAGAGCCGCTCTGTCGGAATCAAGATCGGTTCTGGCGGCCGGAAAGATGGCTAGTAACAGCAAGAAGGAAAAGGAAAGGAGAAGCTTGTGCTCATTGGGCTTCATAGTAGTGGCGATTTTCAACAACACCCAGTTGAGAAATGGAGTTTTGGATTTAGAAAGGATGGAAAGTGGGTGCGGGGTGGCAGAGAAAAGAAGCAGGGCAGAAAACAGAGGATGAATGAATAACACACAACTGCAAATCCTTTCCTTGTTTGTTTCCGTTGTCTTCCTGCCAAGAGAGGGGAGGGGAGCTGGGCCCGGACTCGCTGAATAAAAAATAATGCATAGATTCATAAAAATCTGATAAGCATGTAATCGGGTGGAAATGGGATTGGGATTGGGATTGGGATTGGGATTCAATTATAAGATTTAGTAAAAATTAAGGTTTGGGTTGGGGTGGTTCCCAAGTAGAGATCATGGATAGACTTGGAATAAAAATAATTGCAAGGTAGATTGGAATGTACAACCTGTTCCTTCCAGTAACCACGCATTGCATTGCTTTTCAACGCCTTTAAACATTATATTATATACCCAACGCCTCTGAATGATTTTGTCCCTTTTTTTGTTATTTATTCATAATATCTTTATCCTTCATCATACTTTGGTCTATAGTATTACAGGAGGTACTTCATCATCATGGGGCTCAAATTGGGTTGAGCTTCTTACACCTGGCTGAGATTCCAACTGGACTGGACTGGACTGGACTAAAATGGGGCGCCTCCTAAGTTCCTACTCTCTAATCTCCATCCAATTTTATCACACAGATTATGCAAATTTAAGAGTTACATCTCTTCATTCCCTCTCTCAGCTCCTACAGCGGAAATAATCTTTCAGCTTAGATTGGATACACCATCCCCACCTCCAAGACAGCAGCGCGAGGAATGTTTAAAGCTACAGAAGTCTCTCTGCAATTTGTTTCCAAGAAAACATACGCCATTATAAGCAACCTCTTCATTATGTTAGAGTTATCCCCACGTGCCTTGAAACGAGTCTTCCCCAGAAAATATGCTGTCCCACTCTCCATCGCCTCCGCTAATCCCTCCAGTTCTTCCCTCACATGCACCGCCAATGTCCGGCCCTCCAGTGGCAACACAAACCGGACTGCCTTCTTCCTCCTTGCCAGAGTAAGAGCACCATCCTCCATCGAGCGTTCATTGTCTGAGAAGCTCACAACTTCATCGACTGTGTTTGCATAGTTATTTGAAGAAACTTGAGCACTTCCTTCTCGAGGCGGCATCCCTATAGCAACCATTCTTCTGGCTTCGGTTGATGTCTCTGGTTCGGATTCATTTTCTTCCACTGAAATGAATTCTACAATCGAGCTAATGATTTGTTCCTCAAAATCATTCGTGCAGACATGATCGCGATATCCATATCGAACAATGCAGCGATAAATCTTGTAATCTTTTGGCCCGATTCTGCCGATAAGATACCGCTGACTCGTAGGGAGATAAGGTACTGGCAAAGGCTTGAAAGACACTAGGATCAAAACTTGATGAAAAGCAGGACAATTGGTGATGAACTGAGAGAAAAAAGCCGGAATTCCGCTGACTACATCGGAATGAATGAAGCCAATTCCAGCTACTCTTGCAACTCCGAGGCCGGGGCTAAGATCAATCAGCCATTCTGTGGAGACCTTGTTTTCTTGATCATACTCGTACTTCTTTTTCGTCCCGTAATGCCATGCAATCATTACTGTGAAAGACAGTGCTAAAAGAACAAACAAAAACCAACCTCCTCTATGGAAATTGAGAAGAGAGCCCGTCAAATAAATCGTTTCTAGGAATCCAAAGAATATCAGAAAGCATGCTGCTTGTGATAAGTTTTTCTCCCAGTACGTAGCTATAACAACTGTTGCCAAACACGTTGTTACAACCATGCCTGAAATTATAGCCAATCCTGCAAAAAGATTGGACCAAAATTTCTCCGTCAACAACAGTTTTCTGTTTTTAACGACATAAACAGATGAAAATTCAAAAATAAAACATACGCGAGCATGCTTTCAACCTGTAAATAAAAAGAAGAGCAAAAAAGAGAAGACAAGATGATATAAAGAAAGAGTACCAGTGGCACTGCCAAGTTTCACTATGTTACGGAAACTAATGGTGACGGCGAGGCTGAAAAGCATCAAGAACCAGTTGACATCAGGAATGTAAATCTGCCCATGAATCTTATCCGATGTATGAATAACTTTCACTCTAGGGAAACACCCAAGAGCAAAGCACTGGTTGATGATGGAAAAGCTGGCTGTTATTGTAGCTTGGCTTCCAATGACTGAAGCAAACAGGGCAAACACTACAAACATGTGGTGCGCAGCCCCCTCTGCACTTCCATTCATCCATGGTTGAGAAATTTGATTAAATTCAGTTGAAATGAAGAAGACCAAAGACAAGAAAGAAAGAAAGCTCACTGGGCACTGATTGGAGGAGATGATTGAAGTCATTGAGATTGCAGTTTTTTGAAATGAATGCAGATTGACCAGCGTAGCACAGAATAAGAAGAGGATAAACCAAGCAGATAAAGGTCAGCTGTAGAAGAAAAACCATGGACTGGCTTTAGATGACAAATACAAGCTGTAAAACATAAATTGTGAGTACCTTAATGGATTTCTTCGAGAAATGGCCTAGATTTGAGAACATTGCCTCCGCTCCTGCACGAAGCAAAATGTTAGACACTGAATCAAAATGGGAGCATTTTGTAGACATTAATAGTCACAGTCGAACTCTACATATCTTCTTACAATGTAGGCAAAAAAATTCATACTTTAGTCTCTAAGATGCTAATGACAACGGCAGAAAAACACCCGTATTTTAACGCCACTGACATGATGTTGCTGACTAAATAAGAAAAACATTTGAACACAAAAAATAAAGACGAAAATTTTGGTGAAACAAGTTGATTTTTTTATAAATCTTTTTAGTGAATAAAAAATTTAAATTGAACGAATATCAGTTTATACTTCATATTGTGAATAATATATGTTAGTATTGAGTCTGAAGAAAACAATTCTCGTGCAAAGTTTCGTTTCTTCAGGTTTTCAAGAAAGCTTTTATGACGGTTTCTAAATTATCTTCCCACTTGATCATCATGTTTTGAAAAAAATTGTGTTATTTTCCGATAAAAATTTAAAAGTAAACAAAGGAAGAAAAAACATGTGTAAAGAAGACCCACCTGCAGAGCACAGGATGACACTGCCCAAGGATCTCCATTGATGAATGTTGGCTTTTCTCAAAAATCTATACAAGTATTTGGGGAAGACAGCATAAATTATGTCTGGGTTGTAGAGGGAAATATTATAAATGCCAAGTCCACTGATAAGAAGCAGCCAAACAGCAATAACTGGCGCAAAAATAATCCCGATCTTATGAGTTCCAAAATGTTGCAACATGAAAAGGCAGACCAGTATAACGCAGGCAGTAGGAACCCCTACATCTGGGAGGAAAGAACACAAGTCTTAAGTGAAAGGAGATTATCATAAATCTTGTTCTAATTAATATAAGATTTGCTAAGCTTTAATTTAAGATAGATCTTCCCGCTACGAAAAAATCTTAAATTTGGACAAAACCGTGAAAACACGACCAATAAAGAAACAAGAAGAATATATACAACTTAATCCATTTGACATCAAACTTACCTTTCCGTGAAAAATGAGAAGAGCTCTAATAACCAACATAGATATAGAGAGAGTTCACAAGCAGCTAAATCAATGGTTACTCAAAGCACAAATATTTGATTGTTAGAGCGCTCTTAGATATATAATTGGGTCTCTTCCAATTCTTGAAGCCACTTGAATTTAACTTCTTTGCAATGTGATTAGATGATGGCTCTTTCATAATCATTCCGATGCTTTTCTCATCAAAATACAGCTAAAAGGAATAAGGAAGCAATCACTTACGCCTTTCTAAAATATTTGTTATTCTGCGATGGGTACCCAGTGAAGTTGAAACTGTTAAAAACAAAAAGTCAAAAAAACGAAAGTTTACTACTTTATTTCAGGATAATTGAGAAGATCATTATCTAGGACTAAGATTTTCTAGACTTTGTCAAAGACCGAGATCTTACATATTTTCATCATGTCGGAAAGTGATCTCTGCACACCAGAAGAAGCAGACATCGCTAGATTTGGAGAAAGAAAAAAGAGAGGCAAAGTCAACGAAATGGAATTATATCAGATTCTTGCAAACCCAAACAAAAAATTGCAGAGCATGTACTTATATTTAGCTGAAAATTTGATGAACGTGACAAACCAGAAATGGCAGGAGTAAGCACTCCTTCACTTATTGTCATGCAGCAACCAAGAAGAGCAAAGACGAGCATTATATGGTGAAAACATCTGTGATTTTCAATGGCTCTTATCGTCCTTGATGCAACCTTCAACTTAGGAGCAGTTTCTGAACTATAACTCATCACCTCGCTTTCACTCCTTTTGCTTGGAAGCAAACCAACTTTGGCATGGCGGCACAACAATGAATAGAGAGCAAAAATACCACCTGCAGCATATCTTATTCAATCTATAATGCCTGAGTTGCAGATCATAAAAGAAACGAGATGCATTTTTAACAAAAATCTTACTATATACAAAAGAATAATGGGTTTTTTGTATATTCTAGCTGCAGGAAAACTAATTACCTTCTCCATCATTATCAGCATTGAGGACAATAAGAGCATATTTGAGCAGACAAATGAGGGTCAAGGTCCAGAAAATAAGGGAGAAATGTTCATAAACTTCATCTTCCGAACTGATATTTTCTGGATCAATACTTGCAAACAAGTAGAGTGGAGCAGTGCTTAGCTGACCAAAAATTACACCCAGGCATTGAAATGACAAAAGGAGAGTGTCTTTCCATGTCTCCTCCTGCAAACAATTAACTCAGTTCTTCAACAAGAACTCAAAGTAACAAAAACGGATTCCTAAACAAAACCTTCAATCATCAAAGCTAACTAGCTTAATTTAATAGACCATGACTTTTATGGAAGATTCTTAATTTCCGAACTTTAAAAAAATAGATCATATGATTATGTTTTCCAAACGCTTGTGAAAAAGAAATGATAAGAAACGTGCAAATAAGAACTGGGTTGAAAAAGAAAAACAATCCAAACAATATTTGTAAAGCATTTTGTTCTAACCTTGAAAGCACGAGAGCAGGAGACGCTAGCCATACGAGGATTCATGACTGCATAGACAGAGCAACGGAGGATGAACAGTAATGATTAGGGAAATGATTTTATGAGACGTAGCTCCCAATAAAACCATCATATTCTTGTACATATTGGGAGAGGATTGAGAATTTTATGCGTTCTCCCTCTGCTTCTGCAATGCGCACTTGTCTTGTATAGTTGTATGAATGGTCGTTTGAAGGAAGGCCGGATTACCCAAGAGAGAAATAAAATATATAATATATAAAATAATTCAAAACGAGGAGACTGCAATAGAAGAAAAATCCAATCTTTACCAAGGAAAGTATCAATTGCCATCCAAAGGAGCGACAACCAAACAATCGAAGGAGAAGCTCCTTGTGCCACTACAAAACAAGGTTCTCCTTCAGGTTTACAAAAGATCACACATTAAACTGAGGCAAAAGGGAAAAAAAAATCACTGTACAGCATGGATCTCCATCCCACCAGCAGTAAAGATCTCCAATTCAGTTACAGGATTGTAGATTAAAAGGCCCTTGTAATACTTCTCGGAAAAACACAACGAACATATGAGAGAATGGGAAAGTTGAAGGAGCAACAAAACTCAAGGCTAAATTTCTTAACGTCAAAATAAGGTTTTGATGTTGTTATTGCATCATTGGCTTTTTCCCAATCATCCACCCCCTCCGACGAGTCTCCATCGATAACATTTGTCCTCTGCAGTTTCCCTGAATTCAACCCACTAACATCTAACTCCAAATGAGAAACAGAATGATCAGCGGCTTCTTTTCTGGGATTCTCAACTTTAACGGACGCAGATGATGAACTAAAAGCTGCTTCAGGTTCAAGGACAAGCCACCGATTCATAGTCGCAGAAATTTGGAGCTTCTTCTTTCTTCCACACAGCTTCATTAACATCCGCAGACGCACCAGACCATGAGCATTCCTTCCAACAAGAGTTCTCAACTACAGCTGTCTTCCATGGATTCCCACCCTTTCCCCAAGCATTAGCACCAGAAGTTGTTGCGGACACACCCACTGTTTGAAGTACAGCAGCTCCATGATAAACCGTACCATGATCCACCCTTCTCAATGCAGTAGCTGCTCTGGCAGTATCATTAAATATAGCCAATGCATTCTTGTCATTCAACCACGCCAGTTCACACTCCCCTCCAAACCTCAGCACCAGTGCACTTATGTCTGCTTCCCTTGGCAAATCTGGAAAAGAAACAAGTAGCCTAGGATCCATGTCTACGAAAGGATCAAAAGCTGTAGGATGAGGGGTATTTATGGTGATAGAGCCCTTGGCACCAAGCACGCGTGCAGGGGCTTTTGATTTAGTTGTAACATGTACTGCAACAAATCGCTTAGGTTCCCAACCAGCAGAAGTAACTGCTAGCTTCCATCTACCAGCAATTAGCCGCACTGTATCCCTCTTGTCCTTGGCCATTGGACAGAAAACATGTGACCGAACGCCCATTATTGTTCCTCTGTGCTTTCCAAGGACCAAAAATTTGCATCTATCCTCAATAGACAAAACCCACTTTCCATCCCGCCTAAACAAGTCTGCAACTAATTCAGAAACATTAGAATCCTCGCCAAAATGAAGTGATTCCAGACTAGGTGTGGTGATATCAAAAGCATCTGCAAGTGCGCGTTTCCGCTCTAACTTAGCACATTCATCATCACACATAAGCTTCCTTTGACCCAAAGGGATCTGTCTGCCATTTCCTTCGACAGGTCGAAGGGGAACTGGCAACTTCTGAATGATAGAAGCTTCAACCACTGTGTCAGAATTAAAACCAATACAGCTGCGCCCAACACCACAAGGAACAGTTGCTGTTATTCTGTCACAAGAACACGTAATTGTAACAGAGACATTACATCTCGTATCAGGGCATGGAGAATGAGGATGACAAGGCGCACAACAAGTGTGTCTGCAATCTTTCCTAGGAGCACCACAGGTCTGCCCACATGAAGCTTTCTGACCTGAGTCAGATTCGGATTCAGATCCAGATAATGTGTCACAAGGTGGCAAGTGACATGTTCTGCCACAAGCATGCATGCCACACTTTCTTGTTTTCCCACAGAGCTTGTTACATCTGATATCCCGTGAACCACAAGGAATATTTCTTAGAACAACATGTCTGCCAATGCACTCCTTTGCTATAGGAACACCACAAGGGGGACAATCTCCAAAGTGGCACCTATGTGAAGACAAGTGCCCACAAGGCTGGGGAACTGAACATGGAAGTTGACATGAAGGTCTAGGTGTACCACATGGTAAGGGGGGAAGAAGAGCAGTCCTCGTGCACGCACAAGTCAAATCACTGAAAATTGTTTCAAGACGTGGAGGGCAATGACCACTGTGGCACAATGATTCACAAGAATTGTATCGCCCCAAATTATATTATCCCCAATTTTGAAAAAAAAATCTAAAATTTTTCCCAAATCTATTTACAAAATTAGGTTTAATTTGGTCGTTATAAATCCTAATTTACAAAATTAGTTAATGAAATAGTTATTTATGGCAGAAACATTTAATTAAACAACATAATAGTTTAAAACCATTTATTAGAGTTAATCCTAATATTCAAAATCCCATAAAACATTTAATTAAAACTTTATTAAATCAAACGTAATTCATTGAAAAACCAAATACAAACTTATTCAAATAAAGCTAAAACATTTAAATAAAGTTCTTCTCAAAATATGAAAATTTTAATAAAATTCATTCTGCTGACCCATCATTGACATATTCGATATTTCCCTTTGTATGCTCTTCTACTTCGGGAAAATCCTCGATCAGTCCAAGTTCCTCATCTGTTAAAAATTCACCTACATCACAAAACTAAAACGTGAGATAAACTCAGTAAGTGGTAACACGTGCATAAATGTTTAATCTCACGCATTACCAAGTTTTTAAGTTTGAAAGTTACATACTGGTTGAAATTCATTTTCCAGCCCTACCAAGTTTCAAGCTTTCATTAACTATCACAAGGTTTCATGCGTTCAGGCTTTCATTAGCCATCTCAAAAATAACTACCAAGTTTCAAGCTTTCATTAGCTATCACAAGGTTTCATGCGTTCAGGCTTTCATTAGCCATCTCAGTTTCCGTCAATTCCATCAGTTTCATGCACATACAAATTGACCTATAGTTTTTATCTTGATTATACCATGTGTCAATATCTAGTCGTGCGTGACAGGATAAAACTATATAACTCTAATAACAAAATAACAACTTTAATAACGAAATAATTATAACGAAAATATTATATGTCTTGTGATGTAGGGCCTATGGCCAAAACGACGTAAGTGTTCCACTTACCTGGATTCCGAGAGAGTTAGGACGTTAGGATGATTTAAGTGTTGAACGAACGTTGAAAATCGTCGATTACCTTCCAAAATAATATATCTATTAAATTTCCGAAAATAACGATATTAATCCTTGAAAGAGATTCGGGCAGAATATCGTTACCGTCAAAGACCTTAAATGAGTCGAAGACGACTTCGGGTTGGATCGGGTCGAAACTGGATCGGTTCGGGTTGGGCCGAAACTGGGTCGGGTCGGATCAAGCTGGATCGGTTCGGGTCGGGCCGAAACTGGGTCGGGTCACTTAAGTTGGACCGAACCACTTGTTCCTCCTTCTCCCGTCTTCTTCTTCGTCTCGCGCAAACCAAAGGCAGAGTTCCTCTCTGCTTCGTGTCGAGAGGTCGTCTCACGTCCTTCGTTCCTCGTCGGCCGCCGCTGGAGGAAGAGATTTCGCCGCGGAGAGGAGTTCGACTGGAGGAAGTCACTTCGGAAGGGATTCCTTCGCTAGAGAGGTGAGTTTTTCTCCGAGCTTTGAGACTTCTTCCCTGATTTTGTGTGATTTCCTTCCTCGGTGAGACCCTCTATTTATAGGGGAGTCTCACACCTATTTCCTTATGAGATTCTTCATGAATCCGACCTTCCAGAGGTCTGGATTCAATGAGGAATAACGGAAATGTCTTCCGTTTCACTGCTATTACTCCAAAACGCGTGACCATTTAGTAATCTAACACTAATTTGGGTTTCGGTTAGACTGGATTTGGGGAAAACGTTATTAGGTTAGATTAATAATTTGAATTGAATTCAAATTAGGGTTTTTGATTTGGAAGAATGCAGTAAATTGGGGGTTTTGTATTTGATACGTTACAAGAATGCTGCCCACACCTTAATTTCTTTCCACAGGGCATTGAGCACAAGTGTGGATCCCATTCCCCAGAAAGAAGATTACCTGAATCCGATAAAGGACAGCATCTCTCACTACACCGATGTCTTCCACAATTCTTCTTCTGCCCACAAGTTCTATCACAAATTAATATCTCAGTTGCAATTCCTGTTTTGTAGCACTCCACTGATCGAGAGGTTAATCCACACCGACATTTTTGCAAAACTTGGACCAAACAGGGTGAACAGTCTCCTCTATGGCACAACTCTTTACAGTGATGTAATCCACAAGGTAGTAACTTTCCACAGAGTTCTGAACACGTCGGAATTGGATCCAAACAACTTGTCCGCTCCTCCTGCAAGCTTGTTTTTCCACAACGACATGTCTTGATTTTTTCAGGCATAAAGTCACAGTCCGTGCAGGAACCAGGATGACAAATTGCACCACATAAATGATTACCACAACTTATTATCCTTCCACATGTAGAATCACATGAAAATACACCATCAGTTGCATTCACTTCACCTTTGACAGCCATATCTCCACAAAGAACAACCTCCATCTTTTTCTTGCAGAAACAAGAGGCATTGACCAAAAGTTGACAAAAATCACAAGGACCTGTATGGCATATTTTTTCACACCGATGACGAAAGCAGTTGAGAAGTTTATTACAGCGTTGACCACAAGTAAGATCAGACTTCCTTTCTGAGCATCGTGTTGTAATTGTTTTTTTCCCACAAGGGCACAATCGAGGCGGGGCAAATGCCTTACAAGGAGGGCATGGACCAGGGTGGCACTGCAATACACAAATATGAGGGCAGAGATCCTCCTTACTTCCTTTAGCACCAGTAATCTCCCTCTCAAGTGTTTTGCCACAGTGTTCACCACATGAATGTGGCGTCAAATACAAATCAGAAGGAGGGTCCGGCCTCTTTCCACAGAAGCAAACGTATTGTATCTCCCTTGACAATGTTAGTTGCACAGATTGGCACCCAGGACACCGCCAATTAAAACCTTGATTTTTTTCTGCTAACAAATCAACGGATGTGGGAGCCTGGGCCCATTTCCTGATACAATTTAAATGAAAAATGGAATAACAGCTGGAACAAGACCATATCGGTGCTGATCTCCGTGCCAATTCATAACAAATCATGCACTCAACCGTGCTCTTAACCAGCTTCTCTTGAAGTTCTTGAACAAGCATGGGTAGATTAGCCTCCTGGAACACCTTCCTAGAATCTTCATCAGTCTCTTTCCCTCTGTTCTGCGCCATCCTTTGGTATGTAGGTCGACCTTCTTGAGCTGTTCTTCCTCTGTGATCCCCCATGTCGAGTAATAGAAGAATCAATGTTAGGATTTGACTCTCGACCAATTCCATTGAAGTTTGCGTTGAGATTCGATGTTTGGTTTCTAGCTGCAGTCATTGATCCTCTTGGAACCCACTCTTGACGAGAATGGGGCACAGGAAATTTAGATCTATCCCTCCGTTCATTTCGGACTTGAGAACTCATGTTCTGCATAATTTCAAGAAAAGAAAAACAGAAAAATTAAAAAATGATTAGCTCAGTTAAGCCCAGAGATTACTAGGCCACCAATGCCGTCAATCATACTAGACTAATCTATCGTTATAAAAGAAATACACGAGTAACTGTGTCCAATCTCTAAAAAAAACACCCAATCCAAAATAGCGACAAAAAAGTGAAACAAAATTCATACAAGGCAACAAATACCTTATTAGCAGATGGAATCAAAAAAATGTTTCGAACTTCTCCGATTTCTCGTCCTGTACTGAAAAAACCTCGCCCTATTTCGATTGTGATATCCGGCAAGAAATTGGAAGAGGAAACTAACTTGCGTCCCTCTACTCCGCCCCGTCTGTTTTACACGTTCGCCGGAGAAAGAAATGATTTCTCAGAGAGAAACCGACCACGATAATTGGGTCGATCGGAAGAGAGGAAGAAAAATGATACTTATAGGAAGCAAGTGGCTTGGGGCTGAAGGAAGTGGGCTCCATCTTTGGTCGCCGTTGGCTGGTGTTCGATGATGTGCGTGGTGCACACGCAATACAATAGTCCGATTTAAGTCTTCTTAAACTCTAATTTTAGTCAATTTTACATGAAATTACACTTCAGTACATAAACGGTCGCATTTGCAATACTAATTCAAAATTATGAATTGTCATCAAATTAGACTAAGGACTCTTAAAAGATTTTAGGGAAATTAACCAAACATAACTTGGAATCGAGGACAAATCAACCATTAAATAATTTTTGTTAATAAATAAAATATTTAATTATGAAAAATATATAACAAACATCGCAATTACGTTTTTTATTAAAAAATATTGTCTTTCAGCTATGTAATGTTGTCTTTCTACTGCAAAACTTTATCTTTTTGTAGCGGAATATTGTCTTTCCACTACGAAAAATGAGTTCTTGAAATAGGACTTAAGAAAGACAATTTTGTTAGGCTAAGTTGTATTTTGATGATGAGTAAAATGTTGATTAATTTAATAAATCAATAAATTGTATATTGTGTTGTATTTTGTATTTTTCGGATATTACTCTTATCGGTTTATAATTACATTTATATCCGTGTTTATTGGAAACACCCTCTAAATTGGTATTATTAATGTTCTAACATGTTTATTTGAGTCCATGTAGTGTTAGATATCTTTTAGGGACTCAATATAGTTCAAGGGTAAATTTAGAGTCAAATGAGGATGCCATTTAGCGTCCCCAGATGAATTGTGTTGATGCGGACGCAGCGGACGATGGCAGACGAGAAATATTGGCGTCCGAATAAATCTGTCCATTTTGATGGACAATTCGAATACCATGCGGACGATGAGGACGACGAATGGCGTTTGCAACCCTTCAAGAGTGTGGACTTGAAGCGAAGCTGAGGACGATGGTTTTGGCGTCCCCAAAGAGAACTGTGAAGACGCAGACGCCCAGGACGAGTGCGGACGCAAAATTCTTGCGTCCGAATGAATCTGTCCAGTTCTGTGGACAATGCGGACGATAGACGCGGACGAGGTATTGGCGTCCGCAAATGCGCAGAATTGTACAACGGCTATATTTTCTCAACGGGCAATTTTTCCAACGGTCACATGCGGACGAGAAACCGCGTCCGAAAGTTCTATGTTTATAAATATAGGATCACTTCAAGCTCTCCATAACGAACCGAGAATCATGGCGAAGCCCTGCCAAATTTTATACACGATTCAATCACTGTGAGCATTGTAAATCCAATTCTCCCCAAACACATAAACTTGAGAGTTATATTCGGGAGAATTCGGATTAGTTAGATTGCGCTTTAATTTCCATAATCCATTATTATTGTGCTTGATTGTAAAGGGTGATTCCCTAAGAATTCATCACACTAGGGTGACAACCCGAAACACTTGAAATATTCGTAAGTTAGATTGAACACCCGTAAGTTCAATCATTAGGTGACGCTCTGCAATAGTCAAATATAGGGTGACGCCCCTTAAGAGTTAAAGGTTGACGACCTTAGAATTAGACAAGGGTGACGCCCATCGTAAGAGTCAATTTGTAAACGGTTTTATTGGCACCCGCAAGCCAATTGCTTAGTGTATCTCCAAGTGGAACTTGGAGCGCGGACATTGGCGAGTTTGCCTAACCGCGTAAACAAACATTGTGTGCACTCTCTCTATACCTTACTCTTTACATTTACGCATTTAATGTGATTGCATATTTAATCGGATTCGATAAATCACTTAGGGATTTAGAGAATTAAAATATCGCACGAAAATATTAGATACGCTATATTCACCCTCCCCCCCCCCCCCCCTATATAGGGGTATATCGATCCTACAATTGGTATCAGAGCGGGTATTTAAATTTTTGTGTGATATTTTATTGATTGTGCACATTGCTATAAATTGTTGAATTTCATTGTTGAAATTTACTTGAATATCATTGATTTGTAGTCATATATATATATATATGCACATTATGGACTCCAACATGTACGAATTATGACACTCTACTTCTACACCTCCACATTTTAATGGTAGTAACTATCTTTATTAGAAGTGTAAAATGAAAATATTTATACAATTTATTGATTACTTTTTATAGAAAATCATTGAAAAGGGAATAACTCAGACCAACTTGTGAATTTAATGATTTAGATAAACGAAATTGGAATTTAAGTAAACATGAATTTGATAAAGTTCAATCTTGTGTTAGTGCTTTTGATATATAGAAATCTCTTGAGCTAACACATGTAGGCACAATTCAAAGGCTTCAAAAAGAAGAGAACTCATCCTCCGAAAAATAGGAGGAAGAGGTCAACGTATGCTTCATGGCCAACGGTATTGAGGTAAACGACTATTATAGCAATTCGGATTCTAATGATGTTGATGATGATGGCGATTTATTTAATAAATTGCAAGATAGTTTTAATGAGCTCAAAGATAAAAATAAATTGTTGAAAAATGAGAAAAATAATTTAATCAAAAAACATGTTATTTTGAATAAATCTCTTGATGATCAAATTGTAGAATTAAAGAGTATGATTGATGAATCTAATGCTTCCTTTAAATCTCTTGAACATGATAGTAGTAATTTGAAATTGTTGAATGATGGATTGAAATCTACTATCAAATTAAATGAAAATGCAATTGACTCATTGAATGTTAAAAATTGTGATTTGATTGCTACTATTAAATGTCATGAACATGAGATTTGTGATTTGAGAATTATGAATGATAAATTGAATGGTTGTATCAAATCACGTAAAAATGAAATTAGCCTTTTGGATGCTAAATCTAAATCTATTTTTTATGCTAAGGCTAAAATTGAATTGCTTGAGGTTGATATATGTGAATTGAAAGTAAAGAATAATGATTTGAACTCTATTGTGCTTAAATTCACAAATGGAAGCAAAAATTTAAATATGCTCTTAAATTCGCAAAGGGTTACATTCGATAAAGCCGGAATTGGCTATGAACCCTTTGCAAAGAAAAAGAATTACACTAATCTATTTGTTAATTCATCTATTTGTAATTCTTGCAATTGTGTGGGACATAAATCATTTTTTTGTCCTTTAAAATTGAATACTAATGTAAAATCAAATTTTAATTCTAAAGTTGCTTATTCTTTGAATATGAATTTTAAATCTAAGTTTAATTTAAATTCTAAATCCAATTTAAACTCTAAATTTGTGTGGGTTTCAAAAGGAACCAAACCTATAACAAATGGACCCAAAATGGCTTGGGTACCAAAATTTGTAAAATGATTTTAGTTGTAGGTTGGAGATTCTCCCAATGAGCTAAATAACTTGGATGGTTGAGCATCCAAAAATGAAAAGGGAAGAAGCTTCAAGAATGCCTCCAATGCTTTATAAATGGAAATAAACTTGGTGGAGGTACACAATTTCCTTTTTAAATGATTAATTTGATAATTAAATTCTTGGTTTGAAATTGATGATATTGAATTTGTTTGAGTGAAAATTCTTGTGATGTACCTAAATTGAAATTATCTTATTTCTTTAATTAATATTGTGTTTGAGATTTGAATTCCAACAATTAGTAGTCTAAATTGAATATACTCATAAATTGGTTGAATTGTTGGATATAGAATCTTTTAAGATGAATTGGCTTCATCCGTGATTTTTTTTTGTCTTAACGATAAAGGAAGAGATAATTGTTTTGGGTTAAATTGTTTAACTTTGATTAGTAGAACATTTTCTTGGATTAATTGTTAGCTTTAATCTTCTTGTATTTATATAGGTTGAAATATGCTTTATTCATACAATTAGTATTTTGTTGAATGAATCCAACAATTGAATTTCTAGTTGGATATGCTCTTGAATTGTTGGATGCTATGTTTGGTTGCATAGTTGGATTACAATAATTGTATTTTTAGACTATTTTCTATCTTCCTTGGATTAAATTTATATATGGATAAAAGTGGAGAAAATTGTATTGTATTGAAATCATGGACTTGTATTGCAATGTGGATTTCAATTATAGTATTTGATAGATTATGCTTACGCTAGACAAAACTTTGATAACTCTCATTTGGTTGGAAATTGGATAATGAAATGGGGGAGATTTTTTTTGGAAAAATAATTTTGTATAAGAATGATTTCGTTGATATTTTTTAAAACATATGTAGAGGTCAAGATAAGAGAACTAATATTTGGACATTCAATTTCTCAAGGATTTCCCGGATTTCATAGTGCGGACGCCAATTATGGCATCCCCAATCATCCTCACATTCAAAATTTCAAAACTGCTTCATTTTAGTGTGTTGCAGACAAATCAGGACGCCATTAATACCGTCCTTTGCGTCCGCAATAGCTTTTAAAATAGACGGGGATCCTCCTAACCCTAACATTTCGCGTCCTCACCTCCAACTCCGTTCTCTCCCGCTAGCTCCGGCGATTCCCTTTGCATTTTCCGGCCGTTCTCCGTCGATTTCAACTGGTCTTCAAGTCTCCCTCTGGTATATCACTATTTCCCTTCATTTCTCTAGATTTTTCCTAGGGTTTGTCTTAGTTTTCACACCATAAGTTTTCATGGCAAACCGACAATCTAGAAAACGTGTTTCTCTCCAAATTTCTGACAATGCTAGTAATCCTCAAGTCTATAGAACTAGATTATTTCCGAATGATGAGAGTAAGAAATGTTATGAGGATGAATTTAAGAATCGCTTGTTAATTCCCTCTCGTAAAATCGATTTTGCTCGTTTATCTAGTTTGAACTTAGAAGATGTTTATACTCATCTAGGTATGCGTAAATTATTTTCTCTTGATGGTCCTTACGTCGAAAAGGTTATTGCATGTAAATTATTTTCTCATGTTTTATTCGATGGTCCTCCCTCTTTCCACCGAACGGAAATTGGGTATGATCTCTTACGACAAATCCTTAGAGACCCCAATTCTAATTTCCAAATACGGCCCAAGGCCAAGGATCTTAATGTTCGGGCTCGTGTCATCCATCACTCGCTCCAATACAATGTTCTTCCACATGGTGGCCATCGCGACCACGTGAGTTATATGGATCTATATGTTCTTCAACATATTTACACCGACACTCCTTTCAATCTCGGTTACATCATTGCCTACCAAATAGCCGATGCGTCAAATAGTGTAACCGTTTCACTCCCTTTCAATCTTCTTCTCACAAATCTCTTCAAGGAGTTGGGCGCTCCAATTCCCGCTCTTCCTAAGCCTTGTGAACTTCGTCGCTCCGATATATACTCTCTGCAAACGCTTGGTCGAATGGGAATTATGCAAGACCCAAATGGAAATTGGGTCGTACGACCAGCTTATGTTCCTCCTCCTCCTCCGGATTCTCCTCCCCCGAGGCCCCCGATGCCCATGCTGTCCTTACCCTCCACCATGCCCAGTTCTTCTCATGATCACGAGGCTGGTCCCTTATCGCCTCCGGCGACTGATCCTTCAACATCTAGTGCAGCATATGCATCTCGTGCTGATTTTGCACGCCTTAAGGAATACATGCTTCAGATTATGTCACGTTTTGATTTGGTAGATCGACGCCTTGACTTCGTGGATAGGCGGTTGGATGACATATCACGTAGCCTATGGTCTATCGGCATTTCCTCACCGACTGCTCCTCCAGATATTCCGTCGTCATCTGCACCTCCTCCCCATAGCTTGGATGACGAAGATATTCCTAATGCCTAGTTTATTCGCTTGTTTGTGTACTTTCTTTTTAGGACTAGGATTGTAAGCACCATTTTACTTCTAATGCTTAGGTTTGTTTGGTTTTCTTGTTGATTCTCTTTCGTCTTAGTACATTTTGGCAATTATGGTTGTATTTTTCTTGATGTATCTTTTAAGTTTGGTGGTGTTGAACATTCTGGTTGTTAGTGGCATCCTATAAATGTGTTTACAGATTTATTTTGGCTTTGTGGGGGAGTCTATAAACAAACAAAATCTTGCAAAATTTTTTTTAACTATTTATATTTTGTTGATTGCTCCCTTGTTTGATTGTGACAAAAAGGGGGAGAGAGATCAGTTAAGTTGATAGAAATAAACGTAAGTTGATGAGAATTGAAGTGTAATGCATATATTGAGGGGGAGTATTCTCAAACAACTTGAAATCTAACACTTGTATTGATTTTTGAGATTATACACCCAATCTCCTGTTTTTTTTTTTTACTATTGATAAATTTATAGGGAGAGAACTTTATGAAGTTATTTTATTGTTGCTCTAAGGGGGAGAGCACATACTTTAAAATGTGTGATATATCCCCATTAGATGGTTGTTGTGATTAACATAGGGGGGAGATAATTAAATTGATTTTGATATTACACATTGGTATCTCTCTTAGCATTTTATCTTTGAACTTACAATTGGTATCATAATTGGCAAAAATGATTTGATTTTAATTTTGGATTTACAATTGATATTAATCATTGAAAAACTTGTTTTGCTTCGAATTGTGAATTATCAATTTGTATCCGTTGTCAATTCTCTTAATTTTTAAATTGATATCTCTTATTAGAAATTGAAACTTTGTTTACAATTCTTGATATTTAAATGGATTCATATTCCCTCATTTAGTATCATTTTAGAAAATTAAAATTGGCTTATTATTCATAGTGTTAAATTGATATATTTATTGGATTTTTCATTAGATTCTATTTCCTATACTTGGTATCCAATTCTTGAATCTCATTTCTTTTTGTATCTATTATTTGAAATTCAATGCATAAATACCCTCACATATGTTTAGACTTAATGAGCAAAAAGAGGGAGACTATTTTTTATTGAATATTTCCTTATGGTGGTTTTTCAAATTAGTATCATATTTTATACCACAAATTGAATTTGAAAGCTTAATCCCTCCAATAAATTGTGTATGCTTAATGGAAAACGGGGGAGACTACCTTTGTTAAAATAGAATTGGAATTGTGGTTATTTACAATTGAATCTTATTTTTAACCACATGAAATTTATATTGAATATTTTTATATGAAACCACAATTTAGATTTGAATGTGATTATATAATTCCCTTCTTTGTTTGATTTGTGGATTAACTCTTTGATTAAGGGGGAGAAATTTTAGGTAGAATAAATTGTTGAGATTGATTTTTGGATTCTAATGCTAATTCCCTCATTATCCTCATGTTGATAATGTTCAAGAGGGAGATTTTTATTGAATAATCTTGATCATTTTCTTTGATAAAATTCTTGGTTGTGTTTAGACTCCCCTCCCCTAAGAAATCTTTTTGATTATGACAAAAAGGGGGAGAATGATGTATAAGTTATAATATATTTTAGAGGAAGTTGAATAACATGGAATAGCATGTTGCATGAATTTTATTGCTTGATAAATTGCATAACTTAATTGGAGAAATCAAATATGAAATATTTATATGCAAATGCTTAGTTTTAAGGTAGACAACTTATTGAATTTTGTCATCATAAAAAAGGGGGAGATTTGTTAGCCTTTTTGTTTGGCTAAGTTGTAACATTCCTCATTTTTAAAATGCGTAAAATTTAAAACTTTCTTTTCGTAAAACATCAAAGTCTTTTTCTTCGTAAAATTTGATCGATAAAACCTTTCACTTTTTCTTTTACCTGTTTACTTTCATCTTTCTTATCTTACATTCATCTTTCTCAATTTACTTTCAAAATCATAACATTCTTTATAAGAAATGCAGCGGAATAAAAACAAAACAATAAATTACAAAACTCTTTTTCAAATACTTTTTCTTTAACACTTTCGCCTAGCCAGCCACAAGATCCACCCGTGCAATCCGCCCATCAACTGTCTTTAACCTGTTCATCTGTTGCTCATTCATACCTACATCACAAGACCTAAACTAATGAGCCTAATGCTCAGTAAGTGATAAGTGAAATGCAAATGATATGCATGATCATACGATGCAATTTAAGCCAGAGTACATACATGACAAACACCGTGGGACATAAGGAAGACTTGGCCAAAAATAACATATAACATAACATATGCTTCCTCATGCCGTATGTACTTTTTGTTCCAAGAACGTTGGGGATTTCAGAACAGGAGACAATGAACCCTCGCCCCATGTCTTTAACCTATTTTCTATCTCATTGTTTCATTTATATTTTCATTTCCATTTCATTGTAACTCGTGGGGTGTCATTGCCATCCCGAACCCCCACACGCTCTTTACATATTTTATTATGTCATACAATATGCACGTGGATTCATACAACCCTATATGCAATAATGTCTAATAAACATATCATTAAAAGAACCTAAATCTAGTAAACACACAACATACAATCCTAATTCTTGCGATGTAGGGTCCGAAGACCAAGGCACAGTAAGTATCAACTTACCTGGCGTCCATAACGCATTTCTGCTTCTTTTCTCTTCTCTTCGTACCTTTAAAACCATAACAACTATGTATTAATAACTATCCTCTAAACTTTAACGCTTAATATATCTCATTATTCAATTTCATTTCCTAGAAACCTCGCAATACCAATTCCAATACCTTAACAAATAACGGAATGGCAATAACCTTACAATGTTGCTCATTCCATCAATGTGCTTTATAAATTAACTTTACAACCCAAAAAGTATTTTATCATGAATCCATATCTTTCATGACTAATAATGGCCAATATGCACAATATATATGCATTTCAACAAATAGGCAGTTTACTATTCAAGAACACTTAACAACAATCCATATTTCCATAACAAAGTAGAAAACCATTTAATGCCTATTTTAACATGCCATTACCGAGTGAATACTTTCGAAAGCCATCTTCACATATCTTTAAACATTCGAGACTTATAACCAACAAATAAACATTTTAGACTATTAATTCAAGTAACAAAATATTGCTCCAACGTTCACCGCGTCTTTACTTCAACAAAACAACTATCATTTCTAGAGCATATGTATTTCTTTTCCTTCAATGTCAATATCTTAACCATTAACCCATAACGGAGTATTCACTAAATTAAATCAACAAATCCATGCATGTAATTCAAGTCCAATAGTTCATCACCCAAACAAAATCATCTTTCATACACTAAAAGTGCACACAGAACAACTTGAATATAGCACAACTCCCCCTTTTAAACCACAATAGTCCATTTCAACGGTTATGCATCACTTCGAATTAACATTCAGAATCCAAACAACACAAAACTCATTCCTTAATATCAAAACCAATCCTAATCCGTTGACATTCCAAGAATTACAGAACATGAATTAATTCATTGAATCCAACCACTTGCAGCTTGTCATCTAATCAATAGAAACTATGTACAGAACCGAAAATTGAACATTACAGACAACAATTCGAGTGCAGAACAAGACAATATTCTTATTGTCGGTAAAACCAATCATTCATCACAACAATATCATCCTTAAACAAAGACAACAGAACCAACAGCAACAACATCAAAAATCTAAAAACAGAACCTCCAAAATCCAAAATAGCACATTAACGTAGCAGACATCCCATACTTCCATTCATTATTGATCCTCACAGAAACTTTCTACACTACACAGAAAGAGAAGATCATTACCTGCAAGCCGATGAAACCCAAGAGAAACAGGAGCAGTTCCCTGTTTGAGATCCTTCAGAGACACTCGTCTTTTCCTTCTTCAATGTTTTTCTGATTCTCCTTGTCCTTTGGCCTTCACACCTTCTCCATAGCTTCACCTGAACCCACCATTCACAGAGAGCACACCGAGAGAAACAGAATACCCAGAACATCAAACCCCCGAGAAGAACTGAACACCCAAAACAGCTCTCTGTTACCTGTATTAATAGCCGAGGAGTAGAATCTACTTACACTAAGCTGGAGGAGAAGTGTACACCGATGCACTTCCACTAATTACACAGAGGAGTTGCCACGTGGACATCACCTATTGTGCCAGCCAAAAGAATTGGCTTAACCCATTTAGTTGTGAACCAACGAAACCAGTCCCGAACTAAACTCTCCACCGACCCAAGCCCCTGTCATACCATTCATCTCTGCCAACAACTCACAGCCACACTTTGGCCGGAATCAATCCAATGTCAGGGAGGAAACACGGAATAGAGTGAAATAAGGCTTACCTTCACTGACGATTCATCGTTTTGAATCGTCCCTGTAATTCGCGGCACACCGATGCCCAGCTCGTAATTGCCGCCGCACAGCGTCGTCGTCGGACGCCTGCCAACACTCCGAGCCCGAGCCCCCTCGTTGTTGCTCGCCACTCGTCGCTGGACGTCGCCTGAGCTCCGACGCCCAAAGATCGCCCGCTCGATCTCCCCTCCGTTCCCTGTCTCTCCCGCTCTCTCATTCTCGCTCTCTGTCTCTCTCTTTCTCTATTTCTATTTCAAATGGCCAAAGGCCATTTTAGTAATTTGCTTAAGTATTTGTTTTCCATTTCTTTTAATCCTTAATGTAAATCCTTCTCCAAATCCTTAAATCCCACTTATTTTCATTTCACATTATAAAACATTGATTATGGCATAGTAATATCCCGATAATTTATTCGACTGATTCAAATATCTCTCATTATTTTTCAATTTATTATTTTTAAATTTCAATATAAAAATTTGGGATATTACATAAGTTGTATAAATACAACTTGTATTTTGATGATGACTAAACTGTTGATTAATTTAATAAATCAATAAATTGAATATTGTGTTGTATTTTGTATTTTCTGGATATTACTCTTATCGGTTTATAATTATATTTATATCCGTATTTATTAGAAATACCCTCTAAATGGGTATTATTAATGTTCTAACATATTTATTTGAGTCCATATAGTGTTGGATATTTTTTAAGGACTCAATATAGTTCAAGGGTAAATTTAGAGTGAAGTGAGGACGCCATTTAGCGTCCCCAGATGAACTGTGTTGATGCGGACGCAGCGGACGATGGCCGACGGGAAATATTGGCGTCCGAATGAATCTGTCCATTTTGATGGACAATTCGAATACCATGCGAACGATGAGGACGACGAATGGCGTCCGCAACCCTTCAAGAGTGTGTGGACTTGAAGCGAAGCTGAGGACGTGGTTTTGGTGTCCCCAAAGAGAACTGTGAAGACGCAGACGCCCAGGATGAGTGCGGATGCAAAATTCTTGCGTCCGAATGAATCTGTCCAGTTCTGTGGACAATGCGGATGATAGACGCGGACGAGGTATTGGCGTCCGCAAATGCGCAGAATTGTGCAACGACTATATTTTCTCAACGGGCAATTTTTCCAACAGTCACATGCGGATGACTACAGACGAGAAACCGCGTCCGAAAGTTCTATGTTTATAAATATAGGATCACTCCAAGCTCTCCATAACGAACCGAGAATCGTGGCGAAGCCCTGCCAAATTTTATACACGATTCAATCACTGTGAGCATTGTAAATCCAATTCTCCCCAAACACATAAACTTGAGAGTTATATTCGGGAGAATTCGAATTAGTTAGATTGCGCTTTAATTTCCATGATCCATTATTATTGTGCTTGATTGTAAAGGGCGATTCCCTAAGAATTCATCACACTAGGGTGACAACCCGAAACACTTGAAATATTCGTAGGTTAGATTGAACACTCGTAAGTTCAATCATTGGGTGACGCTCTGCAATAGTCAAATATAGGGTGACGCCCCTTAAGAGTTAAAGGTTGACGACCTTAGAATTAGACAAGGGTGATGCCCATCGTAAGAGTCAATTTGTAAACGGTTTTATTGGCACCTGCAAGCCAATTGCTTAGTGTATCTCCAAGTGGAACTTGGAACTTGGAACGTGGATGTAGGCGAGTTTGCCGAACCGCGTAAACAAATATTGTGTGCAATCTCTCTATACCTTACTCTTTATATTTACGCATTTAATGTGATTGCATATTTAATCGGATTCGAGAATTTAAATATTGCAACCCACCCCCCCCCCCCTATATAGGCATATATTGATCATACAAATTTTTCTCTACAAATAAGAAATAAATTTATTGTCTTTTTCAAGGAAAAACATAGACAAGTTATGATTCTCTTATAAACATTAAAACAATTTTAAATCATCTGATATCTAAAATATTATATATTCTTTTACAAAATCTTTGGAATTATAAAACTAAAAAAAATTAAAATCAACTTATATAATATTTTCTCAAATTCATTGTCCATGGGTATTAGCTCATTTCTATTAAAAGTTTCTGAAATCACGAGTACTTGTAATTTTTTCTATGGGTATTAGCTCTTTTCCACTGCGAGTTTTCTTAAACTTTATGGTTAAGTCATTTTCCTCAAGATAATGACGATGTTTGTGTCGTTCATTTTCCATAGTTAAGTATTTTATTTATTAGTAAAATTATTTAATGGTTGACTTGTCATTGACGTTAGAATACAATTATTGTTTTGTTAATTTCCCAAGATTTTATTTCCGAGTGACTACTCATTATTGTCTTTTTCCCTCTCTTGTCCATATTATTACATAAATTAGTTGATTTTTAAGCCAAACTACCTTTTATGCAGCCACTGCTCGACTTTTTTAACCTACGATAAAAGAGCAAATCCCTTTAGGATTCAACATTAGATTTATGGTCTTCTTCCCTTCAGCCATGATGGAATTGATGGGCTACAAGCATGCGTTTAGTCTCTCAAATAGATTATGTCATGACCTAGAAGTGGGTCTAACAGAAACACCAAATCGAACAACTAGATTCTCAGAGATGACTCAATCGCTCAGCCCATGAGTAGGATATTAGTGGAAGACTTAGCACAAATAAAGACAAAAATCCAAAGAAATGGGTCGTATTCCACTAAGTGATCAACAAGAGAAATAAATAGCATGATAATAATAAATAAAAAACTATTGTGCAAAAAATGAAATCATTCAACACCATAAAAATGAATTCTACAACTAATGACAAATAAAATTCTTATCGTGAAATACAAACACTATTAGATTAAATGTGTTAAGTTTAGTTATTTTGATGATGAATATTTTGATTGAAATAATAATTTGTTTATTGTGTTTTTCGTAATAATGTGCTTAATTGTTTTATCATTATATTTATATGTATATTTATTAGAAATACCCTCAAAATGGATATTAAAGTGTGCTAACATGTTTATCTAAGTTTATATAGTGAATATATATTGTATTGGGACTTAGAAAATCAAAGGATGGCAAAAGGGAGCATTGTAGTCGAATCTAATGGAGAAATGGTAGACCAAAATTGGGTTTTCATCTTCCGATAAAGACGCAGTCGAGGGTTTGGTCGAGGGACACGACCGAAACACAACACAGATTGCTTCGGGACTTTTCGGTCGAGACACGGTTGAAGTCACGATCGAGGTTGGCGACCGAAAACCTATACAGATTGGTCTGCCACAATCTGTTCTACGTACAACAATGTGTTGAACTACTTCAACAAGTCTGCGTGTAAGATATCCAGCATCCGATGTTCGTACAGCAGTATCCACAACTCCTTTACGGGCTCCGTAGCAAGAAATGATAAAGGAATCGAATTCAAAATCCAAAGAATGGATTTTTCTTTGGTAACATAAGATTTCATTTTAAAAGGAATAGTGTGGATTATTATTTTTTTTTACAGATATTACTAATTAATAATTAGGAAATCTATATGAAACAACATAAAAGAGTGAATTCTTTTTTCCGTGAAATAATTTCATTAGCCGAGGGGAATCAAAAGAATTTCATGTTCCCTTCTTCAATATGTATATCAAATTCGACTATAGAAAATATCGGCATAGAGTCTTATATCTTTCTAGATCTCCAGAGATTCTTTAGGTTTACTAAGAATCCTTGTTATTGAATCGGGTTATATAGAATTCTCGGACGATATGCGATCGAAGATGCAGACGTAAGCGGGGTTACTGAACCACATGAACAACATCATTTGCAATCTCTAACCCTACTCTCTTTATATTTATGCATTGAATTTTTATTTGTATGTGTTAAATCACTTAGGGTTTAGAGAAATTAATATCACACGAAAATATTAGGACATTGCTCTCTTTATATTCTCTAGCCCTACTCTCTTTATATTCTTACTATATGTACCCTCTTGACAATGGGTGTCCAAAATTATAAAATCCTCTTTCATTTTTATAAATCGGGCATCCGCGGATAAGTGCAGGCGTATGAATTGGAAAATCCCTCTTGGGAGCGAACGTCCAGATGACAAAATATGCTATCTGGATTAGGCAACATGGTTCATTGCAGACGTTTGGATGAAAAACTATTTTTGAGAGTGAATGTCCAATATTGTAAATTGCCTTTAAAAATTATTTGTACGAACGACCGGAGAGTTAGGTGCAGGCATCTGAGAATACAAAAATTCACACATGATTCATAGAATTGGAATTGGCAGCATGAGAAATTTGCATGGAATTTAATTTAATGAAATTAGTGATGAATATTAGTTGGCTATGAGATGACACCTCATGTCTCACCTTAAAGGGGATTTGAGACAGAACGGAGGACAACTCGACCCGAAATGGACAGAAATGTCCAAACCTCATCTTGAATCCAAAATTTAGCAGCAGAAGACTTAATTATTTACTTTACAAACTAGACTCAAAATAAAGGTCCAAAAGTGACATTCAAATAGTGCAAAATAACATGATCCAAAACCACACAGAAATAAAATAATATTAAAGCACGAAACTCACGAAAATATTCTAAGTCTATCTATAAAAGAAAATAAAATGACTTGTACGGGGAAATCTCCAAACCTACTCCTAGGGTGGCTATTAGGAATCACTTTAATTATTTCTTGAACGAAAGTCAAATATGGGGGAGTCAACTAAACTCATTAGAAATTAGATTTTCTGTACAATATTTAAATTATAAAAATATATATGCATACCCAAAATTTATTTATTTTTAAAAAAAAAACTCAATATAAAGAAAGTAGAAATGAGCAATAGAGCAAGTAACAAAATTAAATAACGGCGATACTTATGTGATTACAATAGCCAAAAAGACTATGATTAGGTTAAGGGTTTTGTGCACAGAGACACGACACATACAGTTGTTTCATTACTCTAATTAACAACAATACATAAAAAAATAAATGTAAATATAACTAAACTAAACTGAATATTAAATTAAACGTGTGCTTTGAACTTTAAACATATTCAATGAAAAAATGTTATACAATTTACGTAACAAACGAGTCAAAAAGGAACGTTATTTAAAACGAGAATGTGTTTTTAAAAAATATTATTTTAGAAAATCATGTATGTTGAACATAAAATAATCTCTACCTCGAGATCGGGCCTACCAATAACATGGCCCAACAGAAAAAGACTCAGTGAAGCCTAATAACAGATAAGTCCAACAATCTCTAAGTCTTGAAACTTAGTTATAATATTTTTACTAAATCAGAATTCAAACTAAAAAATTAAAACTTGAATTTATAGGCTAAATAATAACGACCTAAAATGAGAGGGTCAAAAGCCCAAAATAATCCAAAACAACCTAATAATGATTGGGTCAAAACTTGGGTAAAAAGCTAAATTTGGCCCAAGAATAGTTTATGGGCGTCAGCCCAAAACGGCGTAGGTCGTAAACCAAAATGGTTTGGGCAGCGACTTAGGATAGTCCAAGTCTCTGGCCGGTCAAAGTTACGCCGAACACCTGAATTTTTTCCAATCCAACAATAATTTCTAGAACACACAAATCATGACTTTCTTTTATAAATTCTATTACCAAAATCTAACAGTTCCAATTTAACATAAAATTCCCAACAAAAAAAATATGAAAATTTTCCTTACCTGTAGGAGCCCTTCCTTTCCTTCAAGACTAGTCTCACCAAGGATGATAATAGAATGTCGATGTCAATCATTCGATACCCAAAAATAAATTTCCCATCACACATAGATTCACCAAAAGAAAAAACAAAAATCCATAAACTGTATATCACCTGGCGATGATTTGAAACAATAAAACTAGTAAAAGAAATCTCTCCCCTATCAAGCTAGACTTGTCCGTGTTGACCTTCCAACGTCGATACCTAATATTTAATCCTCAAAGAAATTACTTATGTTCTTTAGACATTAATTCACCAAGGAGAAAATAGAAAAAGGAATCTAAGTAATTGACACTTAGCTTGAATGTCCGATCAGTAGAGGTGGCTAACGAGCCGAGCCGAGCCGGCCGAGCCTGAAAAAGTCTGGCTCGTCGAGCCTGCCGAGCTTAACGAGCCGAGCCTAACGAGCCTGCCGAGCCTAACGAGCCGAGCTTAACGAGCCGAGCCTAACGAGCCGAGCCTAACGAGCCTGCCGAGCCTAACGAGCCGAGCCTTAACGAGCCGAGCGAGCCTAACGAGCCTTAACGAGCCGAGCCTAACGAGCCAAATATACATAAATAATAATATCTTATATAATGTTTCGTAATTGATAAATACTATTGTTGCATACTATTGCATACTATTGTTGCATACTATTGTTTCGTAATTGGTGTGCGGTATCATTTATTATTATAATGTAAAAATACTATAATTAATAATTTAATTGAATAAATATTTTTATTGAATTGAATAAATATTTTTATTACAATTTCAAAATGAAAATGAAAATTACAATTTCAAATATAAATTACAATTTCAAATCACAACTTACAAGATAAAGAAAATATATGAAAATGAAAATTACAATTTCAAATTTAAATAAAAATTTAGTCTTCGACATCCAAATTTTTGAATTCTTCAACTATGTCATCTTCTCGTTGTTGATCTCTCGTCACAGCGTCGTTCCAATCCTTCATGCAAATGAGTGCCTCAACGATTTCTGGTGCAAGTCTTCCTCGTTTATCATCGTACACACGTCCACCTGCACTAAAAGCAGACTCCGATGCTACTGTAGAGACCGGAGGTGTTAGTAGATCACGTGCCATTCTAGAAAGAATAGGAAATGAAATAGAGTTGACTTTCCACCAAGCCAAAATATCAAAATCCTCGGGGCGAGAAATATTATGGTAGGTGTTAAGATAAATATCGAGTTCATTTCTTTGTGAATTATAAGAATGAACATTGCTATCTATTTGCTTAAATATATCATACATAAAATCTTGTGGATCTCCACCACAAGCACCACTACTACTAGAACTAGCATGCATATCATATGAAGGAATTGAACGATTATTAGAATATTTAAATTCATAAGAAGAAAATAAATTATCAATTTCATTTTTTAATTGAGCACCATTAATTGAAGAAGAAATACCTAAATTAGAAGAAATTCTATCAAGCATTATACACACTCCATTTAATTTAAATGTAGGATGCATTACACATGCAAAACAAAAAATATGAGGTATGTTAAGCCAATATTTTTTAAATTTTCTTTCCATTTTTTCAATTAATGCACTAAATTCGTTTCTTTGTTTAAATATTTGAAAAGTACCCGTTAATTTTATAAAAATTGGGAGAACAAGATGAGTAGTGGGATAATAAATTCCCGAACATTTATTTGTAGCTTCATAAAATGGTTTTAAAAAATCAAGAAATAAATTAGCAATATCGCAACTATTATGATCAAGAGTAATACATTTTGTTTTTTCACTAATATAAGCACAAATAACTAACCAATATGGCTTAGCATTTTCTAACATTAAATAAGTCGAATTCCACCTTGTATCTACATCGGTTTTTAATTTTCTTGGTTTAAGTTGAGCAGCTTTACAAAATTCTTTATATTCTTGCTGTCGCGTATTAGATGAAGTAATAAAAGAAATTGCAGATCGAATAGATTGAATATGAATCGAAATAAATGACATGCCATCTCGAACAACTAAATTTAAAATATGACAAACACATCTCATATGAAAAAGAGTATTATGAGCCGTATCTAATTGAAATAACCTTTTAAATTCACCAATTGCAACATCGTTAGCAGAAGCATTATCGAGCGTAATACTAAAAATTCTATCTCTAATAGCATATTCTTGCAAAATTCCAACAATATATCTATAAATGGTAACGCCACTATGTGGATATTCACAACTACGAAATCCTAATATTCTTTTATTTAATTGCCAAGAGTCATCAATAAAATGAGAAGTTACGACAATATATCCTAAAGCATTAGGTGCACTCCATAAATCAGAAGTAATACAAATAGACATAGACGGAGCATTTGAAAAAAACGCAATTAATTCATTTTTCATATTATTATACATTTTAATAATATCACTTCGCAAGGTAGTTCTAGGGACTCGTCTAAAACTAGGATTAATATACTCTTTCATAAAATTTTCAAATACCTCGCTATCAAACATAGATAAAGGTGACTCAGATTGTGATATATATTTTGCTACTCCTTCTCTCATTCTATTATGTGAATACATAAAAGTGCCACTGCCACTAGCATTTATTAGTGTTTGTGTAGGGTCTCTCACTTGCTCATTTGATTGATGTTTTGTACAATAATGCCTATTAAGTGTGCTAGTAGAACTACCGGATTCGTATGCATAATGTTTAATACAATATTTGCATTGTGCTCTACTTTCTATTTTTCCACCGATTTTAATATCTTTTATTTCAAAATGATTCCATACATCCGACGTTTTACTTCTTTTTTTTCTAGGTGATGATGTGGATGCATGTGCAGATGATTGACCAATTGACATTATGGGACTATCTCCCCTAATTTCCTCAATATCATCATCAATATCAACAAATGTGTCAAGCACAAAATCACGTGGATCCATAATTAAAAAAATTGATTGCGAACAAATAAAATCAAATAAAATACGAATACGAATACGAATACGAGTGAAAGTGATACCGCACACCAAACAATTG
>CM039471.1:9474200-9606446 GCA_022433065.1 Begonia loranthoides
CGGGCTGAGGCATGCGGGCTCGGCTCGGACCGCTTACCGGGCCCGGGCCAAGCCCGCTCGGTTACTGTAGCGGTCCGAGCTGGGCTCGGACCGCTACAGTAACGGGCTGAGCGGGCGGGCTGGCTCGCCAGCCCGCCCGTTAGCCACCTCTACCGATCAGTGGAATGGTCAAAATCCGTCAGAGAAAACTCTCAATTTTCTTCTTCTTAGACTCGACCGGTTAGGAGAAGAATAGAGGGAAGAGTGGGGAGAGAGAAATCGTAGAACTCTCTCCTTTAATCTAGGTAACAAACCTCCAGATAAGGGAGTTTATAAATTTTTAAAATATCATTGATTTATTTATTTATTTATTATTATTATTATATATTAAAAAGGATGGTAGGATTTTACACTTCAATCTCAAGTGGTGACTTCGTATGCTCAATGTATGACACCTAATGGCTTTCCACCTTAAGCTTCACAAGATTAAGTTGAGTTTTTCATTTGGTACTTCAAGAACTTATGAAGAGCTACAACTTTCTCTCTATTTCATGAAGGTAAGATGAGTTTCTTTTAGGTTTAGTTGAATTTTAAGAGTTGGTGATGTTTATAAATTGAAATGTAAGGATTTTATAGAGTATTATAATGAAGTGTTATGAGTTTCATTGACGAAAATTGGGTTTTATGTTCAATTTTTTTAGTTTGAAAGATATATATTTATGTTTATTGAGTCATGTATGAAATGAATTGTCAATTTATATATGTTTGAACACCTAAAGTATAGCTTGGTCAAAATTTTGAATTCTGTTCTTGTTTAGATATGAAGATATTAGTTTGTTTTAATAATTTTCAATTTCAAAACTGTTTTACTATATTATGGCAGACATCTTACGGGAACTATTCTATGCACCTTAGAATCAAGGCAGTTGAATGTGTACGATGAAAGTTATGAAATTTCAAAGTAGTAGGTAAACAATCAAGTATAAACTGGGAAAATATAAGCATGTTTTGGATTTGATAGCAATGACCTATATTAATGATTGTTAATGGTTAAAATATTTTATTAAGTTCTTTTAGACATCTTAAGGTAGAGATGTTAAATGAGAGGGCTGGCGCAGCTCACGCGGCTCGATACTGTAACAAGTCGAACCTGACTTGGATCGTTTTAACTCATGACTTGTAAGTTGACTCAGGTTGAATTTTTTTTTTTTAGCGAGCTCATTAGGCTAGACTCGTTAAGCTTTCTAGGCTCGACTCATTTAACTCGCTAGGGTTGGTGACCCAAACTTTTTCAAGCTCAGCTCGACTGACTCGCTTATCACATCTACCTTCAAATGCACTTCATCTGTTTGTATAAATACTGAGATGTAAGTTTCATTTATAGAAGTAAGTTTATCAACTAACATTCATCATTCCAAGTGATTTTTTGTATTCTCTACCTAGTTATTTTAGATAAATATCATTGTTAACTAAACTAATTAATTCGAAATTGGTCATTGAAATATGAATTCAACAAAATATGATATTTGCATATCTTTTTTACTCAATAGTTTGTTGAACAAAGTTGAAAATATTAATTATAATTATGTCATGTGTGTCTGTTGAATGTGTTGTGTTTGATGAAAAATTAAGAAATGTTAAAATATTTATGCAATCAAAGTGCTAATGAGAAAAATATTTTCATATGAGCATTGTTTTTGCGCCACCTCTTTATTTTCTTCCTTTTTCATTTCTTCTCTTTCTTATAAACACCAGATGCTCTTTCATTTTTTTCCACAAAAAATTCTTTCAATATTTTAATCTCTTACTTCCCAATTTGTATTACCCCGTCAATAATATAATTTTATTCATATAATATATTTTTTTATTGGATCGTCTCAAATAATTTATTTCTTCAATACATGCTATTTTATACGTTAATAAAACAATTTTGTTAATTAAATAGCTAACTATTTATATTTTGACAATATAATAAAAAAAAAATATTATAATTTTAATAATTAAATTAAAATATATATATATTATATTGATATAAATTAGAAATATTTATGTATGCTCGACTCGATAGGCTTGGCTCTTTAAGGCTCGTTAGACTCGTTTAGTCGGCTCAACTTGACTTGATTAACTTGTGGCTCGTCAGCCAGCTCGAGCTGAAAATTTTTTTGGGTGGGCTCGTTAGACTTGACTCATTGAGCTCTCTAGGCTCGGCTCATTTAACTTGTTAAGTTAGGTGAGCCACATTTTTTTAGGTTCGACTTGGCTTGACCAATTCGTTTGTCACCTCTATCTTAATGGAACTCTCAAATTTGAAGTTAAGACATTTGGATTTTGAAGTTAAGATCAAAAGGGCAGAGTAAACTAGAAATTGTGCAGGATGGTTCAGTTTGAAGTATTTTATTCAAAGCACACGTATAAAGATTCTCACACTGATTTTGCGTGTTAATGTACACTCTTTAAGAAAAATATAGGTTCTAGAATTACATGATTTAGATAAGTGTATTTGAAGTTATGTACGATTGAAATATGTGTATATTTTGATGTTTTAGGTTCTTTAACTCAAATGGATAATTGAATTGACTATTGTGAATTGTGTTAAGGATACAAGGTAAGAAATGTTTGCATGTGTTTAACCTTTTGACTTACTTCACAAGATATTAGAGTATTATTGTGATTGAAATGTTATTACATTGTTTAACATGTTGTGATATATATAAAGACAGTATGAATTGTTATACCATGATATATAAATATACATATGAATGATGGTGGTTGGTGTGCTCTCAGGTTGATTTTTATGCTATGATATATATGAAGATAATGGTTGTTTACACGTTATGATAAATGAGATAAAAGGGAATACTAATATAACGTAGTGTTTTGATGAAAATGATATTGAGGTTGTGACATGGTTGACATTGATATGTTCATGAGCATTTTTCATACATCATCCAAAAATATTTTTATAATAAAGAAAAGAAAAATGATCTGATGCATATGTTTCTATGCCGAAGGACTGAATACAAATTGAATAAACATAAATAGTTGTCGTGGGGCGGGATTCAAGTCGGTTCTCCCACATGAGGTGGACTAAATAGTGTCACTCTCCCCTAAACTGAATTATCCTAACCGACAGGACAAAGCAAAAGAAAAGAAACACTGAATATGAAAGACTGAAAATGTATGTTTTACAAAATTGTATAATATGAGCATATCATTGTTACATTTCTTACTAAGTGTTAGACTCATAAAAAAATATTGTCATGCATGTGTACATGTAATATGCGTGAAAGATTTTGATGAATTAAGGTACCGTGAACTTGGTTTGAAATAGTACCGCTTTATATGACAATTGACAATTTGAACGAAATTTGAGATCTTAAAGAGAGAAATTTTCTCGTGTTAATAAAAATGGTTTACGAAAGTGTAATGTTACGTGTATAGTAGGATAACCATATTCTTAAGTAATTAAAAATCTTGCAATACTTATATTTTAGTTTATTTATTTATTTATCATACCCTTGGAACAATGCTAATTGCTAACCCCTCAATAAACTATCAACAACGTCAACTACTACTTTAATATTCATTCTCTTAATAAGTACTTAAAAGTGTAATTATTATCAACGTATATTTAAGACAACTAATAACATAGAAAGATTAATTAATTTGCTAATAAATGCAGGCTTTAGCCGTCACCTCCATTTTATAATCCCAGGTCATCTTCAAGCTTACCTTACCTCTAAAGTCTAAACGACTACTCTATCACATCTATACGTTAACGAGGCCTTAAAAATGTAATTTTTTTTTTAAAAAATCTAATAAAAAATAAAATTTTAATCCATAAAGCTTCGGCTTTGGCAGTAGCAGTGATCTACATTTCATAATTCATAGGTATCATGCATCAAGCTTACCTTACACCTGTAAGTATTCTTCATCGTGTTCACGAGGAATTAAAAATGTAATTTTTGTCAACGTATTTGGAAGAGTTAGCGAAGGAGACAAAGTTCATTAATTTGCTGATGAACAAGTGCAGGAGCCGTCACCTACGATCATCATTCATAGATCATATTCATACCAACCTAACCTCAGCATACCTTTGAACTACTAGTCTTTTATCCATCTAATAATCTCTTCCGAGTATTCATTTTTATTTATTCGCTTCATCTAAACCAATAAATGCTTCGTCGCTTCTGTCCCAACACTAGCGGTGCGTTCTGGTTTGACCAATTTTTTCCCGTCGGGTATGCCTAATTGTTTAGTCTGTTTTTTGGGTTTTGTTCTATTCACAGCTTTATATTGTTTTGTGCTCTCTAAGTTGTGATTGCTTTTTCTCGTTGGGTATGCTTAATCGTTCGGGTTTTGTTCAATTCACAGCTTTAGATTGTTTTGTGCTTTCTTAGTTGCGCCTGGTCTGTTTATTTTCTAATTTATTTGGAGTTTTTGTCGAATGTTTGATTAAGATAGTCAAACAAGTGTGGCTTCCTTGATTTTGAGAATGGAGGCTTGAAATTTGCTTCCATCCCAATTGATGAAATGATCGTATGAACCACTGCTTTACTATAATTCGAGTTTTTCCTTCTTCTGTGGATGAACGTTGTGAAATTGATAATCTGCGATGCTAAACTTTCAAATTTTTTATTTAATCAGTTGGAGGAAATGCTTCTGAATCAGGTATTGATTGAGTTTAATGTGATTCTAAAAGCTGATTCAGAACCTGTTACATTTTGGATTTAATCCCCTCTCTTAACTTTTTCCAAAAAGTTACAAACTTTAACTTTTCCTCTAACGTTATATTGACAATATGGGATGTTCATCTTTCATTTGCTTTATTCGTTTCAATCAGTTATATTTTACAGAAATGCTAACGACCCATAATTTATAAACAAAAGCATGGATGGATTTGTGAGAAAACTTTGATTCTAATAGCTTTGGCAGCTGATCGGTTTTCTCGATGCAGCTAGTTACACGCATTTACAAGTACGCTACGGTTGCTTAGAATCACATTCACCATAATTTCTTTTTACAGCCCCTTCAGATTGAGGGAGGTAGTTCAGTTTGTTTTTCAAATACAGAAGTTTTTGGAAGTCTTTACAAGTATTTTGATGTAATTAAAACTCATGTGCTGAGGTAGTAAGGATTATACCTATTTGTAGCAATATCTGAGCAGCTGGTGGCGTTGCTAATGCAGGATTTTTCTGTCTGACTTCTTTTTATTGAAAGTAGAGAACTTGGTTCGGCTTCCATTGTCCAAGACATAGTTGTGGTTCTTGAAAGTTTGCTCTTATTTTGAATTTTCATTTGTTAGAGTTAAATTGCATCTGATAATGCTTAGCTTCATGGTTTGTAAAAGTACTTGATAATTTTTTGGGACTAATTGTGTGGTTATTAGAGTCATTTTGATGCACTTCTTATTCTTTTTCAATCAGATTGTGAGAATACACTCTTGACATTTAGAGTTTCCTCGCTAAGATTTTCAATAGAGAGAAAAGACTCAAGAGGGAGAGATTAATTTTGAGATTTGGTGTTTTGACAGGTGTTTAGATTATTTGGCTTTATTATAATGCTATTCTCTTTGAGGACAAAGAGTCAATTATCAATATTTGAGACAACATTAATTCATTATTACTAAATAAGCCTATGGTTCTAAGTTTTTTGGGATTTATCTTTTTATTGTGGTTTTCTTTAATGAGAGATAAATTACTTTAAACTAAATGTATACCTTTGCACTTTTTCGAGAGGCGATCTTTCCCTTTTTTGACTTTCCTCTTATATTTTCTTCCTTTCAATATACATCGCTTATTATAAAAAAAGAGTACTTGATGATGTTATATTTCATAAATAATGCAGGTAACAATGGAATTGGGCAGGCAAGTAAGTGGGGACACCTCAGAATCATCAGGGAGAAGGGTTTTTGAAGCAAGAAAAGAACCGGGGTCCATATGGAGCACAGTTGCTACATTTGTAGCGTTGGCACTATGGCTGGGTGCTATCCATTTCAACTCTGCTATAGTCGTCCTCACCCTCCTCTTCCTTTCTCTATCCAAAGCTCTCATGTTTGTCCATCCCCTTATCTCTCTTCGTTTATCACAAAACTTTCATTTTCCATTTTTCATTAACAAACTTTTGTTCATGTGAAAAAAAATGATGATTATCAGCGTCTTCGGTCTGCTTCTATTTCTTATGTTCAATCCTATCGATGATAAAAGTAAAATGGGCCGGAGGTTGGCCAGGTAACATTACTTCCCTTTCCTGTTGCATGTCATCTTCTTCTTTTATTATTTACTTTTAAATTTTGAAAGAACTCGACTCTTGTTCCTTGTTCCTCGATGTGTTTCCAGGTACATATGTAGACATGCTTGCAGCTACTTTCCCATAACTTTACACGTCGAAGACATTCATTCCTTCGATCCTAATCATGCATATGGTTAGTTTTGAACAGAATAGTTGTATTGTTTTTTTAAACTAAAAATGCTAGATCGTCTTAAATTCATTAATTGAAAAGCGCTAAGTATGTTTACAGTTAGAGAGATGGAAGGATACTCATTTTTAGTGATCTCTAATAGTGCACTTTTCTGTAGAAGCCCATTCAAAAACAAGTGAATAACGTTGTAATTTCAATTGATGAAACAATACATCAAAGGTTTAAAATTGGGTGTTTTCCTTTTCTATATTAACTGCAACAATGTTTGTGCAGTTTTGGCATACGAACCGCATTCGGTTTGGCCAATTGGTGTTGTTATGCTTGCTGATCTTAGTGGCTACATGCCTCTCCCAAAGATCAAGGTTCTTGCAAGCAGCGCTGTAATGCTTCTTTCCCTCCAACTGCTGGTATTTCAGGCAGCCCTGCTTTACCTTCTAACGCTTTCGACATGATGATGATCAGGTGTTTTACACACCATTTCTGAGACACATTTGGACATGGCTGGGCCTAACACCAGCGACCAGAAAAAATTTCATTTCCCTCTTGTCAGCTGGGTATAGCTGTATAATTATCCCTGGTGGAGTACAAGAAGCATTTCATATGGAGCATGGTTCTGAGGTTCCCTCCTAGTTTTTCCTTTTTTAATTATAATATCTTCTGCAAGTTTCCTTTTTTCCCTGAAATGCAGTGTGCTCTCTGCAGACTGCGTACCTTAATGCCAGGAGAGGGTTCGTCCGTGTAGCCATGGAGACGGGGAAGCCATTAGTTCCGATTTTCTGTTTTGGTCAGGTATATAATGTTTTTACTATTTGTCAAATTTTGTTTTCTGATTCTTTTATTTCTTCCTAAACGACGGTCTTGCAGTCGAATGTCTACAAATGGTGGAAACCGGGTGGGAAATTATTTCTGCAGTTGTCGAGAGCTCTTAAGTTTACCCCCATATTATTTTGGGGAATTTTTGGGTAAATCTTACGATTAAACTATCGATATGGAATTATGAATGTATATACGATACCGATTATATGTCTATTATATTTTCAGAACCCCTCTGCCTTATAGGCATCCTATGCATGTGGTAGTGGGTAAACCAATTAAGGTCAAGAAAAATCTTCAACCAACCACTGAAGAGGTATGGATACTTGCTTGTTTCCTTTAGATTTTAGGTCGTTCTGAGTAGGAGGTGCCTGTTTTAAAAGTATTGCATAATTGCATTTTCTCTACCCTCCTCCTATTCAGGGTCATCACTAGACCAGGCTGGGGCGGCCTGGTCTGTTAAATTGCGGCCTAGGTCAGGCCTTGGACAAATTTTTTGTTTCTGGCCAGTTTGGCTCGGACCAAGTGTTGTGGTCCAAGGTCGGCCAACCCGCATACTGGCAGTTTTTCTTTCAGTACTGTGACACTCGTACTTTAGTACAACGACACTCGTAGTTCAACGGTGTGGCTTTGTTACTTGTGGCAACGATGCTAACTGCTTATTCAAAGCCAACTCTCTCGGACCGGCCTGCTTGTAAAAACAGGTCCAGACTTGATCCAAAGTCGGGTCAGACCTAGACCAGGCCTCGACTGCCCGTTCGAAGACCCTGACCTCCTATGCATGAAAAGCTTAGCCAACGTGCGATGTTGATGATTGGATTTTATTGAGAAAACCCAAAAGAACTGAGCCCAAAAAATGAGTGAACCGAAGATTCGAGGAACTGAATCGAAAAACTTGTTTCGAGAGCTTCTTATAAAAAAAAGAAAACTCAGGGTCCGAGACAGCTGAATGTCATCTGCAAGATCAACCGAACATTACCAATAATGGCAGCCGATTTAGCTTTAGCTCTAGCTCGACTAGTTCCATGAACACCCCTAAGAAGCTTGAAACACTTGCCAAATAATAAAGGATTGGATTATGATGATACCTTTTTATATGCTTTTCAGGTGCTTGAGATTCATGGTCAATTCGTGGAAGCTCTTAGAGATCTCTTTGAAAGGAACAAATCACTTGTTGGGGTTGACGATTTGCAACTAAAGATTCTCTGATCAAATTAGGTTGGCAGATAGATTAATGGATGCTGTAATCCTCAATTATATGAATATCTTAATAAACTCAATCTGACCATTAATTGCAAATAAACTAAGATTCAAACCCAGCGAAGATCATAATAAATAGAGGGTGGACCATGGATCAGAATATACTTTAAAGTCTTGATCCAGAGGAATGGTCCAAGTGACCCGTTCTTCAAAATTTATCTGAAATGGATGAGCTGAACTGGCGACCACCTCTCTCATTGATGGCAAAGCTCCAGAGAAACCAATGAGATCAAAGGAAGGACCCTCCAAAAGACAAATAGTGGGGGGACTGACTTTATTCGAAAGGGATCAATTATCTTTAGTGTATTTTAAAGGAGGGGATATGATGGCCCCCCATCAGACTAATGGAGTCACGCATATGCATGTAATTTAGAGTCGCATCATTTTATGCCTGTTTTTTTTAGAAGCACATGCAAAAGGCCCTCCCCAGAATCATTACACAAAAGACCACCTATCATTCACACATCTTCCCCAACCTCTACTTCCATCCTTACTCATCCCCTTTCATCTTGTATTTTTTTTCCATTTAATACAATAAATTATAAATAATTCAAATAACATCTCATTTACGCCCATACAGAAAGATGCACCTTATAATATAATGTTAGAATGTACATTTAAAGATTACATTATATTAATTATGCAATATGCGTGTTATGCAGTCTATTTTTTTGTTAATTTTAAAAATAAACTACAATTTACGTCTTAACGTTTGTGGTTATTTACAGTCTAAACTTAATACTATTTTTTTGACAAATCAAACCTCAACTCTTTAGATATTAGCAGTTTAGGCATTGACGTCGATTTATCCGTCAAAGTGTTTTAACCCAATTTCTAATATCTATTGTGATTTTTAATTCAATTTCGAACTCTTTTAATCTCTCGAATTTAAGATTGAGTTAGAAATCATCGTAAAAATTGGATTAAAACACGTGATTAATTGCAAAACATGACATAGACGTACTGAATTTAACGATAAATTAATGATAAAGTTTAAATTGTTAATATCTAAAAAAAACTGAGATTTAATTTGTAAAAAAAAAATAATTTAAAATAAAATTTATAAATGAGGTTTAAATGTTAGGGTCCCATTGTACTTGGCCCTAATTTTAAATTGAAAGATGTTTAGTGTCTTAACAGACTACACTTCACTTTAATTCTTTCTCATTCTAATTAAACAAAGCATCCAGAATTTCGTTAAAGACTAATTAATTAGGAAGTAGGCAGTGGAGCCATTGCTTTTGGTTTGCGTCCGTTGAAGATGGCGGCAGATGGAAAAGGCGTGCACAAAAGCAAACTACAACTGAGCTCTCAAGTTTCAGCGGATCGAATTATTATTGAATAATCCAGAGATGAAAAGCTGTTGCTTGATTTCCTTGATTTGGAAGAAGTAAAAGCGTGATCACGGAAAAAGGATGCTGCTAAACAGAAATGGAATGATGAAAAGCTTCAATGGCTTTCATATTGCTTATTCCAATTTCTAGAAATGAGAGCTCTGTGCTGAAGAATGGTAATTTCTATGCCTGTAACGTCATCTTCGTCATTAATGTTGTGATGATCCGTAGTGGTGTTGAGAATTAGGATAGTATCATTATTATGGCTGAAATGTATAGGTCTCCAGCTCCATCATCACATAAATCCTGCCTTCGAATTTGACTTTGCTCCGATCTGACCTGCTTTTCCTCTCGATTTCTTACTATTTCCACTAAGGAGTGCAGTTTTTTCATGAATTTTATCTCCTCGGCAGCTCAAATCGCTTTAGGACTTAGAATTTCCTCGAATCATCTCTGATTTCGTGCTTTCTCCGAACTTATTGGTGCGTTTTTGTTTCTATTTTGCATTTCCGATATGCTCAGTTCGTCCAATTTAACGTTTTGTGTGTATTCTGTGTTCTCTGAATTACGACTGGTATAATTATGATTCTATTTGTTCGGTGTCTTTATTCGAATATTTGACCATAAGAATTAAACGTAATCTTTCTAGTTTAAACCTAAAGCGTTGCTTCCCTGGTTTTGAAAGTAAGGGCCTAAGATTTGTTTTCTTTACATTCAGTCAGACAATTGAGTCAATCTCTGCTTTGTTATGATTCAAGTTTTTGTTTCAAACTCTCCCTCTCTCACTCTGTACTTCTTCAGTAAATGGACGTCGTAAAATTGATTATGCTGAAGTTACTTTTTCAGTCTCTTCGAACTATTTTGTTTTGCGTTTGATGAGGAAATGATAATGAGAGCATCAAAGGAGTTTTTAGCAACATTAAGAGTTCTTGGGGCTGATCTTTTTAGAGATTCAACCAACTTGTGCTTCAGACTTGTTTTTCTTATAGAAGGATTTTCCCTTACAAGAATGATATTCACTTTATCATTTCACTTTTCCTTCAGAATAAATGAGGTAGATAATTTTTTTTTCTATGCTTCTTTGTGCCATATGAATCGTATAAAGTAATATGGTTTCACAAAACTCATGGGCGAGGGTTAATACTTGTTATCAGTAATATGTGAGCATCTGTTCCATTGCGTGCAGGGACTAGCTGGGTCACTGCATTTTTTTCTGGAGCTAGAAACTTTCGTTTCGTTTCTATTGATTAAGATGCAGTAGAATATCTAAGAGATTACAACCTCGTGGTAGATCTACTTTCTGCATGGGGAGTTTATTGCACCTATTTGATTTCAATCAGGCTAGCATGGACAAGAAAGTTTTTACTCATAAGGGATATATTGGTGGTGAGTTTTAAGAGTTTAATATTCTTTTTGTGTAAGTGGAAAAATTATCATCCAGTTAATTCTTCTGATTTTTCTTGGTGACAAGGCCATTATTTTGATTTAATCATGTACTTTAGAAGATCATTGATATTTAAATGATGATGTTGTTAATAATCAAGTGGATCATTGTTTTTCCATCAATAGACATATATTACGGTTGTGTGAGAAATAATGAATTTCCAAAGTCAGATTGATCTGACCGTAAACAAAACAAAGGACTTGGTATTCTCCAACTGCAACTTGAGCTAAATTTTGAATGGATCTAAGTATAGAAACATGAGGTTTTCCCAGTGAAATCTACAAGCGACTGGGTTTAATAGCTAGTGCAATCTCAATTAATGGAAAATTTTCATGTTCTCACTTTGCAGATCTGGAAACCCCTCAAAATAGTCTGAAGCTGCGGAGAGATACTTCCCAGAGTTGTTATGCAGTTGGAGAAGTCCAAGTAAGATGTTAGCTCTTGGTTCTTATGGCTTAAATCTGTTAGAATTGATGTTTCCAGGAGATTCATGGAATGAAGTATAATGCGTAAATTGAGCTTTGCTCAATGTGCTACTGGGCTCATAATGTAGATCACATCATTGCTTGCGTTCTTTAGTGTTGCTGGACAATAATTTGTATTATGGCTCTTAGGACTTTGAACTATGTAAATGTTTTTAATCTTGTGTCTCTTTATTGTATGCACCATATTATACAGATAAAGCCTTCGACTACAGAACTAAGTTCATGATCACACAGAAGAATTGTGTTGTTTCAATTTTAGGTTCTAGTTTCCAAGCTGCACTCCGCCCATGACACTACACTAGTAATCCTCAAGGTTTTTACTTGAGTTTTCATGTATAGCTCCTAGCCTTTCAGAATTCTGTGAATAGGTTTACCTTGTGACTGCAGCTTTGAAAGTCCTGTGTTACCGTTGATGAAAGTTTCTTCTGTCCAAGTTCATGTTTCTTTTTCTTGTTTTTGAATTTGCAGTACTCCTATCAAGTGGAAAAAGAGCATTCCAACCAGAGTTATTATCCAGATAAGGCTTCAATGAAGAAGTTGATTGACAAGGAAATGTCCAAACATTCAAATACCAGAAAAAATGCACCAAACGTTGTAGCTCGTCTGATGGGAATGGAGATATTGCCATCAGATATGAAACCTGAAACTCAGTTGAGAGAGAAAAAAAATGAAGGTAATTATTTAAGCAAAGAAAGGATTGAAAGGTGCTCAGACGGTCCTATACTTTCCCACTTGAATTCGTCTGTGCATATGGAACTCCTTTCATCATCTAACCATAATTGGGACAGAGAATCCTATTCGTGGAATAAAAACCATAAGATTGGAAACCCAAAACGTCGAGAACATCCTCAAGAAGAGGAACTTCAGAAGTTCAAGAAGGAATTTGAAGCATATCAGGCAGCAAGAATTAGGGAATGGTCTAGGGTTCTTGAACTTGGTAGTATTAACAGACAGTTACTTGCTGAGGAAGACCTCGACAAGGTAAAGATGGCAGTCACTACAAAATCCAGGAGACTCACAAGTCAGAAACCATTAGGACCAAAGAATCACTACAAAATCCAGGAGACTCACAAGTCAGAAACCATTAGGACCAAAGAATTCCATACTGTAAGTAGGGTCATTTGGACAATCTGATTTGCAAGTTCAAGGTAATAAGATGGTTTTGTCCCCATTTGAAAACAAGAAATGTTATTCTACGAGAAATAAGTCCAACCATGTGGATACCGAGCGGCCTTTCTTGACAAGTTTGGATCAAAAGATGATATCCTCATCTCCCTCAAGGATAGTGATCTTGAAGCCTGGTCCTGATCGTATATGCCATCTCAAAGAAATTTGTGTTAGTTCATCAGGGAATTTAGGTGAAAGAAATAATATACAAGATTTTCTCGAGGAGGTGAAGGAGCAGTTGAAGCAGGAATTGCATGGAAGAACAAATCAAAAGGTTTCTGGAGTCCGGGGTGGTGGAATTGAGACCCCTTACAGTGAAAAGCCATTTGTTCCAAAGCGCAGTGCTAAACATTTAGTAAAACATGCTAGAGAACATGTGGATAAGGAGATTGACATAAATTTGATCCAATCTGAATCTACTAGGTCATGCGGAAGTGGCATTCAATTAAATGGACCAGATTCCCCTGAGTTTTTAAACAGAAATACTGGGAGACTTTTGTCAGCAAGACTACGAAATAAGAAAGATGCGATTACAAACAGTGGGAACCTTAGATTGGCTGTTTCAGATGATGAAAATTTAGTAAAGGAAGTTGAAGATACTGTGAGAGATGGACGAGAGACAAGCTACGTGGAGATTGAAAGACATGAAGAAGAAATGCAAACAAGATCTTTCAGACATGGAGCAGATAAAAGCGAAGTAGTTCACAGAGAATTGTCCACTAGGAACCTCGTTAGGTCATTTTCGGCACCAGTATCAGGATCGTCATTTGGCAAACTTCTCCTGGAGGATAGGAGCATTTTAACTGGTGCTCACATCTGGAGGAAGCATGAAGCTAATGAAAATGTGTCGATGAATATGAAAATTCCAATGAAAGAAAAATTTAATCTCAAAGAAAAAGTTTCGAGTTTCAGATATAGTTTCAATATCAGAAGGAAATTATTTGGCCGAAAGACGCAGTCAATGGTGGAATCATTGAAGACTGAAGTCAATCCTGTGAAGGACATTATGAGTGGACCAACTGTTCTTATGAACTTTAGGGAGAGGCAGACAAGGGTAACATATGTATTTTAGACTTTGTAATTACTGTCTTAGCTTTGTCTCTTTGCTTATCAAAATGAATTTTTCCATGTGTTAGGAGAACTCCACTGAGGTGCCCCCTAGTCCTGCTTCTGTGCGTAGTAGTATTGCTGATGATCTCTGGGATCTCGCGGACCATATTAGCTCAATTTCAACATCAGAGCTTTCTCCTGGAGATGATATTGTTGTGTCTCAAGTTTTTCAAGAGATCAACTCTAATTTAATTGGTATGAGCATAATTCGATTTTAGTTTCAGTTCAATTAAGTACTCAAATTATCAATACACAAAGGAAATAAAGAATGTCTCTTATCTGTGATTATAGTCTTTTGCTATGTTCTAGTACAGCTGGAGAAATTTACAGATGATGTGGTCAAACTAATTAATAATTATGAAACTCTAGAAGATGCTTAGATCATATTTCTATAGATCTTTTATGCTCATTATTTAAGTTCTTTTCCACAAACTATACTTACGTTGCTTGTTTTTCCTCAAAAAGATTAAGAGTAATATGTTGTTAAAGAAGTTTCAGAAAACACAAGTTCCATGATTGAGAATACTACCTCCAAGGAGTGAACTAAAACCACCTTGTTTACAAAATTTACTTGGTTAAAACTTCAAAGAAACCTATTGATTTGTTTATTGTTTTATAGAAAACATTTCGACGCCTCCAATTGCTTAGTTATGACAGCTAATCTACCAATTGGGTATTTTACAGCGCTCTCTTATTATAAGAGAATTATGCATAGCTGCGACATATAAATTAATAGTTTTTACTGAGAATAGAATGGTATACCTGGGTCGGAGCAAGAGATGCAAATGAACGTCAGAGAAGAATGACAGTTTAGATTAATATCTAATGGCTTCTTGCTTGTTGTTTTTCAGAGCTACGAAGACAGCTGCACAATCTCGAGTCCGATGAGTTCGATGACAGAATAGAACATCAGCCCGTTGAATCTGAAATTGCCGAGCTAGATGATCACGCAGAAGCTTACATAAAAGAACTTCTCATTGCTTCTGGTTTATATGATGGGTTGGCCAATAAATTCTCATCTAGATGGGACATGTTTCCGAAGCCCATTAGCGACTGTGTCTTTGAAGAAGTAGAACAAACTTATAGAAATTCGGTCATGGAGCATAAAAACTATTTGAAGGACCGGAATGAGTTGGTAGATCACAAGTTATTACTTGATCTTTCGAATGAAGCACTGTCAGCCATTCTTTTGAGGAGTAAGGTCCCACCACTTCTCGGTCAGAATCTATTCGACTCAGTGTGGGAAGTCATACGCGTGTATGTATACCCTCCGAAGAACAGTTTGTCTTACTCCTCACTTGATGCCATGGTCGGTCGGGATGCAAATTCGACTTGTTGGCCTGCATTGGTGAATGATGAGTCCAACATTATGGGAGGAGATATCGAGTGTTTAATCACACGGGATCTGGTTGAGGAATTTGTGAAGGACTTCCAGGTATGATTCCTTCAAAGGTAATAATTTTAAGGTTTACATTATGTGTATGTTGATTGGTTAGGATTAATTGTCTTTGCTCTTGTATTACATGTTGTTCATGAGCATCTGATTGTAATGGGCATTGAATTGGTTGTTCATGCTGTAAATGACCAAAATATTAGAAGAGAAAGTAAAAAAAAAAGAAACTAACATTCATTTGGAACTTTCTTTTTTGTTAAAGATTTGGTCCATGGTCCAATATTCTTTCTGAAGATGAAATCGGTGGTATCAAATTTGTATGAAAAGTTACCAATTTTAATTATTTTATATTTTGGGATATGCTTATACAATACAAGTTAGTTTATATGATCGTGTGTATCAAATTTTGTTGATAAATTATTCTTCGTAGAACAAAATATTGATGTTTGATCATAGTTTTAATTTGGAATTACTAAGAGATCAATTAGTCAAAAAAATAATAAAATTATTTTTTTATAAAAAAGAGGTGTCGAAAGAATGACATGGTGGTACTGATCTATGATATGCGTCAATTTATTGAATTTATTAATTGGGGTATATAATTTATTAGTTAATTATTTATGATATATTAATATTATTTTATTAATTGATACGTCATGATGGAGGCTCTACGTGCTTGTCCTTAATAAATACACTAAAAACACGTAGTGAGAGTGGGCTTGTTCTGTCCTATGAATACGATTATTGAAATTAAAAAAAAGAAGCTTTCGGATTAACAGAGATCACAAATGGAGATTGTGGAGATGGCTGCAAGAAGAGACTGAATCGTGACTGACCAAATTCTTCTAAAAAGAAATCAGGAAAAGTAAACCCCGGAAGCACAAAGCACGATTGAAATCTTCGTTTGTGACTCTGGAAGTCATTTCAATTTTTGATGTCGTTGCTGCATTCACATTTCGGCGACGACAGTCCCTCGCCGGAACGCACTGTATCCACCGGCGATGACCAACCCCCGGTTCCTCTCCTTGCGGAAACCTCGACGGAACCATCTCCATCATCGACTGAATCTGAAGTCGAAGAGAAGCCTCGTGCTTCATCTCCCTCGTTGAAACCTGCTCCTCCAGCTCCTTCCGAGATCCCTATCTCCTGGCCCTCCGATGGCAAGTTTAGCATCCAATGGATTCTGAACCTGACTGCTTCTTTCGAATGGTCTTCCAGAAATTTAAGTCCCTCCGCTTTTCCCTCTGTTCTTCCGGTTCCTGTATTTGATAGTCTGGTTCTCGCCGCCTCTAAGATTCTTCACAAGGAACCTAATTGCGTGACCATTATGGACGATTACGATGAAAGTAGCGGAGATGTGGTTGTGGTAGTCGTTGGAGATATTCATGGCCAGTTGCATGATCTCCTCTTTCTCCTTCAAGATGCTGGGCTTCCTTCGGAAAACCGCTTCTTTGTCTTCAATGGGGATTACGTTGACAGAGGGGCATGGGGTCTTGAAACGTTTTTGATTTTACTGGCTTGGAAGGTAGATTATCCGTATACTATGGCATTGCACGATCGCATCATCCTTATTACTTCATAAATCTATCACTTTTACCTTTCCTTTTTCTTTGTCTTGATCGTTAGACATCCTGATTTCTACTCGTTAAACTTCATAAACTACATGTTTTTACATGCAAAATATCTCTTTTAGCTTTTTATTAGCTAAGCTGAAAAGTTTTGTTTTTGGGAAAGTAGAAAATCTGGTCTGTCAACGCAAACAAATAGGTCGCACATCAAATTTGTAACATGCTACAATACTTGCTTTTGTAATGCCACATGTCAGTGTGATCATCCTAATTTTGATTCTAGCTCCATGATTACGGAGTTGTAGTATTAACTAAAATTGTGGAATTTCGTTGAAATTTTGATAGAGTTCATTTATTTCTTACTGAATAATCGTCTTAGGTTTTGATGCCCCATCGAGTATTTCTTCTTCGAGGAAACCACGAGTCGAAGTATTGTACGTCTGTTTATGGCTTTGAGAAGGAAGTGCTGGTAAAGTATGGAGACAAAGGTAAGCATGTTTATCGAAAGTGTTTGGGATGCTTTGAAGGACTGCCTTTGGCCTCCATCATTGCTGGAAATGTATATACGGCTCATGGGGGGCTTTTCCGCAGCGTAACAGTGCCCATGTCAAAGAGAGCAAGAGGAAAGAAGAATCGTAGAATATGCATGAATGCAGAAGCTAACTCTTTATCTCTTGGTTCTTGGGAAGAACTGCAGAAGGCTAGGCGATCAGTTCTTGATCCTCCTTGGGAAGGTTTAAATTTGATTCCTGGCGATGTCCTTTGGTCTGATCCTTCAATGAATCCTGGTCTTTCTCCAAATAAAGAGAGAGGCATAGGCTTGTTGTGGGGTCCTGATTGCACTGAAGAGTTCTTGAAGAAATTTCAACTAAACGTGAGATGATTGAGCTTTTTAAAATTCATCGATATTGTTTTATATGTTTATTTTATTTTCTCAAATTTTCTGAAGTTATTGGTGTTTAATGGTCTGAAAGCTGCCTGGACTGATAAAATCCTTTGTCTTCAACGATATAGGGAGCTTACTGTCTAAGAAATTGATTTATGGCAATCACCTCTAAACCACTGTCTGCTGTAGAAGTTAATGCATAGACGAGAAAGCATTTTTTCATGGCTTCATGTGTTAATTACATAAATCAAGGATTTTCGGTATCTGCTTATCATCCATGTTTATAATATTTTTAAATAACTATGTCGAGGCAATTGAGATAAAGATGCCTGGTTTTGCAAATCACTTTGTTATTGTTTTGAAGTCTTCTCTTTCCTATTTTGCTCGATATGCAATGCATAAAAAACCATTTTAAAATATGCATGAATTTTCAATCTGAATCAAAAAAGAAGCCAAAGTGGCATGTTGATTGGTTTCAACGGGCAAAGCTGAGATTTCGCCTTTTTTGAGTAGTTGTCTTGAATTTGGACCTGTATATTTGACCAAAGTACTCATGAATAGCTTGAAATCGTTTCTATGCTTGTTTAAGATGGATCGGTTTGATCAATTTGTGAAATCATGCTTAGGACCGTAAAAAATCTTTTGGGTTCAAGCTGTTCATTTTCTTTTTGGATGGAAGAAAACAAAATTAATTTAATAGATGGAATGTAGAATAGCTAGCTTGACTTGGCTTGAGCTGATAGTTGTTGACGAATGATATGTCGTATTTGTCCAAAACAGCGAGAATTGGTTGCAAACAAATGTAAACTTTGCATTCTAATTTTTGCTACCTTAATGATTATTCAACTGAAAAGGCATTTGTTTTTGGTCTAAATAGAGCATATGATATACTTAGCCATACTCATATTTTGCAACTGATCTGTATCTATTGTGTTGTTCCTCATTGTCGACCCAGTTGATTATCAGATCCCATGAAGGTCCAGATGCGAGGGAAAAGAGGCCTGGTCTTTCAGGAATGCATGATGGTTACACCATTGATCATGTTGTCGAGTCAGGGAAGCTAATTACTTTGTTCAGTGCGCCAGACTACCCACAGTTTCAGGTACTTTCGAATTTCTCTATTTTGTCTTAGTTGCTACAGCCTGCTGTTGTAATTCCTTTTCTAGTAAAAAACGGTGATATTTGTGAATCAATTGTTCTTGATGCTGCCACTGTCAATTGTTCTTTTATTTTTGTTTTTCTGGAAGTTAATTTTTTAAGATTTTGGTATGGTGGGGTGTAAATACAAAATTATGATCATATCATTGAATGCAACTCTTTTCGATGCCATAGCATTTGTCTATGGTATGATCCAGGAGGTCTCGATTTTGATAGGATGGCTATTTTACAAATGCATGTGTTGTAAGATGGTTATTTTACGTTACTAGTGAACAAAAATAATGTAATTTGCTCACATTACTAAGGACTTGCAAGAAAGCTCAATTGTGACCAAATTTCGTGGATGGTGAAAACAAACAAACAAACAATTGCTGTGGTTCGTTCCTCTATGCCTAGGAAACTAGATATCGAACCATGAACTAAGAAAGACTTGAAAAAACAATTGATTGGCGTGGTTCCTCCACGGCCAGAACATCGAATATCCAACCATGAACGAAGAAAAGCAAGAGAAAACAATTGACGAAAACAAACAATTGATGTGTGGTTGTTTTTCTGTGACCAGGCTTCCGAGGAAAGATACAAGAATAAAGGCGCGTATATTGTTTTGGAGGCCCCTAAGTTTGATGTTCCACTATTTCATAGTTTTGAAGCAGTTACTCCCCGGCCAAAGGTACTGCTAATAATTGGATAGCTTATAGTTACCAATGAATTATTCAAATTACTATATTTCAAATGCAGGTGAATCCCTATTATGACTATGTAGACGTAATCGATTCCGATGAAGAGCTGGACTTAGCTTCTATGGTAACCAATCCATGAGATGAGATTACATCTCCGACTGTAAAAGCAATATTTATGACAACTTTTATGCGTGTTGTTCGTTTCGCACGAGGGACGGAGCTATCTAGAATTGGATGAGTTCCATCTTGGATAAGGTTTGTATTTGAATTGCATTTGTATGATTCATCACAATTAAGAATGACCCCAAGTGGGTAAAGCTTATTTCAAAATGGATATATGATTCCGTCGAGGTCTTGAGCTCCCAATCTTCCTTTCGTCTGGTGCTCGACTTCGATCAAGCGAACGTATTCTTTACTCGGAATTTGCACCTCACCGAAGAACAGACTGAGAAAGTGAGCATTAGTTATAGTTACCAAATTAGATTCAATAAGTTGAGGGCTCATTCTCTTGAGTAACGTCTTTCAAAAGGATTATTCTAGTTAGGTTGTTTCCATATAAACAAATGCTAAGAGTTTATTATAATGGTTGGTGGGTAAAGGAAGAAACCATTTTAAAATGGACAGAAATAATATTTGAGTCAACATAAAGACCTAAATTAATGCTGTGTGTCATTCTTGGTCCTTGTGATTAATTATTTTAAGTCATTTACGACTGAAGATAATTATTTTGTTGATAATTAAATGACATGTCGTTCTCAGTTTGAGCTCTAAATAGAAATTAAATGAAATTAGAAATTACTGCCACACGACAGCAGTGATTAACTTTTCCAGCAAGTGTCTAATTTTTTATTGCTTTTTTTAAGACAAAAAAATAAAGAAATTTACTAAAGTTTAATATTTTAAAATAAGAAAATTAACATTACATACCTTATAATTTACTATCACTGACAAGTCAAACTCTGAAGAAATTTTACTAACAACTAAAATCTTGAACTATGGAAAATTCTCATTGGTGACCTCACAGTCACGTTTCCCGTACAAATCCGTTATGAAAGAGAGACGTTTGAAATTGGAAGAGGGACGTCCATTATAGAAGAAGGATGTCTGTCTTAATTAAGGAAATTCACGCATTTTAAAAATGTGTGTGTCTTGCACGTGACCCTTCATAGTTAAAGAATTTGGAGTACATCCTGATCGTCCATTCCGATGTAGAGACGTCCCTCACTCGATCAAACGACCATGAAATTTCATTCGCCATCGCCTTTGGAAAATGACAGATTTAATCCTAGTCGTCAATCCCTATAAAGGACGTCCCTCGCTCGATCCAACACCCATGGATTGTCGTCTTGATGCGAACATACGGTATTAACGAACCCTAGACCCAACAACGTGGAACGGTAAAAATGATCGTCTTATGAGTCAAGAAATGAGAGTAACTTGACCCAAACAAAACTCGTTGGTTGAACCAAAGCTATCAAGAAGAGTAGTTTGACCTTAACCAAACCAGTTGGTTGAACCAAAGCTATCAAAGCTTGATCTTTCAAGAAGAATGCTTGAGAATATCAAGTTCTTCGTAAAGAATGAATAAGAGAATTCCAAAGCATAAGCACAATTTTCATTCATCTAAGTTGTTTCAAAAAAGTAGATACAAAGTTTAAATAGGCTAAGATGTTTGCTAGAATACAAACCAACAACCTAATAAAGACTTTTAGGTGAAAAGAAAAGTAAACCAACAACCTAATAAAGACTCTTAGGTGAAATGAAAAGAAACCTAACAACCTAATAAAAGACGTCTAGGTGACATGAAAAGACAAAATTGCCTAAGAAGTCAAATTTTCGTACAACCACTTAGATGAGGTTTTAAATTTCATTTAAAACCCTCAAATAATTAAACTTAAGCCCAAATGGCTAGCCCAAAAATAGACATAAGTCCAAGACTTCAAAAGGTCATGTTTTCATCCCAAAAATACTTGAAAAACTTCAATCTTCTATCTCCAATTCCAATTCCTCTCCAATTTTATGTAGAATATTAATTGGTTTAGGAGATGCGTTAGAAACTTGTTGGACAACTTACTTCTCTTGAATTTCCATGATTAATGCATACATAGCTTGCTTCGTGCTCTAGTCATTGGACCTCCAATTCCTTGCGATGGATCGTTAGACTTAGTTGGTTTTTCAAACTTTGATGTAGCCATATCTCCGTAACTTTCACTGGATCCTTAGATTACATCACGTCTACCATCACCTTTGGAAAATGGCAAATTCAATCCTAGCTGTCAATCCCTATAAAGGAAGTCCCTCCCTCGATCCAATGGCATAGACGATTGTGCACCATCACCTTTGGAAATTGACAGATTCAATCATGGGCATCAATTTTGAGCGGGGGACGTCCTTCCTCGATCCAACGACCAATGAAGATTGTCCGCTATCGCTCGATAATCGTTCCAACGACCGTCAGTCTTCCAATGGGTAGGTGGGACGTCCCTCGGCCTCCGATAATTGATGTCCTTCGTCTCCGTTCGACGGTTCTTGGCGTCAACGAAACGGAGGCGTTAAAGTCGACGGATTTGGAAGGAAAATATGACTGCGAGGTTGCCGGCGAGAATTTTTTATAGTTCAAGGTTTTAGTTGTTAGTAAAATTTCTTTAGGGTTTGACTTGTAATTGACTGCAAACTATAAAATCTGCGATGTTAATTTCCCTTTAAAATATTGACAAGTTAACCAAACATACCATACCATGAATATTGAATGAACGATCAAATTTTAAACTAATTTCACAAATAATTAAAATATCGAATTATGAAAAATAAATAAGACAAATCTCATTGTTACGTTTTCTATTAAAAATTAAAATTTTTTAAAATAATATATAATATCTGTTGCAGAAAAAGTATTTTCCACAGTGGAAACGTGCATTCCGCATTTTTTGTTAAAAAATTTAAAAATTTTAAACTAATCTATCAATTATCTTTTGCAGAAAGAATATTTTCTGCATCAAAATATTTCTTCTGCAATAGAAGGCTAATTTCAACAGTGGAAAATTTAGATTCCGTAGCGGATACTTTCATTCCGCTGCAGAATCTTAGTTTCCTCAACATAATCAGATGATGAAGCACAACCCCAACCTGAAACATAATCACAACTTCAACTTCAACCAATATTTTAATTGGTCCAATACATATTTTTCACTATAGAAAATAAGTTTTTTTATTATAAATACTTTATATACATGTCCACTATAGAAAAATAACTTATCTTCTACGAAAACATATTTAAATTTGTAATGAAAATGTGTCTACGAAATTTGTTTTTTTTTTAATTTAAAATTTTAATTATTTTAAAATTTAGCTTAGATCGAAGAAATAGTTTAAGATTTATTTGGTCAATTATCCTACCAAATCCATCGCAATATGGTCAAAATCCCCTCGTTCTCTCTCCTCACAGTATTGGTCTTAATTTTTTCAGCCGTCCAGAACTTTAATCCATACAAGACCTGGACCCACGTGACACGTGGAGCCACATAACTTCCCTGACACGTTTAAACCTTAAATCTGTTTCTCTCTCTACCTCCGTGTCCCTTCCATCATTTTCATCAAGACCAAAGGTCACCTTATAGAACGCCACGTGTCCCCGCAACAACAATCCTGCCCTTTGAAAGAAAAAAGATAAAGAAAAACCGTTTCCTTTTTGTCCGAAACACTGTCGATATGGCAAAAAAAGAGAAGGTGCAATTAACCGATCATGTCGGTTATACCAATGCAAAGATTTTGTAGTATCTTCTGTGGATTGGGGCAGTCTTCGTCGTCTTCTCTTCTTTTCCTCTCTCGATTTCAGCGACGCTTACAGTAGCAGCTTTTTGCCCGGAGAAAGCAACTGCAATTTCCCATGTTTGTCAAGAAGTTCGTTGAGAAAGCTTCCAAGAAGGTTTGAATATCTTTTCTTTTCTTTTTTTCCTTTTCTGCTTTTCATTTGATCTCCTCGCTTGGATCCGTAACTGGGCAGTGTTTTTCATTATCTAGGTAATCTAATTTTGAGATACTGAGTATTAGATCTTTGTCTGAAGAAGAAGACATGATTGATTAAGTCTTCCTTCTCCGCTCCTCAATTTTGTCTGAAATATCCGTTAGTTTAGTAGTGGAGTTTTTTCTTTCCAAATGAAACTATCGGTGATACAGAAAAAAAAACTCTTAACATTTAAGCAGTCTTCTCCTGCAGAGTGGAGGGAGTGGGGAAGGTTTAAAACCAGACGATGTAGATCCTCGCTTGGTATTTCATTATGGGATTCCCTATGCTTCTGCCACGTTCGCCTACGACTCTGTCCAAAAGATATTGGCTGTCTCTATCAAGTACATTTCCTTCATCTTCTTCTTTCCTTTTCATGGCTGTTCTGTAACTTGCCTACTGCTTTTCTTCTCAGGGATGGTCGAATTAAATTGTTTGGAAAAGAAAACACTCAAGCTCTGCTTGAATCTTACAAGGAGAAAGTCCCTAGCAAGTTTTTGCTGGTACTTATTCATCTCTACTTTTATTTCGATAGTAAATTCGCAGAATCTCTGATATAATTTCAGATTCTAAAGCAAATAGAGCTTGAAATTTTCAGTTCATGGAGAATCAAGGCTTCATCCTTAATGTTACTGCAAACAACCACATCGAGGCAAGTAATTTACCCAAAACAGCCTTCGATTTTCGTTACCCACGATGAAATTTACTTCCCTCTTCATTTTATCAGTCTTATGGAAGCTGATTTTCTTAAAGACTTTTACAAATTAGGTTTGGGACATAGATAAGAAGCGGTTGTCTTATGTACATGTCTATAACGATGAGATCACCTCTTTTACCCTCATGCAAAATGGTCCTTATATGTAAGTTCTCCCTGTCTTCGAGACCGTATCAAAGCCTTCTCCACATGCTATGTTTAACGATTATACCTATCATGGGTATATGCTGGCAGGCTCGCTGGAGATTCTGCTGGAAACGTATCAGTTTTAAAGCTTGAGCAGAAACCAGTCAGCATTGTTCAAATGAAATACACAATACCTTTCTCTTCTTCACACGGTAAAATACATATCTATTCTTCATAATTTTACTCAAATCTTTGTCAAAACCGGCTTGTGTTATTCTCAGCTACCGTTTAGCGAATAGAATCAGTCTCAATACTTTTTGTCTGTCTGATATATTTGTCGTTCTAGTTGTTCAGGAAATACAGCAGAAGCTCCTGATGGTTTGTCTGTCGCCCATCTGTTACTACAACCAACAGCAGACACTAAGAGGTAGCATAGCCAAACATCACTGTCTTCACTTCACACGATTTGCAAAATAATCAATGGGTATTTCTTTTTACAGATTGCTCATCATATTTTCAGATGGACTAATTGTCTTATGGGGAATTCGAGAAAGCAAATCGATTTTCACGACGGGTGGAAATTCGATGCTGTCATTGAATCAAGAAGCAAAGAAAGTGACTGCAGCTTGCTGGGGATGCCCTTTTGGAAGCAAAGTTATCGTGGGATATAGCAATGGGGAGATTCTGATATGGAACATTCTTCCAAACCAATGTCCAAAAACTGAACTAACATCAGGAACTGGCAATCCCACTGCTCCTCCATGTAAACTCAATCTTGGATATAAGCTGGACAAGATTCCTATATCGTCTTTGAGGTGGGTTTATGCAGACGGGAAAGCAAGTCGATTATACGTCGTGGGTGCTTCTGAATTTGTTTCCCCCAATTTAGTACAGGTACTTACTGTTATGATTATGCAATTTGGACAATTTATTCTGATTCAGCCTGTGATTATTGGCTTGGCATTTAGCCTAAGAACTGCCCATTGCAGCTTCTACTATGCATAAGTTGTTTAATCTTTCGAGCTCTATAAATGATTTGATTGGATTATAGTATCCTATTTTCAAACGTAAATCTCTATCTTCATTGGATCATGATAATTATTTGTACTAATTTCTCTCTTTTTTGCTCTGGTGTGGCAGGTAGTCTTGCTGAATGAATACACTGAATCTCGGACCGTCAAGTTGGGACTTCAGTTGCTCGAAACTTGTTCTGATCTGGCAATCATTTCAAGTTTCTGTGAGCAAAGCAAGAACAAACAAGATTCATTACTTCTACTCGGAAAATCAGGCCGCATTTACACCTACGATGATTGCTCAATCGCAAAGTATCTTCTACAATCTCAATCTAGTTCGACACCCTCACTCCCAAAGGAAGTCATGGTGAAGATGCCATTCATTGATTCAAGCATTACAGTGGCAAAAATCATCACTGAAAACTCTCTTCAGATAAACAATGCAGATGAGGTTCTTTAATACACAGTCAACAGATCTGAAAAATAGTTGTATTTTGATTTTGACAGCAGCTAAATTGACATGATTGTAATGTCTGGGATGTGTAGGATTACAGATCATTGGCAAAAAATTTTCCGCCGCTATTTCTTTTGGAGAGAAAACCAAGAGACAGTCCTCAATTGAGTACATCTCGATTTCGTGGATTTTCAATGGTTGACAATTTGTACATAACTGGACACAGTAATGGAGCAGTAACTTTTTGGGATGCATCCTGTCCATTTTTTGTGCCAATTTTATCACTGCATCAGCAGGTATTATTTGAGCTGAAATGGCACTAAGTTTTGACTTCCTTCTGCTTACAAGTAGTTTGATAACTAAGCAGACTAGTCAGTTCTGTTGGGCTCTAAGGCTGAACAGTTCTGCTCAAATGACTGCTCCTCCGTTTGTTTCATTTTTAGTGTTCATTTTTCATGCAGAGTGAGGATGATTTTTCCTTAAGTGGAATAGCAGTGACGGCGTTGCATTTCGATGCAGATGCAAATTCTCGGCTGCTTGTATCTGGAGATCAGAGTGGAATGGTGAATTGTTCTTCATGAAGATTTCCAAATTTAGCATTTCTTTTTCAAAATTTTATTGTTTTTTTTTGTAAATTTTGTAGGTTCGCATCTTCAGGTTACGACCCGAATCATTTGTAATAGAAAATAGTTTTTTGCCTTTCCAAGGTACTATGATTTGAACTTTTCTCTTCCTTTTAAGCGGTCATCATGAGAAAGGCTCCGGTCCGACTTTTAATCATTTAACATTTGCAGGAAGTCTGAAGAAGAAGAACAATTATATTGTCCAAAGTGTTAATCTCGTAAAAGTTAGCGGTTCGATTCTTGTCATGAACGTCAACCACAGATCAACACACCTTGCAGTCGGATCTGATCAAGGAATTGTAAGCTTGCCCCTTCACTAGTATTGACGATTCCAAGATTAGTCTGTCTTTTGTTCTTCTATCTTAAAAAACATACTTCTCTCGGTCAAATACACAAATCCGGTAAATGCCAATTCCATTTTTCTTTAGATTGCAGTAATCGACATTATGGAGTCCAACATAATATATCAAAAGCATATTGCCAGTGGATTGAGCACGGGCATAATTTCTGTGCATTTTGAACGCTGCTCTTTGCACGGTTTCGAGAAAAATATTCTCGCTGTTGCTACTAAAGATTCATCAATTTTCGCTCTCGACGATGACACTGGAAGCTCTTTAAGTACAGGCATGATTTCCCCAAAGAAACCCTCTAGAGCTCTATTCATGCAGATTTTAGGTCAGTGATTCCTATCCAAGATAGCTCATTTGGGTGTTATTTTTTGCTAAACCATGGGATTAGTGGCAATAATTGCTGCCGGATTGATGTTAGCCGAAGAAGTGAAAGAGAGTAAATATGTCCTTGTTGTTCCACAGGTGAACAAAATAGCTCAGGTGCTCAAGTGAGTAACTTGGCGAACCAGTCGTCGGTGTTGCTCTGTTCTGAGAAAGCTGCTTATGTCTATTCATTCTCTCATGCAATTCAGGTATTTCAGAAGTGTATATATATAACGATAGAAGCTAGAATGAGATATAAGTTAGATGGCAAAACTTCATTTTTTCTTGGTCTTAGGGAGTGAAAAAGGTGCAGTACAAGAAGAAGTTTCAATCCTCTTGTTGCTGGGCATCCACATTTTACAGTCCTTTTGGTGTTGGCCTTGTACTCCTTTTCAATAATGGCAAAATTGAAATCAGGTGATGAACTAAGCCTTAAAGCTCATTTCTCATCAGAATTAGCTTCACTCTGACAAACCAACTTCGTTGATTTGAATATTTTTCTTTGAAATAAATCAGGCTTTATCATATCATGCCCCTTATATTCGTTTGGTTTTTAGGAAATACTTGTATTTTAGTGACTTCAACACTCATTTTAATGGCATACTATGAAATCTATAATAGGTTTGATTTTCAGGTCCTTACCAGAACTCTCTCTTGTGAAGGAGACTTCATTTGGAGGCGTGACATACTCAGCTTCAAACACTGTCATGTGTTCTTCAAGAAAGGGAGATATTGTTCTGGTATGCAACATTAGTTTTTCACAGTCTATCTATATTACTGATTGAAGCACATTTTGATGTCTTCAAATGGGCTTCAATTTCTGGTTACACAGGTGAATAGCGATCAAGAATTATTTGTTGTCTCAGTATTGATCCATAAGGAAATTTTCAGGTATTAAATCCTTCTCAACATTTGATTACATAGTTCACCGACAACTAAATCGTCGATTGCAGCATAAAATGGACTGAACTTTCGTTTCGAGATATTAATTTGGTGCTATCTTTTTATCTGAAAGCCTCTCGATTGTTGTTTTAGGCTTTTGGACTCTGTTAGCCACGTCTACAGGAGAGATCTGATGCTTTCACATCAGAAGCTCGTGACAGAGGCAACCGCGCCGAAGGAAAAGAAGAGGGTATAAACTATACGTTAATAATTTAATTTTTGGTATGAAGTGAAAGTCACGAGACTAAATAATCGAGCTGTACATTTTTTTATGTGATAGGGTATATTTAACTCTGTTATGAAAGAGGTTACTGGCAACAAAGCAAAGCAAGTAGCTGAAGTGGGAAAAGAAGACAGTGAACAATGTGTTGAAGATCTTTCTGTGATTTTTTCGGCTGCCAACTTTTCAAGTATCGTTGAAAATCGAATAAGTAGGGATAACTTGACCGCCGGGAAAGAGGACGGTGGACTTGATATAGGTTTGAATGTCACCTTTAAAGTATATTAGCTAATGTTACAAATATATATTGTCTGACTTTATATAGATTTTTAATGTAGATGACATTGACCTTGATGATTTTGGAGAAAAACATAAAGAGCAGAAGCTGTTCTCCGCTTTAAATAAGCAAAAGTTGGCTGGCAAGTTTAATGCTTTGAAAGGTCGTTTGTAGATTACAAAATATTAACATTAATTCCTTTGAAAAAGATAGTTCTTCATCAAATTCCAGACTGAAAATGCAGGAAAACTGAAACACATGAACCTCAAGAGCGAGACTAATTCCACCCGGGAAGAAGAGCTGGACGGAAACCAAGAAAGCAAGACTGATTCTATCGATCAAATAAAGAGAAAGTATGGATATGCGTCATCTGATGTGAGTATTCTCAGACAAATTTGGCTTGATTTGAGGCCATGGCCACGTTTCTACTGATTTTAAACGTAATCATGTGCAGGAAACGAGCATTGCTAGGATGACAGAAAGCAAGCTACATGAAAATTTAAGGAAACTGCAGGTATGCGTTCAATCTCAAAGCAGAAACTATCAGATAAAAGAATGGAAAGAGAGGGATCCACTGAGGATGTTAAGCGTTGGGTAAAGTGAAAAATGATTTATTTTTGCAGGGAATAAACGAAAGAACTACAGAAATGCAAGGTAGTGCCAAGTCGTTTTCATCCATGGCTAGTGAAATGCTCAGAATTGCTCAACAGGGAAGACGCAACTCTTCCTGAACAATTATATATATATATATATATATATATATGTATATGTATTCTTTTGTTCAATTTGCAGTTTGTAAAGTCCGTCATCTCTGAACAGTTTGTATAGCAGATGTTCAGTTCAACAAATAAATTATTGGTTTGGCTGTCTGATTTTTGTAGACTTTTTTCCAGAAAAAAACAAACATCTTAAATAGTCGGTGCTCGTGATTGCCTATTCCACGTTATAATTTACCAACCTAAAGACCAGACCACCATGGCCATGGATAACTAAGACGAAGCTCTCTCTCTAGAGAGAGAGAGAGAGAGAGAGAGAGAGTTGGTAATAAAGTCAAGTCCACGGAGCCGAGTAGGGACTCTCTTTGGATGTTGATGGTTAGGCAATGGACGTCGTTTTCAGTTGGTTGTCATCTTTCTCTTTCCCACTTCCGTGACTGCAAGCATTACTCCAACCCATAATTAAAAAAACCACCCTCCTCTATTAGAAAGCTCTAATCCTCCTTAATTTTGCATTATATGGGTAACTATCATGAATTTAATAATTCTTTTGATGTTAAGTCATCATGGTCGTGTCGTGACCGTTGGGTAGTAAGTCTTCATCCTTTAAAATATGGCTACTTCAAGAGTTTCAGAGAATAGAGAGGTGGGTAAACCTCAAAATGTCCCTGCCACGTTCTTTGCAGCTTCTGGCTGTCTCTTTCGCAGGAAGAAAATTTGGGTTTGAAGAAAATGGTCTCGCGTTGACTTCTTGCCTCTTAATTGCCAAGAAGCAGCTGCTCGCTGATCGGAAAGTTCCAACCAGCTTGGAGCCCTTCAACCTTATTTACTTTTTTTTTTTTTAATTTACGGGAAGATCATCGAAAATGGTGGGTCATGGGGGAACGCCATTTGTTGGACTCTTGTAACTGCGTCGAAAGAAGGGAATGTGTTTGGTCTGTAGCCATTAAACCCATTTGTGTTTTCTCTCTTGCTCATCTATGGCTATTTGCCTATTCTTCCTCATTTAGATACTCATATACAGCGGTTTCAGCTCATCTATTTGAATTCTATATCAAGAGCTCGTCTTTTCAATTTCAATCGAACCCTGGGTTTTGAATATGGGAAATTGCTTCAGAAGCCCCGCTCGGGCTCCTGTTTCTAACCACACCGCGTCTTCTACTCCAGGTGCTGTATAAGTTCGAGCAGATTTTGGTGTTACTTATTTAATTTTCTTCCAAATTAGTATCTGATTGGTATTCTTTACCGTTTTGCAGGATTTTCGAGTAATTTTAGCAAAAGTTTAGGAGTTTCGGGGACGAGCAGCAGCGCCGTAATAAGCCAATTTTCTGATGCAGCGAGCATAGATATGACAGACCCTACCTCGAATGGGCAAATCTTAGTCACTTCCAACTTGAAGGTCTTCACGCTTTCTGAGCTTAAAGCTGCGACTAAGGGCTTCAAACCTGATTCGTTTCTCGGCGAGGGAGGCTTTGGGAAAGTTTACAAGGGCTGGGTAGATGAAAAATCACTTGCTCCTTCAAAGTCAGCTACTGCGATGGTGGTTGCTATCAAGAAATTGAACTCAGAAAGCGTGCAAGGTTTTCAAGAGTGGCAGGTAATAACCCAGATTCTAATTTTGTTAGTCATGACATAATTGAGGGTGGCAGCAACGTTAATTGTAAGTTCTGCTGGGTTCCAAAAAAATTTGAAGTATAAGAAATGAGAATCGATGAAGATAGGGTATTCTGATGGAAGGGGAAACGTGGTTTATACCTTTTCTGAGCAAAAACAATGAAGATTAGCTTGCTCAGTTTTTGTAGAAAACTTAGTTTGCTCTGGTTTATAGTTTTCTCGGCAGAGTTTGAACATCAGCCTGCATAACTCTGGTTTGTGTTTTTTTGCTGATATGTTGTCAGGCGGAAGTGAACTTTCTAGGAAGGCTTTCTCACCCAAACCTCGTAAAGTTATTGGGATACTGTAGGGAGGATGCAGAGCTTCTTCTTGTTTACGAGTTCATGCCAAAGGGTAGCTTGGAGAATCATCTCTTTAGAAGTAGGACTTGAAACCAAGAAAATTCTGAAATTGCTCAAATAACCACAATGCCGACTTTCATTTTGTCGATTTTTGCAGGGAATCCTTCCATCGAACCTCTTTCATGGGAAAACCGGCTTAAGATCGCAAGAGGAGCAGCCAAGGGCTTGGCTTTTTTGCATACTTCAGAGAAACAAGTTATATACAGAGATTTTAAGGCTTCTAATATACTTCTCGACGTGGTTCGTTTTGCTTTGGTCTATGTTTGTTTATCGTCTTCGATTACTATCCTAAGATCATCCCTGTTTTTCTCTTATGTCGAACAGAATTACGACGCAAAAATCTCAGATTTTGGGTTGGCCAAAGCAGGGCCTTCAGGGGACGAATCACACGTGACGACCCGAATAATGGGGACGCAAGGCTACACTGCTCCAGAATACGCCTCCACGGGTGATGGTCTCTCCAGGCTGTGGATTTGAATGGAAAAATATGAATCTTTTTTTTTTGTTAATCCTATTTAATGAACTCTCTCCCCGTTCGTCAAACAGGGCATTTGTACGTGCAGAGCGACGTCTACGGATTTGGCGTCGTGTTGCTCGAATTGCTGACCGGATTACGAGCTATGGATTCGAGAAGGCCGAGCGACGAGCGTAATCTGGTAAATTGGCTTATGCCAGTGTTGATCAAAAGAAAGAAGATCAAAACCATTATGGATCAGAGGATAGAAGGTCAGTATTCCTCCAAGGCATCATTACAGGTTGCAGACCTTACTGTTAAATGCCTCCAATCCGATCACAAAAATCGCCCCTCCATGAAAGAAGTGGTTGAAGCTTTGGAACAGATCGAGATGAAAGAAAGACCGAAACCGAAGAAGGTGGCCAAACTCATCACTGCGGCAAATTCTAATGCTGTTAAACTATGACCTCAGAATACCTCCTTCGCCATTCTCGCTCTTCCCATACCCTAGTAACAAGTCGATGCACGAGTTTTAGGCCATGATCAAGTTTGGAGAACCATTTTTTATTCCTTCTGGTTTGATTTTGCTGGGGTGGAGGGGGCAGTTGAACAGGAGATTCTCTGTTAATTGTTGATGTCATTATTTATGGATGATTCGAGGCGCTCTCAATTTGAACTTTTGTGAAGTTTCTTTGTGGGTAACTTCTAATTTAAACTCGATTTCTCATTCGAAGTTTCTTTATTTTTTTTTATTAGAATTTCAAGCCAGGAAACCTGAAATCTTTGGTCCTTTTTGTATTGTTTAAGTTGATCTATATTTCATAAGTAATTTTTAACCGATTGATGGTCGTAATTTTGCTCGCAGATATTTGCTAGAAATGTCGTCCTTGTTCAACCTCTATTTGTGTAATGCCTCATTTTTCCTTTACTTTAAATATTTAGATTTGAAATACTTTTTTGTTTTTTTTTTAAAACACGTAGCGGAAGACTTTTGCTTATTAAATCATTTGGAATAACTAAATATATAAGCATTTGGAAATAACCATAAATTAAATTCATCTTTAAATCCTTACACTTTATAAAACATTTCATAATTTAAAAATAATTTACATTTTCTTTTTTCTTTCCAGTTTAGCCTAGTCAGCACAATATCCACAGCAATGTAAATTTTTCATCAACTGCTCTTTTTTCTCTTTCTCTACCATGCTTACCTATATCACATGACATAAATTATAAGCATAATGCTTAATAAGAAATGAGATGTGTATTTTAAAAACATGTAAATGCTTTGTCTTTTCTTCCTTTCTTTTCTTTTCTGTTTCGTTTCATCATTGGAAACACAACTCAAAGCCTCAATCAATGGAGAAAAATCCGCCAAAACCTCTATCAATAGGAACTACGTCCACCAAAGCCTCTAGCAATGGAGTCAAGTATTCAAAGCTTCTATCATTAGAGACTTTGTCCACCAAAGCCTTTATCATTTTTCTTTTAATCTTCTCTCTCTTTCCTTACTTGAAAAACCATGTGTATGATAAATTATTTTTGTACATATCTTAAAAACCATGATGCATGAGTATAAATGAATGCATACAATTTCATATATCATCTAGCATATCATCAACATATTCTCAATTCAAAGTAACCATTATATAAAAAGTCTAACTTCTAACATGACAACATATCCTCAAGTATCAATATGATCCATTGAACTTAACATCTATTAAACACAATATCAAACATCAAATCCTCAAAAATAATAACTTAATTCATGTGATGCAACCAAAAAGGCAAACAAACATACAATCAATTCTTACCTTTTCTAAAATCTTGAAGAAGTCAAGAGATAACAAGTTTTCTATGGTTTCTTCTTCTCCAAAATGCTTCACCTTTCGAATTAAAGCCTTCTCTTCTTCTTTTTCCCCTCAACCCTCATGTTTTCTCCTCCTCTCCTTTCCTCTCACCCTTCTCTTCTCTCGCTCTCACTTCCACAGTTTCTCTTCTCTTTTTCGTAACAAAATAGTGATTTAATTAATATTTTTCTACCATCCACAACCATCCAAATATGAAGTGTCATCCCTTCAGTAGAGAATTGTTGAGTCATCACCTAATTTCCTCTCTTATACCGTGATATGTCATCTACAGTCAAGTGACTTTTAATTTTCCCAGACCCCCGCTTCCATTTAATTCAAAGAAAATCCTTTAGCTACAGACATTTACACTTGGTAATTCATTTTACACAATTCCGGACGACCGCTTTAGGGGACGCAATCTATCCGATTAAAACCCTACAATTTGATCATAATCTGGTCATCCAGTCCAGAACCCGTGTTTGCCTTTTGGTCATCTAGTCCAAACGCATGTTTTCATGACCGCCTATAAATGCGGAAGCCATCACTTACATTTTTTTTAAAAAAAAAATAACACTAAGCCTAGACGCCCACTCCAGATCCACATTTACACATGCGGATGTCCGCACATGTGCTAAACAAAATCTTGATTCCAAACACATGTATAACATCCATCAATCAAGCACAAAATAATCCAATTCTCCATAAAATCCATTTCACATATGAATATATCAACTCTCATAACAACCATAAAATCATATAATTATCAAATATATTTCATACATGATTTACATTTAGTAAACTAAGAGTTTCTGGATATTATAGTTTGTGTCTGGTCGACTGCGTGAGCATAAGAGTTTCAAGACCAGACATCCACAGTAAGTGTTCAAGCTTTCGTGTCAGTCATCAGCAGTTGGACTCGGACGTCCACGTTTGGTTTGGTTTGGATGTCTATGATGGATGTTCATGGTAGGTATTCGGGTCAGTCATCCGCAGTTGATATCCGGGCGTCTGTGCTGGTTGTCTGCAGCAAAACCCTGGGTGTTCGCGCTAGTTGTCTGCAACAGGGTTTAGACGACAAGGGGAAAATCTTATCGCCAAAGTGCATAACACCTTGGTGAAGTTCGCAGTTGTTTATCGTTTCCTTCCGGTTTGGGTTCTTAGTCTTGGTATAGGATCCATCCTGTATTTTTTTTCCCTTGAGTTTGGATAGAGATTTCAGATGTTGGTTCAAATGATTTCATGGACTTTGAAACTATTCTTAAAGTAGTTGCTCATGTTGGTAAGAAGAGCAGTTGTCGTTGATATAGGGTTTTATACTATACTGCATTGCATCGTGGTTTTCTAAACGATATTATGTGAGATATCACATAGTAAAACCCAACATGACCTGTTCGACGATACGTCTATTTTTATACTATACGTACGCACATTTTCCATGTTTACTTTATACGTGCATAATACATTAATACTTTTGTTGTATCTATTCACTGGTGGATGAATCCTCTTGTTGTTTTGAATGGTTTTGATGTTAAAATAACATGAGGCTATCCCAATAAATCTTCTACTACGTGAAAATGTTTTGTTTGTACGATGCGAAATGGGTAATAGGGTTAGGATGACGTACTCCTCGGGTTTTGAATCTCTAAACCTAGCTAAGGTATGTTTTATTTGTTACGATCGTTATATGTTGACACTGTCTGGTCTTCAAATCGCCATCATACTTCTTTCTGCCTCATGTGATGTTGTTTGGTCTTCATATCATTGTCATTCTCCATGTGTGTTATGGCAATTGGTGTGTCTGGGAGTCATTGAGTAACCATTCTTTTTCACTGAGGTTATTCTTGAAATGTAAAAGCAATGGAGATCTATTTAGCTATAGTTGTCTATGTATATAACAAAGTTTTGAAGATTGCCTCATCGATGGCTCGTGGAGCCCGTTTGTTAAATGTTAAAAGAGTTTTCGAAGGATTTTAAACTCTTACATGACATATTAAATGCATCATGGTTTTAAAATGAGAAGATAAAATTAATTTTCTCATGCATTGCATATGGTATAAGTTTATTACTGAGTTAGTCACTCATCCCAAACGACACCCCCATTCCCAAGTAAGAGTCAAGGGGGTCGGAAGCAGTAGTTGATTTGAGGTTGGATTATAGGACCTTTACTTCTTTCTGATACCTTATGAGTGTCTTAAATCTTTGGGTAAGATTTTTGCTTTGAGTTTGTGTAATATTCTAACTATTTCTCGGTGATTGTATTCTCGCATAATATTTTTATAACTTATTACACTATATTTCTATTGATCACTATGTGAACCTCGACCCATTTCTTGTGGTCTATGATTTTGATTTTGATTAAGTTTTCTGCTGTAAAATAGGTCTTGGGCGAGCGAATCCTCTCTAAGGATCAAACGTTCGACTCGGCATTTCTTTTAGGTCTTGTAATATCCAAAATTTTTATAATATTATGAAATTGGGAATATTGTAAATTCAGTTGAAATTTTATGGAGAATAGGAATTTAAGAATTTTACAACATCGCAATAAGGGAAGAAAAATAAAATTTTATAAAGGTGGAATAAAGAAGTGTGAATGAGTAGGGTGGAGCCGTAATAAATAGTGGTTACTACAAGAATGAGTCTTTAATTAAAGAATTGAATGACAAAATGTAAATTGTTGGATCTTGAATGAGGGAAAAAGGTGTACCATCAGGTAAAGTGGCGGAAGGAAAGGAGATGTTTCCGCGGAAGAGAAAGATGTTGTGCGGGAGAAGTGTTGTCCGTTGGATCAAAAAGAAAAAGGAATTGTAGCCGTCAGATTTGATGGTAGTAAGGAAAAGATGCTTCCCAATTGCTGGGTAAGGTGACTTTATTCTTAAAGAAAACCCAATCACCCAACCCAAGGCTAAAGGAAAGCAGAAGTCTTAACATGAAATTAAGTTTAAAACCCAAATCACATAGGTTGGGATCCACAGATTGATAAGCAAGAGACATGATACTATAATAATAAATAAAGAAAGTATTGTGCATGAATTAAACCAAACAACAAAATCCCAAACATAACCAAGACAGAAGGATCGCCGACAAACCTTCACTCATCCAAGGGGAAGTTGAAGCACACAAAAGGAGACACGAGCAGACGTCTCACAATGACCCCGTACAGACCTGGGAAAAATAAAGTCTAAGGGGTGAGTGACAAAGTGAGTAAGGAAATCTATACTAAATGAAATGCAAGCTAAAAATTGTTTTTCTCATCTTTTTTAAAATCATTGTCATGCTTCTCATTTACCGTATATGGATTTTAAATCATATAAAACCTCTTTATCATTTTATTAAATCGACTTATGACCCTTGATGTGACATCATCAAAACCCGTTGTATACATAAACAACTATATCACAAAATATGCCAACATCATTTTCTGCGCAAAAACGTCATCAGTGAAAAATGATGGTCACTCAAAGACCCATCCAACACTTATCAGAGAATAGGTGCCCATCTGTCGATAGCAACACCTCATGAGACAGAGAAAATAGCAATGACGACAATCCAAAGATCTAGCACGACACTCGAATTGCCAGCAAACTAAAGCTTCGCAATTGACGACAATACAGATTGCTCCTCAACTAGCTACCAACAGATTCCACATTGACGAGGGTTGATGACGAGCAGAGCTACGAGCCGTCACACCACCCATCAAATAGAACGATACTAGGATAGCAAAACTTAGCGACTAACAACCTTTTGATCTATGTGACTAAAACCTTGGCCAGTTTTCTAGGGCTCGAAACCCAAGAACGCGTTATCACCGTCTCATTTTCATTTTGACTTTCGTGGCTCAAAACTTGAGGACATGTCACCAATGTCCTATCCCCATTTCGCACATACAACCAATCAACCTTCTCGCAGTAGAAGGTTTTATATGATAACCTCGTGATATTTTGCGCCAGAGTGCCCAAAACATCAAGAAGATTCATCCTCCTAACATATTCACAAAGAACAAAGCAGAATACCATGTACGATAAAATAAAAGTGAGAAAACATACATATATGTAAAAACAGGCCTGCTGTCAAAACAGTCCTCGTCGGGTTTTCAAGTGTGGTATCCCACAAAATAGTAGTATAAAAACATGATGCAATGCAGTGTAGAAAGTATAAAAATCTCTACCTCATAAAAGACCTCGACACTCTTACTGACCAGCTAGCTTCACGCATTATCGGAAGTGAGTGTTAAACCAACGACATCTCCATAACCTATAACAAGGCTGATGTCAACATCCCTATAATCACATAAGGGATAATAGATAAGTCTCAACTAAGATTAGGAATTCAAGACGGTCTCTAGGGACAACCACTAGTCCCAAACCGAAAATTAAATATAGGAATACTACCAGGATCCTAGACCAAAATACGAACCCAAACCAAAACCCAGATATGGTTGGTGAAACCGAAAGGAGTTCGCTAAACCCAACTCCGAGAAAAAAATAGTACGGTCTACCGAAACATAATCACGGTCAACCTGACACCTCAGCAGACAACTCGAAAGACCCAACGGTCGGCAAGACGTGGTGACAGTCGATGAAACACAACACGTTTGACCCGAATAACTCAACAGTCGAGTAGACATAATTGAAGTCATTCAAACTCGACCACAGTTAATACAACATCACAGTGGTCAACCGAGACCACTCAACAGTTGTCGAAACTCAACCAGAGTCAAGCGGAGAGCAAACAGTAGTCAAAGACACAACTGTGGTCGATGAGCATGACTACGGTCCACAAGGACCTCACAGTGGTCGATAAGACTCTCTAGCAGTCATCTAAGAATTGAAAAAGTATGATAGGACCCAACGACACATAACGGTTTGAAAACATGACAAAATACATTAAGTGATCGACCAGGGACCCCCTGGGGTCTAAACCATCCAAAACACGGTCAACCAGGAACATTCAACGGTCGACTAGAACTGCTGCAATCGACCGCATGAACAGGGGTTGACCGTCCTGATTAACCAAACCTACATTTTGGTCGACCATCACATCACCCACACGACCGGTCAATCGTACAACGAGCAAAGGTTGACCAAATAACGCCATGGCATAGTTGTCTGACGAAAAACACACTGTTTTTGCCTCAATTTTTGACTTTTAACGACAAATAAACCTGCATAGACTCCTACTCTACCAATATAAACTACAAATTTCTCTCGAATTCTATTTTTTCAACCTCGAATTCGAAGCCAAAAAATTCAAAACTTTAAAGGTTAAAAACGACGCTAGAAATCGATTTACCAACGAAACGCCTTTACGAAAGTCAGAGTACACGACGACATAAACACGAATCGAGTAGGGAAACATTGATGATTGCTCGCCGACTCCTCCCTCTCCCTTCCCTCTTTTCTCTTCCGCGAGTGGCCTTCTCCTTCAAAGGAGAAGGTCTCTTCTGTTAAATTAAAAATATATATTTTTATCAATTAAAATAATATTTTATATATATATATATATATATATATATATATATATATATATATATATTAATTAAATTAAATTCAAATTTTGATTCAAGACTCGTCTCAGTCGAAAAATAAATAAAAAACAATTGTTTAGTTAAAATAATATATTAAATTAATTTTCCCTATTAATTTACTGTTGGGAAATACCTATTTGGATCGTTTTGACTATTTGACCAAAAATTCACACGTGACCGCTACATGACAAAATATGTCAACTTTTCAATGTTTAACCAAAAATTATGTAAAAATTTACACGTGAAAATTTAAAATTATAAAACTCATGGATTTTACAGGTAGGCTGCTGTGGATGACTATCCGATAATGTTTTGTGTTGCACTGTTTTGCTGGTTCAGTAAATGTTATCCGTTAATTAATGCAAGGTTAATGATTATACTTATAAATCTATACTTAGATGGAATGTGCTGCACCACTAAAAAGTGAAAGCGTAAAAAACAATTTATAATATGCATGAACATAATGTTGACACTTGGATCTTATCTCTTTAGTTACATAGCTATAAATAGGGAGAGAGTTCACCGATTATGGGGGAAGGTAAGAAAAAAATTTCTCTTTTACGATAAATTGTAAGTAATGATACGTATGTTTTTGGCTTCAAAAGCTGCATCACGGTTTATAGTTAAATTTACATTTATATTTTTGAGGTGTTGTAAAGAGCTATTATTTAATTGTTTCAATATGATTATTGATATGTTACTATTCATGCATTAAGAAAGATAAAGAAAAATGAAAGAAAAATATAAGTAAAAAGGTTGTTGCAGCTGGGAAAGGATTGGCTGTCCCGTAAGAGGTGGACTAGAGGTTGCTTAAAATTTTCTCCCTGGACTATGCCACACAATTAGACTGGAAGCGAAAGAATAAAAGAAAGAAACATTTTGACATGTGCATGATTATATATATATATAAATTACTTGCTAGTTTTGTCATGCCCCAAAGGAGACCCGAGATAGAAAGGGGAACGATTCGACCCAAAAGGACCGAATTGTCCGACCTTCACTTAAATCCAATAAATAGCAGCAGAAAACTTTCATAAAGTAGTTAGAGATCAGACCCAAAATAAAGGTCCAGAAGCGACAATAATATAATCCAATTTAACAGAGTCTAGAACTAAGCAAAAATAACATAAAATAAAATTAGGGTACAAACCTCTCTAAAATAACTTTAGTCTCTTAAACAAGGTAGAAAAATAATTAAATTTGGGAAACTCCAATTTCTACTCTTGAGGTGGCAACATGAAACTTCTCTGATTATTTCATGAAAAATAAAGTCAGATTGGGATGAGTTGACTAAACTCAGTAGATATTTCTTTATATTCAATTTTTATTTTATACGAATCATGATTTATGTTTCAATTTCTTATTCTTCATGATTTAATATAAGAAATAACGAACAAAAATACACGACGGCGATATTCAGGCAACCGCAACAGCCATATAGATCCTGATCAGGTTTAGGGTTTTGCGCCCAGGGACACAACACATACAACTGTCTCATTACTATAGTTAACAATAACAGTTCAAAATGTAAATAAACATAACAAAATAAAGAGTGAATTATCAGGTTTAAATTAAAACAATATTAAACATTTTATATTTTAATGTATATTAAATATAAAATAACTCCTACCTCAAAACTTTGGTCAAACAATACCAAGTCCAACAAAAGAGCCCAACAGCAGAAAACTCCCAAAATTTCTAAGCGTTGGAACCTAGTTTCAATAATTTATAAAAAATTAGGATTTAATTTTAAACCCAATATGTAAAATTTTAGGTGTACAGCTTTAACTCAAATGGGGAATCTAATCCATTCGATAAACTTTACAATACTTAAGAACAACGCCTTGGATGTATGGCCCAACTGGAGGCCCAATTCTAGAGGCCCAATTTGACGACCCACTTTAAGGATCTGGTTCAGCCCAAAAGATTTGGCCCAAAAGGTTTTGCCTAAAGATTTGGTTCAACTGAACCACCTCTGGAGTTGCGGTCCAGAGTACCCCTGGCTTTCCACCATGTTACTTCGTTAATAGACAGGGTTCAGTAGTGTTCTGTCCTTGAACACTCTTGGTTGCACACGCAGCGACGATTTCTGGTGCGAAACAGTAACGGTTGGAGACCACTAATTCTCGAACCGGAACCTCACCTAAAATTTAGTCCCAAGTACAGTCTTTAACGATTTGGCAAAATCATTGTCGAAGTGTTGTTGGTTGATTGGAGTCGAGAACTCCATTTGACCTCAAGAAAACATATCAAAACTTTAGAATCTAACAGGTAAGACTCCATTCAAGATTTCTCAACATCATATTAACCCAAAATCTTCAAAAGGGTAAAGAATTGATTTTTACATACCTTGTAAAATCCTTGTATTGTCGAAGCCTCAATCAACCAATACGAACCCAAAAATTTAACCTTTTGGAAAATTCCATTCGTTAGAATATGTTTTGGGAAGAGACAGAATAAAAGGTAAAGGGAAAACTTGAACTTACCTATTGGAAAATAAACGATGAATTGTTTGAAAAACCAAGTCCTTTATCCAACCTTCGCGGGACAATGCTTTCCAAATTGTCAGCTATGTCAAGAAGAAGTCTTCCATTAACAAGATACCGAGGAGAAACCAAGAAATCAAACATTTGGGGATAACTTACCTCGGCTCAGATAACTTGCAAACCAAGAGGAACTAGACTCTTCTACACAACGAAGAAGAACTGATGGAGAGGGAGTTGGGATTTTGAACTAGAAAGAGTGGGGATAAACTTCCCCTCTTCAATCGCTGATATAGGGGAAGTTCTCCCCTGAATCTCGACCAGCATCGAGGAGAAGGAGGAGTTTAAATATATATATATATATATATTTTCAATTGGGTTAGTGTCACGACCCGAAGACGGGCCTAACAGAACCGCCGGGTCAGGCGACCCGATCCTCATAGAGAACCCGATCACCCAGCCCAAGGCGTGAGTTTTCGCGGAAGACTTATAATATTTAATTCGGCCCAAGATAATATGGGCCTAGGTCCGAGTAGGGATCACGAGAAGATAACAGTGCATAAATTAAAATGAAATCCAAGTACTGTGCAACAAATCCAAAACCAACTGTGTTTAAGGTTTACAGACCCAAATGGAAACATAAATGTCTTCACCAAATAACGATGAATCACTCAAGTAGAAATAATAAAACGCTTCAACTCCTGATCCTCAGCTACTCCTTGCCCTTACCTGAAGTTTTGGGGGAGGAGTCGTTTGGGGTGAGTGACTAACTCAGTAAAGTATGGCTATACTAAATGCACCTCATGCAAAACTGGTTTTGTACATTTTTCGAGAACAAGGTTATGTTTCATTCTGCCGTACATGGATTTTTAAAATCACTTTAAAACTCTTTATCATTTTACCAAACCGACCCAAGGGCCATCGATGAGGCTTTTATTAAAAATCTTGCTGTATACATAGACAACTATACCTCGTAAAATAGGCCATCATCGTTTTCCAATTTGAAAACGTCGTCAGTGAAAAGGGGTGGTCACTCATGGACTCACCTGCCACATAACATAGAAGAGATGGTCACCCGTCGATGACAACACCTTATGAGGCAGGAATAATGACGACGATCCGAAGATTCCGTACGTCACCCGAGTTGCCGGCGCACCTGGCTGCACGACACAACTCGTATAATCGTATAATCGTATAATCAAATAAAACGGATACAGTTGCTCGCTATATGTGGACTTAGGATAAACAAGTCTCAGCGATTGACAACCGTCTGATCCGTGGGACAAATCCTGGCCAGGTTTAGGGGCTTGCGACCCAAGGAGGCGTCATCACCCTCCCATACGAGGTTTACGACTTTCAGGAGTTTCAACCTGAGGACACGTCACCAATGCCCCACCTATATTTTTCGCACGTCAAACAATCAACCTTCACGCAGCAGAAGGTATCAAAGGGGATGGCGGATCCATCCCTCAACATGTGCACAATAAATCTCAAACCATGTACGGAATTAAACTTGAGAAAACATACTACTAATAAAAACGGACGTGCTGTCGAACAGTCCCCGTCATTTTCCAAGTGTGGTAGTCCACAAAATAATTATTTTGGAAAATAGGATAGGTTGCAATGTAACGCAAGAGGTATAGAAATCCCTACCTCGATGACGGTCTGCCTTACCGACCAGAGCAACCAGTTGCGCAAAAATCATATCTCTCGCTGAAATCATCCAAGCCTGGCAAATGTATAAACGTGAGAATATCATAATTAAATTCTAGGAAAATAAGCGAGGGTCCTATACAGAGTCCAACCAACGTGCAAAGAATTCCAATAAAGTTTCCAACTTTATCTAACAATATTTCTTAATCTCATAATCCAAATCCGAACACCTACACAGCTTTAAAAATCCAAAGTCTCATTCGTCAGAACATACATCATCTTTACGGCTATCAACAAAATTCATATTTATAACCATGTCTATCTTAAGCTCAACTAACAGAGCAACAGATTCCACGACATTATTAGCGTTGCATTCCAACTATAAAACAGAACTCAAATGCAGAATTTAGCAAATCTTAGTGCTCGAAATTAAATAGTCAGAATCCACTTTAATATCCAACAATACCAAATCTAATTAGGAACACCTACACAATTTCGGAATTTCAAATATGATTTCTTTAACGTCAATAGATCTCACTTTGACCAACATTGAACTTGAGACCAAAATTCAACTAATGCTTCTCAAATCACCAGTCTCCAATTTCAATCCAAATCCATAATTCAAAATAACAATCCAAGTTAGGATCTCCAAACCCTTAAACAACAAATAAAAACTATAACAAATAAAGTAATTATTCTCTACTCTTTCGACTTCAACATTTGGTATATTCCAAACACTTTAGCAAAGCAAAACCCACTCATTTTGATGTCATTATAAGCTGGAGTCCACCATTAATCAAAACTCACCCAAACATAGGTTAAACCAAGGCAAAACAAGATCTAATCCCCACATCAATTTATTCCCAACTCCCTTCCATCAAACAGAACTAGATTAATCAAGTATAATCCAAACAAAGAACAAAATTATTTTCAGCTCTTCACAATGGCTTACGGCAAATTAAACAAACCAGACTTTCAGCTCCAACATCAATTTTCAACGGGAAAAGATAGAATCCAAAAATCAAACTAAACAATCCAACTGAAAATTTATCTCCAACAAAACTGTATCACCGTTCTGTTCCACTCACCAAAATCAGAAGATGGACTCGGTTGGAGCTACCTTGTCGTCGCCGGAGGTTGTCCGTCCGGAATCCTTTAGATCGACCGCTATAAACCCACAACACAGATCAACGACATCACAAATCCAAACTTAACATCGGAATAAAACTCGGATCGAAAAATCTCACCCACTGAACAAATCGGAGTACGTCGCCGGAATCGAAAAACAGGTTCGGCCTCGGAGCTCCTGTCACCAAACCGAACTCGTCGCTGCCGGAGTCGGAAAAATGGGTTCGATTTTCAGAACTCCCGTCACGGATCCGAGATCGCCGCTCGCCGGAATCGGAAGGACACGCTCGGGTTGAGCAGTTCTATCGCCGGCGTCGCTCGGATCGGAAGCTCGCGGCCACCGGCGTCGTTCTTCGCCTACTCGGAAGTCGACCATTCGCGGCCAACGTCGTCGCAACGCCGTGGGTCGAGCGAACCTATCGATCACCGTCCTGTCGCTCAGAAGCCGCCCCACCTCGTCGGTCGGACGTCGTCGCGTCGCTGCCGTCCGTCGATTTCGCCTATCGGGATCGAGGTCTCTCCCTCCTTCGGTTTCTCTCTATCGGCAGGAGGCGTGATTTGGGGGAAGAGGGAAACTAGGTTTTCCTCTTCTCCCGATTCTACTATTTTTTTTTTATTACAACTTAAACCCTGAACTTTACTGGTTCAAGGGCTTTGGGCGGGATTTTTTTCCCCCTCATTCTCCCTCTTTATTTTTCATCTTCTCATACTCTTATTTCACTTATTCCAACTCATTTATTTCTTTTATCCAATAATTTTTTCTAATTCCTTTTCCATTAAAATAAATAAATGTATATACACAAATTTTATACATTACCCTTTTATATAGTCTATTCAAACTCACAATTTAATCATAACATCGTCTAACGACTTTATAGTTCCAATTTGACTGTCCAACTTCGTTCCTTAATTGAATTCTTTGTTCGGAAAATTCTAATTTCACCGACTTTGACCAATTGACCAAAATTGCATACGTGGCCGCTACACGACAATTCGGTCAACTTCAATGCCATGACCGATTTTCAACGCGAAAAATTTACACGTGGAATTTCTTATTTAAAAATTTCACAGCTTTTACAGTTAGGCCAAAAAGCCTAGGTGTTACAAGTTTTATACTCACAAAATAAACCTTAATGTAAGAGATTACTGTGATGAGAACACAAATATGGTTAGATCTGACGAAGCTATTGTTTGAAAATGCTTTCCAAAGATTAGGTATATGGCATGTGGCGATGATTAGTTTCAAGGGAAACTGAATTATTTAATGTTCATTATGTTAAGAAAGAGAATGTAAAGGAAATAAGTTATTAATATGTTCTGGAAAACAAAATTACGTTACAGGTTTGCCTCCGGTCGTGACACAATTTCATCTTCGCATGCAAACCCTAATTAACTTTAATGATTTTTGAGCTAGTGAATGTATTAATTATATAGCCAATGGATGATAGTAAGAATCACTCTAGTTGTGATGTGCTCGTTTACAATAAACAATAACACTCCATAATCCATAATACTATGATCTATTAACTGTAGAAAATATTTAAGTACTCTTTGCGATCCATAAAACCTAAAATTTTGATGTGCAGTTTCATTTTCATAGGCAAACCCTAGTGGATTATTGTAATGATATTTTTAGCTAGTGAATATAGTAATAAAGTATTCGATGGATGATGATCAATATCTACCTAGTTCAGACGTACTCGCTTAAAGTAAACTAGCACACTTCACAATCCATTGTACTATGATCTACAAATCCATAAGATGTTTATGTGGTCCATAAGAATTATCTCTGAAAGTAAAAACCAACAATTTCTACGTGAATTCTCAAATTGATTGTAACGATGGTTTTGGATAGTGAATCCATCACATTCCTAAACAAATATTTAAACAAATACTGAATAGAACGTAGGAATTCAAAGAAGACAAAGTAAATATAATAACCCACAGTCAATCACGTTCAATGAAAACTGCATGCATGCAACAGCCCGTCGGCAAAAGCCAATTTAAACTCAAACAACAAAACAAATTTGCAAAGTAATCAACTCAAAAGACACAGTCTTATCACCGCAGCACTGTGAGATAAATACGCTTATTAAGTACTTGCTCATGCAGTTTCACATATTTCCTACTTGTCATCCTCTTCATCAGAATCTGGCTCCGGCGCTGGCGCGTTCAGATCCAAGTTCAGACCGTCCCTTCTCAGAGATCGCTGGTTCTGCTCCGGGTTTCTTGTATTAACTAGCGAAACCCTGCTGGAAGACAACGGTGGGCGCTCAGGTGCTGACAACGACGTCGATGAGCGGCTGGTGTCTCCAATTTTTTTGGCCTTCTCTCTTCCACCATTGCCGGGGTTTAGTCTGGAAGAGACGGTGGTTGCTGCATTAAACAAAGACGCCGCTATGTCCTCCTGTCGGCGAGGGTCAATTGTCCTGATCATCCCGGTCCAGGTGTTGTCAGCCGGAGGTTCTCCGTCTGAAACTTTTGGCGGGGGGAATGCCCCGCGATAATCACGATCAGGATGGGAGCGCAGATGGCCGAAAAGAGCCTTCCAGGAATCGAAATACTTACCGCAGGTGGCGCAGCAAGGCTGCCGTTTCGGTGTATCTGTCAGTTGCCCTTTCCTTTTCATTTTCAGTCCGGTAGTATTCCCGGATGACGACATACCGTCGGAGTAGAACTCTCTATCTCGCTTCTTCCCCGTCCATTCCTGCGGCCATCTGACAACATTCGGCGGACTTCTTCCAGAAACTGGTTCCATCACGACTCCCTTGCCTTTATTTACTGGCCTATCTGGTACGGGCATAACTCTAGTCGGAAGGGGATGGGAAGGGGGAATCGTCGCCATTGGCATCGAAGATTTCATTGCTTCGGAGGCTGGCCTCGTTGGAGGACGAATATCTCCACTTTCAGAGGCATTGGAAGAAGAAAAAGACTCTTTGCCGCTACCTCCAGTGGAAGGAAGTGGGCGAGGCCTCTCGGGGCGGCGATCTTGCTCGGGGGAAGAATTCTCCGGCGAGCCATCTTTCTTCTCCATTTGGGCAGCAGATAAGAAGTCTACGAGAAACAAAGGGCCCGAAGCACTCAAGTTTTCTAGCGAAAGGGTTTGGTAAAAAGCATGCTGAGATTTTATACACTGGTCGGACATATCTAAACTTGACAGTTAATTTCCGTTTAACATGTTTTTTCTCAGGCAACGCGACCCCAGATAAATATCGAGCCTCATCGGATGGCTATACGATGTCGTGACGGAGAATCGGACGGATAAGATTATCACTTCACGAAACGTTGCATGGCATTATTGGGAAGATTGGCAACTGTAGTAAAATGGTTGCTGTAGGAACGAAAAGGCGGGAAATTAACTGCTGGACACGTATGATACTTATTTTTATAAAAAAAAATAATTACTTTGAAAAAATAAATAAATAAATTTGAAGATATAATGTTTCATTCTTTATGCATTGTAAAATTTATTAAAACTATAGTTTAGACAAAAACTGTTTTTCAAAAGAATAAAACGACAGGTCGTGATCATATTTGGATGAAGTCAATTGTTGTTCTTGTCGGAAAAAATTAGTGAACGAATAGTTTTTGGATTGCTTATTCAAACTCATCTCTAATTTGATCAAACCTTGAGATAACAAGGAGAAGTAAAGACTTTTCCTGAATCAGTGACAAAGCATGAACAAAGAAGGTCAACAAGAGATTGCCAACAAAAAAAGGATACTACATAAATGAGTATGTTATGATCACTGAAAGCGATGAACCCGAGTGCTATGAGGAAGCTATGGAGCATCCACAAAAAGAAGAATTGGTTGGATGCAATGCAAGATGAGATGATATCATTGCATGAGAATCACACATATGAACTGATTCAGCTTCTAAAGGGGCTAAAGGCACTAAAAAACAAATGGGTATACTGGCTCAAAACTGAAGACAAGAGTTCACAACCAAGGTATAAGGCATGACTGGTTGTGAAAGACTTTGATCAGAAAAAAGACATTGACTTCGAGGAATTTTTTTCACATGTTGTGAAAATGTCATCCATACGAGTGGTACTTGGATTTGCCTCAAGTTTGAACTGAGAGATCGAACAACTCGATGTTAAGACTGCCTTCTTGAATGGTGAACTAGAAGAAGAGATCTATATGGAGCAACCAGAAGGGTTTGTTGTTAAAGGAAATGAACATTTGGTATGTAGATTGAAGAAGAACTCGTATGGATTAAAGCAAGCGCCGCGAAAATGGTACAGGAATTTTGATTCCTTCATGATCAATCGAGGGTACATGAAAACTTCCTCAGACCATTGTGTGTTCGTGAAAAGATTCACGGACAGTACATCTATAATCCCCCTACTTTATGTCGACGACATGCTAATTGTGGGCCTAGATAAAGAAAAGATTGCTAAGTTAAATAAAGAAATTAGCAAGTCTTTTGCCATGAAAGACTTAGGACCAACAAAAATGATACTTGGGATGAGTATCACTCGTAATATGAAAAATGAAAAGTTATGGCTATCGTAGGAGAAATATATCAAGAAAATACTCAGTCAATTCTCTATAGATACGGCAAAGCCAATCAGTACTCCTCTTGCCAAACATTTCAAGCTTACTTCCGAACAAAGTCTTTTTACTGAAGAAGGAAAAATAGAAATGCAAAAAATTTTATATGCCTCTATAGTCAGCAACTTGATGTATGCTATGATTTGTACGAGACCTGATATTTCACATTCTATTGGAGTAGTCAGTCAATTTTTATCAAATCCAGGCAAAGAGCATTGGAATGCAGTGGAATGGAGGGGGAGCATATTCATAACAATCTAAGAGGCAAAAATCAGTTGCATTATCGACAACAAAAGCTGAGTTTATAGCAGCTACAGAGGCTTGCAAAGAAATTTTGTGGACACAAATTTTTTGACAGAGATTGGTCATAAACAAGAAAAATGCATCTTGTATTGTGACAGTCAAAGTGCTATTCATTTGAGCAAGAATCTAGCATTCATTCAATGTCAAAACACATAAATATTAAGTATCATTGGATACGAGATGTGTTGGACTCCAAACAAGTATATTTGGAGAAGATCCACACGGATGAAAATGGCTCAAACATAATAACAAAGATCTTACAAAATGACAAGCAAGAATTCTGTAAAAGATCAATTGGTCTAGACTTACCTTATCATAAATCGGAAGGGGGAGATTTGTTGGCTCCCTCTTCATGAGAGGAAGAGAAGTGAATGAAGAGAATTTGAAATTCTCTTCCTTTAGCTGCCCACATGCCAGCAACCCACGTTTTCTGCAATTTGCAGAAGACATTGGTCTTCTTTCATATTCTCTTCCCTATAAATAGGGAGGTATGCATAAGAGATTCATCATCCCAAAATTCAGCAGAAGAAGAAGAATAAGAGGGAGAGGGAGTGAGAAATAGAGAGGTTTCTAGAAGAATATTACAAATTCTATTTTTTATAGTGAGTTCTTACTGGACTTGGTCCCCGTGATTTTTTCCCAATTTGGTTTTCTACGTAAAATTATTGGTGTCCTATTTTCACTGTTATTTCTCTTACTTCTTGTGAGAAAAATATTATTGATATTTTTTGGATCACATCTGCTATCGTTTTCGTACCGGTTAGCGGTGTAATTATACTGTGTAAGTAAGCTTTGTCTAAGAGACTGTATTTAAGTGGGACCGTTTGTGACCCCTCTAGTCTTTCTTGAGAACTTACTTGGAAAGAAAAATTTTGTCTAAGGAGATTGCTAAGAGCATTGTTTCCTGAGAATTGTCTTTATCAATATTATCCACGTTTTTTTTAATTCTTCACATTATTCGTATTTTTTCTTGAGAGTCACGTGAACAACCCACTAAGAATCAATGAAGATATTGTAAGGATGAAGCAATGAAAATACTTGTGTTTTGACTAACAACCAAGATTTAGCATTTGAAGTTTGAATATGGAAGGCGATTACATTAACCGAGTCTATTTATTAACATGTAAATCTTGAGATTTCCAACGTTAATGGGTTGGTGATAATTTTTTTCTCCCCTTAAAAAAAGCAAAGTTTGTTGGAGCATCTTTATATGGTTTTAAAATCTGCCCACTATTGACAAAAATAGCCATTCAGTAAAATTCAAAACCTACCAACTTTGAACCATGACTTATGCAGTGACGATCAAATTAAACCACGTCGTTTTACTTTTTCAGCCAGTGATATATATATATATATATATACCTAGGCTCAGCGGGCCGCGAGGCGCGAACCATCTCTCTCTCGCAGATCTCAAAAACTCGATGGCAATGGCGACGTCGCCTCATTCTCTTCTCCTCCAAAACCCAAATCTTCTTAGAAAAGCTAATCCCTCTCTCCACCTCAATGCCTTTCCTTGCAGTTCCTCCCGTTCAAAACTCTCAACTGATCGATTCTCCATCTCATGCACAGCTTCAACGTCTTCGTCAACGGTAGCCCAGAATATTCCCTCAGTTCAATCACAGGACCGTGTCTTCAACTTTGCTGCCGGTCCGGCTACCTTACCGGAGACCGTGCTCAAGAAAGCTCAATCGGAGCTTTACAACTGGCGCGGATCTGGAATGAGCGTCATGGAAATGAGCCACAGAGGCAAAGAATTCCTATCCATAATTCAAAAGGCCGAATCTGATCTCCGAAATCTTCTTAATATTCCATCCAATTATGAGGTTTTGTTCTTGCAAGGAGGCGCCACCACACAATTCGCCGCGATCCCGCTGAATCTCTGCAACCCCAATGACGCCGTCGATTATATCGTCACAGGATCTTGGGGTGATAAGGCCTTCAAAGAAGCTCAGAAATATTGTAAACCTAAAGTTGTATGGTCTGGTAAATCTGAGAAATACACAAAAATTCCTTCATTCCCTAATGTAGAACAGAGCCCTGATGCGAAATACTTGCACATTTGCGCGAACGAGACCATTCATGGAGTTGAATTCAAGGATTACCCTACTCCAAAAAACCAAAACAGTCTCTTGATAGCTGATATGTCCTCCAATTTCTGCTCGAAGCCTGTTGATGTTTCGAAATTCGGACTGATATACGCAGGGGCACAGAAGAACGTGGGACCTTCTGGAGTAACCATTGTTATTGTCAGAAAAGATCTGATAGGAAACGCACGGGAAACTACTCCGGTCATGCTAGACTACAAGATCCAGGCAGAAAACAATTCATTATACAACACCCCTCCCTGCTATGGAATTTACATGTGTGGATTAGTGTTTGAGAATTTAGTGGAGCAAGGAGGGCTGAAGGAGGTGGAGAATAAGAACAAGAAGAAAGCAGAAATTCTGTACAATGCGATCGACGAGAGCAATGGGTTTTACAGGTGCCCGGTGGAGAAGACGGTAAGGTCACTGATGAATGTTCCATTTACATTGGAGAAATCAGAATTGGAAGGGGAGTTTGTGAAAGAAGCAGCGAAAGAGAAGATGGTTCAGCTGAAAGGGCATAGGTCGGTGGGAGGAATGAGAGCTTCGATCTACAATGCAATGCCAGTGGCAGGAGTGGAAAAGTTGGTTGATTTCATGAAGGATTTTCAGGCAAGACATGGGTGAATGATGGATGTTCGGCTCTGTGATTCAGGGTACTCTGTTTTTGAATCTGGCTTTCCTTCTGTGTTTTTGTTCCCCCTTTCCAATGGAGTTGCTCTATGCTGAAATGAGGTCTTTTGATTGAGATGCAATAATTTAGAGTAAATGTAAGTAATTCTAGTGCATGATAGAGGCCGAGGGTAAGAAATCATAGAAAAATGTCCCTCCTTGCTTAAATCCCCGTTTATAACAAATTCAATCAATCATACCTCCTTTCCACACCCCCCCACCCACTCCCACTGCTTGTATTATTATTTTAATTTAAACTAAGTCAACTCTCAAGCAAATACTCTTAACCTCCTTCCTGCCATCACAAAAATGTCACCAACCAAATTAATCCTAAACACAGGATTAACCATGATTGAAACAACAATCAATGAAGCATTGATATTCTAAAGGATCATTGCTTTCTTGTAGGAGTAATTGTTTGTATACCTTCTATATAATGCTTCATCACAATGAAATCATGGGATGGGACTTTCTTTGAATTTTCTCATCACAAAAGTGTGGAACAAAGAAGACGATGACTAAGAGGTTGCATGTCCAAAATAAATCGAATGAGAAAAATGAAAAATACCGAAGCTTCGCTGGCGTAAACCAAAATTCAGAAGATTTGCTCTCCCTCGTTTGATTTTCGATGTACATCTTCGCTTCTTGATGGTAGGTTTCTCTTCTTGTCATCCTAGACAATTGCATGAAACAATGATTAAGCTGAATTTACTCTCATCACGTGTCTACAGACAAGCAACTTATACTGCTCCAGCAGAATCGGAATTTTATAAGATCTTCTGCCCACAATAAAAACTCTGCGTGAGCCATCATCTTCTTTATGTCATGCAAATGAGAATCTTGAGAAAAGGGATCGAGTAGGTCCCGCAGAATCGCCTGAGGGGCTAGGTGGAACATCAGTTGCGGCACGAAAGGCTTGTTGACACTTTTGTATCTACATTGACAAATAAACTGCTACACTTAGACAAAAACTCGCTCAATAAATTATGGTAGTTTGCAAAAATTTCAATAATAAAATCAAATTGACAAGATGGATCAATTCTGCCCAAACAACCCATGCCATTGCTAAGTGCAGTTTCATGCTGTAAATGCACTGCACACGTAATGAATAACCTATTAGTAATATGAAAACGACAGTATCTTGACACCCACAATATACTATGTGAGCTCAAATTCCCCCGTGGCCACAATGATGCAGTATATGGAAAAAAAGTGTTTATCGACAGTACCAGATCGTCTGTAAGGATTGAAATAAAAGAGAATGTAAATATCACCTCTTCAGGACTAAATTGAAGGAGCATCCCAACCACAGGTAGTAGAGCTTCCACCTCGCCTGTTCGTTCACAGCAATATAAAAATAGGACACGAAAAACCATAATCAGATTTGCATTTGCATCTAATGACAAATAAGGAAAAACAATTAGAGGATAAGAGAATTATTTCGCATAGACCTGTTTGAAGAAGTTTCAAGACAACATTCTTAAGATATGTCATGTCCACCCCTTCCCTCTTCTGCATTCTTTCCATGTTACGAAACTCTTCCTTCAACATGGCTTGCTATTGGTAACACATCAATAATGGAAAAAAAAAAAAAAAAAAGAAGTCATCTTCGCAGTTCAAAACTCATTAGCAATACAGCAAATCTTATTGATGATCACCTGGTGACTACCAACCACAAATTATTATCTCCAACATACAAACAAATTTTGTTGGCCTCGCCCACACCTTTTGATTATTTTTTTTATGGAAACTCATCACTTTATTTATCTGCTACTCAACTTTCTGGAACTCTATAGATGTACATCTTTCAACATAAACACTAATAGGAAAAACATAAATCCATGGCTCTTTGTACCTGTTGACTATGAAGACGATTCTCACGTTCAAGCTCCTCAATTTCTTCCTAAATTATAGAATATGTTAAATTGCTGTAAAGTGCACGAAGATTGATGATACATAGATTATTTATATTAAAATATTATACTTGAAGAGCTAAAATGTGCCGCTGTGACTGAGCTAGTTCTTCTTCTCTCTGAGCTTGTTGCCTCGCTAAAATCTGAATACGAAATCACTTGTCACGTATACATAATGCAAGAAAAAAAATACTAAGAATTCACGAGTTTCTAGTATTTAAAATTTCTATGTAGTAAGAAATTGAAGATATTGATATTGACATATATTTCTGAATGTTAATGGATTTTAGAAAATTTGATTAGACACAGAACTATTACTTGAGGAGCCCAGTAAAAGCTAATATGAAAATGGAATAACACTGGGAGTTCAACAATAAGTAAGGAAGAATAAATCAAGCAAGTTTTTGTGGCGTGGTATTGAGATATGTAAGAAAAATTTATCTTATTAATCGGAAGAGGAGAACATGCTATTAGTCTCTGGCGACTACAGGATAAAGGATTTGAAGTGATTTAATACCGGTTTCTAGGCAAGTAGTTGTAGAGATCTGCAAGTAACCACAGGGGTTTATGGAGTTCCGTGGTGGCTTTTAAATTTGGGGAGATGATCCTACAGGTCTAGTGAGATCAAGCAGGACACTTTTTTTTCTAGTTTTTTATGCAATTTTCTTTTAGGACTCTGACTATGTTATGAAGAAAACAAAAAAATTAAATAGATAGATAATAACAGATTTTTTTGGAGAGATCTATAACTCTCCCTTACAATACAGTTCTTAATCTCTCCACAATCCTTACACGCTAACTCCCCCTTCAATAAATATCTCCTACAAATTCTAAAAGACATTCATTTAAAAATGACACTCTTTCATCTCACCACAATTATTTCCAAACTATGCTCCTTCCTCCAATATTACATACATTCTGTACTTTCCTATTTCTTTTCTTCTAGAATAAGTGAACTTCACCATAGGTCTATCGGTCTGTTGCAAAGTTAGCTGCGATCGACGACAAGCTTTACATTATGTTAGAAAAGCTGGAGCAACTATCCCTTTGAGAAGAAGGATCGCATTAAGTAAATGCGGGACCCATTTTTTATCCTCACTCTGATCATCTTGTGGTACAACAAAAGATCAGAGGTTCATTAAGCAAAACAGAGGCTACAAGTCCACCAAGAAATCATTCGCATTGGTTCAATTTCGTTGGTATCCTGAGCATTCTCCCATCTGTGGGCGGATCTGGGGCCCAAAAATCAAAGTGGAATTTGTAGTTTCCGATAGGAAGCTCGAATTCATCCAACAAAGAGGCAATGCTAGAACTCATTCTTCAACAATTGTCATCAACGATCAGCGAGGAAAAACCACGAAGGAGTCATGGTGAGGGGCTGAGCTTCAAGAGGCTCAAGATGTCAAGATTCATTTTATCAATTCCTGATGGCAGGATATGGGACTGCTCGGTGAAGAATCATAAGCATTGGTCCAAGGTCTTGGATGCTCCTCTGGTCGCATTAGGGAACAAGTTGAAGGAAGAAGATCCTTCAACAACTTTTAGTCAATAATTAGGTTTGCCTTTTGTTTCCAACATCATGGGCATGACCACTCATCATATGGCCCCTTTTTTCAGCAAAAGGACAAGATGGAATTCCAATAGCGAGGCTCCTTCAAAATTGGAAGCAGGTAGCATTCATCCTTTGAAAGGGCTAGTGGAGAAAAAGGGTCTTTCGGATGTTGATTATCCAAAGTTCTTCATTTCGTTTCTAATAAAGACTTCAAAAAATGGCAGATTTTATGCATTTCAGAAGTGGAAAAATTGAGTGAAATCTCTCCTCTATTTTCATTTTGAAGGATGAGGACATGTAGTGATTTTCTTCCTTCCTCAATAATGATGAGAAGAACAGAATCTAAATTGATTCAATGGTCAGGATCCTAGAAAGAAAGAAGGGTTCTCGATGAAGTCTTTCTGTTTCAATATCATAGCAAGAGTGTCAGAGCTAGGGTGGAAAATAGTGTGGAAGAGTTACCCCCCGCCCTAGTGCAGTTTACTTATCTTGGGCCATATGTCAAAAGTGATTTTCACTAAGGACACTCTTCGTAATAGATGTGTTATGTGTTGAAAGAAGTAAAGGATTTGAATCATCTTCTTCTAAATTGCGATGTGGCCTCCTGTTACTAGAATCAGGCGTTTGGATGAGTAGGCATCTCTTTGATGATCCTAATTCTGCTCAAAAGCTCAGTAAAATGAAGGGAGGCAAGGGATGGGGACAAAAAAGGGTGAAAACGCTAGGGACGTTTTTCTTGTTTAGGTATCTATGGCACAAGAGAAAGAATAATACTTAAGGATGAAAGAACTAAATTTGTGGCTTTGTAGCTGAATACAAGTAGGTATAGATTTCCAAAAAAAAAAATCTTTTATTGTACCTCTGTCCTTGCATACATCACCAATAGACTTTTATTCATTGATAATAAAAGGACCCAAAAAACTATAGACGGTGCTTATGAGCAGGAAAAAATTACTCTTGGTATCTACAACTAGTAGTTACTCTTGGTGTCTACAAGAATATGTGCAGGAAGTTTCCTTCTGGACTCACTCCCATATCATTAGTAGACAATAACAAATATCAACGCCAAGGATGAGATTAGTGGACATCAACTCCATGCATGAGAATCAAATCATAAGCCTCAATATTTAGTCTTGGATTGTCAAACTTAAAGTTTCATTGAAAGTGAAAATTTCAAATATTCTTTAGAATTACAAAATACTACATATAATGACTTAATCTTTAGTGCGATTCAGATATTGAACTTGGGGTACTAAAACATCTATCCCCAACTTAAGCCCTTGGTCCCCGCTCCATGATTAATGATCCCACAATTCTTTCTCGTGTTCAACCACATATCCCACCATTTCTATCAATGATCAGCCTCAATAATGAAGCATATTCTTGACATGATTGCCTTTAATATTATGTCACACCAAGGGAGTTCATCCAAAGTGCTAGCTTGAAGTCAACTCTTGAGCTCAACGAATTCATCTATTAATAGGAATCTCGAGTATTTCTGATTTGAGAATGAAGATACAAAATGAATTCCTACTCCCCATATTTCAATAAATCTGACCTCAATTTTAATTTCAACCATCAAGGATACTTGTTGGAGCAAAGAGAAAAATAATAAGTCCTCTGGTTGAAGTTTCATTTCAGTGAATTGATTTTCCTAACTTAGAAAGGCAATTCTATCCCATTTTTGTAAAAGGTAGTAAAGAATATTGCTACATTATGACAGAAACTGCTTCCGATAGATGCAAATCAATCAAGAAACCAGAACAATAAATGCTTTAGACCCATCAGATAATTCTAGCAAAATTTCAAATTTAAATCAGTAGGTTATGCTTAAAAATGTATTAGACATCCATTTGGACACTGACATTTCAACTTAAAAAATTGACAGATGAATTGTGTTACAAATAGAAATATAATAGTTCTGAAAAATATCTATATAAGAAAAGAGGTTTATGAGAAAACGATGAGTACCAGAATTTGCTGTTCAGCTGCAGAGGTGCTAAAATTTGATACATCCTGCTTTTGCAGAGCTAACCATGACAATGTCAAATGAAAGAATTAGATACAGTTTTAGCAACGTCCAAGTTTATGCAACATGATCACATAAAGACACCGTACCTGCATTCTTACTACTTTGATCCACCTGCATGATCACACAATTAGGCCCAGCTTCATAATTATGCAAAAGCATACTATTGGAAACTTAGAAGCATCAAGCCAGGTTTTAGAGATTTCAAAACAATGAAAAATATACATACAAGTCGTGGTTCCAGAGATTGATGAAGATTCTCATTATCTTCTAAAAGTTTGGCGATTTCTCTATCCTTTTCCTCAATCATTCTATCCGCGAGATCACGGAATGAATGATGCTCTTCCTACAAGTTTTCAGCCACAGTATTATGTAAAAATGCAAACTAAGAACAACGAAAGCAATAAAAAGATATAAAATATTATGTACCTTCATCCTCAAGTATCGTTGTTTAAGCTCCTCCAATTCTTTTTGACAGTCTTGCCCAGTTGATGCTTCCTTTTGAGCTTTTAGAGTATCATATCTAACTGCAAATAATATTCCACATTAGGCTTTTACGCAGTTGAGTTTCTCAAAGCAAGGACAAGGAAAGAACAAAATTCAGATTTGAAAACAATACTCCGCCATGTTTCTTCCACATTTTGAAGGTTCACTTCCCAAACTTCTTTTTCTGACTGAAGACGAGCATTGGCAGAATGTAGATTTGATTCTAAGATTTTGATTTTATTTTTGGCATCATTAAGAATTGAATCTCTGCAATAAATGGTGCAAAAAAGTTTTAAGATAAATCTCAAATTCAAACAAGGTCACATAAAAAAGAAACGAAATATTAAGGGAAACCCTCCTTTAGTATGCAAATATGCCGCTTAACTAGTCCTGGAGGTATGTACAACAAATGACCAATGACCACAAAAAGTAAACACACCTTAAAGGAAAGCATTCACTGTTCTACGGATTAGGATTAATCAGGACACTAAATGGAGTGCTTTCTAATTTATATCATATTTGCACACCCAATCCACTCACATATGTCACATTAGAAAACTTCTAATACTTTCCAGTATAATTTCTACAGGAGATTATCCCAAATTCTAACTAAGAAAACGAAATTGTAACAAAACGCAAGAAATACATGTACTAGTAATATTACCTGTCTGTTAGTTCTTTATTGTGATTTGCTAATGCATTCTTAAGATCTAATAGGACCTGATCCTTCTCTGCCAATGCCAACGATAATTCCTTTTCAGCCTCCTATATACCAAGAAAACATGTATTAAGTTTAGATTTAACATATGACTGTCTCAGTAATATTTTTCCCCAGCACTTATTTAGAAAAGGGGTTGGACGACAATGTAGAAAAGTACAGCACCTCTAATGTTTCCTCAAGCATTTTAATTTGCTCAGAGTCAACAGCTGCAGCTAGCTCTGCCTCCTTCTTCTGCAGAAGTGCATGAGCACGAACCTTGTATGATGAAAATTCTTTTTCGAGGCATTTTACCTACAAAATATAAAGTTACCAAAAGAATAGTAAGGTGATTTCTAAAATATTCCCCGTTAACGGAGTCTAAGTTTGAAAGAGATCATGAAATCTAACATAGTTTTGGAATCATAAATAAATTCAAGTTCAAGAAGAGAAAATAAGGAATAAATCCCACAAAGACAATAACAAGTGTCACTGAAACCTTTGATATTTCTCAATATATTTACTGCTAGACCCCAAACCCTCAGCACTTTGCAGCTCACTCTCTCAAGCCCCATCATGGAATACCCATGGTACTTGCTTGGACTCACACAGGACACCTGCAGCCCCAAACTCACTCCAAGTAATAACTTCCACCAATTGTGTGGAAGGTGTTTCCAGAATGAAGCTCTAATTCCCAAGGTTAAATCACAAAATTATAATGGCTTAAAGGCAGTTTGTTTTCCCTTTTTAGCTTTCAATACAGAAAAAATCAAACCACTCTTCACTTGCAAAGGAAAAAAACCAAATGCAACTTTGAAATATGATTGGGTTTGGTTGTTTTCTGGTCAAGTTTTGCTTACTCCTCAACCACGATACGCAATAAATGATACTTTACCAACAATCTCTAAAGTTTATGCTACTCGGTTAAGGTTAATTTAATCGTTTATAAATTTTTTATATGTGTCTCTCATGTATGCTAATTTCTTTTATTGGTTCTCATACATGAAAATTTTAATTTTTGAATAAGGTAATTCAACAATGCATGACTTCGAACTCAAGATCTCCTATCTAAGACACTGTATCTCCAGCATCAGCAGAAATATTTAAATAATTCAATTAACTTCATCCTTAAAATGTTAAATTGTTTAAGATTATTGGTAATTTATCGATACATAAGTATAATATAAATTTTCCCCTCAATAACCATTAAGTGAATATGTAAAGCTAGACTATCATACTGACAACAACTATCTCTCTTTCCATTTACCATTTGGTATCCGAGCTCGTAAGATACTAAGTTAAGACATATTAATGCATTTCAAACCATTACATATATACTAAAACTAATACTATGCAGATGTTATATATGCTTCCAAGCCCTATAGTCGTCTAGCTGATGGAAATAAATTTTTTTACTCTTATTTGTTTATTTACCTAAAAAAACGTAAAAGGAGAAAGAAATGGTTTGATACCTCCTCTTTGAACACCGAGAGTTCAGCATCTTTGGCACTGAGGATCCTGTTTTGGGCAGAAATTTCTGATTCCAGCTGACCTTTACAATACCAAAGCAATATTTATATATAGATTTAGCCTATTTTATGTCATTCTATAAAATTTGTTATAAGCCTAGATTTATACTTCTTGTCTTAGCTGCTTCAATTTCAGCACGTATGTAGTTACTCTCAGCAATTTCCAACTTCATTTTGATTCCCTGCAAGGAAGCCTCCAGGCTCTCTTTTTCCTTCTCCTATTGCATTACAGGTTTAAGAATTAAATAACTGACACTTAAACCATCTAAAGAGCTAAATTCAACACAAATGGCATAACTAGAACCATACAAAAAAAATATTGATCTCTAGCAAAAAAGTCAATCCAGGGTGGGACTGGAGCTTCAATAATTTTTAGCATAAATGACATAAATGCAAGCATATCAATTATTAAATTTTTCCACTGTAGCTGGATCTACATGGTCACTGGAAGCGTCTTAATAGATGAAAGCATATTCTCACAGAACAATCAAATTTAAGATAGCCTAATATGGAACCAAATCATTCAATGTAAGATAGTAATAAACTTTACAAGAAAATCTTCTCCGTGAGATAACTTATTCAATGCTTGCAAAAGTGGAATGCTGAAAATTTTATTACTATTTGAAAGTTCAAACTGTACGTGTTCATGTCTCAGGAGCGCAGCCTCCCCCTTAACAGTTTCCACTGCGGCTCTAAGTCGGGCTGCCTCCCCAGTTGAAGCTGCATCCATCTCTGCAATCTTTGTTTCTTTCTCTGCAATTAATGCCTGGAAAATTCTCACTTTTCAGATATCTTGCACCATAAATGGTTATTATGAAGTTAACTAAAAGATGAAACAATACATATTGTAAAACCTAATGGATTCGGATGCATTTTGACTTCCCCACTAGAATTTTTGCTCTTGATTATATTGATTAACTAAATTTGTTGGTCTTCACCAAAAAAAAGTCATGAGAATAGTTCATTGAAAATGGACCGCCACATGGCTTCAATAATCAAGGATTAAATAGAAATTCCAAGAACCACACTTACCTGGAGTCCAGAAATAATTTCACCAGCTTTACTCCTGTCAGATAAAGCATCAGCAAGTTGAGCTTCCAAATTTTCCAAACTCTGGAAAGAGAAGAGAAAGATGAGAAGCAGAAAGGAAATTCTAGAAGATTTAACAGCCAAAGTACTCAGAGAGGGAAGTCTCACATATTTAAGCAATAATAATATTTTACCTTCTGATGTTTAGCTGAGAGTTCAGCCAATGAAGCTTGCCTTCTTTCCTCCGCTGCTTGAAGGGAATTTTGCAAATCTTCCAGCATCTAAAACACAGTCAATGTGATTTAATGTAATGTAGATACTTCTTTTTTAATATAATAATAATGAAAATACATAAAAACGTTATAAATCAGTTGAATACGTGGAAGCAAAAATGCAATAATTATGTATACTTGAACATCATATAGGAAAATGTGTCGAAAGGATCTTTGAATAATTGAGCCAAAAAAAAAACAAAATAAAGATGCTTGGATGGGATTTTTCCCCCTAGTTTTAATATTTTATCAAAATGTTTTGTGCTAAGCATAACATATACTCTCGTGCATAATGTGGAGGAGGGAGGATCTGAAGTGAAGATGAATTCTAAGTACGATTCTGTTGTTAGCATCATTTAACCGAAGTTAAAAATGAAGATGAGATCATATAAGATAAATTATTTTGTTTTACATATTTTCTGATCAAATCACCATTCCTTAGTCAGAAGTCAAAATCAAGGATAAGAACAACTATTAATACCTGGTCCTTCTCCAAAAGCGACTGCTGCATCCTCTCAAGAGCATTTTCTTTAGGTTGCAATGAATTTCGCAGTTCCTCTATATTGTCTCGGAGCCTGATGCCAGTGTTATTATCATATATAAGAAAATAAAGAACAGATTTACAATTTGAGATCCTAATAAGATTTCCATGCTAATATTCTCCATTTGGAAACATGGAAGGTGATTTTGATTGGATAGAAGGAAACTAAAAATTAATATTCCATTACATCCCGTCATGGGAACAATGGCAATAAAAAAAAGTACTGTTACAGTCACACTTTCTTAGTTACCCTAGTAAGATGGGAAAAATACTTTTCCTACTTGATTAAAGGCATTAACTCATTTGTTATCCTGCTCCATCTTGAAAGTTATAAATTTTATCCTCCAACAACAGAATTGAATAATATGAATTTAACTAAATAAATCTTGATACCAACAAAAAAAGGGAGGGAAAAGTAACTATAGAGCATGTTATAAATTTCTAAAGAACAACAGGCTGCATAAGCTATAAACTGCTGCACACCATAAGAAAAAAATAGCAAAATTGTTACTTGTTATTGGCACTTCGTAATTGTTGTCTCTCTGCATCAATTGCTTTCAATGCATCATTAGCCTGCTGCCGGGTTCGCTCTAGCTCTTGTTGCAATGTAGCCTGCTGGGATACTGCACGCTCTGATGTTTCACTAACCTCTCGAAACCGAACCTCAAGGTCATCTTTTTCCTAAATAGTCTCAGACAAACTAGGATCTTAATATCTCAGCAAACATAGTCATTGCACTAATGATGTTTGCACCGTGTATGAAAACAAGTTTAAAACACCCTTTTACAAGCCCCCTTTTACATGCCCATCCCTAAAGCCTAGCGAAAATGGATGCAACTTATTTATTGAAAAAACCATCCTACCAAAAGGAAGGACATATTGTGCTTATGTAAATTTCTTACCAAATAAAAGGAGGATTAAACTACATGTAAGAAGTAATTTCAAAAAGAAGCATGGAAAATCTCTAAACTGACTCCAGTCTTAATGTTAAAGTCCAACCATCCTTAAAGATACGTAGAGAAATTCAAACCAGATAACAAAGGAGTTCCAAACTTATAACAAATATGATAAACAACATGGAGCAACATAATGTAATAAGGTCAGGAACTAAGTAAAATAGCCATAACTACCTTCTGAATATCTTGAATCCTCTGTTTTGCACGCTTGTGAAGCCTGCTAAATTTTGAATCAAGTTCTGAGTATTTTTCTTCACGTTCTTTTATTTCTTGGTCCAGTTTCTGTTTAGCTGCAGAAAAAAAACAGATCCATGTTTAGATCAAGAAAAAATGACTTAGAATAACCTCCAAGACTACAATGAGCAAGCAAGCACTATACTATTATTATTCATGAAAAAAATGTATACTCCAAAGAGAATAATTATTCAGTGGGCTAGCCAGAGGTAAATCGATCCTCCTCAAAACGTCAGATCCTGGGCTTCCAATTTAACAGGAAAAAACCTGTAATCAGAAGTTCAACATATTCCTTCCAGGCAATGTCGAAAAAAGTAAGACTTTGCATCCTCATCCACCAATTGCAATATCTAAAAATTTAATTGGCTAATTTATAGGGTTTGCAAAACGAATGTATTGTTTTTTTGGTGCTGAGCAAAATTTGAATCAACCAAAACGAAATTATTATTATGCACACAAAAACAAGTATGAATACTTGTATAAAGGTAAAACCAGACCTTCTGCAAGCTTTATAGAAAGCTCTAGCGCTCTTGCATCCGCTTCTGAGTGTGCCATTTGAAGATGTTTTAAGGCTTCCTCGGCTGCACCTCGAGTTTGTTTTTCTTCAATAATTTCTTTGTGCAAGGATTCCACTTTTTCGTGCAGTGATTTCACAACAGCAGATACCTCACCTTCATGTTCACTTGCAACACCTTGTTTCGGCAACTTTTGTACACTTTCTAGCTGAGATTTCAAGAATTCATTCTGCGATCTTAAGTCAAAAATTATTTGTACAAGCTGATCATGGTCATCAGGACATTGATTTCCATCAGTTAACTCATTGTCCGTGGCCATCTTTCCATTATTTTCATGGTACGAGCCAGTTTTCGAAGTGTTTTCCATTTTCCCTTCGGGAGGTGCATCAATACCACCTCCCTCTGATGACATTTTCCTCCCAGTGATTACACAGTTTCGTTCACATGTATAGCGTAGCCTTCTTTAGCAGTCTGGCGTCTAAGTCTTCTCCTTTCCTACAAAAATTTAGAAATTTATAATAAACTATTGAACGAAAGAAGAGATGTATGAGACAACGTGAACAAATAAAGTATTAAGACAATGTCGCCTGGGCAAGAGAGGTGCAAGAAATTTATGCCAGAATTCTAAGTCTTCACTACAATTCAAATAAACATACGTTAATACGCTGATAGTACCCAAATAAGAGCTAATCCAGGCAATTTCAACGTCATTGAATTTAACAAAGTAAGCCTCGGAAATCCTTCACCGCCAATTACATCTTTCAAAAGATAATATAAGTCCACGATATCCCAATGACAATTGATTTCACATGGAATTCAAATATGAAGATTTTCCAGGTATGGTGACTATCATACCTCAATTAGATTGGAAATGGCGGCCGTAGATCTATCATCTCGAAACAGAAGGATTTGCAATTATATATCGTCTGCAGAAGAGGAGAGCTTGGAAGAGTCAGTAGAAAATATAGGCGGACTTGAAGGGATGGATCTCATACACAGTCCTGCCGAACGCCATTTCTTAGCGATATGAAACCTTCAGCTCAGAGCATAGGCATTCCATCGATCAGGAGGACTCAGCTACTCTGGGGAAATACGAATATTATTAGGGGCATTTCAGCAATCACATAAATTTCGGGGATGCTTAGCAAAAGAGAATAAAATAATTAACATGGGGGCACAAATCTTTTATAATTTAAGAAATTAACAAAACAATTACTGTACTAGTAAATCAATAACAAGTTAGTTATTGTACAATTTTCAGTAACAATTTAAACACCGAAGTATAGAAAATAGACGATACAAATATCATTGTTACCTGTTGAGAGAAACATTACCGCAAAAACGATGTCGAAACATATTCTCTGCAATTCTAATTCTATATCAGTTTTATACTAAAATAATAATAATTGAAGCAATCTTACCGTGAAGATGATGTCATGAAGCTCCGGCATGGTCTTCTCGTCATCGAAAACAATTCCTACGTTTTCAGTTTTTCGAAAACACTGTCATACATTGGCATGATTCACTCCTCCTCTCAATTTCACCTATCCAGTTCTCATCATCATCTTCTCTTTCCTCTTTCTAGTTCGTCGTTGTCGTTCAGTGCTCATCACCAATGTCTTACTTTTAGTAGAGGAAAATAATATTTCTGCTATGGAAAGTAATATTTCCACATGCAAAACGTTGTCTTTCCGTAGTGGAAAGTAATAGTTTTGTGTGCAAAAAGTAATCTTTTAAATCTATTTAATAGAAAGACAACATTCTGTCACAGAAATATAACGTTCTGCCCCGAAACGATAACATTTTTTAACGAAAAATATAACTGCAATGTTTGCTCTTTTCATTTCACATAGTTCATTATTTAAGTTGTTAGCAAAAATTGTTTAGTGGTTGATTTGTCATTGACCTCATAATACAGTGGTTCTTTTGTTAATTTCTGTAAAAATATAAGAGAATGGAGAGAAAACTCTAACTCATTTTATTTCATTTAAAATAATGATATATATACACAAGAGGGCATTTGTAATATCCTGAATTTTTATATCAAAATTTAAAATTGATAATTGAAAAATAATTGAAGATAGTCGAATAAATTATCGGGATATTACTTAATGACGTAAATGAACAAGTTTTGGTTAGACTCGATCCCAAAATAATTAGAAGTCAGTTTTAATTCAAATATTAATTGAATTTAATTAACGTTATATGGGGGATTTAATTAAAGTTTATATGGGGGGTTTAACTTAAAGGAAATGGTTTAAGTTAATTGGAAAACCAATTAACTTAAACCAATTACCTTAATGGCCTTCGGCCATTTCCGTCATTTGAGAGAGAGAGAGAGAGAGAGAGAGAGAGAAGTGAAGGGCAGAGAGGGAGCGGGAGATCGGGACGAGAGAGGGGGAGGCGACAGACGACGATCTCCGGCGACGAAGCGACGTTCGACGAGCGAACAGTGGCCGGCGATGAGGCGGGCTACTATGTTGACTGTGGGCTGCGGTGTCGTCTGACGGAATCCGGTGAGCTCACGGGATGGATCGACCAGCTCCGATGAGGTTAGTCGTTCAGTCAATTTGAATTAATTGGTGATGCTGGGCAACGAATTGTAAGGACGAATTGGTGTTTGGTTGGAAATGGCAGCGATTGGCGAAGGAGATAGGGGAATTTCGGTTCATTGGGGATCGGTTTGGGTCTGGCCCATTTGGTCCACCGTTGAGCTAGATTGTGTTTGATGGCATAAAACGAGTCTTCCACATGGCATCCTCCTCCATTGCTATGTGTGATCTTTCCATGTCGGTGTTGGCTATAACTGAAGAGAAGCAGGATGAACACTCCACTCCTGTCCTGAGTATTTCAGCCGTGAGAATTTTAGTAGTGAAGGAATCGGTTGGGATGGAATGAAGGCTCTGTTCTCTGTCTTCTTGGACTCGGCAGAGAGTTCTTCTTTGTGTATTGAGAAAGAACAAAGGAGAAGGTGGATTGAGTGATGCTTCTGGTGCTATTACCTCTCGGGTCTCCAGGTGAGATGTTTTACCTTTATGGTTTAGTAGTTATTATACTCTGTTCGGTTCTGACTATTAAGTATGGTGATGATGTACGCTAGACTATAGCTCCTGGGCCTTGTTCCTCGGATGAATTTTGGAATTTAATGATTGGTTTCCTCGGTTGCTCCTTGGTAAGTTGGTTTTCTCTCCTTGCTATTTGGATAGTTGGATTTAGTTAAGGTTGTCTGTATGGGGTATTAAATGATTGAAGGGTGGATAGCCTCTGTTAAATGGTTTGAATAATCTGTGGTTATGTTGGTTGATTTTGGTTTGTGACACATTGTCCTGTTTCTTGTTGGTGTGCCATTAAAAATTGTATAATGGGCAAAGAGCTTGTGGGAATGGACAAATAGTTTGTTGGAGAATGGCAGTGTGCTCTGGGAGAAATTGTCTTTTGCTCTTGGAGTCCTCGAGTAAGACATTCTGTAATTGTACAGAATTGAGGTGAGGAGAAGAGTAAGGAGTAGCTTCCCCGAATACTCAACAGGTACAAAGAAAAGAGAAGATACAGAAACGAGCTATGGACGCCAGGTAAGTGATACTTATTGAGTTTTGGTCTTCAGACCCTACATCGCAAGAACTAGGATGTATGTTGTGTGTTTATTAGATTTAAGTTCTTTTAATGATGTGTTTATTAGACATTTATTGCATATAGGATTTTATGAATCCATGTGCATATTGTATGACATAATAATCTATGTAAATAGGTGTGTGGGGGTTCGGAAAAACAATGACGTCCCATTGTACGTAGGTTCATGATAGATGAGATAGATTAGTTACATGAGATACTAGGGTTCATTGTCTCCTGTTCTGAAATCCCAACGTTCTCGGAACAAAGGGGTGAATACCGGCATGTGGAACATCATGATATTTATGTCTCCTTTGTGGAGTATTTTATTTTCCCATGACCCTATGGGGTATGTCACCCTTAGACTAAAATTACATTGTATGGTCACGTATTGCATTGCATTTCATTTTATCACTTACTGAGCGTTAGACTCATTAGTTTATGTCTTGTGATGTAAGTATGAACGAGCAATAGATGAACAGGTTAAAGACAGTTGATGAAGGATTTGCACGGGTGGATCTTGTGGCTGGCTGGGCTAAAGAGTAAATGTAAAGTATTTGAAAAAGAGTTTTGTAAATTATTTTTTAAAGCTTTATTTTATTTCCGCTGCATTTCATACAAATGTTTTAATTATTTATGCTCAAATTGATAAAGATGAAAGTAAAGAGAAAACGATGATAAAGATGAAAGTAAAGAGTAATTGTGAAAGTAAAGAGTTTTAATGATGGAGTTTTACAAAGAAAAAAACTCTGATGTTTTACGAAAAGAAAGTTTTGAATTTTATGCATTTTAAAGTTAAATGAAAATACGGGATGTTACAAAATTATTATAATTCATACAATAAGCTATTCTAATAAAGGTAATTACATTATATAATATATATTTCTATAATTAAGTCATTCTAAACAAGGACAATAATATTTATTGCATATATTATTTGATATTGCTTGATTCTTAATACTCCTCCTCAAGATGGAAAGTGGATGTCAAGAACATCCAATTTGCTTCTCATCATCATGAAAGCTTCCTTCCCAAGTGGCTTAGTAAATATATTAGCTAGTTGTTTGGTTGAAGGGACATACTCAGTACTTATTGAACCATCTTGTATTTTGTCTCGAATAAAATGACAGTCCATTTTTATATGTCTGGTTCTTTCATGAAATACCGGATTTGCTGCTATGTGTAAAGTTGCCTTATTGTCGCATTGTAATAATGCTGGTTTTAAATGAATTATCCGCAAATCTTTCAATAATGATCGTATCCAAGATAATTCACAGCATGTACCAGTCATATCTCTATATTCAGCTTATGTCAAGGATAAAAAAACCGTCTTTTGTCTTTTTGTTCTCCAAGAGATAAGAGACGATCCTAAAAAATGCAATAACTTGTAGTTGATTTTAGACACACTGGACAACCACCCCAATCTGAATCACAAAAAGCTCGTAAGAATAAATCATTTTATGTGGCTTCAAATATCGTAATATACTCATGGCAGCTTCCATATGAGGTTTACGTGGAGCATACATGAATCTGCTCAATATATGTACTGAATAGGTAATCTCTGGGGATGTAACAGTCAAATAGATTAAGCGTCCTACAAAACGCCTGTACATGGATGGATATTTTAATAGCTCACTTTCATCTGTCAGTTTCAAATTTTGTGTCATGGGAAAATTTACTGGTTTAGCTCCCAAATATCCACCGTCCTTTATAATTTCCAAAGCATATTTCCTTTGTGAGAGGAATATTCCCTTCTTCGATCGAGAGACTTCAATGCCCAAAAAATATTATAAGTCATCTAAGTCTTTGATCCGAAAACAATTATGCAAAAATTGTTTAAGAGTAGATATAGCAACGAGATCACTACTCGTTATAAGAATATCATCAACATAGATCAATAATGTTGTAAAAGATTTTCCTTTCTTACATGTGAACAATGAGTAATCTACCTTGGACTGAATAAATCCAGTATCTTGAATAGCTGTAGAGAACTTGGCAAACCATTGTCGTGATGTTTGTTTAAGTCCATATAAGGATTTGTTGAGGTGACATATAAGATTTTCTCCCTGTTGCTGAATACCAGGAGGAAGTGACATAAAAATTTCTTCAGAGAGGTCACCATGAAAAAAAGAATTATGAACATCCAATTGATGAAGAGACCAATTTTTAGCAGCAGCCAAAGCTATCAAGCAACATACTGTAACCATCTTTGCAGTAGGTGAAAATGTTTCATGATAATCGATACCTTCAAGTTGAGTATATCCTCTGGCAACCAAACGCACTTTGTAGTGCTCAAGAGAACCATCGGACTTGTGCTTGATTTTGTACACCCAACGACAACCAATAATTTGTTTTCCATGCAGAAGGGATGTAAGAGACCAAATTTTGTTTGCTTCTAATGCAGCCAATTCAGAATGCATTGCTTCTTGCCAATGAGGTTGTGATGCAGCTTCTTTGTAGCTTTTAGGCTCAACATCATTAGAAATAGTAGCAATAAAAGTCCGATGTTTTCGTAAGTAACGATCATGAGAAATAAAATTAGAAAGAGGATATCTTGTACCTTGATGTGGAAGAGATGACAATGATGACGTTGATTCGAGAGACATTACTTGATGAGAAACGACTTCATAGATCTTCCCAAACTTTATGAGCAGTGTTGCAGAAAATAACACTATCTGCAATATCAGATGTCAAAGAATTTAAAAGCCAAGAGAGTACCATGTCATTGCATTTTTTTCATGCAGTGCATTCTTCGAGATTGGTTGTATCCAACGGTGCTTCAAGAGTTCTATCAACAAAACCCAATTTGGGTTTTGCACTTAAAGAAATTTTCATGGCTCTGCTCCATATTGAATAGTTGTCTCCATCAAGAGGTTTGGAAGCAACAATCATTCCTGGGTGATCGAAATGGTGAAGATAGTAAAGGCTATTGGAAATTGACTTATCTCCTGTACAAGCCATGATGAAAAAATAAGGCAGTGAGAAAAAATATAGTTACTGCTTTGATACCATGTAAAAAAAGAGAATGGAGAGAAAACTCTAATTCATTTTATTTCACTTAAAACAATTATATATATACAGAAGAGGGAATTATTATAATTCTTACAATAAACTATTCTAATAAAGATAATTACATTACATAATATATATTTATATAATTAAGTCATTCTAAACAAGGACAATAATATTTATTTCATATCTTATTTGATATTGCTTGATTTTTAATAATTTCCCTTTAAGTTAATTTTTATAATTTTGATCGGGAAATTCACAAAAAAAACCCTGAACTTTGGAATCAGCTAACAAGCCAAACTTTGCAAAAATTTCACAGATAAGTAAAACCTCAAACTATGGAAAATGAATCATGCAAACCTCACAGTCACGTTTCCCGTAAAAAAATGTTAAGGCAAATCTGCTATCACTTTTTCTGCTTAAAAACATCAAGGATCGTCCAATGGAGACGTCTAAGGATCAACAACATACGTCCTTCAACGACGATGGACGTTTAAGGCTGATCCATGAGGAATGGTGTCCTTGATGCCATCGTAAGGTTGAGGGACATCCATGTTGGGCGCTGGATGAATAGACGAACGTCCTTCAAGGAGGATGGACGTCCAAGATGGGAGGAGGGGCGTTAGGGGACAAAGGTTTATGTTTGTTGGATGAAGGGGTGGATGTCTTTCAACGAGGATGGATGCCCAGGATGGAGGATGACCATCATCCAAAGGTGCTGGTGACGAAAGTTCATGTTTGTTGGATTGAGGGACGGACATCCCTCCACGAGAATGGATGCCCAGATGGAGGATGATCATTTTACTAAGGCGCTAGCAGATGAAAGTTCATGCTCGTTTGATTGAGAGATGGACGCCCCTCAATGAGGATGGATAGTTAGGATAGAGGATGGTCATCCTCCAAAAATGCTGGCAGACATTATGTTGAAGGAGGTCACGTACAAGACACGTGTTTTTTTAAATTGGAACAGACTTTTTTCACTTACAATGGATGTTCTTCAAACAACAACGGATGTCTCTCATCCCACAACGGACGTCCCTTGACTTAAGACAGACGGATGTCCCTCAACCAAGAACGGACGTCCCTCAACTTAAGATAGACGTCCCTTCACTTACGACAGACATCCCTCGACCAACGACGAATGTCCTTCATCCCACAACAGACGTCCCTCAACTTAAGACAAACGTCTCACCACTTACGATGGACGTCCCTCAACTAATAACGGACGTCCATCAGCACACAATGGATGTCCCTCAAATTTAGACGAATTTTCTCAACTTACAAAGTCGTTTATCAATGAGGAGAGTCTGTAGATACTAGGGGACGTCTATTGATGTTTAGAAAAGATGTTGTTTAGTACTGAGTGATGTCTCTCAACTTATCATGGATGTCTCTCATTGCCATAGACGTCCCTCATGACATGGATATCCCTCAATGCCATGGACGTCCATCAATACTAGGCGACAACGTTGAACGACCTTCAACTCCACCTATATAAGCGGTAAGGACGTCCCCGTTGGACGGTTCTTGACGTTTTGAAGCAAAAAACATGATTGCGGCATTTTTTTTACAGGAAACGTGATTGCAAAGTTTGAGTCGTTCATTTCTCATAGTTCGATATTTTAGTTGTTCGCAAAATTTTTTTAAAGTTTGATTTATCGCTAACTCCAAAGTTCAGGATTTGTTTTCTTAATTTACCATTTTGATTTTATGATTGAGATTCTTATATTCTAACATTGTTTTTAAACCTCATCCCATTGATTTTTATCTATAAAATTAACTGTACATGTCACATAATTTTATTTTATGACGAACACCCAAACTTACAATAGACCAATGACATGACCTAAAATAAGTAAAGAAAAATTCACTTTATGATGATATATGGAAGCTTTGAGTGTGATCGATTATATTATATAGTCATTTTTTATATATTTTTTCTTAACCATGAGGCATTCTGACGAGTAAAAGTAAGACTGCGTAACATTTTGTGTTCAAACGTTATCAACGAAGATTGTTCCTAGATCCATTTAAACATTAAATCAAAACTATAAAATTTTAATGAAATAATTCAAAGGATCAAATTAAAATTATTCTTACTCTTAAACCATCACAAAAGACGTGTACTTTGTTTAATTTTTATATGAAAAATTATATTTTACAAAAACAGTAATTCATAAAAATATATTTTTAATACGTTTATTCAAATATCCTCACTCTCTCTTTTTTATTTTTTTTATGTAATTTGTTCGAAATTATTCTTGACAAGTTTCAAAGCTACCAAGTCCACATATACAGGAGCTTGCTTGAGCAAGACAACTCGTCTCTAACACATAAGAGGTTACATAAACACCATGGAAGTAAACAGCAGAGCAGAGAAATTTCAGTAACACGAAGGATCACTGCGCTACGGAGTCGAAGAACCAAGCAGGGTAGGCGGTTTATGGAGGTCGAGGCGGATGATATAGGGATACACAACGGAACCGCAGTACACATGGTTTCCGATCCTCACTCCGCTGGATATCAATGACAGACTCGGATCGGAATAGTGGGCGACCAATTCTCCTTTCAAATTGACCGCTAAGACCCCTCCGTTCTTATCTATTTGCGGCAACCTCCCTATGTACCTCTCCCCCATCGCTATCACCTTCCTTATTGCAGGGTACTCTAACATCAAAAACCACGATGATGAAGCCCCCTGCAAACAACCAACTTAAGCTTTTGAGATATGTAATAATTTAGCATAATTGTAGACCTTTCGGAGCGATTGAGGTATCTATGGTCTATATATAACAATGATGACAGGTTAGTACTCAAAACGTGCAGTATCCTAGTGTTTCTTCTCAAAATGGAAAAAGGGAAAGACTGAGTTTTTACCACGGCCAAGGCAATCCAGTATTGGCCGTCTCCGTCATAACGGATATTGTCAGGCAGTCCGGGCAGGTACTCAACAAAATTCTCAACGCTGCCTTTTCTATCGCCTCTTATGTAATATTTTCTGCACCTTCTCCTGCAAGTTGTACCACATTTAAAACACTACCCACCAATGCTGAATCCTAAAAGAACCATAGACGTATATACATATATAAGAAACATACAAGGGGGTTTCACAGTAGATGACATAAGTTTGATCGGGTGAGACAGCTACTCCATTGGCAAAGTAGAGATCTCGAAGCAACACTCTAGTCTGTTTAGTTACTGGATCATAGCTCATTAGTCTGCCGTTTGGATTACCTTCCAAGATGTCTAATATGTCCTCTTTCAAGCTGTATTTATAAGAGGCGTCCGTGAAATAAATCATGCCATCTTTAGCTACATCTACACCATCTGTCAACTTGAATTTCAGACCCTCGGCTTCGTCTGTTAATAGCTCCAATGTTCCATCTTTATTCAACCTAAGCAGTCCCTATGGCACAAACGCTTGGTTAGTCACTGCCAATATACCCCATTCTCTTTGGTGTTTGATTGAGTCATCTTATGAGATGTCGTCCTACTTTGAGAATTTCTTGTGCTATAAGCTTATAATATTGTTCACCCAATGATCATAGTAGTCAGCAAACATAACGCATGATTCCAACTCATACCATCTTTTTTGGCGTATTTGGAACAAGCAGATTGAGTGATTTTTGAGAAGATTCTTGTCGTTTTGAATAGTTTTGGGATTTAGCTCCACCATGTTGCATAGTTTTCCTTATTGATTCAGTCTAAATACGGATTAGAAGAAAATATATGTTTAATCGCAGAGAGTTTGTTTTCATCTAACTCCAATTAGGTTTGTTTATGTATTTCAGTAGACAAATCAAATCATGGTCAATAGTGGAAAAAAGTTTCAAAAGATTGACATATCAATTTGAAGAACTGAAAAACAGAGTGAGAGAGAACCGAAGAGGAGTGACCTTATACGAATCGGCAACGATAACTTGTCCGTCACGTCCAATTACAACTCCTAGTGGCCTCCCACCCGTGTTGACCCAATTAACGACAACCGAGTCGGACACAGAGTCATTCACAGTGACTTGCTTGATCCACCCATCGGAGCATCCAGTGTAAATGAGTCCAGACTCCGAGTCATAAGCAATATCTTCCGGAGCCAACAACTGGCCCTCACCCAAGAACTCAGACACTCGAAGCATGCGGTTGTTGGCGGCAGGAACAGCCACAACCTCCCGAGTCAACAAGTGAGGAGGAAGAGGAGCAGGGTTGAACGAGTCGAGTCGGTAGATGAGGAGAGCGAGTGAAATGGGTATGGGACCCAGCAAAGAAAAGAGCAGGAAGTTGGAAAGCCATGGCGAGGATCTCCTGCTTGGGTCGGGCATGAGGTCGGAAGACAGTGAGTTCCTGAGCTGAGATGCGAAAGGATGAGGACAGAAGGAAGACTAGGAAGACGAACAAAACAAGGAGTGATGACACACGAGTCGTGTTTACATCTTGCTGTTACTTCTTAAAACTTCTAACTAGGACCGAAGGAAGACGAACAAAACAAGGATTGATGACACAAGATTCGTGTTTACATCATGTTGTTCCGTCTTCAAAATTATATACAACCATTTTTATTAAGTTTAATATTTTTTATTTTAAAATATAAAACAATTTAATCTCTCAACATAAGATATAGGAAAAATGTCAAATCAACCCTCATTTTTTTTAATAAATAAATTACTGAACTATAAAAAATTGATGCCGTTATTATCATTGTCACATTTGCCATAAACGCTTTAATGACGAATCGTGACGGTCTCTTGAGATGCCGTCGCGGTCTCATGACTGGTGATTTGTTAAAAAAATTTTATCGCAAATTTAAGGGCTTAAACGCGTGATTTTGGGACCAAGAAAGGGGGTCATGGGGTAAACTTATTGACAAGTGATAGATCTCTGAGAGAGCTTCGCTTTGATACCTTTTGGAGCCGATTCTGACACCTATAGCCAATGTTATGGTTTTTTGAAGTTGAAGAGGTCAAAAATCTAATAAAATAATTGGATTCATAAAACATATACATAAAGACTTTGAAGTAGCCATGAATGTAATGTATCAAAATTTTTAATTTTGAATTTGTGATAATCTTCCAAAAATAAAATGAATATCATGAATATTCCCCAATTCAGCAAACAGAAACCCTAATTTGATTCAGTTTTCAATCTTGGTATGCGGAGTTGTCATTTATCAAAAAAAAATTCCAAAATCAAATTGATCCTAATAACTCTTTTCCTAATCTAGCTCAATCGAAACCCTAGACTTAATTTGGATTCCAAATTGGCAACGCGGGATAGAGCGTTACTAGGAAACCAGAAATGTTTCATTCCCCGCCGTTGAATTTGGACCCAATGGATGGGCAGATTCACGACGCTCTTCAAAGGAAAATGGTGAGACCTTCCCTTATAAATTAAGGGTCTCACTGAGCTGAGAAACTCACACCAGAAATCAAAAGAGTTTCAAAGTTCTCTCGAAACTTACCTCTGCCGCGAAAAAATCCTTCCCCTAGTGAACTCTCCCCTAGCCGAGCCCTCCATCTCGACGACACTCTTCCTACCGCAGCGACCGTCGACAACCGACGAGAGAGAGAAGCTCTCTCATCGCGAAACATAGAAGGAGCTCTGTCTGTGGTTTTCGCAGAACGAAGAAGAAGAAGAAGGAGGAGATCGGTCAGTTGAAGAAACCAACTTGAACCAGTCCAATTTAAGTGAACCGGACCAAACCCAACAGAACTGAACTGATCCAGCCAAACCGAACCGAACCAGTCCAGTTTATCGAACCAACCCGACCCAAATTCGTCTTCGACCCCATTTAGGATTTTAACGGTAACAAATTTTTGCCCAAATCTCTTTCAAGGATTAATATCATTATTTGAGGGAAATTAATCGATAAATTCTTTCAATAGGTTAAGTTTATTCAAAGACTCAGAATTTCCCAAATCTCTTACTCTCTCTCTGAATCTAGGTAAGTAAAGATATTGTTTTCAACGTTTTAGCCATTGGCCCTACATCACAAAGTAGACTTTTATTTAAATTCTTTTGCAACTTTATTATATTATATTGCTCATAATATTTTGAACTGTGAAAGCATGATTAGATATCGACATATGAGTAAATAAAGATAAAATTTATAGGTCATCTTGTATGTGTGTGAATCTGATGGAATTGACAGAAAAACTCTGAGATGGCTAATGAAAGCCTAAACGCATGAAACCTTGCGATGACTAATGAAAGCCTGAAGCTTGATAGAAAATTTTGAGATGGCTAATGAAAGCCTGAACGTATGAAATCTTGTGATAGCTAATGAGAGCTTGAAACTTGGTAGGGCTGGAAAATGAATTCCAACCAATATGTTGTAGGATCGATATACGCCTATAGAGGGAGGGGGAGGATGAATATAGTGTTTCTAATATTTTCATGCGATATTTCGATCTCTAATAACCCTAAGTGATTTAATGCATATAATTAAAATATCAATAACAAATATATGCAATAATGTAAAGAGTAAGGGTTAGAGAAGTGCACACAATATTTGTTTACATGGTTCAGCAAACTCGCCTAAGTTCGCTCTCCAAGTTCCACTTGGAGATACACTAAGCAATTAGCTTACGGGTGCCAATAAAACCGTTTACAAATTGACTCTTGATTGAGACGTCATCCTTGACTAATTCTAAGGTCGTCAACCTTTTACTCTTATGGGGCGTCACCCTAAATTTGACTATTGCGGGGCGTTACCCAATATTTGACTCTTGCGGGACGTCACCCAATGATTGAACTTACGGGCATTCAATCTAACCTACGAATATTTCAAATGTTTCGAGTTGTCACCCTGGTGTGATGAATTCGTAGGGAATCGCCCTTTACAATCAAGAACAATAATAATGGAGTATGAAAATTAACGCGCAATTCATTCGAATTCTCCCAAATATCTCGCAAGTTTATGGGTTGGGGAGAATTGGATATACAACAATATTAAAAGCTCACAGTGATTGAATCGTGTATAAAAATGGGTAGGGCTTCACCATGATTCTCAGTTCGTTGTGGAGAGCTTGGAGTAAACTTGTATTTATAGACTTTGAGTTTTTGGACGACTTAAATCTGTTTTCGGACGTCCGCATGTAGCCGTTGGAAAATAGCTGTTGAAATCCGTCCATTGAAAATCTGTCCGTTGGCAAAATCTGGAGATTTCAGACGCGGGGTCCTCGTCTGCTATTGTCCGAAAAGTCCCCTAGAAAAAAAAAAAAGATTCCAAACTGGATCGTCCTCGTGCGTTTGCGTCGTTCGCGTGCGTTTGAAACCTCCAGATTGAGTTTTCGGATGCATTCCTGCGTCCTGACTGTCATCCTCTATCGTCCGAAATCTCTGGACTGCACTGTGACATAATTGACCCTAAACTTTTGTTACAGATTTGACCCTGAACTTTTGATGACAAATTTGACCTTGAACTTTTAGTTGGATTAGACAGTTTTCGGACGACTCTCCCCTCGTCCGTGCTCATCCGAAAAGTTCGAAAACCAGTTTTGGGACGCCTCTCCTTATCTGTGATCCGTCACGCCTCACTCTAAAATGAACCCTGAACTATGATGAGTCCCAAAATGATATGCTACACTATATGGACTCAAGTAAACTTGTTAGCACATTAATAATACCCATTTTGAGGTTATTTTCAATAAACATGGATATAAATATAATTATAAACCGATATGAATAATATCCAATAAATATGAAGTATAATACAAAATACAATGATTTATTAAATTAACCAATATTTTAGTCATCATCAAAATACAACTTATCCTAACAAAAAGGCTAACGTATGTAACTTTAAGCATGGAATCTCGGTAATGCATGAGATTAAATTAATTTTGCATAAATATATTTTTACTTACTAAGTTTATCTCACTACTTACCTTTGTGATGTAGGTGAATTTTTAATAGATGATAATTTTGGGCTGATTAAAGATTTTCCCAAAGTAGAAGAGCATACAGAGAGAGACATTGAGAATTTCAATGATAGGTCAGAAGAATAAATTTTATTCATATTGTTGTTTTACTAGGTTACAATAAACTTTACTTAATATTTAAATTTATAAAGTTATTTGAATAAATTTCGTTGTATTTGAATATTGAATAAACTCTGTTTTAAGTAAATTTCAAATAAATGTTTCGTATTAATTACAGTTTTATTTCATAAGATAGAATTAATTATGACAAATCCTAATAAATAGACTTAAACTATTTTGCTAATAAATATGACTGTATTTCTTAAATGCTTCTACTTTAAATATTGGTTTTTGCTATTTCCAAAGATTGATTAAATTTTGTAAATTAGGGTTTATAATGAACAAATTAAACATAATTTTGTAAATCAATTTAGGGAAAAATTTAAGGTTTACAATTTTGGGAAAATAAAATTTGAAATATTACAATTGGTATCAGAGCTCTAGGTTTATAAGGTTTTGTAAATTATCTGTATGCTCATCTACATCAAGAAGGATTGTTGATCAGCAAGTAAGTATTTCTTTTCAAAAATTCTTTACTATATATATATCCCTATTTCGTGAAATTTTGTAATAAAGTTTTAATTTAAAATTTTAAATAATTTCAAAATGTTCCCAAAATAGATTTTAAGGAAAAACCTTTGTGATGTAGACTTATGACAAACCGTAGAGGGAATAATGCTGAGCGCGATGCGGTTCTCGATCGAATGATTGTTGATCTAGACACAGTCTAGGCAAATCGATCAACTGGTACAAACAATAAATACCACGGGCCAAGTTCAAGCTCAAACTCAAGCCCAAGTTCAAGTCCAAGCTCAAACTCAAGTTCAAGCTCAAATTTCTAATATGCCTCAACTAATGGATCTTGACTATCAAAGATTTCAGAAAATGGAACCTCCAACTTTTGAAGAAAATTTAACGGATATATCGGCTACTGATGATTGGATTAGAACCATTGAAGAAATATTTGGACACGCAAAGATTACGGAGGCAGAGAAGGTGTCATGTGCATCTTCTATGTTCAGAAAGGAAGCACGTTGTTGGTGGGATTCTATGAAAGTAATACATCTAGTTGCTATCATTTCATGGGAATGGTTTAAGGAGTTATTCTACGATAAATATTTTGCAGACACCATGAAAGATTCAAAGATGGAAGAATTCTTGGCTCTGAAGCAGACTGGGAGCGTGATTGACTACGTACATAAGTTCGACCAACTATCCCGATTTGCCCATAGCATAGTCTCCAATGAAGTGATGAAAGTGAAGTGGTTTGTTCAAGGACTGCGAGCAAAGATCTTGAAGGATGTCAAACTGGTTACTTCAAAGGATACTCCATTTGCCATTGTAGTTGATAAAGCACTAAATGCAGAAGTGGGTGAACAAAAGGTCAACAAAGCTCAAGAGTATAGAAGAAGGTTCAATCAAGCAACACAAAGGAATAAACTCTCATACCAACAATGGGCCGGATCAAAACGACCTTTGACTTATGGACCTAGTGAAGGAATCTCCAAATTTATCAAAAGAGAACCAGTGAATCAAACAAGGATACCCTCCACTATTCCTACATGTCCTACATGTAAAAAAGCTCATATAGGAGAATGCCGTGCGAAGGTGATGACATGCTTCAAGTGTGGTCAAAATAGACACTTCATCAACAACTGCCACATGAATAACAAAGATCAGAACAATACAACCGCAAGGGTTTTCGCCATAACCAAGGAAGAAGCATAAGGGAACTCATCAGTTGTGACAGGGTCACTTTTAATTTCAAGTATATCTTCATATGTATTAATCGATTCTGGAGTAACACATTCCTTTATATCCCTCATACATTATAAGAAATTAGGGAAGATAGCAACACCTTTAGGATATAACTTAGGAATAGCTACACCTTCTGGTATTATAATGACTGCTAATTCTATATTGTGAGGATGTAATATTCTTATTGGAGATAAAGAACTCGAAGCTGACCTGATCGTGCTAGCAATGCAAGATTATGACGTTATCCTTGGAATGGATTGGCTAACCAAACATTATGCAACTATCGATTGTCGCAAGAAGATGGTGAAATTCCTACTACTTGGAGAATAACCATTCATATTCCAAGGTGACACTCAAAGCTCAAGAATTCCAGTGATGTCAGCATTACGAGCTTAAAAATTATTAAATTCTGGATGTCTTGGATTCTTAGCAAGTGTTTTATGTACTCAAGCCAAGGAAGCAACAACATTGGATAAAGTGTCGATAGTTCGCAACTTTCTAGATGTCTTTCCAGATGACTTAACAAGTTTGCCACCAGCAAAAGACGTGGAATTCAACATTAAGATTCTACATGAAACAGCCCTAATCTCTAAAGCCTCATACATAATGGCACCTGCGGAATTGAAGGAGTTAAAAGCCCAACTCGATGATTTATTGGAAAAATGATTCATACAGCCAAGCTTTTCACCATGGGGAGCACCAGTATTATTTGTAAAGAAGAAGGACAGATCGATGAGATTGTGCATCGACTATCGAGAGCTTAACAAAGTTACTCAAAAAACAAGTATCCACTTCCAAGAATCGAGCTGCGGTTTTCTATAAGATAGATCTTAGATATGGTTATCATCAACTAAGGATCAAGGAAGATGATGATCAAAGACAGCATTTCAGACAAGATATGGTCATTATGAGTTTCAAGTGATGCCTTTCGGATTGAGTAATGCACCTGCAGCATTTATGGACTTGATGAATCGAGTATTCAAGGCAGTACTTGATAATTTTGTGATTGTGTTTATCGAGACATCCTCCTTTATTCAAAAAGTAAGGAAGCGCACGAGGAGCACTTAGAAGCTGTTCTATCAACCTTGAGACGCAAAAAATTGTATGCAAAGTTCTCCAAATGCTAATTTTGGATGGAAGAAGTAGCTTTTCTTGGTCACTTAATTTTAAAAGGCGTTTCTGTTGATCTGGGAAAGATTGAAGCAGTTAGTAAGTGGCCACAACCCAAGAATGCAGCTGAAGTATGAAGCTTGCTAGGCCTTGCAGGCTATTATAGAAGATTTGTGGAAGGATTTTCAAAGTTAGCCACCCCATTCACAAGGCTAACTAAGAAAGGTGTCAAGTATGTATGGAATGATGAATGCGAGCAGAGCTTCCAAGAGTTAAATAACAGATTGATTACAGCACCAATCCTTACTATACCAACTGAGACGAGAAAATTTGTGGTATATAGTGATGCCTCAAAACATGGACTTGGTTGTGTTTTTATACAAGAAGGAAAAGTTGTAGCATATACCTCAAGACAATTGAAGGAACACGAGAATAACTACCCAACCCACGATTTGAAACTTGCAACGGTTGTTCATGCCCTAAAAATTTGGAGACACTACTTGTATGGTGAGCGATGTGAAATCTATACCGACCACAAGAGCTTGAAGCACTTTCTGACTCAAAAGGATTTGAATATGAGACAATGAAGATGACTTGAATTAGTCAATGACTATGATTGTGAAATCATCTACCACTCTGGAAAAGCCAACGTGGTAGCCGACGAACTTAGTAGGAGAGCATTGCCACATGTTTCCTCTCTACAAATTATTCCAAGGAGATTGATTGAAGAAATGCAGAGGTTCAATTTGGAAATTGTGTCACTTGGTTTTCTTGAACGACTATCAGCAATGACGCTACAACTAACCCTACTCGAGCAAATTAAGGATAAACAGCGTGATGATGCTTTCATCATTAAAGTAGAAGATTATTTGGAAGTTGGAAAGGAATCTGAATTCTCCATGACAGTTGATGGAATTATGAAACATAAAAAGAGATGGTGTATACCTGATGATCCCAACTTGAAGAAAGTTATATTAGATGAAGCGCATTCAACCCCATATTCTGTACATCCCGGTGCAATCAAAATGTATAAAGATTTAAAGTAGCACTATTGGTGGCATGGATTGAAATTGGATGTAGCCAAATATGTTGAAAAATGCCTCACTTGTCAGCAAGTCAAAGGAGAACATCAGCGACCTGCTGGTACGTTGCAACCCTTAATGATACCTCAGTGGAAATGAGAGCATATAACTATAGATTTTGTAGTGGGACTTCCAAAGACCGTTAAAGGACATGACTCCATTTGGGTGATTGTGGATCGACTAACCAAATCAGCGCATTTTCTCCCTGTTAGGACCACATATGCTATGGATCAATATGTATAGTTCTACATTAAAGAAATCATAAGATTTCATGGTACACCAGTTTCTATAGTATCGGATCGTGATACTCGTTTCACGTCAAAGTTTTGGAAAAGTTTGCAGAAGACAATGGTTACTCAGTTAAACTTCAGTACAGCCTTTCGGCCTCAAACAGATGGATAGTCAGAAAGGAATATTCAAACGCTTAAAGATATGTTGAGAGTTTGTGCTATCGATTTCCAAGGAAACTGAAGTAAAAATCTACCGCTTGTGGAATTTGCATATAACAATAGTTATCAAGCTTCGATTAGAATGACCCCTTATGAAGCACTTTATGGCAGGAAGTGCAGATCTCCCGTGCATTGGGATGAAGTTGGAGATGGAATACTTGTTGGACTTGACATTGTAAGATAGACTGCAGAAATAGTCGTTTTAATTCGTAAAAGGATTTTCACAGCCCAGAGTAGATAGAAAAGTTATGCTGATCAAAGAAGGAGAAAATTAGAGTTTGCAATTGGAGATCAAGTATTTTTGAAGATTTCACCGATGCGAGGTGTGATGCGATTCAGAAAGAAAGGAAAGCTAAGCTCAAGATTCGTTGGCCCATTTACAAATTCAGAAAGAATTGGAGAAGTTGCATATCAGTTGAAGCTACCTGAATCATTCAAGCATCTACACAATGTGTTTCACATCTCGATGTTGAAGAAGTATGTTCTAGACTCCACTCATATCCTACCTATGAGATCCCTCGATGTAGTAATCAATCCCAATTTGACTTATGAAGAAATACCAATTCAAATTTTGGATGCTGAGGAAAGAGAATTGAGGAATAAGAAAGTTTCGCTTGTAAGAGTACTATGAAAGAATCGGAATGTTGAAGAAGCAACTTGGGAAAAAGAGGAAGAAATGAGAAAGATCTACCCATAACTTTTCATGTAATAATTTAAATTTCGAGGACGAAATTTCTTAAGAAGGAAGGATTGTAATGTATCAAAATATTTAATTTTAAATTTATGATAATCTTCCAAAAACAAAATGAATATCATGAATATTCCCCAATTCATCAAACAGAAACCCTAATTTGATTCAGTTTCCAATCTTGCTACGCGGAGTTGTCATTTATCAAGAAATGTTTCCAAAATCAAATTGATCCTAATAACTCTTTTCCTAATAGAGCTCAATCGAAACCCTAATTTGGTTTCCAAATTGGCTACGGGGGATGGAGCGTTACCAGGAAACCAGAAATGTTTCCTTCCTCGCCGTTGAATCTGGACCCAATGGATGGGCAGATTCACGACGCTCCTTTAAAGGAAAATGGTGAGACCTTCCCCTATAAATTAAGGGTTTCACCGAGCTGAGAAAGTCACACTAGAAATCGAAAGAGTTTCAAAGTTCTCTCGAAACTTACCTCTGCTGTGAAGAAATCCTTGCCCGAGCGAACTCTCCCCTAGTCGAGCCCTCCATTGCGACGACACTCCTCCTACTGCAGTGACCGACAACAACCGACGAGAGATAGGAGCTCTCTCATAGCGAAACAAAGAAGGAGCTCTGTCTGCGGTTTTCGCAGAACGAAGAAGAAGAAGAAGGAGATCGGTCAGTTGAAGAAACCAACCTGAATCGGTCTAATTTAAGGGAACCGAACCAAACCCAATCGAACCGGATCGGTCCAGCCCAACCAAATTGAACTAGTCCAGTTTATCGAACTGACCCGACCCAAATCCGTCTTCGACCCCATTTAGAATTTTAACGGTAACGAATTTCTTCGCAAATCTTTTTCAAGGATTAATATCATTATTTGAGGGAAATTAATCGATAAATTCTTTCGATAGGTTAAGTTTATTCAAAGACTCAGAATTTCCCAAATCTCTTACTCTCTCTAAATCCAGGTAAGTAGAGATATTGCTTTCAACGTTTTGACCATTGGCCCTACATCATAAAGTATACTTTTATTTAAATTCTTTTGCAACTTTATTATATTATATTGCTCATGATATTAACTGTGAAAGCATGATTAGATATCAACATATGAGTAAATAAAGATAAAATTGATAGGTCATCTTGTATGTGTGTGAATCTGATGGAATTGACGGAAAAACTCTGAGATGGCTAATGAAAGCCTGAACGCATGAAACCTTGCGATGACTAATGAAAGCCTAAAGTTTGGTAGAAAATTTTGAGATGGCTAATGAAAGCCTGAACGCATGAAATCTTGTGATAACTAATGAGAGCTTGAAACTTGGTAGGACTGAAAAATGAATTCCAACCAATATGTAACTTTAAGCATGGAAACTCGGTAATGCATGAGATTAAATTAATTATGCATAAATATATTTTTACTTACTAAGTTTATCTCACTACTTACCTTTGTGATGTAGGTGAATTTTTAATAGATGATAATTTTGGGCTGATCGAGGATTTTCTCGAAGTAGAAGAGCATACATGTAACACCCCGACTTTTTAAAGTTGGATAATTATTTAATTATCGGGGTATTACGGAGAACGTATTCATTAGATTTAAATTATGAGAATTTACTGTAATTAAAATAAATATTAATTTAATAAATTTAAATTATAATATTTGAGATCATTTAATTATTTTACATTAAGGATTAAGTTAATTGATTTACATTAAGGAATTAATTAAGATTTATTGTGATTAATTAGAGATTTAAGAAAGGTTAATTAAGGGATTAGTTATAGTTAAAATGTAATAAAATAATTAATTGGAGATTAAAATGAAAGTAAAATTTCAAAGAGATAAAAAGAAAATAGAATGTATTGATTGGGGTGAAGAACCGGTTCAACAGGTGAACCAGTTTGCTTCACTTTGGTTGGTTCAAGTTGGCGGTTTGGCCTAATTTAGGAATGGCCCTTGGCTATTCGTGTTTTCCAGTTGAGAGAAGGGAGAGAGGGAGCCGAGGCGAGAGCCATCGATGGAGGAGACAAGCTTGCGGGCGAAGGGCAAGCGACGACGATGGAGGCTCGGTGCTCGGTGCTCAGGACATTCTTCGCTACGACAGGCTTTATGCGGCGTGCAGGCGACGGTTCGGTGACAAGGTTCACGGCTTGGGCTCGGGTTCCATTTCGGCCGGCGAGGATTTTCGACTTCAGGGCTTCCGCGGGCGGTCTTTTTCGGCGAATGGTCGAGGGGTAGATGGCGACAGCGTGGCTGGAACGGCTGGACACAGGGCTCGAGCAAGGAATGACGGTCCAGGTGAAGGCGTGCGGTCCAATCCTGTTGGTTTTGCATTGAACCGGTTCATCCTATGTTTTCTTGCCTGGCGGTTTGGTAGAGAGCTGAAGGCAGAGGCGTGGCGAGCTCGATCCGAAGAATCAGCTTCCATCATTGATTTCGTGGGATAGGTTAGTTTTGCGTTGCCTTTTGGTGTTTAAATTCAGCAAGTAATTGAGATTTTGGGTGAGTGAGATTACATAAGATGGTTGTGGCCGAGAGATTTAGTTTCTGTCTTCTGGAAATTTGAGAGACTGTGAGTGGCTGATGCAAGGAGGGGATTATACAGGGCTCTCTAAAGGGGGGAAACAGAGCTCTCTGGAGCATTGGAGTTGCTGTCCAGGAGTTGGAGAGGCTGCTGAGAGCAGGTGAACGGTCTTTTGGAGCTGCTGCTGTAACGCCCGTTAATTTAAAACTATTTTCTCGTTTTAGCAATACGTCATAAAATTTTTCGATTAATTTATTTAACATTTGAAATCCATTTTTAAAGGAAATGAAATCAGAGTAAACATTTCGGAATAATAATAGAATTTAAAACGTAGTTTCCAAGTGTTTTTAACCAAAATTACCGAAGTCCCTATTACATCATTTAAATATTCAAAACATTTAATAGTAAAAATTACCAAAATACCCTCCTCCATCAAAATACTAATATCAAAATACCAACAATTTCCAAAATACGCGAGTCACACCCAGCAGGTCAATTCGGCTAATAACACGATGGGTCATCCTGAAACGCTTCCTCCGCAACTGGAATGTCATCATCAAAGTAATCACCTACATTATGGGGAAAACAATGAGCCTAATGCCCAGCAAGAATTAGAATTAATGCAATGCAAATGATACGTGACCACACAATGCATTACAGAAGAGAACTGTTTCTCTTCTGGAAGTTAAGGTGGAATACTCCCTAGAGACATGTGGCCTAACCAGTCACTTCGACAAGGAGATATATCCATCGGGGGTGTTACCACAAGCAGGTATCCTCACTTTTGTTGAAGACGTTGGGGGTTTCAGAACGGGGTAATTGTGAACCCTAGAATCCACGTAGCTAACTTCTAAACCTACCACTCCCTACATGGGAGGAATCTACCGTATGGAAAGTCACAATTCACCCGAACCCCCACATGCCTATTTACGTATTTTAAGATGACATACATAATGTAGACAATTTCATAGGCCCTAAGATGATGCATGAATGCCATAAAATAAATCATAGAATTAACGCACAAAATCACAACAAAAAATCCTTACAGATATTATTCAGCATGATTTGTTAAAGTCACTACCACTCGCCAAACAATCTACTAGTCAAACAATCAGAATTTAGAAACTTTCATGCTTATGCAAAACAAAGACATTGTAATTTATTAGTTGTTCCATTGGCAGTTGTGAACAAGACTTTAATTCTAATTTCCATCACAAAACTTAACTACGATTCAACTAGTTCTATGCACATAATTTTGTTCCAATAAAGGTTCATAGTAGGCAAGATTTTTGATATCATTGAGAATAAATATGAAACAAGAAAACAGTTTATATCATTCCTATTTTAACTTAACATGCTTCACAGTATCACAATAACCAGATTCGTATTACATACAACAGTTCATGCTCATTCCCTTTATGTCTAACGGTAAACAATAGCCTCCATTACCTACTCATTTCTTGACTTATTCCAAATACTGAGAGCATACAACTATTAAATTACAGCTAAACTTTTAGAGCATGACAGTTCACAAAACAAAATCCAACATTTGGAGTATGATAGATCCGATTTCAGCAGTATAACAAAATTCTATCAATTCCAGTCATAAACCCACAATCATTCAATAATATCCAAAAACAACCCGTAATGTAGGGCCTCCTTTAGCCACTATAAATTCTAATTCTTACCTCAAATTCGAGCAGCCAACACAAGTAGAAACTGCAAAGTGTGAACAACAACAACCAACGTTCAAACCTTCCAAACTTCAAGTAATGCCTTTACGGTGGAAATCCTTTGCAAAAATTCTTCCGAGCAACACAAAGGGTCCAACACTCACTCTACCAAATTCACTCACACTTCACTTAATCACAACTACCAAATTCACTCACACTTCATTTAATCACAACACGATACTTCACTCAAGTTTTTCCCAGAGAGGAATACAGAGACAAACACTGATCTATATAGACGAGAGAGAGAGAGAGAGAGAGAGAGAGAGAGAGAGAGAGAGAGAGAGAGAGAGAGAGTAGACATCAGCTGCAACAGAGGATAACCTGAAGAACAGACTGACCTTCGTACAATTCAATGCAGGGAGGTCCATTGGTGAAGATCAACGTGGAAAGCTTCAACGTTGATGGGAGAGCTGGACACTGTAGTGGTAGGCTGGAGAGAGAGGTTTTGTATTGTGGATTACGAAATCGGAAGAGAGAGACGATTTTAAAATGGGTTTCTCAGAAATTCCCAAACATTCGGACGAGTCGAGTCGTCCGCACCGTCCAAAGTCGATTTGGGACGAGAAAATGCGTCCCCAGCCTTTGTACGTACCGTCCACAGGTGTCTTTCGAACGAGAAATCTCATCCGCAGTATCGTACGCAGTTGTCCGAATTGTCCAAAATTATTACAGATTCAAATCAGACGATGGCCTTCTTCGTCCACTATCATCCGCTACTGTTCGAATTGTCCAAAAATTGTACAGATTCAATGCAGACGTGAACCCTCTTGTCCGCATCATCCACATAGGCGTCCGAATTAGTTTGGGACGCAATATGTCGTCCCCAGGCGTCCCAGGTTCAACAGTGCAACTTCACAGTGTTGCAGACGCGGGCAAGCCGTCCGGAGTGTCGTCCCCAGGCGTCTACATGCCACTATTGTGCACTTTTCCTAAGTTTTACATATTTAGATCATTTTCCAATATTAACCATCTATTTTCCATGCACGACTTACACTCACCTTTGCATAAGTCGACGAAATATTCATATATTAAAATTATCTAGAATTATTACATCATCAAAAGGGAAATACATTTTCAGGGTATTACAGCTGCCGGAGATGGAGTGCTGTCCGTGTTTGTGTATCTTCGTAGACGGTAAGGATTGGGTGTGTCGGCTTTTTAAGCCTTACCCACGAGTATGTGTGCGTGCGTTGAGTATGGTTGGTCGATTTCTGTTCTCTATTTGTGAATTCTCTGTTGGATGAACCTGTTAGTGATTTCTCTGTTGGTGATTTCTCCGCTGGATAATTGTGTAGTTCTCTGGATTATATGGATAGTGCTCAGTATGCTCTCTAGATTGTGTTTATATGTTCATCTGTTGAATGTTTTGTACTTGATACTCTGCATGTTCTGTGTATAGCTATTTTACATGAATCTGTTGTTGTTAGTTTAGTAGTGGACAAACTGGATTGGTTTTATGGCTTTGTGAGTGCTCTGTAGACCTAGTTTGTGATTTTATTGTTGTTAACTCCTTGCTAGTTTTAGGATTAGTTAATGGTTGCATTGTTAATAGCTCTGCTCGTTTCGTTAGTTTGGTTGTCTATAGATATTAATTGAATATGAATTGACTAAATGATTAGGTTTAGATTAACTTAATCAATTAGCACGTCTAAATCATCCAGGTTAATAATTATATTTAAATTATATTTTTTTTATTGTTAACTCTTTCCTTACTAAGTCTTTTTAGGCTTACAGTTTACTCGTGGTGTAGGTATCCGCAGGAAAATATAGCGTGTGGACTCGAAGTAGTTGATGAGGGATTTACACGCGCGAGCTTGTGATTGGCCGAGCTATAAGAAGTGAGAGATAATTAAATTGTAATGTAATTCAATTTCTAATTCGTAATTAAGTTTTTATTTCATAAATTGTAATTTGTAATTTAATAGTTTAAATTATTTCCTTTAAATTATTTACGTTTCAGCAAATGTTTTTAACTCCGAAATGTTTTAAGTATTTCTAACGGCCTAGATTGCACTTTGACATGTTTTTCTTTAAATTTAATGTATTTTTAAATGTATGAAAATCCGAGTCGTTACAATACAGAGGGAGACATTGGAAATTTCAATGATGGGTCAGAAGAATAAATTTTATTCATATTGATGTTTTACTAGGTTACAATAAACTTTACTTAGTATTTAAATTTCTAAAGTTATTTGAATAAATTTCGTTGTATTTGGATATTAAATAAACTTTGTTTTAATTAAGTTTCAAATAAATGTTTCGTATTCATTACGGTTTTATTTCATAAGATAGAATTAATTAGGACAAATCCTAATAAATAAACTTCAACTATTTTACTAATAAATATGACTGTATTTCTTAAATGCTTCCTCCTTAAATATTGGTTTTTGCTATTTCCAAAGATTGATTAAATTTTGTAAATTAGGGTTTATAATGACTAAATTAAACCTAATTTTGTAAATCAATTTAGGAAAAAATTTAGGGTTTACAATTTGAGAAAAATAAAATTTGGGACGTTACAATGAAACTCTCTGTTTTTCATAGCTACTTCAAAGTTCGCAGCGGTTTTCGATTTTTAGTGTTTCATGGCTACTTCAAAGTCCCTATGTATATGTTTTACTAATCCAATAATTTTATTAGATTATTGACCTCTTCAACTTCAAAAGACCATAACTTTGGCTACAGGTATCAGAATCAGCTCCAAAATATATCAAATTGAAGCTCTCTTAGAGATCTATGACTTATAATAGGGTTTACCCTATGACTCACCTTTCTCGAGCTCAAAATCACGCTTTTAAGCTCTCAAATTTGCGATAAATTTTTTTTTACAAACCGCCAGTCATGAGATAGCGGCGGAGTCTCAAGACGCCGCAACGGTTTTTCATGAGACCGCGGCGACATCTCAAGACACCGCTGTAGTTTGTTATTAAAGTGTTAACGGCAAACGTGATAACGATTGTAGCGGCTTCAATTTCTTATAGTTTAGTGATTTGTTTATTAAAAAAAAAATGATGATTAATTTGTCACTAATAATAAAGAATGATGGTTGATTTGTAATTTTTCCTTATTTCAAAAGTGTCTAAGTGACACCAAATTAATGTCAGATGAGGAGATATACAGGCAATACTCAAGTGGATCACACAAGAATTGTCCCACACTAGATGACGAAATGATTACGAGTTGGGCAGAGCAATTCAGGCAATGGTTTGAAACTTCCGTCACGATTATTGTCATCTGGCAGAGGTGCACTAACCAAATTATGGTCATTCGGTTGCTATTGTGTTAATATTCCACAACTGTCATGTTCATGCAATGGTTTAATGATAGTTCACAATTGTCGCCAATAATTTTTCTATTTGTGAACTGTCATGTTGTTTGTTGTTAAGATTTTTGTGGACATTATTTATCAACTTAGTTATCGTCGTTAGGGAGGATGGGTCGTCTTTAGGGAGGATGGGTCTGAACCAAAAAACACACACCATGAAAAGGTAATCGAGCTCAAAGAAGCATCTTGAAATCTCACAAATATCAGGAAATAACTACAGCAAAGCCCACTCTGTAATGGGTTTTAAAAAATGGGGACTGTAATAATGGAACGGAGCTTCCAAGCGTGATACAGGGGCGTATGCAACTACACAAATTTCAGCAGCATCGACAGGTTACAACATCATAACACGTATACGGTTTCATTTTTTCTTCCACTTCTTCAGCTGAAGGCAGAGGCTCCAGGCTGATTAAACTGCGTTGACCACAGCAGAAGTTGCACAAATTTCTGCAAGTTCCTTTACTAAATGGATATACTCTTTCAGGAATCCCCCTAGAGAGAGAGACAGAGACAGAGACAGAGAGAGAGTCCAGTAAGAAACTCATAATAAAAGTTCTATGAACTCAGACAGATTGATCACTTTTCTTCACCGCAACTTCAAATGGAGAAATTACGCTGCAGCATAAGTAATTATGATACCTTAGATAGTGTATCCTTCTGCGTCTTACAAGTTCATACGTCGTTTGGTTTGTCAGCACAAGATAGCTGCAGCAAGGGAAAAAAATGTCAAGTTGGTCGTGTAGTGATAATTTTTGTTCTCTATGGTAATGCAGCTGAATAACCGGGGCAAGACAAGCAGAATATACTCGCAATAAGCTATTCAAAAAGTCTGCGAAGTCATAATGATTTAGCTAAAAATATCATCATACCTATGAAACAGCAGTAGAAGGACCAGGAAGATAAAGCATAGCATCAAAGAGATTAGAAGCACTATCATGATTGCATCTTTCCACCTGAATAAGAATACCCCTACAACGGTGTCAGATCATTTGACAAAATACAAACGAGATAGCTAAAGATAACACGATGGAAGTAACACTTTAGCAATCCAATAATTTGAATTCATTTTCCTTTCCATATTTTCTTGTACAATGTTAAGTTTAAAAGCATGTCAGAATCTTCAGAGAGAGACAATAAGATCGTGTGTGCGTGTCTGAGAGAGAGAGAAATTTCAACAACCACAACATAATAGATATCATACCAAGCCTCCGTCATGTGAGCCTTAAGGTATGTGATGTACAAGATGCATGTCCATAGGCACAAAGCTGTCTCTTCACAAAGGTACCACCTAAAATAGTTTGACACAAAAAATCTCAGCATGAGGTAGCAAATCATTAAGAAAGTACCCAAAAAAGTAGCTAAGAGATGACACTAAACATAACAACCATTCTTCTCCCCATAGCCTTTTTCTTGGTATATTTGAAAATTTTGGTGTTTATTTTGTGTCAAATTTAACTCTTAATACAGGATCCTTCAAATCTTTTTTTTTGTTATTAGGATGGGTGAATTTTTATGGGAGGGCCCCATGCAATATAGATTCTTCAAGAATAGTCTAGAACATACTACACGTTACAAGTGCACTGCATCTGAAAAATCTCAATTCAACAGGTAATTTCTTATTTATGAGCAGGCATTATATGATCAATCTTTCAACAAAAGATGCTATCAAATGGCTCACAGAATGAGGAACAGAGTTGAGAAAGTTATGCAGCCTTAGCACTCATTTAAATTCATCAACCAAGTTCTAGAAGACACAGCATAATATTCACCACTACGACCATTAATTTCTAGACAAATTATTACATAACACAATAATTCAAACAATTCACAACCCAGTAGCAATTTTACAAAAAAATTTTCATCAAACAGAATCACTCAGCGCATATAAGTTTTAGTAACTGAAGAAAACTTAACAACTCACCAAAATCGACAGTGATTGCCATGACCAATACACGTTCCAAGCCAAACACAATGATGATCAAACTGAAACACACATCTGTCGCAATCATGACAATGCTTTGTTCTTGGAGGCTGTACAGTTCAAACAGAATGCATCAAAGAGGAAGTTTAATGATACATACTTGGACAAATATTACCAAAAAAACATGATAATGATATGCAGCTTCATTCTAAATATACCATTCCCATGCAAATCTGATTAACGCAAATAGCTAGTTTGTTTCCCATTTCTCGAATTTTCAACCCTTTGCCAAACACAGCAAATGGATTTGTCATAACACTAATGAGAGAAATGACAGAAATTATCTAGATCTTGCGCTGCTTGAAATTAAGGCATACTGAAGGCACATTAAAGAAAGAAATTTTCAAATAGAAGATGCATTTTTTCTGATGTCAAATTCAATATGTAAAGGAGAGATGATAGTACCTGCTCAACATGACAGTAGGAGCAGGTCAATGTTCTGTAAGAACCATGTAAAAAAAAAGGAGTCAACTACAAAAGGTGCACTTTCTACAAATTTCCAAATAGAACTATATTTTTGGACAGCGTTCAATTATACCATCAAAAAATGGTTGCATCATATTATTGCTGTTGTTGATTTTTATAGGCTATCTGAGAAAAAATACAAAGTTATGCATGCATCATGTAGATGTTTAGTCAAAAGCCATGAAGGACCTAAAGTTAATTAGGTCATTTGATGCCCAATAAGCCATCGCAAATAAGAAGCTTGGTTGTGCAGCACTTTAAATATTTATAATCCCTGTCAACATTTCCCTAAAACTACTAATTTTCTCACAGCAACATAACAAAAAAAAGACTAATAACTGAAAAGAGGCTGGTTTCCTGTATTAGAATCTTTTCTTTTTGGCACCTACTGCTTTAACAGTTCATTTTTCGCCATTCATTATATCAGTAGAATCAAAGGGTCAAACATGAGATGATGCTGAAACCTCCATTACCTGGTCAAGTACTTTGCTTTCCATAGAGGATTATTACAATATATTACATCTTAATAAAGCGAAAAACATAATATTAATAATAGAACTATTCATCCTAATTTAACCAACGTAATTTACCTATGTACGTTTACGTGAACCTAAAAAATCATTGCTTCAGAATATTTCTGATGACACATCCACTAACCTAATGGATGTTCCAGGAGGATACATGTCCAGCACCATCTTTGTCCATGATATTGTGCTACTTCCAAGAAATTTTATTTCCACTTGACTTCCATATTTGCTTGAAGCAGGTTGTCTTTGCTTAAACATTTAAAGACACACATACTTGAATAGTAAGATGACAATTTAGTTGACATTGACATCAATGTATTCATGCTATAATCAAACCTCATCGATGACAGAAGATTTGCCTTACTTTGAAAAAATAGATGTCCGCTTAGAAGCAAGACTCTTTTCATTAATAGCCCTCATTGCATCAAGGACATAGCTAAGAGGAAAAAAAAGAGTAAAAAAAATTAAAAAACAACCTAAGAGCAATGATAATGGAATTAGATAAACTGTCAAATACCCTGGAGAAGAACATGATGTGATGAAATATTGAATCAGTGCCCCAAAAAAGAGCAACAAATACAGAACTGTATACCTGAGAAAAAAAAAGTAAAAGGTGTGAGGAAGATTTGAAAACAGCAGTTACTACCAATATGCATATTAACTTTGTTCAAAGACAATGGTGGGGATTACTACATTTCACTTTCCCAACTGAGAGCGAATGCTTTGATTAATGAATGTGCAAAGGCAACTGGTGTAGTTTAGACTTTTCTGGATTATAATACACTTGATGCAGAACATGGTATTGGTGACATTATAAGCTAATAACATGATTAGATGCTCCTAAATATCAAATGCTTGCAATAAATTACATTTTCAAATCTCTACTTTGACAGTCCAATTTAAACCTCGTTAAAAAGAAGTGAACAGTCTTCAACCACAAACTTTAAGACATATTAGAATCCTGGTCCTTTCAGAACCTAATTGTAATCGTATCATCCTAATATCGTTTACATCAAAACAACATCAAATTGTCAGCAGTTAAAAACCCATATGAAATCCACAGATTCACTTCCGCTCCCAAAAGATTGCTTCGTTGTTGACGTGCTCAAACTGAAATCGATTCTCATTTTGTGATGATTAAGAGAAGGCGCATTAATCAAAAACAAAGAAGCAACGAGATACCAGGGTTGTGTTTTCGTTTTCTCTATCAAATCCACGTCAAAAATGAACAATATGCCGACATATAAAAGATGCAAGGACACTAGAGCCACCTTAAGTCCCAACGAAGATCTCCTAGCTGAAACCAACATCCCAAAATCAAAATCTCGAAGAACAATAAAACAAAAAGAAAAAAAATAAACGAAGCAAAGAAATTATGAGATAACAGAAAGCCGCAATAGTAAGAAATTAATCAACTAAAGAATAGAAAAAGATTCCCATGAACCCGGCAAAGTTTTTTTCAGAAACCGAACACATGATAAAAAGGAATACCGGGATCGGAGAGACACGGAAAGAGGTGGAAGTATCGGTCCATTGCTCGATCCCATAAGTCCCGCAAGGGACAGCACCTTCTCATATCTTGCTCCGAACGACGAAAAAAGTAGAGACGGTTACATCAGAACCACCGAAATCTTTCTGAGACAGTTTTGTTTCCCCAAGGGATAAAATCACGGATGCCAACAAAGTGGTATAATATACTCGAAAGGCGCAAGTAACAGTGCCAGAATGTTGATTGCAAAACGCAGCTGTCTTTTGAACTAGATTCAAACAAAGCCCCAGAAACAGGAAGACGAAGGTGGAGGAGGAGAAGAAGAAAATAAACAGAGAGAAGAAGAAGCAAGAACGCCTCAGATGGATGACAAATGTCCAGTTGCGCTGCACCCAATTGTGAATTTTACTTCATACCACAAAAAGACCAATTTTTATTATTGTCGCTTCACATTTTCAATATCAATCCAACTTTATAAGTTGGAATGAGATTGAATATAGATTTCAAAGGATAAAATTAGAAGATACCATTAACGTTGCAGATATAAACACGCACAAATTTATTGCTGATTCCTGTTTGGATCATGCATCTTACATTTTGCATAAATTTAGACATCACCCTGGCCTCAACGAATGACAAACACGCATGTAAACATAGCCTGACAACCTTAAAGATACCAACCAGACAACCATCCAACCACCACGTTTAATGCCATAGGAATTTGCTTCAACCAGGTCTTGCTTTTGCAGTCAATTGTCATTTAACATTGAGTCAAACAGAACTAATAAAGCTCGTATATATTTATCATGGTTTTTTCTGGTTCCTATCAAATTGAACAGGTGTTTGGACTAGAATCATTACACGCTGTACAAGAAACCACTTATTATTATTACCGTTGATAATCTATATGGGCTCCCTCATCTCATCAGATTTAAATCCGGATTGCTCTGCAAGCTCTGACAATTCTTTCTCCCCACTCACAACCTGCAAGATAATCATTATTTATTCAGAAGAAAGTAGTTTACAAGAGAAGACCATATAGCTCTTGTCCATACACATCCCAATGTTTTTGACAACAAAGATTCGGTTGCTAGCAAAAGATGAATCATGGTTATTGCATTAAGGGCACTTCGTTGATGGAATAAGCAATTCTCACTAAAAAGTCTTAGCAATTTACACTGAATAGAAAGCAACTCCAATAAGAGAAATTCAACTCCTCACCTGACCGTTAATTATCCATGTAGGAAAACCTTCAATGCGAGCATCTATGCATGCCTTGTCCATTTTAGTGCCTGTTCGATATCCATCCGGGAAGCACTCCACGTAATCTAGCAGCTTCACTGCCTCACGTCCAAACATCTACCTCAATCGTAGAACACAAATAACATGGAGAAGAAGGGTACACCCAAAAAAACATGAATATGAAACGCAATTTATTAATTTAAAGTCTTAAAGATCTGTATATGCAGGGGAGGTTACTCGGCATTCGTCTCATGTGTTCTTTTATCTCTCTCTCTCTCTCTATATATAAATGAGAATGTAACACTAATTGGTCTTTTCCAAACATTTACATCAGCTCCTTAAATTTCTACGAATATTTCTTCGTGAGTATCCACTTTTGAATAGGGCACTTTGCATAATACATGATTTTAGTAGATCCCATCATCATTGAAATGTGGTAAAAGTTTTGAATCCCAATAGTGAACCCTCTTTCATTTTTTCAAAAGGAAATACACTTTTGACTAAAACGTAGAGAGAAGAACGTACCTCTTTTTGTTCTAAGCAATGCGAGCACCAAAATGCCCCATACATTTTGGCCCCTATAGAATGAAGATGTTTTGCAAGAGAAATAGCCAAAGGACTTGATGGCTTTATCACCTCAGTGGTGACATATGGCAGTTCCACTACAGCTTGGCCGCTAAAGTGGATAGCAAAAATTCAAGAGGAGAAATTTCAATTCTGAATCACAGGCAGATGTTGAATCCCAAAGAGCATTAAAGGTCAAAAGGTAAAAATAGAATAAAATAGTCACTGAATAGCTCTCATCTTTCAATAAGATTCCGCCAACAGTTTCTTATAATCAGACATCCACCTCATAACCCAGTGCTTCAGAGTAAACAAGGAATCCTCCTAAAATCTATGTAGAAAGGATGTCAGAGTGATACATAATTCGTATGATTAAACATCCATTGCTTTAACCAAGTATGGAAAAAAAAAGTGTCAGCGTCAAAATTCTTCATAATTCACACTAATAAACACTGAAAGTTAGACATGAGTAACAAACAATAGATGTTTATCAATTAGATTCTAGCTAAAATAAAGTTAAATAAGTGATGATAAATTTCATCAATATGTCAAAAAAGATGCCATAATATACTGTCTGAACCATGCAACAATATAGCTAATTTCAAAGTTACCTAACTCTGTAGCTTTATGGTGATGCCACACGTGTATATCAACTAGGTGTCACCACAAGAAGGAATATTCGACTCAACAGAAATTGGTACCATACAGAGATGATAAATCACCTTAGGGGGGTTGAGAGAGACGAACTATATGAACTGTTTAGAGTGAAAATGACCAACATAGCAACGGATAGCTGCAAAACCACCAGCTTTTGTATCTCTTGCAACCCAAAATCCTACAGTGAAATCTAAATTTTAATAATGAATTGATAGCTCCTATCTGTTGTGATCAACAGTTCTTTTCTTCTATAGTCTATTGTGATCAAGCCGTCAAATAAATCACCAATTTTTTCTTAAAAAAAGGAAAGTACCTTCAAAGTTATGAAAAATAAGCTGATTGACAAAAAAGCTGACAACAAGCAGTATGAGCATGATGCTCCAGCGAACTTTGAGCTAAGAATGTACAGAAAATATGCACTAGCAGCTGCCATAGATGTTGTGAGTCCAAGTAAAACTAGACGGCCATCATATTCACCAATTCCAAATGGTAAGTTCTTTTCTGGCAATTGCAGACCAATTATCGCCACTAACCCATATCCAGCCATTCCGATCAATGGAAGAGGAAAACCTGAAACATACAAAAGAATACATAATTATCTTACGCCATAAATCAAGTGGCTTGCATTATGAAACTGTTGGAGATCAGAAGGCAATGAGGTGGAATGAAAAACAACGATTTATGATCAAACTTAGAGCAAAAATTAATTCCTGATGTGTAGCTAAACGGTTACATTTTTCCAATAAAAAACCTAAAGCCAGTAAATTTGATTAAAAAACTTCTCGGTTATGTCAGAAACCAAACTAGAGTAAGTACGAGAATGATCACCGCTTACTACAGTATTTTCACGATTAACAAAGTATAAAATACCAAAGACATCGGCGTAATCACTGTTGAGAATATCTCCACAAGTTCCTCCTCCAATTGGACAGAAGGCATCAGAATTCGTCAGCTTGAGGAAGCTCAAATAAGTAGTTTCAACAAAACCAATCCCTCCAAGCACAGCCGGCCAATTAATAGAAAAATCCCAGGAAGAAGAAGGGGAAGGGGAAGGGGCAGAGGAAGAATGTGACGCTTCAGTATCTGACTCGCCATCATCACCAGGCCCAGAGAATGAACATCGAACTGCCAGAGGCGCCCTCCGACCCTTAGAGTTGAGCTTACGGAAGAAGAAACGAGAACTGCCTTTGATTCCAGAAGGAGCTTGACGTAGATTAAAGCTTGGGGGATGGAATGGAGGAGACAATAAGCTGGCGAAGCCGGTCATCCCTTTCGAGTGAACTGAGGGGCTGGTCTCCGATTATCATTTCTACTGCCACAGTTTCAGATTCTGCAACACAGAAAGGTGAATATGAATGGGCCGAAATTAGCCCATTAAAGTTTCCCTTCTCTTATTGAGCCCATGTAAATACTTTATGGGCTTTTCCTGCTATATTTATTGGTTTTAATTATTAGACCTTAATTTATTTATATTTTTACAATAAAATCTCAAGTTTTCAGTTGTCAGTAATTTAAAATTACTGTTAATTTATTTGTTAAATTCAATACGTGCATATCACATTTTTTATTTAATGAAATACTTTAACTCAATATCTAATATTTTTTATGGTTTCCAACTCGACTTTAAACTCTATCGCACGATCGACAAAGTTTGAAATCACCATAAAAGAGATCAATAGAGTTTCAGATCGAGTTAGAAATTGTTGAAGTAGTTATAAATTGGATTAAAACACTCATTAAATAGGAAAATATGATATACGAGGATTGGACTTAACAGAATGGACAAAAAAGTTCAAATTACTGATAGCTAAAAATGTAGAAGTTTCTTTTAATAAATAAATAACTATAGATGTTAGGATCTAAAATACAATTTCCTTATAAAGTCACTATACTTGGATAATCTAATTTTATATTTTCATATATCTTGGGGACATAATTCTTAATAGGGTAAATGACAAATTAACCATCATGGTTTACGATCAATGACAAGTCAACCACTATCCTTTATTTTATAATAAATTAACCATCGTGGTTTGCAGTCAATAACAAGTTAACCACTAACGTATGTGAAAATGACAAATTCAACATTACAGACGTTCACCGTTAAAAAGCTGGGCGCCACAGTCAAAACGCCGGAGCGCCTCGCAGCGTTCTAGAGAATTCTGAACGCCGGAATGAATTCTTCAGAATGCCGAAAGCGGGGCCTTCTAAAGAATTCAGAATGCCGAACAACGTTTTGAAAAAATCAGAACGCTGGGCCGATCAGAGCGCCATCTCTCGTGGTCTTTGGCTATTAGAGCGCGATCTCGTAGTGTCTGGCGATCGGATCACGATCTCTGGGGGATAAGAGACCGCGAGATCGCGGTCTCTTGCGAATAGAGATCGTGAGATCGCGGTCTCTTGCGATCAGAGACCGCGAGATCGCTGTCTCTTGCCATCGCTGTCTCTGGCGAACGGAGACTGTGATCTCGCGGTCTCTGTGCGTCTCTGGTCTCACAGAGTGTCTCGCATTCTGCGTAATGAAGAATTGGACGTTCTGAATTCAAAATGCGAGTCGTTTCGGCGTTCGAAATTCTCCAGAATGCTGCAAGGCGTTCTGGCGTTTGGAATTCTTCAGAATGCCCCGCGTTGTGCGTTCTGAAGAATTGAGCGTTCTGAATTCAGAACGCGGGTCGTTCTGGCATTCAAAATTCTCCAGAACGCCGCGAGGCGTTCCGGCGTTTTGACCGTGGCGCCCAATTTTTTAACAGTCAATGTCTTGTGATGTTGGATTTGTCATTTTCACATACATTAGTGGTTAATTTGTTAGAAAATAAAAGACAGTGGTTGACTTGTCATTGGCCATAAACCACGATGGTTAATTTGTTATTTACCCTTCTTAATATTTAGGCGTATTAGAGAGAGATTCCTCGACATTTCCTCCCGATTTTCAATTATGGAAAATCCAGTGTTCGAATAGGAAGAAATAAACATGGATAACATTTAAATATGGAAGAAATAGGAACAACTCTTGTTAAACATGGATGCTTTTAATAATCAGACTACTTGGATATGAAAAAGGTGATGTTAGGTAAGAGAGATTCGAACCAAACAGGATAACATTTTTAAATTTAATGTTTATGAAAGTATTTGACAAAAGTCTACTGTATGGGAATGCTTCAAACTCACGGATGGGTGTGGCCGCCACAAAATCATCCTTCCACGTTCATCAATCTCTGACAAACAAACAAACCAACCGAACAGCCTTTCTTTCTGCGAACATGGGGCGCACCCACGTCTCCTTTCTCTACGCCATCTCTGGACTGGACGATAGCTTCATAAAATGGGCGAACCAGAAAAAGCAGAGCGACCAAGAGGAAAGTGCAGGAGAATGGGAATGTCGCGAAACTGGTTTAGAAGATTTGGAAGAAAGCTGCGCACATCCAGAAGAGACATCATCTTCCTCCATCAAAACACCAGCCCCACAAACGAAGAAGACGCTACTCTTACAGAAGAAACACCCCCCTACAACGATCCATCAGCTTCCCAAACGCAACCCAAGAACGAGTTTTTCGTCAGCAAGGAGGAGAGTTCAGCGATCAAGATTCAAGCGTGTTTCAGGGGTCATCTTGTACGGCCCTTACGAATTCATTATGATACGTTGTTGGGTCGTTTATTTTTGGGCGTGAGTGATTAACAAAGGTTTGTTGAAAATGTAACAGGCGAGACGCGCATTTCGAGCTCTAAAGAGCTTGGTGAAGCTTCAAGCGCTGGCTAGAGGGGTGTGCGTGAGGAGGCAGACTCGAATAGCGCTGCATTTTATGCATACGCTTGTTAGATTGCAGGTCAGAGTTCGTGCTCGTCAGCTCCTCAACGGTTGCAATGAGACCTGATCTGCACACACTTCTAACTCCGCGTTCTTTGTGAAACTCCAAATGCATCATCATTCCATCCGTTTTTTTTTTATTCATGGAAGTGGATAGCTTTATTTTTCCTGTTCTCTTCAATTAAATTTAATTGAATCATTAATATGAAATTTACTAATTTAGTTACGTGAAAAGAAACAATTATATTATGTTAACTTCTTGTGGGTAATTGTAAGGGAATACAATTAAAATTTTTGGTCGCATTTGTAGTCTTAGTTATTATGGTACATTGGCAGTCGAATTTTACACTAATCTTAAACTTGAACGAATAATCTACAATGAATAAGTGATTAATAATTTTGATTAATTTATAATTATTAAAATTAGTAAGCCGAATTCCAATTGGTTCGGATCGAGTGTAGTCGGACCCCGTATTCAATATTAGGGTATTTTATTTACTCTATTGAGTAGCGAAACTCATTGTACCTTGATTTCTAATTAGTGAATTACTCTCATGTCTGTCGTGTTTTTTCTAAAAGGGTTTTCTATGTAAATTTTGGTGTCTCTGTTTCCGCCGTTTTTTCTTTTTCTGTTTTTGCGTTTGATTCTGTCAGCCGCCGACACCACAAGGAACCAACTGCCATCCTCTCGCACTCGCTGCCACGCCGATCAAGAAGTCCACAGAAAATTGTTCTGTCAAATGAGAAGTCGTGGTTCTTCGGCGTCCTTCTGACTGTCACATGTCCTTCTTCGTTGTGCAGGGCAGAGTTCACATAGCTTCGAAGCATTGCCAAAACAAGTGAGTCAAACAACAAAGACAATGATAATGTTCCGAGTTTGAAGGAGTTTGAAGGACAGATCAAAGTCAAGAAATCGTGATAAAAGCTGTTACTTCTGTCAGAAGAAGAGAAATTTAAATCTTAGTGTTACAAATTGAAAAATGAAATAAAGAGAGCTGTTGAGAAGGGAAAACAAGAGATGGCGTTCAGTGAAGTTGTTGTCACAGAAGAAGAAGACTATAGTGATGAAGATTTTCTAGTTGTATCAAAGGAAAACTCAAAGCCAAACAAAGGTTGAATTCTGAATTTAGCTTGTTCGTTTCATATGTTTTACATTTGGGAGTGGTTTTCGACATATGAGACTGTTTCAGAAGGTGTTGTGTTAATGGATAATCACATACCTTGCAAGATAGTTGGTATTAATACTGTCAAAATCAGAATGTTTGATGGAGTTGTTAGGACACTTGGTAATGTGCGACACATTCTCAACTTAAAGAAGAATATGATCTTGTTGAGCACTTTGGATTTGAAAGGGTACAAGTTCAGCGTTGTAAGTAGAGTTATAAAGATCAGTAGATGTGCTCTCGTCATGTTAAAGGGACACAGAAGATTTGCAAGTTTGTATGTGTTATGGGGTTCTACAATGACAGGTAATATGACTGCAAAGTTTGTGAATTCACTTTCTAAAGGTTTTTTTGGAGAAGACAAAAAAAAAAAGAAAATCAAGTTCTCAGGTGAAGTTTAAGTTGGAATCTAGATCTACATCAAAGTCGATACGTCAGCTTATAACAGATGTTCAAGGTGATCCAGTCACCACATCGTCAACATTTTCACTTTCACAATAGAGTGCTATCGTTAAAGGCAGATCTAAGAGGAAAGTCAAAATTGTTGGACTGTATGCGCACTAAGAAAGGGGGGGAGGGGGAGGCCATCTAAACTTTTTCGTGCGATATTTTAATGTCTAAACCCTAAGTGATTTAACACAAATAAATAATCAAATAATCACAAATACAAAGGAGTTTAAAGGATAGAGAAAATGCAAACCAAATTTGTTCACTCGATTTGACAACTTCGACCTATGTTCGCGCTCCAAGTTTCCGAATTGGAGATCCTTAATCACATAACCTCCCCTGTTAGTGATAATTTACTTCACGGGTGTCAACCAAACCTTTACAATGACTTTTTCTCAGGGTGTCACTCTTTCCATTTAACTATTATGGGGCGTCTCCCTTTTGTTCATGGTTTAAGTACAAGAATTGGAAAACTAAAAATTTTCTAACTCTCCCAAATATAAAATCACAAGTTTGGGAGTTGGTGAGTTAGGATTGATACTCTATGATTGATGAGAAATCGAGTATTAATTTTGGCAAAACTTTGCTTCGATTCTCTCTTTGTTAGAATGAGCTTTGGAGTGTCTTCTATGTATAGAATTTGCAAAACTGGACGACCTCCTCCATTTTGGTCGACCACCTCTCGACCGTTGGAAACTAGTTATTGCGTTGTATAGTCTTACCGGGCGACCGCTTTATCATATCGGTCAACTGCTTCTTCACATTTCCAAAACATCGCTCGACTCTATCCATTTTGTGGTTGATCATTTACATGAAACTGGTCGATTACCACTTCCTTGTTTTGGCTTTTTCTTCAGCCAACTGGTCGACCACTTCTTCACAGTAGTTGACTTATACTCCATGTTTTGCCTTTCTTGAGTCTTTTAAGTCCCAATAATCATACTATAAGCTACAAGGACTTAGACAAACATGTTAGTGTATATAAATACCATTGTTAAGGGATATTTCCAAAGAAGATCAATATAAATATAAGGATAAAACAATTAAGCATATTCAAAAGATAAACAACATAAATTCAATTAAAACATTCATCATCAAAACAATTATACCTAATGACTCTTAGACTAATAATCTCTCCCTTTTTTATGATGACAACATATTATAAGTTATTTATTCCTAACCTTAAGCATGTGCATATAGTATTGCATAATTTGATCTCTCCTCCTTAGTTTATGTAATATATCTAGCTTTTAGTTTTATGCACCTTATGCTATTCTAACAACTTATATAAAATTTTCCCCCTTTGTCAAAATAAAAAAGAAACCAATGGGGAGGAGTAAAATAAATTCATAAAAAAATTTCTCTCCCTTTGTCATTATTCAAAACATAGAAATCATTGGAGGGAAAACAACATATACAACTATTATTCATATAAGAATATTCAATAAATTTTCTCCCTTTTTATCAATGTGCAAAATCAAATCAATGAGGATAACCAAAACATCAAACCAAACAATTTAATCAGATTAATTCTCATCATTTGGCATTAAACAAACATGATAATTAGGGGTTCAACCATCAAAACAAAACAATTATATTTTTCCCCCTTAGAAAAACAATTGTTGGGAGAACCCATGTATATACTAAAAATAATAATTCAAAATATATCAATTGAAGAGTTAAACCAATTGAATGATAAAAAGAAATTTAAACCAATGTTACCAAACCAATATGCAACCAATAGATTCAAGTCAAAAAGAATAAAATTTTAACTCATATGCATAATCTAGAAAGTCTCCCATTATCCACAATCAAAACACACATTTAAAGTGGGAGAACTTTCCAACCTAAAACTTAGGTTTAATTGACTTTCTTAGGAACCCAAATCTTTTTTGGATTCTTGAGTTTTAGGTTTAGTTCCTTTAGGAACCCAAAAAAATTTAGAACCAATCATTTTGTCATTTAATTTCAATGGACCACAAAAGAATTTATGCCAAATACAATTACAAGTAGGCTAACAAAGAAATTTTTATAATTTTTCTTTTTAATAAAAGGTTGATAGCCAATTCCGGCTTTATTAAATGTAACCCTTTGTTGTCCTAAAAGCATGTTAAAATTCTTGCTACCATTTGTGAATTTCAAAATAATAGAATTCAAATAACTATTTTTAGCATTGAATTCACAAATATCACCTTCAAGAGATTTAATAATAGCACTAGAAATCTCATACATGCTTTTCAACTGAACAATTTGATTTTCAAAAGATTTAACCATTTCAACATGTTTTTTCTTTAAATTGTCGTTATCCTTTTTCAACAAATTATATTTACGTTTAAACACATTGAATCTATCAACAATTCATTAAAGGCATTGAGCAAGTCATTATCATCACAGTTTTCTTCTAAATCGCTAGAAGAATCATGTACGTTTTCCTTCTTGACCATGAAGCAAAAATTGGAGTCTTCTTCAATCTTGGAAAAAAAAATCTTCATCGCTAATGCCCAACATGGCCTTGAAAGCCTTTTTCTTTAATGCTTTTGACTTCTTCGCTTTGGGGCAATCAGTTGAGGTATGACCGAGTTTTCTGGATCTAAAGCAAATAATCACCTTCTCCTCTTTCAACTTCTTTCGATAAAGATACTTGTTGAATTTTCGTGTTATGAACTTGATATTTTCATCATCTTCATCTTCTTCCTTGGAATCCATGTGAGTGCTTAAGGAGGCATTGAAGACTATGTTCCTTGGTTTGAAGATTTCCTTCTCTTTTTGCTCCCCCTTCTCGTTGCTCAACAACGTGATCTCGTGCATCATTAGAGAACCGATGAGTTCCTCCATTTTTAATAACTAAAGATCACATGTCTCTTGGATTGCCATCACTTTAGGTTGCCACATCCTTGGTAAGCACTTAAGAATTTTCCTAACCAACTCTTTGTTGGGATAAACTCGATCAAACACTTTCAAACCATTAGTAAGGTTAGTAATATGAGTAAGTATACAACTAATGGTTTCATCATGGAAAATAATTCATATTCATAGATAAACATACTTAATTTACTTTCTTTTACTTGATTAATTGTAATATCTTAGATTTTATTGGATTTAAATTTTATTATTTAATTAATAATTTTCTCCTGGGATATTATATCTTGATTTTCTCTCAGAATCTGTAGTAAGATATTATGATTTATGAAGTATATAAGGTACTAATTATTAAAATAAAGCTGAAGGATTGATTGGAAATTAAATGAAGAATTAATTAAATTAAGGAAAGTAGAAAATTGATTAAGGTTTATTGAGTATTGATTTATTTATAAAAATAATTTAGAAAAGAATAATTAAAATTAATATAAAAAGAACAAAACACTGAAGACGTGATCAACGGTCGATCAACGTAAATAGCAGTCGATCGAGATTGACCCCCGTTTGGCTGGCGATCGATCACCATTGGCTGGTGATCGACCGCCAATCACATTTTGTCGATTCTCTTCTCTTGTTCCAAATTCTGCGCACACGTTTTCTTTCATGTTCCTTTTGTTGCGCTGAAGGATCACTTGCCTATAAATAGGCAGTGATCTGTGAATGGAAAACCATCCTAAGCAGCAGCGACAGCAGAGAGAAACAAAGAGAAAGGGAGAGAAAATTGTGGGAGAAATTTAGTGAATTTATGGGAAGAATTTGCAAGGAAAGCAGGAGCGGTTTTAAGAGCAATTCAGGAGGAGATTCTTGGAAAGAGCAATTAAAGGAGGAAATTCTTTAAGAGGTAAGAAATAGGATGCGGTGGCCAGTGGAGGCCCTGCATCACGAGATTTTATGTTTTCACTTACGTTAAATTGTTGTTAAAAATATTATTGGAATCATTCGTATAAATTAACGATAAAATAAATGTTGAAAATATCGTTGAAATTAATCATGAAAGTTATCGTTAAAATAATGTCAACATAATTACGAAAATCATTGTTATAATTGACGTACAAAATAACAAAGAAAATACCTGAATGTAAAAATGAATAAAAATATATATACTGCCTTAATTTCATATATGGACTGCTGTACTGCTTTTAATTCCATCGTGTTGCTATGAACTGTACATGCATCATGATAGGGGTTATGAAACTGCTGACATATGCATATCATGTGAATAAATGAACCAATAAACGTTAATAGGTGTATGAGATTGGTGGTGACACCCCTAATGGATGTATCTCCTCGTTGGAGTGACGGTTAAGGCACAAGATGGTATAAAGGATCCAACTTCCCTAAATTAATGGATTTCATACATCTGGACTATTAAGTGAAACTAAAATAGCATGCAGAGGGGATGAGTTCTTCTCTAAAAATGACTGCATAAGCATTGCATAGTATATGCATACATTCTATTTCTTGCTGAGCATTAGAATCATTGTTTTACGTGATGTAGGTAATGATATTAAATTAAATATGAAAAAGGAGACATTGTCGAACGAGATCTTGGGTTATCAACTGAAGTAAACCTGATGAGTTGTGGCCCAAGTAAAATAATGATTTTATTCAATAAATGGTTTGTATAATATGGACTGCATTTTAAATTGTTTAAAATTATGATTTGAATTTATTCCGTTAAATTACTCTGATTTCTTACTTAACAATACGTCTTGAAAAGATTAAAAGAAAATTTTAAATTCTCCATAAAATTGAAATAAAGAAAAATTGATTTTATAAATTGGGGCGTTACATTAATGTCTTCATGCGTAATTTGAAGTAATTTTCAAATATCATAGACATTATTGCATGCTTGTACTATATTAAACTCATCACAATTTAAAGCACAATATAACATGTTAATTGGCTTAGCATTCATGTCAATTTTCTCTTATCTAAATCATTAAGCTCAATAGGCAATTTAGAAATATTTATATCATTTTCACTTTTAATTGGAAGGTATGGTCTGTTTTCAATTTTGTTCCATAAATCGTAATCTATAGATTGTATATATATTTTCATCCTAGATTTCCAATAAATATAGTCATTACCATAAAAATACGGTAGTCTAACTAATGATTGCCCTTCAATTTGCATATTGAAAGCAATAAAAAAAAAATACAATCCAAGAATTCAATTAAAATTAACGGAATAATTTTCAACAAGAGAAATAAACCAATAAATGCAAATCAAACAATTTTATACCAATAAGCACAATATCACACAAAAAGTTTTAATAACCTCGCTCTAATACTAGTTGTTAAACCTTATGTTCTAATACTAGTTGTTGAACCTTATGCCCACCTATGAGGAGGAGGAGGAGGAGGAGAAGGGGGTGAATTAGGCGTTCTAAACTTTTTCGTGCGATATTTTAATCTCTAAACCCTAAGTGATTTAACACAAATAAATAAACAAACAATCACAATTATAAAGAAGTTTAAGGGATAGAGAAAATTCAAACCAAATTTGTTCACGTGGTTCGCCAACTTCGGCCTACGTCCGCGCTCTAAGTTTCTGACTTGGAGATCCTTAATCACCTAACCTCCCCGATTAGTGATGATTAATTTCATGGGTGTCAACCAAACCTTTACAGTGACTCTTTCTTAGGGTGCCACCCTTTCCACTTGACTATTACGGGACGTCACCATTTTGTTCACAGTTTAAGTACAAGAATTAAAAAACTAAAAATTTTCTAACTCTCCCAAATATAAAATCACAAGTTTGGGAGTTTGAGAGTTAGGATTGACACTCTATGATTGATGAGAAATCGAGTATTGATTTTGGTAGAGCTTCGCTTTGGTTCTATATTTGTTAGAATGAGCTTTAGAGTGTTTTATATATATAGAATCTGCAAAATCGGTCAACCTCCTCCATTTTGGTCAACCGTCTCCCAACTGTTGGAAACTAGCCATTGCGTTGTATAGTCTGACCGGTCGATCGCTTTATCATACCGGTTGACCACTTCTTCACATTTCCAAAACATCGCTCAACTCTGTCCATTTTGTGGTCGATCACCTACATGAAACTGGTTGACTGCCTCTTTGCTGTTTTGCCTCTAGAGCTCACTGTAATATAAGCGGTCGATCTACTCTTCCAAACCAGTCAACCGCTTCCCTATTTTGGCTATCTAAACTTTTTCGTGCGATATTTTAATCTCTAAACCCTAAGTGATTTAATACAAATAAATAAACAAACAATCACAAATATAAAGAAGTTTAAGGGATAGAGAAAATGCAAACTAAATTTGTTCACGCTGTTCAACAACTCTAGCCTATGTCCGCACTCCAAGTTTTTGACTTGGAGATCGTTCATCACCTAACCTCTCCAGTTAGTGATGATTGACTTCACAAGTGTCAACCAAATCTTTACAGTGACTCTTTCTCAAGGTTTCACCCTTTCCACTTGACTATTACAGGGCATCACACTTTTGTTCCCAGTTTAAGTACAAGAATTGAAAAACTAAAAATTTTCTAACTCTTCCAAATATAAAATCACAAGTTTGGGAGTTGGAGAGTTAGGATTGACACTCTATGATTGATAAGAAATCAAGTATTGATTTTGGCAGAGCATCACTTTGATTCTCTCTTTGTTAGAATAAGATTTAGAGTGTCTTCTATATATAGAATCCGCAAAATCGTTTGACCTCCTCCATTTTGGTCAACTGCCTCCGAACAGTTGGAAATTAGCCATTGCGTTGTATAGTTTGACCGGTTGACTACTTTATCATATCGGTCGACCGCTTCTTCACATTTCCAAAACATCGCTTGACTCTGTCCATATTACGGTCGATCACCTACATGAACTGGTTCACCGCCTCTTCGCTGTTTTGCCTCTAGAGCTCACTGTAATATAAGCGGTCGATCTACTCTTCCAAACCGGTTGACTGCTTCCCTAATTTGGCTCTTTCTTTAGCCAACTGGTCTACCACTTCTTCACAATAGTCGACCTGTACTCAGTGTTTTGCCCTTCTTGAGTCTTCTAACTCCCAATAATCATACTATAAGTTACATGAACTTAAGCAAATATGTTAGTATATATAAATAGCATTGTTAAGGGGTATTTCCAAAGAAGATTAATATAAATATAAAGATAAAGCAATTAAGCATATTCAAAAGATAAACAACATATAATTCAATTAAAACATTCATCATTAGAAAAATTAAGCCTAATGACTCTTAGGCTAACAAGAACCTCACAACGATATGGTAAAACTACTTCAGTGGGTTATGCATTGAGTGTGTTCAAGGGTATTGATTCTCGTGAGGAGTCTCTAACATATTCACATGCATTCTGTTGCGACAATGGTAATACCATAGAGGAGATGTGATTTCTTCTTGAGTATGTCTCTCAAGTTTAGGTAGGGCTTAAACTTAATCGGTATCATATGTTGAGTTGGCCTTACAAGGGTCTTTGTGGAAGATGAGGTTATTTTTTGTTGGAATTTTACAAATTTGTTTGTCTTGCATTGAAATTTCTTTAAAGATGGAGATTGTTAGAGTTTAGTGTTCTAGATTTGTATTGGGGTGGGCCGAGAAGCCTGCGTTTGAGGTCAAATCCTCTTCCACCCGGAAGGATGATGTGCCACAAGGACACATCACGAAATCTTAGTCAAGGAGGCTGACTAATTATTTTAATTTAATTTATTTTGTAGAAAAAGGGTGGCAAGAAAACTTGAAGGAACCCCCAAACAACATGGATGAAGGAATGTCAAAGAACGTCATCAGTTAGAATCAATATATATAAATTGAAGCCGAAGGTGAGTACGATTAAAAAATATTATTTAGTTATTTATCTATTTAATAAATTTTGTTTGTGACATTTGACTAGGGATTTCTCCTAGAGTGAGTAATAGTTTTGTAAGGTTATTTTTGTAATATTTTGTTGAACTTGTAAACCCTAATTTCAGAAAATCTATTTAAGCTTGCCTTATGATTTCTGTCCATCAGTTTTTGAATCAGAAAAATAAAAAAACTTTTGCCTCTTTCTCTTTGTTCTTCAGGAGCAAAAACACACAATTCGCTTGATTGTTCTTAATCGTCAATTTGTATTATGGTTTCTAATTCTTCGTGAGAGTCAAATTAGTAATAATTTTTATTGCAACTCTGTCGTTTCATTCGTGGAGAGAATTCACAGTGGAGTTGTTGAAGCTCACAAGTTATCAAGTTGAAGTGTTTTCTTCTCTTAGGAAGATTTCCTTGGAGTAGGAATCCGTAGATTTTAGCAGTTTTCTGACTGATTTGCCTGTTAGTGTTTCCAAAGTTTTCTCTTTGATTTTTGGTGGTGTTAATTCAATCTTTAGAACTTTTAAAAGTGTTCAATTTTCTATGGAGAAGCCATAGGTGTTCTAGAATTGAAGGTTTGGCTTGAGTGATCGGAATTCTTCCCGAACGGTTGCGAAACACGGAATCAAGTTTGTAGATTTTTTTTGCCTGGTCAGGTAAATCACTCATTGTTCATAGGTCAACCGACCTCTGGGCAATTGTTACTGTTCATCAGGTCGACAACAAATCATCTAGAAGCGATCTTTTGAACCTGTTTGTTTTTTGGTTGACCTCTTCTTAGCCACAGGTCGACCGCCCGCCTTCAAAACTATCTTGAACCCTACCCGAAGCACATCTTTGGTATCAGAATTTCCATTAGCATGTCATTTGGTATTAGAACTTCTGTTGGCATGTCAAGAGGTCTGCTACTTCTCTCTTAGAATATTAACTTCAAAATTATCAATATACCTTCATGTTACTCTTATCTCCTTAAATAAAAAACATAAATAAGATACTAAAAAATATAATTAAATAAACATCTTGAAATCTTAAAAAATAATTTGAATAAAGGCACTACATTGGAACTCTATCATACTATAATGTCTAAAAATATTTTTTTTTATAAATAATTTCCTTAATGTTACTATGTTTGCATTTTACTTACTAGACAAAGTATTACATGTTAATTACAAAATATTTTTATCTTTTACTTTCCTTAGCCTAACCAGCCACAAGTCCCGCTCGTGCAAATCCTTTATCAACTGCTCATTGGTTTGTTCATCATTCTTTCATACATGTACCTACACCATTAGCAATTGTGAGCTAGAGGCCTGCAAGAAATGAGTTATGCAGTATGATGTATGTCTTTCTTTAGTTCATTTGGAATGGGTCCACCCCAAACCAATCTTTTCATTACATTTCATTCTTTCATTCATTCGTTCATAACTCGTACGTCGAGCGGGAGATTGAAGGACCTATATGGGATGATATAGTTTGATTGGCTTCTAACCTCCTGTGGGTAACTAGTCCCATTCTCGATGAGGGAGGGGTTTAGCCTAGCTACCAGGCTAGATCCGAACTACCCATCCGCCCCCAACTCCCCATCATCATTTTCTTTCATTCATTCTTTTCATTTATCATTTTTCTTCACGTAATGCATGTGAGTACCACCCCAAATGTGGCACTCTCTACTTGTTTCTATTATCATGATGTATGTCCATGAGAAACATTATCGTAATGCATGTCATTGGAAAACAGTAATAATAATGATATAAAAGCATGAAACAGGAAGCAGTAATCACAACCAAATATATACAAGTAAGAGACAGAATAAAAATCTACTAACACCCTATACATGGTGGTACATTCTAAACAAGCTTGGTAATTAAAAGAGGCAATAACAATTAGACATGCTTGGTAGTTTGAAAGAAATACAATGTAGACATGCTTGACAATTTAAGGAAAACGGTAACAACGCAGACATGCTTGGCAGTTTTAACGAAACAATAATCATATGCTAATATCATAAACATGTTTGCAAATTACACTAATAACGTGCGAACAGTATATGCATAATATGGCAACATAGTAAAAACGTAAACAAACATTTACAGGAAAGACTATGCTAATGGTGTAGGGCCTCCACTGACCAACGACTGTTGGTTTTTAGATTCCCTCACAGGGCGGAATTACCGATGTTAATAACAACAGTAACTGCGTAACCTATGTATCATGAAAAACAATTGTAACATGAACATAAAACAGATCGTTGTTATAATATAATAATAATAATATATAATAATGTATTTAAAATATTTATTTAGATATAATCTAAAAGATTAAGAATATTACCTTTGTAACTTATTTCACACGAGTAGAAAATCAACCTTCAATCTTCTTCGTCAATCCTCCTCACCTTAAATAAGCACGTGTGGGCGTGATAAATGTAGCAAGATCATACTCAATTTATGATAGATGTATTCTCAACACATGAGATGATCTATTTGGATTTAGGAAACGCTTTTCTAAAGCCAACACAGAAGACTCACAAATTTGCTCTAAAAATGGATTCCTTATTCTCAAAGATTTCAACCTCTCATGCTAATGAGTTTGGATCTCTATTTATAGTGGAACAACTCTATAATGGTCATTATGGCATTTAGAGAAAACCACTATAAATATTAATCTCCCATTTAAGTAATAATACATTTATAAAAAATGTTATGGAAAACAAAAGGTTTTGTCACCATAGCTCAACACTTGGCACTATAATATTAACTTATTAATCTCCTATTTAAGTTATAATACATTTATAACAAAAATGTTATGAAAAACAAAAAGTTTTGTCACCATAGCTCAACACTTGGCACTATGACATTAACTTAAATTTGACATCAATTCAAATTTGATATTAACTCAAATTTGACAAAATTCATTTTAAAAACTATTTTCAAAATTTACTTTATATTTGTTAATTAATTGAATAATCAATAATTCAATTATTTCATTTAATGAAATATAACAAACATATTAACTATGACAACTTTTGTCATTTTGTCTTAATTAATTGAATACCCAACAATTCAATTATTTCATCTAATGAAAAATAATAAACTTATTATTGAGTGTATTAAATAATTAATTCATAATTAATTATTTAATTTTCTTTGTTCATTTTTCTGTTATTTGAATAATGATAGAAGGTGACGAAGGAACCGATGAACCTATAGTTTTAAGCTCCAATAATATTTTGTTAATTAATATAAATTTTTTATATTAATTAACATAATTATTAACTCTAAAGTAATTCCACTAACTACTTAGAGTTGCACTATAAAAAACTATATAGTATATTACTCTAAGTAATGTCCATTGATATAGTCATTACATATGTATTAACCCTCCATTTTGATTAGCAATAGAGCTAGATTTATAATCTGTTAACCTCTCATACTATGTCTTTATCCTTGACTACCATTAGTTCTTGATTGAATAATTAATTCATAACGATTATGAATTGCGCGCTAATTATTCGATCCTTGAATTAACAAATAAGAGAATCTATAGAAATGGATTTCATTGTATCGATGTTAACATTCCTAGCTATTCATTTTAATTCACTTACAATATACAAGGTATACGAATCGTAACTCGTACAAAAATTTACCGAGTAAATTAAAAAATAAATTAAAATAAAATAGGAGTTTATTAAATACAATGAATTAAGATCATGCATATATGACCATCATTATGATAAAATTAATTGTTCTACATTTAACGAAAATTATCAGAACAATATAACTTTATCTGGTCCAGTCCTATATAATCATATTATATAAAACATATTTATCTTATGTCACTATATATATAGTCGGGATATGACTATACATTCTTACTGGGATAAACTATGTTTATATGACTATGAACTATTTGAAGATTCCATACTTCAAATATAAGTCACGGACATATTTTGGTTATTTCTCTTTATATTTTATACAACATATATACAATATATATGTTAATATAAAGTTAGCATAAATAACCAAAAGAATTTTCAATGAATTTTATAAAACAAAATCTAATGTTAACATAATATCAATCCATATAAATTTATTCATATATTACAAAATTGTTCTATTACATTTGGTTGACACATTACTCCCAACAACGACTACACTCAATTTCTTACCTCGAAGCTTTAATGCACATTAGCATTTAGTCATTATTCTTCCCTCCTTTGTACCTTCACAAATTAATAACATTTATTTATTAATAAGTACAACTTATTAATTTTATTCTTATCGCATTCTTAATTACATAGTAGTTTTAGGAACTCATTGACACCTAAAATGGAACCTAACATATCTCAATGTCAGATTAAATCCTTATGATATCGGAAACATCGTCAGTACGTGCAAGAACCAATATTGACAAATTGAAACTATTTCTAACCCATCATGTAACATTTTCATCATCAACAAAATCCATCACAAACAATGTATCCAATTGTACAGAGTATATGCTTTATAACCCATCCAGACCATAGCTAAAGGAGTAAACGTTATAGAATATTAATCCAAGTTTTAATCTAACGTGCATAACATTTTTACTTCACAAAACTGAACAGATTATCCCTTCCAACAAACTCATTCAACAGATAACCAACTTAACTTAACAATATTCCACATCACAGTAATCAATCTAAATCCAACAGAATATACTTAAGCAAGAGTACCAAATACAAGGCTCAACACAAGGAAACAGAAACCAATCATCATCGTACATCTTTTCTTTAACATAACTCTCTATATAAAATCAATAAAATTAGAAGACACCATCGATATATGTACCACAGATCAAGCAGAAGCCAACAGAACAACAAACAGAGCATATTATTTCAATATTTTATAATCAACAGCAAGGGAAACCTCCTTACCTGAAGACCCGAGAACAACATTCCATCAACTTCTCCTTCTTCCTCTAATATTTTCTCACGGCCATTCCCTCCCTCCATTAGCTCACCCGAGAGCTCACCCAGCTTTCAGCTTTTAGAGAGCATTTGCCTCTCCGATTCCCCAGAGCACTCTTCACCCCAGAGCTCCACTCTGCAAATAACATTTCAATTCATGAGAGAGCACAACTCCACCCCCTCTGTCGATAACTTCCAGGTTTACAGAATGTTTTCCACTCTGCATTTTCATCCATAATATGGAGTGGGATTCTAGGTTGGAAGGGACGTGGGGTTGTCTGCATAGCAGACAACAATTCGACTCGAACCGGGTCAAGCTGAATTCGGTCATACCCGAGTCGAAGCACTTGATAGAAGCACCCAGCCCCTGCCAAACGAAGCCAAAAATCACAGCCACGCCGTTGCCATTCCTTCCAAATTACTGAATGCAGGGAGAAGAACGAACTTACCTCGTTCTAACGCCAGAATTGCAACAGCGGGAGCTCCAATTCATCCCACAAAATCGTCCAAATCGGTGACCTAGTTGCGACCCGTGATGCCTCCCCAGCCGTTTGCTCACCTGCCGCCAGAGCCTGCCTCGTCGCCGCGCAGAAACCCGCTGGCAAGAGCTCTCCCGATGATCCTCTCTTGCTCACCCTCTTGGTCTCCTTTTCCCTCTCTCAACTCTCTGGCGTTCTCTCTCTCTCTCTATCTATCTATCTCAAATGGCCGAAGGGTAATGAAAATGCCTTCCCCCCTATTAATTTCTGACCGGACCACCCTTAATCGGTTCACCTGCTGAATCGGTTCACCTGCTGAATCAGTTCAGCACTTCCTCTCACCCTTTATTTTAATTCTTCAATTAATATTTATTTTAATCCCCATCATATTAATTCATCACTTAATCTCTTTTAATCCCCTTCTTTACAACATGTTTCCTCTTTCTCTCAAAACAATCCTTTTTATAGTGTCCTTCTTTATTACAGAAAAAACATCTTCTACCTTGCTTAGACTTGGATCTAGATTTACCTCTAGTATTTTTGTCTTCCTTTTTATATGGTCGGCCTCGGGCAATTAACCCTTCTCCTTCAAAATTTTCTTTAGAATCTTTCCTCTTTTGTAGTTCCTTTGAATTTAAGGCCACTTTCACCTCAACTAGAGTCAAAGTGTCTTTTCCATAAAGCATAGTATCCACAAAATGTTCATAATGTTTAGGTGGAGAATTCAAAATTATAATAGCTCGATCCTCCTCAGCAATTTTAACTCCTATGTTGTTTAAATCCAATATGATCTTATTAAAGTCATCTAAATGCTTCTTCATTTCTTTAGAATCCTCCATAACCAAAGTATACAGTTTCTTCTTTAAATATAAATGATTAGCTAAAGACCTTTTCATGCACAAGGCTTCCAATTTCAACCAAACGGACATAGCGGATTTTTCTTCAATTACCTCTTGAAGGACCTCATCACCGAGGCTGAGAGGAATTCCACTCTCAGCTTTGGATTCTGTCTCATCAGCCCTGGCTTTATCCATGGCAGATAGAGATTCAAGGACATTGGCTTTAATTACCTAAGCTAGCCCTTGATGCACAAGAAGAGCCCTCATCTTGACCTGCCAGAGGTTAAAATCATTTTCACTAGTAAATTTATCAACCTTGAATTTAGCCATCTCAAAAAGAAAATGGAAGAAAACAGAAAACCTTCAACCCCTAAGTTGCTGTAATCGGAAGGTCGCATGAGTCATCCATGCTCACCGCACCAATTGAAAAATTAAATTCTAGATGACAATAAATAGAACGAGCAAGGGAAAGAAGAAACCAGAATCCACGGACGTAACCAGAATCCCTTTATTCTGAAGAACAAAACTTAGTATTCTTATAGCCACAAATCAAAGAGAAAACTAAAACATAGAAATCCAAGATACAAGAATAGCCCCATGCCAGAGAAGAAGAAAGTCAGAGAAATCTCTAAGATTGCCCAACTTCTTCCAACTGCCCGAGCTCTCCCCCTGTTTTCTCCTAATCTCCCCTGATGAGTTTCTCTCTAATCTGTCTTACCTGTACCACCTATTAAAGAATGGACTCTAGCTGTATAAGTGATTTGAATATAAGAAATAAAACAAACTTGGTTAAAGCAATTAAACAAAACCGAAAATAAAATTGAACCAAACACAAACCAGAACCAAACTTTACAATAATTTATTTGTGTACCATTTGATTTTGTCGTTTAAGAGTGAGCCAAGCACATCAATTATTTATTATATCTTCTTGTTGATTGGATGCTGACTAAGCCCTATGATCCCCAAAAATACACATCCAAGACTCAGTCGAACTACTCCCGAGACGTTTAAAGACCATATTTCTCTGAAATTCTGGCAACTCTATGGTGAATAAACGAGCAGGTAGCTTCGTCATTTTAATTTATACACTATAGGTTGGCAATTCTAAGCCAGGTTGGGTTGAAATAGATTGCAAATGTGCAAGAAAAAACATCTTTCTACTTATTTTCAGCTCTCATATGGGAACAAGTAGAAGGTCGAGGAGCGAGAATTAGAACTGGAAGCAGGCAAAGAGGCTGGGTTCACATGGAAAGAAGTTATGAGCTTGCCAAGAAAAGAGGCAATGTTGGAACCTACTGGAATGCTGAGCTCACTGGAAAAAATGGTTGTATTGTAACCCTATCTTGTTTGGCCAACATCAACGGTTGGCGAAGAAGAATCGATAGTGAAGGACAGTGAAATAGGGGTGTGCAGAACCTGCCCGGTACTGAAGAACCAGACCGGGACCGACGGTTTCGGTACCGGTTCGGTACATATGGACCTAGTACCGGATCAGAATTGGTCCATATGCACCTAGTACCGATTCAACCGGTCTGGTCCTCGGTTCTCGGTACCGAGAACCGGTTCCGAGGAGAACCGTGATTTAGGGCAAATAATCAATCTCATGTCTCTCTCATTCTCAAATCTCAATCCCGATTCTCTTCTCAATCTCGACTTCTCCTTTGTCTCATTCCGATTCCCTCCTCCCCAGTCCCCTGGCCGACACCGTCAACCTCGACGAATGATGACCGACCGTGATCGACGAAGACCGATGACGTCTGACTGTCTGAGCTCCGAAGTATCGAGCTCCAGTTCGAGTGTTCAAGTGTTCGATAGTTTGAGTGTTCGTCTGAGCTCCGAAGTATCCCCTCTCCGGTGTTCGAGTGTTCTGTCGTCACCAGCTTCAGTTCAGACCCAGGTGTTCAGTTCTGTAATTCGGAGTTCAGCTTCCATCGCCACCCACAGCCACTGCCAGCTTGGTGCCTCGGTCACTGCCACTAGTTAGCTCCACTTCTACTCTGTTCTGTTTTGCTAATTGCTAAATGCTAGTGATTTAATTTATGTGATTGTTGCTGAATCAATTGATGAACATGAATCAAAATTATGAAACCTGTTGGGAGTCTGGGATGGTACTCTGATGAAGTATAGTGACTGTTGAATGTTGATTGTTGATTGTTGATTATCACACTCGTTGAATGTTGATTGTTGATGAATGAATTTGTCTATTGATGAATGAATTTGTCTGTTTAATTTATAGTGACTGTTGAAGTGGTCCTCGACTCCTCTGTTGATGAATGAATTTATCTGTTGATGAATGAATTTGTTTAGATAGTTTCTGGCTTTCTGCAGTAATTTTTGCAGTGGTTAATGTGTTCTGTACGTCTTTTAGTGTTGAATATTTTGTTGATGGTTTTTGTTATGCACCTCTGCTATTGCTAGTATTCATTCATCATTTCGCTAATTAATGTCGATGTGATTCTGAGATGCATTTTTAAATTGTTAAAAAATGTAGATAATGGAAAACTTCAATGATGACACAATAGAGAGTGTTAATGTTAACCCTATTACTGGTCAAATGACGAGGAAAAAATTGAATATTTGGACTCATTTTACGATGGTAGACAGCATTGATAACATCAATCCTAGAGCAAAATGTAATTATTGTGTTCAGACATATGCATGCCATGCAACAAAGAATGGCACTTCAAGCTTTAAAAAGCATGCTAACTCATGTAAAAAATTGTTGGCAAGTGTAAATACGAAGTAAAAGACTTTAAGCTTCAAAAATGTCGATAATACGGGATCAACTTCCACACTTGCATCATTTAGTAGTGCAACTTGCCGAGAACTACTAGCAAAAATGGTTATTGTTGAAGAAATGCCTTTTAAGTTTGTTGAATCAGAGGGTTTTAGAGTTTATTCTAATTATTTACAGCCGAAATTTGTTGTACCCTCTAGATCTACAATTGCACGAAATATTATTGGCATTTATGAGAAAGAGAAGGCAAAGTTGAAAGAATATTTTAAGAACATATCTCAACGACTGTGCTTGACTACAGATACATGGACTTCCATTCAAAATTTGAATTATATGGTTTTAACTGCGCACTTTGTTGATTGTGATTTTAATTTGCATAAGAAGATCATCAATTTTTGTTTGATTGCAAATCATAAGGGTGACACCATAGGTAAAGAAGTAGAAAGATGTTTATTTGAATGGGGGATTGAAAATGTTTTAACAATTACAGTGGATAATGCTTCTTCTAATGACGTGGCCCTTTCTTATTTGGTTAAGAGAATTCGAGATTGGAATGGTTTAGTTTTGAATGGTGAATGTCTGCATTTACGATGTTTTGTGCATATTTTAAATTTGATAGTATGTGATGGTTTAAAAGACCATCACGAATCTATTACGAGAGTACGTCGAGTAGTGAAGTATGTTCGATCTTCTCATGCGAGACTACAGAAATTTCAGAAATGTGTTGAACATGCTAAAATTGTGTGCAAAAGTAGTGTATCTCTCGATGTGGTTGCAAGATGGAATTCCACATATTTGATGTTGGAAAGCGCTGAAAAATTTGAAAAAGCTTTTGAGAGATTGATAGAAACAGATGATCATTATCTTGCTGATTTGGATGGAGAAAGTCCTCCCACAAAAGAAGATTGGGTTAGTATTCGAGAACTTGTACAATTCTTGAAGATTTTTTATGATATGACAGTAAATGTTTCAGCCTCTTTGTACGTTACTTCAAATACATATGTTTGTGAAGTATGCAATTTGAAAATGGTTATCCAAGAGTATGCTGAATGTGATAATCCATTATTGAGGCGAATGGCTATTGGAATGGAAAGCAAATTTGAGAAATATTAGGGAAACTACGATAAAATCAATATGTTGATGTATGTTGCAGTTGTTTTAGATCCTCGACATAAAATACAATATTTGAAATATATTCTTTCCATGGTAATGGATTCTGATAAGATGGATTATTTGTTAAGCCAAGTAAACTTGTGCTTAAAAATTATATCTCGAGTATAAAGGTGATTCAGGATTGGAAAATTCAGAAGACAACTATAGTACTGCAAGTGTACCAACAGCTACAATCTTAAAACATAAGAGCAATTTGAGCCATAACAGGTTACATGTAGGGTTTCATAGTCGCGCCAAAGAACCAAATCTTTCAACTACTCGGTCAGAAATTGAACAATATTTGTATGAACCATTGGAAGACAATTCAGACAAACTAGACATTCTCATGTGGTGGAAAATAAATTCATTGAAATTTCCAATTTTGAGCAATTTGGCAAGAGATATATTGGTCATTTCTATTTCTACTGTCGCATCGGAATCAGCTTTTAGTAGTGGAGGAAGAGTACTTGATCTATTTCGCAGTTCTTTGTCCCCAAAGATGGTCGAGGCGCTTATTTGCACTCAAAGTTGGATTCGATCCTCGAAAAATGAATCAATCAACTTCAATGATGATATGAATGAACTAGGTATCTTTTATATTTATAGTGTTTTCCTTAATCTTTGTTTTTTAATTACTTATTAGCAATTACTATGTTTTCATATTTGTTTTCAATTTATATTTTTCAGATATTATACAAATTGATGACGCTGATGAAATGAATTAGTATGAAATTGTTGGTCATGATTACGTATAACAAGGTATTTATATTTTTATTCATTTTGAACCATATAATTATTATTTCATTTTCAACCATATAATTTTTTTTTACATGTAGGGATTTGACAATAAGTAACTCAATTGAGTATTTATATTTTAATTTTTATTTATTTTTTTATAATTATCGTTTGTCAACTAATTACTTTTAACTCATATTGTATAATATCCATTCTTTGGCAGTTTTATCAGCATTTGAAGATTGGTCATTGGACCCGACTTGAAGTCTTACAACTGTCTTAGACAATGGAAATGTGGACACAATTATTTTTATATGTTAGTTTATTTATTGGTGTTTTATTTATACTACGTCTAGGTTAAGGTTCTGTACAATGTAATTATTTAGGGTTTTTTTTTTGCATTTTATACATTTATAAATTTTTATTAAAATTTCAAAAAAAAAAAAATTTTGGTACCCAAACCGATACCGAACCAACCGGTTCGATACCCGTACCAAAATAACCGGTTCGGGGCTAGTACCGGTATTGATTTTCGAAGACCGGTACCGACCGGTCCGGTACCGTACCACCTCGGAACCGGACCGAACCGGTACCGTGCCACACCCCTACAGTGAAAGGTTGAGTGTAAGGATGATCAATGGGTTGGTGTTCGTAGCAACAAACCCCAACGATTGGACGGTGGATGGCTCAGCGAGGGGAGGCCTAACCCTGGTTCGAGGTGGAGGAAGAACGTGGAGAAAGGTGTTTTCACCACTGATTTTACCTACGAAAGGAGGTCTTCCACTGCATTTTCATCAACTATGTTGAACAACTAGAGAGAAGGATAGAGAGGGTGGCCAGCCCCGATCTGAGGTGGTGGTAGCTTTTCGGGTCGACATTCATGAGCAGACCGGGGAATGAGTAAGGCAATTGGTTTTTTCTTCAAGGGGGCACCACAAAAGATTAGGATTGAAAGAAACATCCAACCTTTTAGGCTGAGTGTCTCCCGCATTCTTTTGGGCTGGCCTGCCTCTTTCATCAGCCCAAATCAATGAAACTTCACCCAACAAGATTGCCTTTTCTCAAACTAGTTTTTTACAGCAACAAGGTTTTTAATAAAAATCAAGGCCGACGTTGTAACAAACTCTTCAAATATTTATTTGATAATGAACTAAATGAGTCAAAAGAGAATAATACAAGAATAAGCATCTTGAAGACAATGTGCTCATTGAGCAGCGAGTAATGATAGAGTCTCAAAATGTAGTGCACTTATTCTAATTATCTTTTAGGTTTTTTAGATATTTATTTAATTATGTCTTTTAGTATTATGTTTATGTTTTTTATTTAAGGAGATGAGAGTAGAATGAGGAGAAATTGATAATTTTTGGGTTAATATTTAAAGAAAGAGCTAGCAGATCTCTAAAATGTCTATGATATTTTGTAATTTCATTTCAATTTTATTAAATTATATCGGATTCGTATCACAATCTTAAATGAAAATTGGGTAGGGAAAATTTTTTAGGGTCGGGAGTTACAAAAATGTTAATATGAAAAATAGAAGAAAAAATAAGACTATTCTTCCTACATAGATTATATTTCACCAAAAACACTTTGGTAAAGTTTATTCCACAAACGAATAAGTTATAATGGATTCCAATAAAAAAATATAGCACACCACCCATATTTGTGTACATTATAGAGTTGATAAAAATTAGGAAAATTAACAAATCAACCATTGTACTATGCAATCTATAATAAGTTAACCATTGAACAATTTTCATTAACAACTTAAACACTCACTATGGGAAATAGATGCTGCAACTATCGCTGTCACGTTTGCTGTTACAAGTTTCAATTTCGTTCTGCAGAGGAAAGAAAGAAAGCACAAAGGAAAGAAGGAAAGTCCATTCTTTCTACTTCTTCTTTCCCAGTAGATAGAAAGAACGGAGGAAAGAAGAAACAAAGGTAAGAACACTTTCCTTCTTTCCTCCGCTAAAAGAAGGAGAGAAGGATGTGGAAAGAAGGAACAGAGGAAAGAAGAAGAGGAAAGTGAGTCATTCTTTCCTCTGCAGAAAGAAGGACAATGAGGAAAGAAGGAACAGAGGAAAGAAGAAAGTTCCTTCTTTCCTCTGTTTCTTCCTTCCACAACGGAATTTTTTCATTTTGTTGTGGAATGTCGTCATTCCACAGCGGAATGTCGTCGTTCTGTAGCGAAATTTCATCTTTCCTTCGCTGTAGAAAGAAGAACTAAGTTCTGTCTGTTCTGTCTTTTATGAAAAATTTATTTCCATCAAATTCTCTTCCAATTTTTGGTTCTTTCTTCTCAAATAATTTATTATTCTCTCCAAAAACCTATTTGCATTCTCTCTGTTCATCTTCACTTCTGCAATTTTCTCGTTTGATAAATATTCTCTCAGTTTTTCTTTGAATTTTTCTAATTGCAGTTCTATGATCCCTTCTACATACATCTCTAGCCTCTGAACTCTTCATCTTCTTCTCCGCAAAAGAAATCGTTGTTGTCGTCTGCCGTTGAATGACTTGTAAACGCAAGAGAAATTGATTTTTAACAAAAAACGTATAAGTGATGCTTGCGTCATTCATTTTTCATAGTTGAGTGTTTCATTTGTTAGTGAAAATTATTTAGTAGTTGATTTGTCATTGATATCAAAGTACAATAGTTGATTTGTTAATTTCCCAAGTCGAACATTTTGCTTCTTATCCCCAAAAAAAAAAAACTCCCTTTTCAACTTTGAGTTGGATAAAATGCTACTTCAAACAAAATTAGAATAGTTAATTTTTAATATAACTCATTAATTGAAGCATTTAAGAACATATATGGCCAATTGAAACCTTCCAAGGCAATATAATATAAAAACGACAAAGCCACTATAAATACACATAAATTGCATAAATATAAGCCAACACACATACAAATGTTCATGTCCGACAGAAGAGGCGTACACACTCAATTCATTGCACAACCTATTATAAAGTTCACAAACATTATATGCATCTCAGGCTGGTCCACATAGTTGTTCCTGTAAGCATGAGACCATAATAACCACTTTAGTTAAAATAAATCTACCTGGGAAGACATCCAAAAGATATGTTGCACTTACACTCGACATAAATTTTAATATAAATAAACACAAATTCTATCTATCTCTCCTATAGATATAGAAGACAGTTATAAAGGAAGACAGGCCATCAATTTCATTCTAATCTCAAGAACTCTCAGCAAATAACAGCAGCACGTCACATGTTATGCAAATTACCGACCTCAAACTTAAATCACACAATTTATGTATATACTGAAGATCTAACCTCAATTTGCCAACCATTGTCCACAAAAACATCCAAAGGGAATCCGTCAACAGTTGAGAGAGCATGAGCTTCTTGTATGCTCCGTCTAATTAAGGTAAGTAATGATGTTGACTGGCAAATTTTTCATGAGACTGTTTAATACAGAGAAAACTTTACTCGAGAGAGAAAAAAAGGGAGCTAAAGCTGTAGAAATACAAATAAATATAGACTATATCCCCTGAGGCACTAATACACGATCATACGTGAATATGTTATACAAGAGTTTAACATAATCCATCAATGTGATGAAAAAGGACTATTTAGGCTTTACATTTTCTTCAAACTATAGTTGCATAGAAGTCCGATAACTTGCATATTGACTTTCCGATGCAAATCATAAACGAAGAAGAAATGTGAAAATCTTGGAACAAAAAGGATAAAATCTTTTGTTCCTTTGATTGAAACAACAAAAGAACTTTAGTGACTTTTGAATTGCCATAGACTTTTTTCCAAATTGCAACAGTTTTCAACCTCCAAAACAAAGCCAAAAGAAATAGAAAATCTAGTTTTATGGTAATTGTGGTGAGAGATTCAAAGGTAGAGTAAGAAAAGTACCGGCGGGGAAAGCGATTGAAATGGAGCCAAAGCTGATCATCAAAGCTAGAAAGATTTGCCCTTTCATGATTCGATTCCTCAATTTTAGTAAGCATCTTGTGGTACGCCTTGAGCTTCTGTCTGTTGACGAATGGTTCCCTTTGACGAGTGCGTTGGTCTACAACCACAGCTCTCAATGTCTTCTTCAATTGTCATAGTGTTATTGTGATGATCCGGATCAAGTATTAATACTAATAATCATACTTAGTGTAATTATACGTAATTAAGTAATAATAAGTCATGGGATGACTTTGAGAAAAGAAATTGACTAATCAATTGATAATATTTTTCTAAACTAAAAATAGATATAATAGTAGATACCTTAGAATATGGAATGGTGATAAAATTAGATTAATTGAATGTATGCTCATTAAGATATGAATTTTTGCACGAAAGTGATGAATGTGCTACAAATGAGCATAGTTACTGTTTCAGATTAATTGGATAGGTTATGATGATTATTAATTCAACCATTTTAAGGGCATTAATTAGACACATAAATGAAGCATTTGGCTTTGGATTGAAGGGATTTAGAGGTATGCAATGAAAGTTATGCATGTTTGAAGTTGGATTAGTCCTAAACTGCACTATTTTGAAAAAGATCTTTAAAGAGAACTTTAGAGTGGAAATTTGGAGAAGTGTATAAAAGAATAAATGTTCCTAATACATTGAAGTAAGTAGCCATATAATAAAATTGTACATCCAATGAGGTATGAACACGTGTTACTTGTGGATTAGTGACTAAGTGTGTGATTAAGGTGTAATTAGTGAAGGATTAAGGTTAACTAATTGTGATTAATTATGATAATCATGGGGATTAGCTTAGAACTAAGCTAAGATTATTAGTTTAAGTTAAGAATGGTTAAGGATAATTAACCATGGTAGTTTGGTGATTTTCCATGGAATTAAGTGTAAAATGGTAAAGTTTGAAGGATAAATTGGACAAAATGGTCATTTCACCCTTAGGAGTCTCTAGAACTTGAAGGAGGCTGAAGATGAGCTTCCATTTCGTGCTGAACAGAGCTGGAACAGAGGAGAAAAGGGGAACAAAGGGAAGAAGAACAAGAGAAGAAAAGGTGAGGAAAAAGAGGGATTTGGCCTTCCATCCTTTAGAGAAAGTTGTTCCTCTCACTAAGAGCAATATTTTGAGCCAAGAATCAAGAGGAGGAAGTGAAGAATAAGTTGTATTTAAGAGGTAAGAACCTTAATCTTGGTATTTTATAAATTATGCTAAAATTACATAGTTTTGGTGAAGGAAGTTGCATAACTATGATATAAGTTGGTATATCTTGCGATATTGGTCAATTTGGTTTGTTAAAAAATGAATTAGGGTTGGTTGAATGATCATTGGATAATATTGGTAGAATATGTTTGTAGTGCTTTGGTGAAAGCATGAAATTTGGAATTAGATAAATATGTCTAATGTTTAATTGGGTTAAAGGGTATGGAAATTCATGGATGATATGGATATGTAGAAGATGTTAGTCGAATTGGATTCAAACAATTGGAATATTGATTAAAGATAAATGAATGGAAGCATGAATTTTGAAATTAAATAATGAAATCTAATGATATTAGCGATAATTGAGTAAAAATGAAATATATGATTAATGTTTATCATAAATGGTGGAATTGGTTAATAATATGGTTTTGTTTTAGCATACATGGTATGCTTCATTTGTGAAGGAAATTGGAAATAATGTATATTGTTAAGCGTTAGACAAATGTAATGCATAGGTTGTTTTATGGGATAGAAATGTTTATTTGATAATGTGAATATAAGCCATTTTGGGGTTGATATGACTTAAGTATGACTTAGTATTAATTTGGTATGAAATGGGTTAGGATTTGGTATGTATTGGATGTGTTAAATTATGGAAAATTGAGAAGTGAAACGGAGGTGGACGACTAGTGATCGACCGCAAATGGAAAGGGTTGAATCTGTAACGAAGGTGATCAACCACTGTTGAGGAAGTGATCGACCACTTCTGTGAAAGGATAGAATCTATAACGTAGGCAATTGACTGCTGCTAGGAGTGATTGACCGCTATTGGGAGGAAAGATTGAATCTGTAACGTAGGCGATTGACCGCTGCTTGGAGTGATCGACCGATACTGGGAGGAAAGATTGAATCTGTAATGTTGGTGATTGACCGATGCTGAGGGTGGTCGATCACTGTTGTATAGAAGTAAAAAATGGTCGACCAATGTTAAGTAAATGATTGACCAGTGCTTATGTTTTTGGATATTTTCCTTAGATTTTTAATCCAATTGTTTACCCAATTCCTAAACTATTTTTGGAGATAATTTGAGATATAGATAGAACGTATCTAGATAGATGTATGAGACCAATTCATGCATCATTAATGTGTGTATAATAAAAAGATTTGCTTGGTTCATTTTACATGCATTGTTAATATGTATTATATGCATTTAATGTATGCATAGTGAGGATGTCAAATCATGCATCATGATATATTTATATGTATAAAACATATTATCTAAGTGGTATTGTTGGTCACAGAGGAACTCAATATGTCTCACTAGATGTTGTATTCTATGGAGTATGTAAAGTGAGAAAATAAAAGAGGGCTGAGTTGAGAGTCCTTAGCCCTCTGGAGGTATATTTCATTCATGGACACATCTATTGGACACAGTGGCCAGTATGGTGGGGTTTCATGGTCGTGTGTAACTTTACATACGATGGTGTATGATGACTTATCTCAGTATTCACATAAATGTTGACATTCACGGATATGTTGACATTCACGGATATGTTGACATTCACGTACATGTTAATAAAATGGTTAATAAAATGGTACTTGTTAAATATATGACCATTTAATAATAAATGAAGCATTGCATTGATTCATGTTATCACTGCATCGTTGAGAAAAGAGAGTTATAGGATGTATTTCACATTTATTGCATAATTATGGGTCATGAGATGACGTAGTTAGACGGATTGTCATAGTATCTAGGTTATGATCCATTAAATCATAAGCCTAGAGATTTGATATATGTATTATGTTGAGAAGTTCCTTCATATAGAGGGACATTGATGATAGACATTAATTGATAGTTTGATGTTGAGTAATTCCTTCATGTAGAAGGATCCATTGTGTTAGACATTAACTAAAAATGTCTAGAAATAAGAAAGTCATTCATGTAGATGTCTAGATAGTTTGAGTTCGTTATTGACAAACATTAGCTATAAAAGTCTAGATACCTTGAGAATAGGCACATTAGGAGTGTTTAGTGATGGTAATAAAGAAACCATAGAAGTATATGAGAAATGGTTTGGGGAATTACATATTAATTAGAAATGTCTAACCAAGAATGGTGATAGATAGACTATAATAGAAAGTTATCCATAACATGAGTAATCAAATGGGAAAATAGAAAGAAATAATAGAATTAAATATTCTATTAAGTTTAAATGTGTTAAAAAGGAATAGCACATAAGAATGAGTTATATAGAATATATAATCCATGAAGTGGTGGTGCTTATTTGGAATAACAAATGAGTTTGATGATGAGAATAATTACATATAAATACATATGACGATTGTATGTGCATAAAATGTAATTGCACATGAGAATGGGGAAAGGTAGGCTATGGTTATCTAAATCATAGACCTAAATATTATTACATATGCACTAAGCACTTCTTACATAAAGAAGTGTAGTACATAGTTGAGATATTAATTAGAATATCAATTGATCTAGAGAAGATATAGATCATGGGATGTGTGATCATGAGAGTTGATTAAAAGTTATACGTTGAAAGTTATGGATGAGAGGACTAATCATGTTGGGCTTAGTACATGATTCATTGTGATATTGGTATAGTTTATTGGATCTTTAGATTATGATTCTTACTGAGCTCATAAATCTCACGGTTCTATATGTTAATGTTTTTCAGGAGCATGTGGTAGTAGCTAAAGGTTGGAAAGGTAAAGATCAGTTGGATTGATAGTTTGCACAACATAGATTAGAGTGTGAGTTTGGTTTATATTTTGATATATTTAGTTTTAATTTGGTCCATGTTTGTAAATGAAATTTGGACAAACTTTTCTAAATAAATAATGGTGTACAACTTTCCTGTTTGGGTGGATTTTTATTTTGTTATGTGGTCTAAATTGCGCAAGCTCATTATATTGTGTGTGAGTTATGAGCTTCCACTGCGAGATGTGAGAGTTGTGCAATGATTCTCTGGGAGGATAATCTAGTTTGTGGTGCAATTCTCAAGGGGAATAGGGGCTGGGTTATGACAGTTATGGTAATACTCAGAACTCAAAAGTAATAGAGGGAGTTTGTATTGATATTCTGGAGGAAGAAGATGATTACAGAGGATGAAGGAGGAGATTATAGGAAAAAGAAAACTAACAGAAAAGGAAAACTAACTGTTTACACATTCAACGCCTCTTTCCCGTCTCTCTAGCCTCTTTTATCTTCGACAATTGTTGCCAATCTCTCTTCTTCAATTAGTGACACGTGGACGGTAAGATGAACTCCACGTAACAGCAGAAGGGCTCCACCATAACAATCCTTCCCCTTGCAATATCTTTGTCCCCAAGGATATAAAATTTTTGGCCACAATATATCTTCCCAAGTCTTTGATAAACCTATGACAAGCTAAACCAAGAATGACTGATGAAAGCAGTGTCCTCTTAGCAAAATCATCTACTCTCTGCTGCAAATGTCGCCCACTAGAATCAAAGATAAAGATAGTTTCATTTTTTTTCTCTTCAGGAATACAACTTAGTGACTCTTTCTACTTTGCTCTTCCTTAAGTGTGTCCCTTTCCTTAGCCAGAGCATAAACCTCACTTTCTACAGTTGCCGACTTCTCATGATATGCCTCTCATAATGACCAGATTGATATATCATTTGATTGGCTCTTCAAATCCTCAATCATGTATTTTAAATGCTCATTTGCATTTCTTCTTCTCACAATATCTTTAGTGTTGGCATGAGCTTCTCTCGCTGCACCGTGCAAAGAAGCTTTCATCATTTTCAATTCCACCTTTAGTTTTGCATCAAAATTCATGCCTTACTTCACTAGGTTTTTCTTGTTGTCATTCATTTTCCGCTCTAGTTTGACCAGTTTAGTGGTTGCATCATCTTCGGTAAAGGCTAATATAGAAACTGACTATGAATTCTTGTCAAGAGATACACTAACAGCTTGACTTATGGCATATAAATGATTGTTTCTCTTTCCTTGATGTTTAGCGTGTCAGTCTTAGAATAACCCATTGAAACATCCTCACCAACAGTATAACAACACACCTGAGCAGTAAGTAAAATGTTTTCCTCAACATCCTCACTAGAGTAAACATCAATCATATGAGAAATAAGGATAGTACCCATAGAAGACACACCTCTCAAGAAACTTCCTGGTGATGGAATTGATGCAATTGCTCGTCGGTTTCCAAAAACAAATTCCTAATGTTTTATATTGAACACATCAACAGGGCCCAAAAGCCATGTTTGGGAATAAGGGAGTTGTGTCTCTGATATGGCCACTAAAGTCCACATGGTTACTAATGCAGGCATTTTGGATTCGGCATCAAGTTTTGACAACTTCTGTTCCAAAAATTTGTATGTTGAAACTAGAGACTTATTAACACTTCTCTTCGAAATTCCATTCCAAAATCTTGGGAAACCTCCACATTTTCTATCCTAGGAAGTCGCTTTGTCACCAAATAAGTTTGCATATTCCAGTATTTGCTACCACAACTAAACAACTAATGAACCATAAAGAGTCTTCAACAATTTTGCACCGAAAACTTCCTTAGTTGTAAACATTGGAAAAGTAAATGAAGAAGACCTAATGAAGGGATAATGAGTAAGTTTGAACTTACTACCTTCCATATCCTCTAAAATTCTCAGTGGAACCTTCCTATCAACAATCTCTATCAATAAAATTAGTAATGGATAAATGCAGTAATTTCCATCTAGACTCCTCAAAGAATAACTAACCTGATGCACCAACTTGTTGTCAACTTGTTCACCACTCGTGGGGAAAATGCTGTAGGATCGATATACGCCTATAGAGGGGAGGGGAGGGGAGGGGATATGATGGACAATAGGAGGATACG